>OY856415.1:661486436-662686436 GCA_963693085.1 Alisma plantago-aquatica
GGTGTCTTCCGCAGAGATATCTTGGTATTCCTTTGGTTATTGGTAGATTGACTAAGGCTCATTGTAGTCCCCTTCTTGACAGAATTAAGAGTCTCCTTGATGGTTGGAAAGCAATTCAGCTCTCTATGGCAGGTAGAGTTGAGCTTGTTCAGTCTACTCTTACTGCTATGACTAATTATTGGGTTGCTAGTTTCCCTATCCCTTGTGCTGTTTGCGATGAAATTGAACAGCTCTATCGGAATTTCATTTGGGGGAAGACTGTTAGTAGAAATCCTATTCATTTGGTTAAGTGGAGTGAGGTTGTTAAATCAAAGATGGAAGGTGGCTTAGGAATTAAATGTATTAGAGACATTATTCAGTCGTATATTCTCTTGAATGGATGGGACATTGCCAAGAAGAAAGACCGTATATGGATAAAATGGATACATGAGAAGTACTTAGTGAAGCATTCGTTCTGGTCTCTTCCTATTAATGAGAGTTTTTCGTGGCTGTTCAGAAGAATTCTTGGTGAAAGAGACTGCTTAAGAAGATATATCACTTTTGTCATTGGCGATGGTAAAGATATTAGTATTTGGAAGGATCCTTGGTGTAAGGGGTCGAATTTTCTTACTGAAGTGTTGGGCAGACAGAGTATTATCCAGCTTGGATTCCCTTTTGATGCCAAACTCAGTCATCTTATAAGTAACGGTTCCTGGACTGTTGAGAACTCTAGACTTCACAGTAGTCTGATTGAGGTTCTCCACTCTATTCCGAGTCCTACTGTGGCTTTGGAGTTTCAACTGTCCAAGCAGCTGGAGAATGATAGGTTGGAAAGTTGGTCATAGAAGACTTCCGACTTCTTGCTTTGTGAAACATATTGGGATCAGCCTTGCGTCAATGTGTTTTCTTTGCTGCAGGGAGGAAGAGGATATTGAGCATCTTTTGTTCAGCTGTTCTTACTCGTCTGAGATTTGGAGGAGAGCCAGTGTTCTTCTTAATCTTCGGAAACCCAGATCGATAAATGATATCTATCTTTTTAAGGACAGAAAGGTCTATCTTCTTGGTCTTGGTATTTTTAGCTGGCTGTGGAGGGAGAGAAATGATCGAGTTCATTGTGGGATTTCCAAGGATGTTGATCTTATTTGGAATCTCATTCTTCACGACCTGGACCTTTTGATGGACAGTTTATAGGAGTTTTTTTGTATAGTTTCTCTTCCTTTTTCTGTCTTTTAGTTTGTCTTGGGAGGTTCTGCTCCTTAAGACGTTTTATCTTTCTTTTTCTTTGTATATTCTCAAAACTACAAAAAGAAATAGAAGGAGTTGAGTTCACCCAAAAAAACACAAGTTGGTGATCAAGCAACTAGCATTCATTAAACGATTGATGTTGAACTAAAAAGATAGTATTTCTCTATTGCAAACTCATGAGTTACAATGTATGAAATGAGAACATGGGTAGCGGGGCTACTCCTCGCACCCTAGTGTCTGGGACTACTCACTCATGGCAAGAACAAAGAAGGAGGCGGGAAGAGAGAAAGAGAGCATCATCTCCACGTAGGATGGAGGAAGGTCTACCCCTTGGAGTAGAGAGCAACTATCTTCACACCACGTGGTTGACTTGATGAAGAATTCTTCACTTCCCACCTTCTATGTTGATGAGAGAGAAAGCAGCTTGAGGATGAAGTGTGGATCTTGGACCGGCAGCCTTGGGGCGGAGGATGGAGGATGAAACAACTCTGGAACGGTTGGGGCAGCCTTTGGGCATCCAAGAATTTGATGCTTTGTGAAGACCCCTTGGGTCCTATTTATAGGCTTTGAGTGAATCTTGAACGATTTTGAGTTATGTGGGTCCAAATGGTCATGGAGACTGTTTGGGCTCTTTCGGCTTGGAGACCATTTGGACTCTCTCGGTTTGGAGATTGTTTGAGTCCTTATGATTTGGAGACCGTTTGCGTTCATACAGTCTTGGGACCGTTTGGCTTCATGTGGTCTCGGGACGATTTTGCTTTTATTCGGTCTCAGGTCCGGTTGGTCTTCACACGGTCTGGGGACCGTTTGGCTTCACACGGTCTCGGGACCATTTGGCCTCCATTCAGTCTTGGGGACCGTTTGTCTTTCATTCGGTCTTGGGACCATTTGTCTTCCATTTGGTCTTGGGGACGGTTTGTCTTCCATTCGGTCTTGGGACCGTTTGTCTTCCATTCAGTCTTGGGACCGTTTGGAGTTTTTGTTAAAAAAAATTGTGTTTTTTTGTAAGAAGAAAAGGAGAAAAGTTAGTCTAATGGTATATTCATAATAGATTGGAAAGTTAAAGATTCTATCTAATTTATCTAATAAAGAGTGTGGAAAACTGAGAAAAACTAGTAAGATAACATCACGAAATGGGAGGTTATCACCCCCCCTAACTTAGAGTCTAGCTTGTCCTCGAGCTAGATAGAGCTAAGGCACGTAGTGGCGAGGTGATTTTATTTAGTGAATATTTCTACACTCTTGCTTCAATTCTAAACCAGAGATATCCTAGAATTTTATCAGGGCTTCCTCTTGCACTAACTCTTTCGGGTATCGAGAGTTGCATGGATCTCAAGTTTCTTTCGTATCACGTAACTCGCATTGGGACCACCTTTTCCTTTATCGTATTCTATACATGTCTTCGACTCTAAGAAGTTTTATACTTCTTTGAAATTCCTACTAGAAGCTAAGATAGGTATGAGGGTTGGCTAAAGGTTGTTGTGTAACTCCCCCTTTAAGTGGGGGAGGGTTTATCTAAACTTTTAGGATCTCACTACCGGGCGCAACACACCTGCCTTTGTGAGGGTAGCTAAATGTATCGGTCGGGTGAGTCCTTTATCAGCTTTTTCATATACTTGGAGACCTTAGGATCTCACTACCGGGCACGACACATTTGCTTTTGTGAGGGCAGCTGAATGTACCGGTCGGGAAAGACCTTTATTGGCTCTTCGTATAAGTCCTCATGCATGGAACAACTCTCATGTTTTTATTCAACACTCAGGCTTTTATTCATATGCTCGCGGGCTTAGGAATTGGGTATTTAGGATTTTATTTGGGCTGCCAAGCCTCTTTTTGAAAAGAACAAAATTATTTTTTAGGGTTTCCTAACATGCACTTATTATGGTTTCGTACTTGGTGGTCCACTTGCGAGGTTCCTTGATTTGGATTTCTCCTGGTTCCCTCCCGTCCTTGAGAGTGTTTAGCTTGTTTCAGCCAAGATGTTAACCTGTGGAGAGTCTGATGCAGAATTGAAGCAAAAGCATAAGAATCGAGTATGAAAGTGATTTATTAATTCACCATTGCATGCCTAAATGCTACTTATGCAGTTGCTTTTGAGGACTACTTTGTCTCTAATTTAGCTAGGGGTGACTCTTTTCCTAAGTGAAAGTTGTTTTATATGCAAGAGTTATTCTATCAAAGAAATTACTAAAAAATCTAAATGTCAAAGGAAAGGAAAATTTTGTATAGAAGAACATAGGTGAAAGAAAGAGTAGAGAAAAAAGGGTTTGAATATGATACCTCACCCTTGCCCAGTGTACCCCCCCCCAACTTATCACTCACTCTGTCCTCAGGGTGTCAAAGTGATAGGTTGAGAAGTACATGAGCAAGGGTATTAAGGTTTTGTTAATCCCTTATTTGCTCCATGAGATCGTAGGAGATTAGCTACGACTTTTCCACATAAACTGTGGTAATCCACGTCCTTCATGTCCTCTACTTGTTTTCCAAGAACAGTGATGGTATACATCCAATAGAGGATGTGGAAACCGCAGTCATTTGATTCTTTGATATGGTGGGGACATCTGTGGTTGAAGGTTGGGCGATGTAAATGTTCTTTTTTGTACGCCTTTGTGTGTTTGCCCTGGAGATCGTGTAGTTGTTCAGCACAATCCTTTGCCACTTCCTCCGTCGGCGTCTTTGTTGTTACAGCATACTGTCTTTGGTTTGGATCAAATTGGCTATCAGAACTATTGTAAATTATTGCAGTTCCCTCATGCAAATTGGTTTCCAGTAGCATCCAGTGCTCAGAGTGAAGAAAAGGAAACATAATGAACTTCAGAGTCACATTTTGAAGATACGAGATAAGGTCCTCTGTGGTTCCGAATTTCTTGGATCCAAGTAAATTGTCCTTCATGTATGTCGACGCCATATAAACTGTAGGTAGGTCCCGTGCTAGAAGAAATTGGTAGGCAGTCATCAAGCTCACAGATAAAGAACCTTTGGTTTGTACGGTTTCATGGAGAGAATCTGCCATTATTATGATGTTTTCGTGCATGAAAACAAGCTCATCTTTCTCTGCGTAAAGCCTAGACATGATGAGTCTGAGTTCATTATCAGAAAGGTTTTTGCATGCGGCAAGGTCAAATTTTGGAAACGTTGGTTCTATGGAAGATAGAGGTACCATTGGTTGATATGATATGTTGATGGTGGCCCTTGTTATCAAATCGATATCCCCCTGATCATCCGCCATATCGAAAGTATAAGGGTCCCAGTGGCGTTGTTCTGGGGACTTGGCGGTCTGTTGTTGCTTTTTCTCCTACTCCTTTAGGATTGTTCTATATGGAAGCTTTTGCCGACGTTGGATAGTGGAGAAAAGGTATCGAGGTACATCGTTTGGTGCCATTGTTGGGTCCCTTAAGAACCGTCTGTCGCAGATAAGCTCCATGGCGTAACGTCCTCGTAGGGAGTGTATATCTTCTGTGGCTAGCTCGGTGAAGGGGATTTGTCTATTGAGCGCTTCTATGAATCGTATTGTACAAAAAGAGCAATCCCCTGAACCAGCTAAAGTTTGGACTTTTGGGTGTATGATTTGGAACCAGGGTTGGCTCCAACCATGTCGTAGAGATGGGCAAGTAGCCCATATTATTTTGAGAAGCTGGAAAGGTATGCATCGTGCTTCCCCGGCTTCCAATCCAGCAAAATTTATTTGTCTGGCCTTTAGCTCGCTGGTGCAGAAGTTGTACACCTTGGCATCACGGGCCTCGATGTCGACAATCATGAGCATCCAGTGGTCGAAAACTCTGAAGGACACAGAAATGTAGCGTGCATTTTGTGCAAGGCCAGTTCACAGTCGCTCAATGGACTTTGCCTGGAAGTCCTTATGTAATAAGCTTAAGGATAGAGCAGGTGAAGTATTGAAGACAGGCTGCAACTTTTTTGGGCTTTGGAATTCCTCAATAGAGTTGGCAAGTAATACATGAAAGATAGCCATATTCACCGTCGATTGTGGTAAAAGGATGATACGGAAGTCTTCTTGTGTCAACTTACGCTTTGTCTTTGTATTGGTGTATATGATGCCCCCCCATCTTTGGCATCATCTACGATAATATTTAGGATGAAGATGTCCTGAACATCTAATGTAGATATGGCTTCCATGTCCAAGTCATGCATTTTGTGAGGTAGTGGTGGAGGAATTGAAGTATGTTCTTTGTCGTCTAAAAAAATGGCAGATCTTCATCTTTATCGGAGTCAGAATCAGAGTCGAGTTTATCATCTGTGTCTAGACTCACTCTTTTGAATTCTTCTTGCTCTAAGGGGAAAGGCACAGGTTGCTCCAGAGCGGAGTATTGGTGAATGACTGTTGTGGGTGGGCTAATGTTGGTTCCTAGTATGCGTTGTTGGAACTCAGCAAAAGATGTGTCTTTGGCAGCGTCCCCCAGGGATCCCATAGCTGAAAAGTTAAGGAATTGGCCCCCAAATGACATTGTTACATTGTCATTATTGTCGGGGGACTTGAGATCTTTGTTTCCATCCTTTACCATCTCCTTTCTTTGCAGGTTCTGTCCCTCAGTTGGTGCCCTCCCCAACATTGTCTGGGTCATCGGTTTGATCATGTGAGGAGGGGCTGTCGTCGTTGGAGTCAGCCGAGGAATCAGAATCCTCATCATCATCCGTTGCCTTATCTATTGCTTTCTTGGTTGACGTTTTCTTGCATTACCGATGAATGGCTTGTATTTCTTCGAGTGCCACTTGCACATGCTCATGGGTTTCGAGCAGTGCGTCGTGGCTCTCTTTGATATCCATATATCTTTCCTCGGCAGAGAGGAGTCGTGTTGATAGATCGGTTACTTGTGCACGTAGTTGATTGAGTTCATCGTTAGAGTGCTCCTCTTGGCGGGGGCTGAGCTATGCAAGATTGTTGTTGATATCATCCAAGCATGTGCTAAAGGTAGTTTGTTGCTGCTGAAGCTCACAAAGGGTCTCAGGCAAAGGTTTAGTTTGCTTAGAGACCCTATCGACTTGTTGGTCCAACACTTCTTGCTGGCCTTTCATCTCGAGTACCAACGCTGGCAGGCGTTGTAGGTGGTCGTCGATGTGGTTGACTTGCTGGACGTTACACTTGCCGTTGTTAAATGCTAGAGAGGATGCCTGGTAAGGCGTTGTTTCGTTCGTCAATCTTAGAGACATGTGTAGCTATTCCCTACATGCAAGAAAAAATTGATTGTAGTATGTTAGAGGGGTCGGTGAGGAGGTTTCGAATAGCATCAAATTGTTGTCTGAATTCCTCACCGACTTGCGAAAAGGGGACCCCAGAGATGGATGGGTGAGATGGTTTGGTCGGGGTGGAAGGGTGGTAGTGCCTTGCGAAAGAGACACTATTGATGGACCTGCGAATTGCGTGGTGACTGTAGATGGAGTCACTAGCGATATTGGGGTGGTGGGTGAGAATGGTGGTGACATCCCAGCTGAAAAAGGTGAAGCTGGGAATGTCGAGGGAAAAGTGGTTGAAGTGAAGGTGGAAGTGAAGGTGATATCAGGCGTCGAGGTGGAGAATGGAATTCCCGAAGAGAAGATGAGTGAAGCGGAAGATGTGGATGAAGTTGTGGATGTAGAGGAAGGGATAGTGGTGGGTATGGTTGTGGAAAATGGTGGAAGAGTGGGAGATGGGAGTGTGGTGGGGGTGGTTGTAGAGGGAAGCCCAACATCCAGATTGAAAATGAATGGTTCTGGTGTTGGATCCACAACGTTATCTGCACTATGTGAGGGTTCTTCCTCTGGGTTGATCTTCGATGTGGTTGTCCCCGATTGCTGTTGTTTTTGTGTACGTAGTTTAGATGCTCGTATGACTAGAATTTTCTTTGGCCATATTGTTGGTCCATTGACATTGTGCTATGTATGCCCTGCCTTTGCTTATTTCTCTTTTGTTGTGACTGAGGCTATGAGTTTGGCAATCTCTTCTTCAGTGAAGAGAAGCTTTTCTTTGTCATAGTCAGCTAGTTCTGGAAGAGGTAGCAGCATTCTGGATGCTTTGACGGTTGGGCAGAAAATATAATGCAGCTTGGCATCCTTCTCCTTTATGATATATGAGTTTCGTTCGTCAATCTTAGATACATGTGTAGCTATTCCCTGCACGCAAGAAAAAATTGATTGTAGTATTGGGGTCGGTGAGGAGGTTTCGAATAGCATCAAATTGCCGTCTGAATTCCTCACCGACTTGCGAAAAGGGGACCCCAGAGATGGATGGGTGAGATGGTTTGGTCGGGGTGGAAGGGTGGTAGTGCCTTGCGAAAGAGACACTATTGATGGACCTGCGAATTGTGTGGTGACTGTAGATGGAGTCACTAGCGATATTGGGGTGGTGGGTGAGAATGGTGGCATCCTTCTCCTTTATGATATATGAGTTTCATAGACTCTACTCATTTGTTAGGATGTCACCCTTTATTACTGTGCACTTGGGAAATAGTATGTCCATCTTAATATATTTCAAAATTGATGTAATATGACCACCCATACAGATTTCTTTCCCCAGGGCATAAGTTGTGTGTTTTTGAATGAAGTGTCGACCTATGTTGATCGGTTGCCCTTTGAGAATGGGCCATAGGATAAAGAGATCTGAGATAATAACATTTCCACTCTCTGTCCTGGGGAAAAGGGTGCCTGTAATAATTTTGTGCAGTGTGCGCACCAGGCCAGAATGTATGTTAGAGGCCTTGCAAGTCTTTGCCTCGTAGGTTGGAATCCCCATTAAGGACTTCCAGAATGTGTGCCTGTTGAACTGGGAGTTTTCCAGGCCCACAGCTTTAGCCTTTTTCAGTTGATCCTGGTTGTCGATGAAGATCTCATTCAGCATGTTCTTAGATAAGACAACCTTGTTTCTAAAAAGTGAGGTGACCAGCCTACGGTCACCTTCGTCTTTCCATTTATCCTTTGCATCCACGGTTTATTTGTTGATATATGTGAAGAACTCTATCGTGGGCTCAACATAAGAGGTTTCTGCGACAAAACAGAGTTTTGAGATATTCGTGTTGTCGAGCAAGGTGAGAACTCTATCATAAATCCCCATCCTCGTCAGTATGTTTGAGAAGACATACTTTGTTGGGTGCAATGCTTTGTCACCAGCCGGGAGGTTTTGGATGTACAGGTCAACATGTGTTGGTTCTGCAGTGGTAGTAGTAGGAAAGACAACAGCAGGGGTGGCATATTCTATCATGATTTGTTCCCTTGCAGTGGAGGGTCGGACTTGCTTCCGTTCCTATTTTTTTGTTGGTTTCTCTGCGGTAACCTCTTGGGCCTTCTGTTTCCCCTTGGACTTAGTGACTGGGGATTACTCCTCAGAATTGGGTGTGTATTCTGAATCTTTATCTGTTGAGGATATTTCTTCTTCTTCAATAGGATCTTCTACTAAACATTTGTTGACTCGCTTAAGGTCGTGGATGATCTTGGGCAAGTCAACTTTTGAAGGAGTCATTCCAGTCTTTTCACATATATCAAGAATGCGCTGAAGCTTCGAGCGGCGCTCTAGGAGCTCTTCTCTGGTCCATTCGGTGTCAACAAGCTCCTTTGCAGGTGATGCCATTCTGAAGAATTGACAAGAAATGATGTATTAGAAAAGATTGAAGTTTTAGTAAAAATGGATTTATGAAATAACGGATTGTAACATTGTATAAAAATGGAATTGTTGTTTTTAGATTTTTGAAGGAATCAAACGGTTTGCAAGATCATTTGGGCCCAAATGGTTTTGTAGACCGTTTGGCTTCAAATGGTTTGCAAAACTATTTGGATGACTTTAAAGAGGGGAACCTTGAGAACCATTTGAGTTCAAACGGTCGTGACGGTCTCAAGACATACTTTCTTTAAGTTCACGACCGTTTGGGTCCAAATGGTTTCAAGACCGTTTGGGTCCAAACGGTTTCACTCCAGATAGTTTCACAACCGTTTGGGTCCAAATGGTTTCACGACCGTTTAGGTTGAAACCGGTAGGAAGATGAAGCAGCAGGGGCGACGATCAGCAGCAAGAGGAAACGGAGAAAATGGCGTAAAATGGTAAAAATGGTGTCGGCGGCGGAGGCGATGGTGACAGTGATAGCGGCGGGACAGGCAAAGGATGTGTTTGCGGTAAAAGCAGCAGTGGCGACAGTGATAACAGTAGTGACGGCTAAGGTGGTGCAGCGGTGATGGCGATGGTGGTAGTAGTGTTCTACCTTGCAGGTCGAGGGTGATGAAGTGTCATGGCAGCGGAAATGTTGGGGAAGAGGACGGAGCAAGTAGAAGCGACGGGCATCCACGGAGACGACGAAGGTGAACTCGGAATGGAACAACAAGGAAGCGATGTGAACATGTTGCGCGGGAGCAGAGAACAGGAAGGAAAGGAATAGGGTTTTCAAACGAGGGGAAGTTCGAGAATCGAAGGAAAGAAAAGGGAAGGGGTTGAGTGATATTTATAGAAAAAGGAGGGGTGACGTTACAAATTCTCAAAGGCAAACGGTTTCGAGACCGTTTGAGCCCAAATGGTTTCGAGATAGTATGCAGTCCAAACGGTTTCGAGACCATTTGTGTCCAAACGGTTTCGAGATAGTTTGGAGTCCAAATGGTTTCGAGACCGTTTGTGTCCAAACGGTTTTGAAACCGTTAGGATAAGATTATATTGGCTATTTGTTTTTATATTTTTATTTTTGTTTTGGTTGCTTATGTAAATTTTATATTTCCTGAATAAAGATGATAGGTCTAAAATAAGCAATAAGATATTAGAAAATTATCAAAACTAAGTAAAATAAAATAAAAGGTGATACTTAGTTCTTGGATTGCCTCCCAAATAGCGCCTTGGTTTTACGTTGTTGGCTCGATGAAGTTCTGACTTGGTTAGATTGATGTAGCAGGATCATGAATCTTAATAGTTTGTCTTGGAATTTTATCAGTTGGAGTATAGTATTTCTCCAATCTATGGCCATTAACCATTCTCTCTCCTCCATTGTCATCAATAATGATGATGGCTCCAGTTGGGTAGATGTGATTGATGGTGAATGGCCAAGACCACTTTGTGCGAAGTCTTCCGGGGAACATCTTGAGTTTGGAGTTGAAGAGAAGGACTTTATCTCCGACGACGATATCTTTCCTTTTGAGATGTCCATTGTGCCACATCTTAGTTTGTTCCTTATAGATCCTAGCGTTTTGGTAGGCAGTCATTCGTAGTTCCTCAAGTTCTTGTAATTGCAGTTGTCTATAGTCGCCAATGCTTTTGAAGTTGAAATTCAATTGCTTATTGGCCCACCAAGCTTTATGTTCCAGTTCAACTAGAAGATGACATGACTTCCCATATACCAAACAAAATGGATTCGTTCCTATTGGTGTTTTGTAAGCAGTGTGGTATGCCAAAAGAGCATCAGGGATCTTGGTAGACCAGTATGTGCAATGTCTATTGACCGTCTTTTCTAAAATGGATTTTAGCTGTCTATTTGAAACTTTGACTTGGCCACTTGTCTGTGGATAGTAAGGTGTAGCAACCTTATGTTTAACTCCATATTTTCTTATGAGAGCTTCAAAACTTCATTCTAAGAAATGAGATCCTCCATCTAATATGATTGTTCGAGGGACTCCGAAGCTAGGGAAGATGATATCCTTGAACATCTTGATAACTGGTTTGGAGTCGCAAGAAATAGTGGGTATAGACTCTACCCATTTTGAAATGTAATCCACAGTGACCAGTATATAGGAAAATCCATAATATGGGGGAAATGGACCCATGTAATCTACTCCCCATACATCAAAGATTTCAATTTCTTGCCACAGAGTAAGAGGCATTTCATTCCGTTTAGATATACCACCGAAAAGCTGGCATTTATTGCAAGATCGTACAAAATCATGGGCATCCCTTGCTATCATTGGCCAAAAGAAACCTGATTCTAGAACTTTGAGGGTGGTCTTCTTTGAACTCATATGCCCCCCGGAAGGGCCAGAATGACAATGTTCTAGAATTGGGATAATTTCTTCTTTTGGTAGGCAACCACGGAATAGTCTGTCTACGCACAAGCAAAAAAGGTATGGTTCATCCCAAAAATACTTCTTGGTCTCATGAAGAAATTTCTTTCTGTCATGGTAGGAAGCAGAAGGGTGGATAATTCATGTATCCAGGTAGTTTACTATATCGGCATACCAAGGAAATCTGATAGTGACTTTCATGAGTTGGTCGTCGGGTAAAGAGTCTCAAATAGGTATATTGTCATCATCCTGAGGCTCGATGCGACTTAAGTGATCTGCAACGACATTTTCTACCCCGCTTTTATCTTTTATTTCCAAGTCAAATTCTTATAGCATCAACACCCAGCGGATGAGTCTGGGTTTTGCATCTTGTTTTTGAATTAGGTATTTAATTACATAATGGTCGGTGTATACTATGACTTTTGATCTGATTCGATAAGAGAAAAATTTCTCAAAGGCGTAAACGACAGCCAAGAATTCTTTTTCAGTAGTTGTATAATTCTTTTGGGCCTCATCTAGCATCTTTGATGCATAGTATATCACATAGGGATTCTTGTCTATTCTTTGCCCTAGCACCGCTCCTATAGCGTAGTCGCTTGCGTCACACATTATCTCGAATGGTTGTGACCAATCGGGTGCTCTTAGAATGGGTGCAGAGATTAGAGCATTTTTTAAGGTCATGAAGTTGTTTAAGCATTCTTGATCAAAATTGAAATCTGCATCTTTCGTCAACAAATAGGTCATGGGCTTTGCTATTTTGGAGAAATCTTTAATAAATCTTCGATAAAATCCAGCATGGCCCAGAAATGCTCGCACTCCTCTAATGTCTTTAGGCGGTGACAGTTTTGAAATGGCATCAATCTTTGCCTTATCCACTTCAAATTCTCTTTCACTCACTCAGTGCCCGAGGACAACACCTTATGTCACCATAAAGTGACATTTCTCCCAATTTAGGATCAGATTGGTTTCCTCGCATATTTGTAAAACTTTCCCGAGGTTAAGTAGATAGTTATCAAAAGAATTTCTGTAGCCTGAAAAGTCATCCATAAATATTTCCATGATTGACTCAGTTAATCTTGTGAATATTGCAGACATGCACCTTTGGAAGGTTGTAGGCATGTTACATAGCCTGAAAGGCATCCTTCTGAAGGCATAAGTTCCAAAGGGGCAAGTGAAGGTTGTATTTTCTTGGTCTTCTGGGTGTATCAGGATTTGATAGAACCCAGAATAACCGTCAAGGTAGCAAAAGAATTTTTGGTGGGATAAACGTTCAAGGACTTCATCAAGGAAAGGTAGAGGGAAGTGATCTTTTCTTGTTGCTTTGTTCAGCTTCCTGTAATCGATACACATCCTCCATCCAGTGACAGTCCTTGTGGGTACTAGATCATTTTTATCATTCAGAACGACAGTAGTCCCCCCCTTTTTAGGGACCACTTGGACCGGGCTAACCCATTGAGAATCATAAATGGGATATATGATACCAACTTTTAGGAGTTTAAGGACCTCGAGGCGAACCACTTCTTTGAGGCTCGGGTTTAGTTTCTTCTGATGTTCCCTCGATGGTTTAAACTCTTCTATCATAGGTAGTTTGTGCATGCACAGAGCTAGATTTATTCCTGTTAGGTCAGTCATTTTATACCAGATAGCTTTCTTGTGCTTCCTTAGCTCAGCAAGAAGTCTTTCTTCCTGATCATCTATTAAGGTAGAGTTGATTATGACTGGGGACAGTTTTTCTTCATCCAGGAAGACATGTTTGAGTCCTATTGGTAAGGCTTTCATTTCAGGGGCCTTCGGTACTTCTGTAGTTTCCAAAATGGTGACAGATTTCAATTCCTCAAAGGGGGTTGTTGGAGCTTCTTTGGCTTGGTCTAAATATCGAAAACATTGTTGTACTAGATCACTGGCTGAAAATTCAACTTCTGTATTTGTCAAGACGTTCTACAGATCATCAAATGGTTCGGCTGTTTCTTGTTGTAATTGAGACATTTTTTTTATTGCCTCGAGAAGAAAAACTTCTTGATGGATGCTGGGACCTTTTAGGTTGTTAAGGACTCTGAATTGAATGGCTTCCTTTCCTAGTCTTAAGATAATTGTACCAGCTGCAACGTCGATAAGTGCTCTGGCCGTGGCAAGGAAGGGCCTGTTGAATATTATTGGATATCTTAGATCTTCCTTTATATTCATAATAACAAAGTCACAAGGGACATAAGAGTCCTTTACTATCCTATCCTGACTAGGATATATTCAATGATCCCCAACGGTACAGTGATGGTAGAATCAGCCAGCTGTATTGTCATTGTAGTGGGTAACAATTCGGTAAAACCCAACCTTTTACACATTGAGAAGGGCATAATAGATATGCTAGCTCCCAGATCAGCTAATCTTTTTTTGCTAGAGACGTTTCCGATAGAACATTGGATACCAAAGGAACCGAGATCCTTCTATTTTTTTGGCATTTTGTTGAGAATAATATCAAAAGTTGTATGAGCTAGTTTAACATTCTCTTGTTCTTCGGTCATACATTTCCTTGATAGCAAGGTCTTCAGGTATTTGGCCCAAGCTGGTATTTCAGAGAGGGCATCAAGGAGCGGGATATCAATATATAGTTTCTTCATTGCTTCCTTAAATTTTTGGAATCTAGTATCCAGTTTAGTCCCTCTCAGCCTGCCTGGATATGGTATTCTGGGTTTATATGGTGGGACTTTAGGTTCTTTGAAATCTAGTTCCTTTTCCTTCCCCTTTTCGATTGTTGCAGTCTTTTCAGTTTCTGGATTCGTGCTTGCAATTGGGGTGATTAAAGTTATATCTTCATCTTTTTGAATGATTATTGTGGCTTCAGTGAGGACACGACCAGACCTTATGGTAATGGATTTCAATTGTTCTTGTCTGGGTTGATCGTGTCTTGGGTTTATCTCTGGCTGACCAGCAAAGGTTCATGCTGGAGGTTTTAATTGGGCTTCAATATGTGCTAACTGTGCTTCGACAGCATTTTGTTGGGCTTTCTGGTTGGCTATCATGGTTTGTTGTGATTGCAACATTTATCTTATCAATGACAGTTCATTTGTTGGCGGAGGCAGATTATTCTTTTATGGATTTTGTTGATACTGTTGTGGTTGTTGCTGCTGAGGTGCGGGTAATTGGGGTTGTTGAATTTATGGTTGTTGCAGCTGAGGTTGTTGCAATTGCGGGTGCAACGGAAGATGGGTGTATTGGTAATATGCAGAAGGGTTTCTTGGTTGTGTGAATCCTTGCAATCCTCCTCTGAAGTTTCCCTGGTTTTGATTATAGCTGTTCTGGAAACCTGGTGGCGATCTATTAAAAACTCCTCCTTGGGTCTGGTGTTGCGGGTTGACAGTCCCCGCTGGATTCTCATACTGAAACCCGGGATGGTTTCTTGGTTGATTCAGGTTATAATAAGCTTGTCCTGGTATAGTGTGGATGGAATTGACTTGCTCCGGTAACAGATCCTCAGGATGTTCGATGATCGGTTCATACTACGGTTGCGGTGTTTGCATGTCCATCATCACATTGTATAGGAGACCACATGATAATGTGGGATGATCATATGCATGACATGCCTCACAAGTCCCGGTAGCTACCTTGACCTGTTGGGGGCTCTTCTTTTCTCCGAGTGTCATTTCAAGGACTTGTTGCTTGTGAGCTATAGTTTTTAGGGTTTCGGCGATGGCTTTCATTTCCATTGATTCTTCAGCTTTACAAACTTTTAGAATTCCCCCGGTGGATGACCTTCCCCAATTAGATTGGTTCTCGACTCCAAGTGTAACAATCCTCCAGGCATCTTCATAGTTCTTTCGCATGAAATCCCCCCCAAATAAGGAATCCAAAAATTTCTTAATGTCATCACTTACTCCTCTATAGAATGTTTCTATCAACTGATTTTGGGAGATTCTGTGATGTGGGCATTTCCTCAAAAGTTCCTTGAATCTTTCCCATGATTCTACCAGTGATTCCCCTAGGAGTTGAGAAAAGTGATTAATTTGTCCCCTAATCTCATAAGTCAACGAAGGTGGAAAGAACTTCTCTAGAAACTTTTCTTCCAAAGGAGCCCAGGTGGTGATTGGCTCCCCATCTAGCGTGTTATACCAGCTCAATGCCCTTCTGGACAAAGTGAAGTGAAAAAGGTGTAGCATGATTGCGTCGAAAGGAACTCTGGCATGTGGTACTAGCCGACAAAGAGACTTGAATCGCTTCAGATGATCCATGCAGTCATCCCTAGCACTTCTAGAGAACAAAATGTCATGCATGATCTGGATCCATTGCGTGCGGATCTCGAAGTTAGCAACATTAATGTACGGAGGCCTAACTGGGTGATTATCTTCAAAGTTCTTAGGAATGGCATAATCTTGAAGTTGCTTGTTTCTCAACACTATCTGAGAAACAGTTGTGGCTGCTTCATTCTCAGCTTGAATGTGGGCCTGTTCTTCAGCTCGAACCTCAACTTGAATGTGAGCACATGTGTCAGCAATAAGTTGTGCTCTTTGAGCTGTTATGGCCGCTTTGACTCTTTCCATAACCAAGGTTGCTTGGCGTTGTTCGTCAGCCATTTGTCTAGCTCATTGGCAGTTGAGTCGGATGTGCCGGTGGAAGCTTCGTTCTACCTCAGAGTCGTACTCTAGTTCAGGAGATCTTCTGATAATATGCAAAGGTTGCATACACATTTTCTATCTGAGTAGAAGAAGAAACACACTTTAGATCATGCGGAGAAATGATGTAATCAAGATGATATGAATTATGGTTAAAGAAAAGTGTAAAATCCTAAGCAACTAGAAAGTTAACAAGTAAAATTAAAACGTTCCGTTGTCCCCGGCAACGGCGCCAATTTTTTATGGAGCCTCCACTTATGTGGAGTTGCGTGCACCACTAAAAATCCTAGAGATAGTAAGTCTCTAAGTTTAGCCTTGCATATGCTATAATAAGATCTCCACCCACGTATGCTAAGATACGTGGAAGTCTTGTCGTAGTATAGTTAAGGGTCGAATCCACGAGACAATGGTCTTGTTAAGAGTTTAACAAGATGGAAACGTAGTAATTATACTAATCTACTTAAGGGTTGATGTTTAGATCAAAGAGTTGGTTTGATGATTAAACTAATGTGTGGAGAAAGTAAATAGTAAGAAAGTAAACTTAAGGTTGTAAACGATAATTGGAAACCACTAGGATGTGATCGAGTTTCACCACCACTACACATTGATCAAAACATACATCATAACAACATGGCTTGCAAAGAAAAGGGTCTAAACAGTTACTATCTTGTAGACTTAGCTTCCTTTCGGATAACTAACTATGAGACACGCTGGAGTATTGCAATGTCAGCCATCCCCGAACGAATAGTCACTTACTTTGCATTACTCCCTTCGTAAAGTGTGTTCCTCGACCTATCAAAGTTGTACTTTCGTACATCAACTGTTTCCATTTCATAGTATGAAAGTACAACAATGGAGGTGAGTCTACTCCACTCCTTGAAAGACTTTCCTAGACACCAAAATAGATATATGGTGACTACATACATCAAGAACCAACATGCAATCGATATTCGAATCTAAAAGAACAAACATAGACAATTCGCACTGATAGATAATAGATAACACAAGTTGGTGATCAAGCAACTAGCATTTATTGGTGGTAGTAGTGGTGGTAGTAGTGGTGATAATAGATAACACAAGTTGATAATAGATAACACAAGTTGATAGATAATAGATAACACAAGTTGGTGGTGGTAGTGGTAAGTGGTAGTAGTAGTGGTAGTGGTAGTGGTAGTAGTGGTGGTAGTGGTGGTAGTAGTAGTGGTGGCAGTGGTGGTAGTGGTAGTGGTAGTGGTGGTAGTAGTGGTCGTAGTGGTAGTGGTAGTGGTAGTAGTGGTAGTAGTAGTAGTGGTGGTAGTAGTAGTAGTGGTAGTGGTGGTAGTAGTAGTAGTGGTAGTGGTGGTAGTAGTAGTGGTGGTAGTAGTAGTAGTAGTGGTAGAGGTAGTAGCAGTAGATGGTTGTAGTAGAAGTATTAGTGGTGGTAGTAGTAGTAGTAGGTCGTAGTAGTGGTGGTAATAGTGGTAGTAGTGGTAGTAGTAGTGGTAGTGGTAGTGGTAGTGGTAGTGGCGGTAGTAGTGGTAGTAGTAGTGGTGGTAGTGGTAGTAGTAGTGGTAGTGGTACTGGTGGTGGTGGCAATGGTAGTGGTAGTAGTAGTGGTAGTGGTAGTAGTGGTAGTAGTAGTGGTAGTGGTGGTAGTAGTAGTAGTGGTAGTAGTAGTGGTGGTGGTAGTAGTAGTAGTTGGTAGTAGTAGTAGTAGTAGTAGTAGTGGGATTAGTCGTTGTAGTGGTAGTAGTAGTTGGTAGTGGGAGTAGTGGTAGTGGTAGTAGTAGTCGTAGTAGTGGTACTAGTCTTAGCAATGGTAGTAGTAGTAGTGGTGGTATTCGTAGTTAGTAGTGGTAGTAGTCATAGTTAGTGGTGTTAGTGGTAGTTGGTAGTGGTAGTGGTAGTCGTAGTGGTCGTGGTAGTGGTAGTGGTAGTGGTAGTGGTGGTGGTGGTAGTGGTAGTGTTAGTGGTAGTGGTAGTGGTAGTGGTGGTAGTGGTAGTAGTAGTGGTAGTGGTATTGGTAGTGGTAGTAGTAGTGGTAGTAGTCGTAGTTATGTGGTAGTAGTTGTAGTGGTAGTGGTAGTGGTGGTAATGGTAGTAGTGGTGGTAGTAGTAGTGGTGGTAGTGGTAGTAGTGGTAGTGATAGTTGTAGTAGTAGTGGTGGTAGTAGTGGTTAGTTTTTTGTATGCTATAAATTTATAATAATTAGTTTCGAAAGTTTTATCATGTTTAACTATTATATTAGTAATGTTCTTAATAGTCTTATAATAATTTATTCAAATTTACTCTCTTGATTTGTAATATTTTATTTGTGAAACTTGGTTTGTTTACCAAACTCAAATGACTTATCAATTTTTTTTTCAATTTATGACATATTTTATAATTAAAAATGTATGAATATTGGTTATCGAGTCTAGTCTTGGTCCAGTCTTTTATTTTTCCTGTCCGTTTAAGGATTGGACCAATTCTTATGCAGTCCAGTCCATCTATAATTTTTTTTTAATTGAGTCTCAGTCCGGTCTGATCCTGGTTTAGACTGATGTACAACCTTAACCATCTGCCCTATGACTGGCTGCAAATGTTACCACTATAACTAATTGCTAAATGCAGGATATTTTTAGTAATAGCAACTTTGGTTCACGTCTCCAGTCAGATTGCGGAAGATATGGCGATTCCCTTATGAGTGCCCACCCTTTTGTGGGGCACTGTATTGACTGTTGAGTCCTTACATATGGATTCACCCTAAATAATGGATTTAAGTTTTTATGGTTAGCGTGTTGTTGGCCAGTTTTTTCAAGTAGTTTGATTACGGGTAGGAACTCGTTGAGTATGCGGTAGATTCCACTATGGGCATGATAGATTTCCGGGATTCATTTGGATATGGAAGAATACTGAATTTGTTCCGTCCCGGTAGAACTGATTGCTGGTTTTGCAAAGTGCATCAACAAAGAGTTTTATGTTTGGATCAGTATGATCGGATCATGATCGGATCGTGACTAGCAGCGTAAAAAGTAAGGCGGGGAGGTCCAAAGTGCATGCAGTCGCCCCCAAAGTGCATGCAGTCGCCGCCAGTTACTGCAGCGCCCGCTTGCTGCATTTCGGCGTCCGGCCGTTTTGGAAAGGGAACCAAAATCCCGCAACACCTGCATGCCGGAATCTGCAGGATTCCGTCCCTTGTACGACTCCAGATAAACAAGCCTAACTTTTATGTTGCTGGATCTAAGATTTCAATCCAATACATCCTACTACATTAAACCAAACGTGCCCTAGCAAAACAATTTGCTTTGGCCACTTATGCATTTAGCATTATACAATAAATTGAGCTCAATAGATGTTTCAGATCCACATTGCTTAGGGTATTTTTGACCGACATTCCAACTGTTTATATTTCATCTTACTGTCAATCCATTTAACTATTACATGCCGGCAGCAAATTCCTGACATTGTTTTCTGGTTTTGGACTTGCATAATGGTCACGAACACCAATGTATAACTTCATATTGGGGACAATATGTTGCGTACTTCATGTCCCGTGAAAAGTCAGTAAATCGCACCTTCAGATAGTGAAGTTTTCATTCTGATTAGTCAGGAGATTTCAGCCTCGTGATAAGTCCGTAGATTCCTAGATTCCTGTTCCTTTTTTCTTTTTCCCATCTCTCGCAGACCTTGGTAGTCTAGGGTATGAACGTAAGCACTGGCCTTGTTTTAAGGTAATAGTTAATTTTTTAGGGTATCCGATGCCCACTTCGCCTATCTTCAGATAGCTTTTTCTGCTTCAATAAAATAAAGAGTCATCCGTCTATGATGTCTAATTTTCGCATCATGCCTCTGCATTCATTTGTTCAGCAGCCTACAAGCATAATTAGGTTTTTTTTCCTAAGTGACAAGTCAAACCAACAAGATGAACGATATAGAATTACATCATCACGTACATTCATCTGAATTTCAAATAATCATAGATTACCACCCCCGCACTTGCACTTCAAAAGTGATCCCAACAATCTCAGTAATTCTAAAATCTTGATTAACAATGGCAAACCGAGTCAAATTGCATCACGTCCAGTAGAAAACATTCCTGTAAAAATCAGTTCTTAACACGACGGCACTCAAAACTGAAGTGATCAGAAGACGTGCCAATCATCAAAAAAGGATACATCTGTGTCATGATGTAAGCAAGCTTTTTAAGGGGAACCTGGGGGGCCGTCTTTGTACAGGGTGGCTTAAAATACCAGTAGTCGTGTGAAAAAATGTGATAATGATTTTCTTTTAAAGAGGCATTCACAGTATTGGTCAGTAATTTAGCAGCGGCAGGGCTGCCTTGTTCTACAGCTAAATTCAGAACTTTCAAGCAACATGCGGTTTTGAATCCCGCTAAAACAGACCACATCCTATACATAATGTATTTGTTAATATATGTGGAATTTTAAACCCACAAATCATCGTTTGGATACTAATATAAAAAATTCACCTATCAACTACAACGATTCTGAAGGATGGAATCCAAACGACCCCTGAGAATACAAAGGCCCGGTAATTAGCAATGACCGCATTGACTGGCTATGGAGGACAAAAACTAATCTAAGGAAAGATGCACTCTCATCTTCATTGAAGTTCTCATAGAAAAAACAAAACAAAATTGAAAATATATTACATAAAATTGTCCAAGGACAGTTTCAAAGAGTGGCATCAGGGAGAGGTTCAATGAACAAGAGAGATGGTAACAACATGGAGAAGAAAGTAAAATCCAACTGCTGAAGGAGAGATGGAAATTCCACCACAAAGATCGTGTGCTGACGAACATAGTAGGTCCTCAGCACACAGCTTGATTCCCGTTCAACTTCAGAACAGGCTAAAAGGATGTGCTTCATATGATCAGTTATGGAGCGTTTAGTACAATTTATCTTCTGAAGTTGCCAGTTTGCCTAGCAGGGCCCACAGGAAAGCCACCAGATCTACCGGGCATTTGCCTTTGCTGCTGACGGCCACGACCCCTTGATCCTGCCCTGCCAACAGAACCACGTGGAGCTATCTGCTGAGATGCCACGTTCTTTCTCTGTTCAACAATATCAGCAAATCGAGCATCCAATGTTTGTCTTTGTTTCGGAGCCATCTTATCCTGTAAGTAGTAGTAACCATTAATAAAGCAAATATATTTGGAAACAATGATATAAATAATTAGCAAAAAGATTATCCCAAATGAACCACCCAAAAGAGCCGAGTCGAACATAAGCAGTTGCGGAACTTAGGGAGTGATGTTGGGAACGCCAAGTTGAGGTATCAAAGTATTTCGTATTTTTCTAATAATCTTTTGAGGTGTGTTGCCCCTCCTAGCCCTTATTAAGAACTGTTATGACTATAAAACATATAGCTATGTAGCTGACCCTGATGTGCTAATAATTTAGGCTTAGATGGTGATAGCTTAGCTGGGGCCAACGAAAGCATGCAAATCAGCAGCTTTACTCCGATACTAACTCCAATCATCCCACTCATTTAAATCATAGATGGATCATCTCCTAGGTTAGTCCAGCAGTGAACTTTCTTTTGATGGGGGAGGGGAGGGAAGTTAAGCATAAATAACAAAAGTGGACCCCTTACATTAAACCAAGTACAATTCAGTTAAATTCCTGGTAGACTGCAACCGGCGGCTTGCTCAAGATCATAATCCCAGTATAATCTATAAATTAGTGAGACATTCTAATCGCATATCCTATTAGAAGACATGTGATGTGCCAGCTTGAGACCAGTAGTGCACATTTCGTAAAATTTCTAACTGCTAATACCAGCTGCGAGATTTATCTTTCTACAATGGTCCAAACTTGCTAAACTGACGATCAGATAAAATGGACTCGGGAACCTGTTCTTTCTATCTGAACCTATTGCAGACCAGCAAAGACTGACATGGTGATTAATCCCGTGATCCATTGAGCTCTCTGATCATGCTGTCTTTTATAGAGTTCACTGGAACCATTTCAAATCACAGTTCTGTAGAGCTGCATGTCCTGAAATTAAATTTAATCTAGCATTGTATTTAAACATCCTCACACCAAGAAACAAATAATTGCCACTCTGTTGCTCCACTACACTGTAAAAAGCCTTGCCTCAGCAGACTGTCAGCCAAATCGGCGATGAACCCATCTGCCACTGCGGCAGTTGGTCACTATACTAGTGGTAGCAACCACTGTCCCTTGCAGCTTGACAGCAATCTTCAGTCTAACAGAATCCTGACCTTTATGCTTCTTCGTCACTTTCTTACTACACCACATCCTCACTTCTCTGGCACCAAGTGTCTCCCCTATAGCTGTACCTTGCAACTCGATGACATGCTTCTAGGCAAGGAATGAAGTTTCGCCGGTATCGGCGGTATTTTGACTGAAATACCGATACCCACGGATACCGACACGAAAACATGCGTACCGATAGGATTGCAAATACCGATAATACCGACGTGTATACCGCAAATACCGCCATATTTTGATGGTTTCGAAACAAAATACACTACTAACTTCATTGTACCGGCCGAAACCGGCGGTATATCAACGGGTATACCGTTTTTTTGCGAAAATGACTGTTGATATTTATTGGGAGGAGAAAAGGTACATTCGGATGATTTTTGTCGATTGGAGCTAATACCAACCGAAATCAAGGTAATTCTAACTAATCTCTTTCATTCTACCATTAGCAACCTCTCCATCTCTTTTTCCTACTTTTTTCTTCCACTTTCGCCTAAAAAAAGTGTTTTTTACCGCCAAAACCTAGTATTACTCCAATTTTTATATGTTTACGCGAACTATACATACATCTACAAGTATATTATGTACATATGCAATATTATCACTAGATCTACCTACTCACAACACTATTAACTATTATCATACAATTTATCTAAGCATATGACAATTAGTATTGATATAATTAGTTAGTTATTTATGTTTAGTGGAAGATGTTTTACTAAAGAGTAATGTAAATATAATACAAAGGAGTAATATACACTTATATAGTATTGCACGTGAATGAGCAACACGGAACTTTGCCAATAATGATGCGTATGAGGAGCATGTGACTACATACAACCACCTTTATAGGATGCACATGTATGGCCGCAATATCTCAGTAATATCAACTCATTACTGTATGGAGAACCAGCACGCCACTCAACATACAACTGATGTGAGTTGTAAGTAAATGGGTTATTCGTATGTGAAATTTGTATACCACTGCATAATTCTATGTATTTAAGTTTGTGGTTTGCACTAGTAAAATTTTATATCTTAAATCTTACATTTTGTCATCGAAATCCCAACGAAACATGACAGATTCCTTACCTTCCACATGATGGACCCCCCCCCTACACACCCAATATAGAATTTTATTGCAGAAAACACTACATTTCGGTGTAGAGATTACACCTATAAAGTTTTATGAATTAATTCGTTCATTTTGACGTTGAAACGGTCAGGATTGCATCTGTCGGTATTTTCGTCGTTATACCGGTAAATACCTATTTCCAAGCTGTCGAAACGGCGTCGGTAGCAGTCACCTTGTTCCTTGCTTCTACGTAACAAAACTCTATCCCACAGTACATTCTCTTCAACACATACCCAACACCAACAGTGCCATACTCTTGCCTCTTTTTCCACCTTGTCTGCATTCATTCCACCCGGCCATTCACGTCTATTGGCCATTTCCTAGTTGTCATCTACAACAGTCCAACTGAATCCTCTTTCTAAATTTTTGTCTATCAACACACTGAGCATTTTAAACCCACTGAGCATTCAAAAGTGGCCACTCAACTTGGGTTGTGGAAATCTAAGCCCCCACATACTATTAAGTTCTTGCCTTTTTGGAACAAAAGCAACTAGAATCAGAAAGTAAGTTAATTTCAGGGTTCCCTACCTAAGATTTCCAATTTCACTCATTCAGCTACATTCATCAGTCTTTCCTAGTGGGTGTCTGTATATATGCCAGAGTATGACCTCATTTACACAATCCTGAAGCACGCTTCTGTTCGGGCTTCCCATCTTTCCATGTGTTTGTTCCTTTTCGCCCGTTGGTTGTGCCATTGATCTGCATCAACCGTTATATCGAGTTTTTTTCCTTGGAACTTCTGAAGTCACCACCATACTTGTCAGGGCGCCTTGACGCATAGACCGCATTTAAAAATAGTAATTTATTTCATTTTCCCTGTATCGATATACATACTTTTTATGATTTTATGAAGATCACCCCTCATACACATCTTTTACAATTATATACGTAGGTATATGATTTTGTGAACATCCCCCCTCTCATACACATCTTTTACAATTATATATGTAGGTATATACGTGTCTGTATGTTTGATCCCCTTGTGTACATATATTTTACAGTATGACCGTATGAAAACATAACCACTTTACATGTCAAATATATATTAATTGCCACCAAGGACACTAGAAAATTACTATTCTAAACAGCATACGAGATAGAACTACAAGTAAACAGAAATGTAATGTCATGGCTCTAAGGGGGCGTTCGGCCCGAAACATCTAAATTCCTGGTAGTTTTGTGAATAGATGGCGAGCACAACGAATGCACCAGGGTGCTGCGGAGCACAAGAATGCACTCTGGATGGTTGCTCAGCATACAGAGCATGCGACTTCTGCAACTGAAGTGCCAGTTCTGAATACCGCTAAAACAGGTGGGATTTTAAATCTCGCCTATGTAGCAGTGTAAAAAGCAGTAGTATATAGTGGACATTGATCAAAGAGGGTTATTTACACGTAAGTACCAATATTTTATGAGTCTTCCCAAACGGCTCCTGAGTCATTAGCAAAGTAATGACTAGCGTTCATAACAATAGTCACTAGATAGAATCTGAATTGAAAGGCTCAAACAAAAATCAGAAAATGTGTATTCAAAGAATTAATTCTAGAAAAATTATATATAGCACATCACAAAGATCCAAAGATCAATCCGTCTCTCCTTCGCATTCGAAATGCCAAAGCTATGTGGGATCCGCTATCCCATGTGTATTCTCACCAACAAAACCCGAAGAAGGTCTTCGACATCTTAAAGAATCTGGCAAAAGGAGTATTTCGTTGATGGATCTATCGAAGATTACTACAATCAATGTTCAGCACTCTAGGATGAATACAAAGTATATCATCCCCTCTCTTCCGACGTTAAAAAAGTTCAGCAGCAACGCAACAAACTTCAATTAGTTCAGTTCCTAGTTGGTCATCCTTTTCCGATGTGGTTGACCAGATAATATCTAGTGATCCCTTACCCACTCTAATGGATGTTCTCAAGCGTGTTCACGCATCCCTTCCATGTCTTTACTATCTGCTCTTTCCGATCACTCAGTTCTAGTTGATCGCTCGTATGACTCAGGTCAGGGACGTAGATGTGGTTGCAATCGCGGTGATCGCGCTTCTGGTACTCTTGGACGTGGTCTCCCTTCTGGCCCTAGACGAGGCCGACGTCGACTTGACTTCCTACTGATAACCGCTTCTAAATTTCTGTGAGCGCACGAACCATACTGAAGATTGTAGATGGGAAAAGCATAGTGAACCTGCCTGGGCAAACCAGGTCTCCTCACTACTTTTGAGAATTCAACTGTTGCTGCCTCCAATTCAACCCAGCCCATGGTTGACTGGATTAGCTCAGAGTTAGAGAAACTCCTCCAGGCTCGTCTATCCTCGCCAACATCAGCTTTAGAAGGAGGTTCTTTTGCTTTACTTGTGCCTCCTGCTACTTACGGTAAAAATAAATAGGTCATCGACTCAAGAACACCTGCTCACATTTTTTGCAGCTTTGATTTGTTTATTGCCTTGTTTAAGACTACACGGGTCCCTCCTGTAATTGTTGCAGATGGCAGTTTGTTGTCCATAGAGGTGGAACTATATCTCTATCGAGAAATATGTCATCAAAATCTGGCTTATATGTTCTAAGATTTACTCTTAATCTACTATCTATTAGTAAAATTGTTAAAAGCCTTAAGTGCTCAAGCACTTTTGATCTCGATGGTTGTGTTTCAGGATCTCCGAACAAGGACGATGATTGGTTGAGGCCATGAGGAACCTGACAGACTGTATTATCTGGATGTGCTACAATCTGCTGCAACTCTGCTATCTTCTTCTGTGACTGGTCTACAATGGCACTATCGTCTGAGGCAACCTTTTGCTACAAAGCTACGATGTCTATTTCCTGATATTTCGAAAAAAAATACTTTTTGTGCGAATCTTATCAATTTAGCAAACATGCTCAAGTTGTTTTTCCGAAAAATAAAGAAATTGGTACCAAAAATCTTTTTGATATTGTTCATGTCAATATTTGCGGTCTCTGCTCTGTTACTAGCTTGTTTGGCTTTCACTACTCTTTATTACCTTTATGAACGACTATTTGAGCGCAATTTGGTTATTTCTCTTAAGAGATTGCGGTACTGTTTCCCAAACTACCACCACCTTTTTCACTGAGATTCAAACTCAATTCAAAACAATTGTTAAATCGTGAGAACTGATAATGCCTTAGAATTTATGCAAAAATTTGTGGACTTGTTTGTACTTCTCGGGATACTATTCGTTAGACTTCCTATTCTTACACACCACAACAAAATGGTGTGGCAGAAAGGAAGACTTGTCATCTTCTTGAAGTAGCATGCACATTTTTCTTCATTATCATATTCATATCCCTAAACATTTTTGGCCTGAAGTTTTTTCTACTGTGTTCTACTTAATAAACGGAATGCCTTCTTCTATGTTGCATAATCAAGTTCATGTCTCTCTTTTGCATCCTGATAAGAATCTTCGTGTGGGATATCTAAACTTGACCGTGCTCCATTAAGTGTATCTTTCTGGGATATTCTCAAACTCAAAAAGATATTTGATGTTATGATTTTGTCGACGAACAATGGTTTGTGAGTGCAGATGTTGTCTTTTTTTAACATGTGTCGTACTACTAAGACAAGGGGGATGCTTTATCAAGTGATATGTTGGATCCTACTACGTTGCCTCAAGTGTTCAAACATGATCACACTGAAGTAATTGAAGACTTCCTCCTCCTCTGAAGGTATACAAGAGAAGACTCAAGTTTAGGTTACATATCCATCCCTAGCCCTTCAACAACCAATTCCTCCCTATTTGGCAGATCATAACACCTCTCATGTAATCTCTGACCTACATCTTTATTAGTCAAAGGAAAGGTGTTCGCTCATGCACTAAGCGTCTGATTAGTAATCTCTACTCTTCCACTAATCTTGGTGCTAGCTTTGTTTGTTTTACTACTATTTTTTTTGCTATTTCTATAGCAAAGAATGCTTCAAAAACTCTTTAGCATCCTGTCTAGCGTCAAGCTGTGGAAACTGAAATGATTGTCCTTCGAGATCGCAAGACCTGCGATCTTGGTGATCGTCGTGAAAATTGTCCGAGGTTGTACTTGGATCTTTACTGTCAAATATCAGCTAGATGGTTTTATTGAATGGTTGAAGGCCCAACTGGTAGCAAAAGACTACACTCAAACTTATGGAGTTGACTACTTTGAAACTTTTTCTCCTGTGGCCCGACTCAATTCTATAAGGGTGTTTATCTTCATTGTTGTAAATAACGATTAGCCCCTTTATCAACTTGATAATAAAAACACCTAGCTTTATGGTGACTTGCATGAGGAAGTTTACATGGAGCAACCACCTGATTTTATTAGTCAGGGGGAGTGTTCTGAAGTCTGCAAACTCAAGACGGCAGCATATGGCCTATAACATAGCCCACGGCCATAATTTGATAAACTAAGCCAGATACTTTTCAAATTTCACTTTCGACACTCACATTCTTATCATTTTGGTTTTATTACGAAAACCAGCTCTGGACTTGTTTGTATTGTTTATGTGGACGATATCATTCTGTCTGGTAATGATTCTAAAGGTATTGCAACTACCAAAAGATATCTAGAACACATGGTTCAAAATTTCGGTCGAAATCTCAAAATTTCATTTTCGACGGGAATCAGACATAGAAATGCAACGGTCCAGAATAATTAAGTAAAATTTCGAAATTTCGATAGAAATTTCACAAAGGGGGGCAAAATTTCGACAAAATACAACAATTTCGTTGAAAAAAGGCCAGTTTGGGCATGCATTTCGCGAAACACAACCGAAATTGGTTTACAATTTCGAAAATCAACGATCCAAAGCCTGTTGTACTTGGAGGGTTATTTCTTTGGGTTTTTTTTCATTCTCTTGCTCTTAAAGGCTTTGTTCTTTGGATCTAAGGTAAGTTTACTTTCTCCTTCCCATCTACATCTTCCACTTTTACCCCAGTTTAATCAAAAGATTACTACCGAACTACAAGTTACAAGTGATAGTCTACAACTTATACTTGATGATTTATGAAATTATGCTATAAATTACATATAACTACAATGATTTTGCAAATCTAACTTAATGTGTGTGTGTGTGTGTATATATATATAGAGTCAGGCTAGAATACACTCGAGTGTACGGATCGCACGAAAACACTCAAGCGTGTTTGCATATCAAGACTATTTTTTGCAAAATGTAAATCGTTGATCTTCACCGTCATACTATAACTAGGCAACATACAAATTTTGAGCCCATTTGGATAAGTGTAAGTCACTCATCCAAGGGCAGCAAAATCGACGCACGAAACTAATTTAAAATGCATAATTTTTGCGGTCTTCATAACATGAGCTATACATATCCAAATGTGCTCAAATTTTGCGTATGAGTTGTTCACAAGATGTTTAAGAAGATCAACGGATTAGATTTTCAAAAAAAATATTGCATCATGAAAAACTGCTTGAGTGTATTCCGCTCCGGATACACTCGAGTGTATTCTAGCCTGACTATATATATATATATATATATATATATCCTATTCGTCAAAACAATGGATAAAATAGTTTTCAAATGAGCTTTTTTTGAAGTTTTTGTAACGTTATATTCATATATATTATGTAACACTTAACAAATGTTCAATTTACAAATAAATATCTTATATTAAAGATAAATTTTGTAACAATAATTTACAACTATGTAATACTTTGAATATTAATTATCTATAATTTAGACTTTTAAAATGAAAATAAATTAAAACAATTTAGAACTGTTGTGTATAATGTTTTGTTACATACATCAAATTTCAACTACTATTGGGAATAATATATAGTTAAATGTATTCAATTGATATATTCCATACATTAGACTATTAGTATCAGCAAATTTTAGTAATTTGTTCCAATTTTATGAATAATTTTAGGCCTAGATTAAGAATACTTTTAGTATTTTTACTCTTTGATGATCCATAGTGTAAGCTAGAAAGTATCAATTGAAATCGATTATTAACATGATGACCTATAAACTAATTCCTTCATTATATTAAAAAGTCATCGAAATCTCGTTCGAAACAATTTTTGATCTTTTCACACATGTAGGACCTCACCAAGATCAATATATGATGTTATTGCATAAATAGGTGTATTTATGTATGTACATCATCCTGATAAATATTTTTGACTTAATTCCTTTATTTGGTCATCAAAATCTTGTGTCGAAATCTTGTATCGAAATAAGCGTAAAATCTCGAAATTTCCATCGAAATTTCTGTAAATTTCTGTTTCTGAGCCATCGGAAATGGCGTCGAAATCGAAATTTTAAACCATGCTAGAACAACATTTTAGTACTAAAGATCTTGGCAAACTTAGGTGCTTTATGGGAATTGAAGTTTCCAGAGCATCTTCTGTTGTCTGTCTTTCAGAATGCAAATAAGTTATGGACCTTTTGACTAAAGCAAGTATGCTTGGTACCAAACATGCTAGCACTCCTCTGGACCTCAATACCAATTGGGATGATAATCTTCACCTCCCTACCCTAATAACCATCAATACAAACGAATTGTTGGTAAGCTTATCTATCTTACTGTTACTAGAGTTGATATTACTATTGTTGTTGGACTTGTCAGTAGGTATCTGGATAAATCGACAATGTCAATGAGATGATGTTTTTCATATCCTTAAGTATCTGAAAGCTTTTCCAGGGAAAGAATTACTATATCGTAGACATGGGCACTGCAAACTTACTGAGTATTACGACTTTGATTATGTCGGTAGCAGATGTGATGGGAAATCAACACCTGGCTATTCACTTTTGTTGGAGGCAATATGGTGACATGGTGTTGTAAAAAGCAAACCGTGGTTGCTCGATCTAGCACTGAGGCAGAATACAGAGCTATGGCCCAAACTGCTTGTGAATTGATGTGGGTCCAACATGGTTTATAATTTCAGTTGAAATTGCGAAATTTCAGTTTCGACCGGTAGCAGACATCAAAATGGACAATCCAAATAGCTGAAATTTTTTATTTTTTATTGCATTAAATTTTGAGAAAAATCTTAAAATCCTAAATAAACGTAGGAAACCCCCCTAAGTTGATTGAATCCAAAATATAAGATCTAACATGGTATTGCATAACAATATATGTATGTATACATTGCATCATCAATATCCTGATCAACACAGTTTTGTGTATTTTCACTCAAAAATGTAAGAACCCCCCACCCCATACCAACATATGATATCATTGCATAATTAGGTGTATTTATGTATGTAGATCATCATGGTAAAATTTTATGACTTAATTCCTTTATTTGGTCATCGAAATTGTCAAAATTTGCATCGAAATCTTGTGTCAAAATCATGGTTCAGGAAAGCGGTATGCGGTGTACGGGCGGAGAGGGTACTGCATAGAGTATATGCGGTATGCGGGAGTATATGCGGTTTTGGATTTTTTTTATTGCAATAAACTAATTATATATAAAATAATATAGCAAGATCATAAATTAAAATATATAGAGTAGGCACATATATCTATTTACTTATAAACATATTAATATGCATGTATGATGTATGATATGCTTATATATGTATATATGTCTATATATAGAATGTGTTTGTAATATATGTACAAATACTAAAATGTAGGTAAATCAATGTACAAATATATGTATAGTGTGTATAAATGTGAATAAATCAAAATGTATATATACATGCACAAATATGTGATTGTATATTTAGGTATATTGTATATGTATCTATACATGTTAATATATCAAAAGGTATTCAAATAAATGTACAAATGCATGTGGAAAATTTTTATATGTATTACAATGTATACATATAATTCAATGACTATATATCTCAATTTATATATATAATGAAATGTGTGTATATATATGCATGTATGTACGAAATGCATGAACATTAGTTGTGAGCTTTTCAAAAAGCGGAGTTTAATCGGCCGCTTAATCGGTCAAGCGAGAATATATGCGGCCCATGACCGCTTAGTGGACTGATTAGTAATATGCGGTGCGGTAGGGTGACTGAATAGGTATATGCGGGAGTATATGCGTCCATGCGGACCGATTTCCCGAACAGTCAAAATTAGCAGAAATTTGAAATTTCGGTCAAAATTTTTGTAAATTTTTGTTTCTGGACCATCGGAAACGACATCGAAATCGACATTTTAAACTATGGGGTCCAAGGACTCCTCAAGGAATTTGAAATCTCTAACTCTTGAGACATGTTGGTCATACAACAACACTTTTACCACCAGGGTGCCACTACTTTGGCATTGTGACAATAAGCCTCCATTTTTTATTGCCAGCTATCCCACATTCGATGAGCACACAAAACATATTGAGGTGGATTGCCATTTTGTTTGTGAATCTATTCTCTCTGGACACATCTACACTCCTTATCTGCAGATTGAGGATCAAATTGCTGACATCTTCACCAAGATACTTCCCAAGTCTCACTTTGCTACACTGGTGGACAAGCTAGGTATGCTTGACATCTATGCTCCAGCTTAAAGGGGAGTATTAGTATATATACGTTATGCTTTATGTTTTATTGTGTGCTTTCAATTTGTCTTCTTCAGCTTTTCTTTTATCCCATATTGCCTAATTCTATTTCTTGCTTACTCTCTTATCCTATACAAGAGAGTCCATTGTATTTGTTAGACAGATCAAATAAAGGCTTTTCTATTCTATAGTTTTCTTGATTCTTGAGCGCATTAATGTGCTTACAATTGATTTTCTATTGCCACAGCACTGAAAAGTTCTTATACTACCACTAAATTGTGATGAGACAGTTTTAGATGTACAGATAGCCTTCCAGCCACACCCAATGGAGGGGGGGATTCATGTCATGCTTTACTAGAAAGAAAATACTGAAAGGAAGCAAATAAATGGGAACAAATGTTAAAGCAGCTTGAGAATCAAGAGGGCAGAACGCAATTGACAAAACAAGTATCAAAGCAGAAAACTACAAGCAGGAAATGAAATTAAACTCGTGTCTGATCTAACCTAATCAAACTTTAAGATTGGACTGGATCTATAATCCAAACTAATTGACTCAAATCAAAATTTGAGCTAATTTGAATTTGGTCTCTGGATAAGATAGAATTGATCAACTATTGCTGGCAATTAGAATGTATGTTGAAATCTATGTGATGAACTATATGGCAATTTAACCAAGTGAATGGCACGTTAGTGATCTTAAGGTAGAGGTTGTGGTTTCACTTAAGTTCTAAACGTCTAATAGCAGTGGCCAACTTGCTTGATGGCTAATCTACAAAAAAAGGTGTAATTCATTCAGATTAATGCTAAAAAGAAGCGGAGGCAAACCGTATCCTCCTAGGCCAGTTCTAGATAAGAGTAGAAATTCATCGACTGTTGCTGCCAATTAGAATATTAGTTGAATTTATATGATGGATGTGGCAATTTAACCAAGTGATGGCACACTAGTGATCTTAAGGTAGAGCCTGTTGTTTCATTTGAGTTTTAAACTTCTACTAGCAGTGGCCAACTTGCATGATGGCTAATCTACAAAAAAGCTCTAGTTCATTCTGATTAATGCTAAAAAGAAGCAGAGGCAAACCATATCCCCCAAGGTCAGTTCTGGGCTTAAAGTAGTAGTAGCTTCTCATGTTGAAGTTCCTTGTGTTAATTGAACTCTAAGAGATTAATATGTAACACTATTAAAAAATGGTTATTAGCCCAATCTCAGTTTAACAAATGAGGTTGGAAGATATTGGTTAAAGAAGAACAACAAGGAAAAGTTGGTATGCTTCCCTCATTTTCACAAATTAGTGACATGTTTTACTGTTCTCTTATTTAGCAAGAGCACCCCTCAGTTTGGTGTACTTGTCCATCCAGGGTCTTATATCTTTTGACTGGCATTTTAATTTTCCTTAAGAGTGATTTGGAAAAGTTTTCCATCCATACAAACAGGCATATATGGATAAATCAAAATATCTAAATTTGCTATCAATATTCTATATATATTTCTCAGAATTTTAAAATGCATTTTGCCAGTAACTTGTTCAAAATATCCAATTAATTCATTAATTTCGTATTATAGACCAAAGGAGACTACATTCAGACTTCATTGCTACAGTAGAAAAGAAGAACCTAAGCTTGAAGATTTTTACTTATAATACTTGGCCTCGTTAAGTATTTTTTTCGTCCAATACCGAATGATAGGTCACCAGACTATCAAGAATAACCTGCTTTCCACAATGTCATTTTTACCTATCATCAACCAAATACCCCCAAGAATTCTCCAACAAAACTCCAATGAAAATTTGAAGACATGCTTAAGAATGAATGAACTGTATTAATCAGTTGCAATCATAGATCTTCTTCAAGTATGTGCACATCTTTGAATCAAGGTGGGGTTGGGCAGCAAACCAAACCTGACCAGAGCACCAGCCAGCTCTTATCAATCCTAGATTGTCCAGTCATAGTCTGGGACCTCAGTGTGGCCCATCAACCAGTCACAAAATTTGACTGACCGTTACTGTATATGTGATAGTTCATATACAAGTAGTGAAATGGTTCTCTATTTTTACGACTAAACAACACTGTACAATAATATTTTATAGAGTTAATGTATATTAATGGAAGAAGAACATCAGAATTGTGATATAAAATTGATAAACAACATTATTGAGTAATGTCTTATAAAGTAATATCAATGTTTTGAAAAAGCGTGGCAGGCGCCCGCCTGAGCGGATTGGACCCTCATCCGCCTGGTTAGGCCCATAAGCGCCCACTGGGGCGGCGGCCCAATAAGCGCCCGCCTGGAGCCCGCCTGGCCCGCACGTGCGCCCGCCTGGAGAACCCTGTCGAGCGGCCGCTTGTGGGCGCTTTTCTCTTGAGCGCCAGTAATGGGCCCCGAAAACCAAGTGGCCCACTTGCCAATTTACGAAAAAAAAACCTGGCCCACTTGGATTAAGTTAATCCCTATTAGCGGGATCCCTTCCATGCAACCGAAGCGTCGCTCCCCCGTCTTTGTTCTCACGACACAGCAACAGTTGCCGCACAACAACGACGCTCCCCCTTCGACTCTGGAGAGGCATTCGGCGGCGCCCAAGCCTCGCCTTCCATCCCAGTGACTCCGGCGGCCCTCAAGGAGACTCTGGCGGCCCAAGCCACGCCGCGCAAGGCCTCCCTTGCTTGCTGTTCGGAAGGAACCGAAGAAGATCAACAGGTTCGGAAAGAACAGTGAAGGTGTGGCGGCCGTTTCCTTTGTTCTTGCTGCTGCGGGTGATTTGGAGAAGCATCTACTGCTCAATAGAAGAAGGATTAAGCAAAAGGTACTCCTATATTCACTTCTTTGTATCCATTGGCTCCCAAAATCTCGATTGTTTCATGAAAACAACCTGCGTTTCTCCTGTTCTTTGCTTTTTTTTTATCATTCATACTATATTCTACTATCTACGTTTGTGTATGGCTATGTGTGCTATTTATTCATCATATAATACATTATAGAATACTATACGATCATTATATGTTGTTTCTCTATTTTTTTCTATAGTTTTTACCTCATTAATACACTAATACTAATACATTCTATTAATCATTAAACGGGACAGCAGTTGGTAGCGGCTATTAATATTAAATAGTTTAATAGTTGAGTATTATATGGTGTTGTATTATTACATTAGAAATTATACAAAAATGGGACAGCAGTTTATCATGTAATGTTTCTCTCTTTTTTTCTATAATTTTTACCTCATTAATACACTAATACTAATACATTCTACAAATCATTAAACGGGACAGCAGTTGGTAGCGGTTATTAATATTAAATAGTTTAATATATTTGATAAAATCATACATACATTCGATAATACTAAGATGAAAATTGAAAAACATTTTCCTCAAAGTATGTGTTCTCTTTCAATTTATGCAGTATAATGTAATATTTGTTAATGTCATGTTGTCATCATAATTAGCAGATGGACAATGATATGTTTCCTCCTCAAGCCCCCGCGAATCTCCCAAATGATGCTCCTAACAATAGGTCGCAAGATCCGGGTTGGAAGTATTGTGAACTTCCAGACCCGAATCGTAAAGATCGCCTTCGCTGTCAGTACTGTAAGCACATCTCCACGGGTGGAATTTTCAGATTGAAGAAACACTTTGCTGGAAGGAGAGGAGATGTGGATCCTTGTCCCGATGTGCCACCAGAAGTAAAAAGGGAGATAACTGAGTATTTGGATAAATTAGCAGCAAAGAAGGCAAAGAAACAACAGGAAATGAATGAAGCTAGAGAGGTCAACATTAGGGGGCGGTCTGATGATGAGGATATGGTAGTTCTTGGTGGTTCACAACCAAAGAAGCCTAAGGTGGTTGGACCGATTAACAAGTTTTTCAATAGGGACCCAGAAGTTGTAGTGAGGGAGAGGTTGTCATCAAAACAAGAGGAAATTAACATGAAGTTGAAGAAAGAAGAAAGAAAGAAGGCAGTGCAGTTCATTGCAAGATGGTTTTATCAAGCTGGTAAGCATGTCTTTACTTGTTTAATATATCATTTCATCTTGTTCCTAGGATTATTTTAGCATATTGTATACCTACATAAGCAAGTACTCACATGAAACACAATGCCAATTGCAGGGATAGCGATGAATACAGTCACATTGAGGAGCTTTAATGTGATGTTGGAGGCTGTTGGCCAATTTGGTCCTGGCTTGCGGGGCCCTACAATACATGAATTGTGGGAGCCTCTTTTAAAAAGAGAAGTGGAACAGACTAAGGACTCATTGGAGACTCACAGAGATGAGTGGAGGAGTGGTTGCTCCATTATGACAGATGCATGGACAGATAGAAGAGGAAGAAGTATAATGAATCTTTGTGTCAATTGTAGGAAAGGTACAAGTTTTCTTAGAGCTATAGATGCATCTGCTGACATTCATAATGTTGAGTTCATTTTTAAGTTGGTGGATAGTTGTATAGAGGAAGTTGGAGCAGACACTGTAGTACAGGTGGTCACTGACAATGCCCCAGCTAATATGGCAGCTGGGAAGCTTCTTAAGGACAAGAGGCCCGCAATTTTTTGGACTCCTTGCGTCGCGCATTGTGTAGATCTCATGCTAGAGGGGATTGGGAAGTTGCCGAGGATAAAAAAATGTGATTGAGAAGTGCAAGAAGTTAGCCATCTTTATTTACAGCCATCACAGCACCCTCAATTTGATGAGGAAGTTCACTAAAGGTGATTTGGTTAGGCCGGGTGTGATACGTTTTGCGACGGCCTACCTCAGTTTGCAGAGCTTGTTGGACAAAAGAAATGAGTTGAGATCTATGTTTTGTTCCTCAGAGTGGGAGGAATGCAGGTACTCGAAGACAGGTGAGGGGAGCGCTTTGCAAACATGGTGACATCGTCTACATTTTGGCCTTCAGTAGTGTCTATTGTGAAAATATTCAAGCCTCTAGTCAACGTGTTACGCCTTGTAGACAGTGAGAGGAAGCCAGCCATGGGCTTCATATATGCTGCAATGCTTGGTGCAGAAAAGGAGTTGGCACAGAGCCTAGATCATGATCAACCCTTCCTCAAGAGGGTTATGGAGATTGTTAATGAGAAATGGGACAAAAGGCTCCATCGTCCCTTGCATGTGGCAGGTAAAGAAATTTTATGCATGGTTTTTTAATTTTTATATTCAATGTCTACTTAATGTATTCTAATTTTTTGTTCTATGCATTACACAATGTAGGCTACTATCTGAATCCATACTATTATTGGTCTGATCCTGAGATAAACAAGCGAGAAGGTGTGATGGACGGACTCATGGAGTGCATAGATATTTTTTTCCTGAAAGTGACATTCAAGATAAAATTGTTTTGGAGAAAGAGATGCCTGCCTATAGACAGAGTCTTGGGGGATTTGGGAAACCAAGTGCCATAAGACAGAGAGCAAATCCCGATTTGGACCCCGGTAAAATGTCTTCATTGTCTTGAAACTTAACCATTTTGATAAATTCAATATAAAGCATTATTATGTTTTTAACTAATAGCATTTAATGATGAGCAGTGGAGTGGTGGACAAATCATGGATATGGTACTCCCTACCTACAAAGAATGGCACTGAGGATACTGAATCTAACATGCACTTCATCAGGGTGTGAAAGAAATTGGAGTACATTCGAGATGGTAATTGTCTCAAACATTCAAGATTTTTAAAATTTGTATCTAAGATATTTATTATTTAGATATCATAACATGACTAATCTATTTGTATTTTTATTTTCATTTTGACATGTCTAACAGCTTCACACCAAGAAGAGGAACAGACTTGATGTCCAAAGATTAAATGATCTGGTATATGTGCAGTTCAATGCAAAACTCAAGGACAAAAAGGAAAAAATTGAAGCACAGGGAGAACCTTTGGAGTCTGCCTATAGAGACAAGGCAAAGGATTGGCTTGCAGATCTCAATCCAGATGAAGATGAGATCTATCCAGGTGCAGGACTTACATGGGGAGAAGTAGTTGAAGCATCTGGGGTGACAGAAAGGGTGTATACCAGGACCAGAAGAAATCTCCAACCCACCATTCCTGCTCAGTCTACCCCTTTTAGTCTTGGTGATGCACAAAGAGAACAGGCAAAAAGAGTTGCTTACCAAGAGGAATCTGATCCGGAGGTTGAGGGAAGAGATGATCCCCTAAGGGATGTTGCTGATCCAGAAGCTGACTACTTTTCTAGTGCTGAAGACATGGAGGAAGACGGGGACTATTAGGGTTGAACTAAGGGGGGATGTGATCTTATAGCATTTTTGGATGTTTTGGGGATTAGACTTGTGGTGTTTTTATTGGGCATTTATTTTTTGATGAATTGATGCTATTTGGGATTAGACTAATGTCATAGACTCATACTCATGGGAAACATCCCCCTTTCCTTTATTATGCTATGTAGCTATTTTGTGATGGGAAACATCCTCCTTTCCTTTATTATGCTATGTAGCTATTTTGTGTCTACTTGTTTTATATTTACATTCAGTGTGCTAATGTTCTTTATGCTGCATGCAAATTGTCTATGAAATTTAATGTCTAATTATTTTGTGGTGGCACTGTATAAACTATTTCTTGTACTAACTGTTTCTTGTTTTTATATTTTCATGTTGGTATGTTGTGGCGTATTTGCAATTTGATCAACTAATTATTTACGGATCATTCTCCATCTACAGGTACAACAGTAATTTATATTTATTTCTTGATCTTCTTCATGTATTTTTACTTGAGTTGTATTTATTTAATGTCAATTTGTCATAATGTCATCCATTATTTTATAGTTATAACTTGTGTAATAATTCATACACTGTTTGGGTGTTTCATTATGATGTATAATGTGTTTTACATAAGTAAAATGTCTAACTACAATATGTGATTTATATAGACTTATGTGTAATTTTATGAAAAATTGTATGAAAAATCAGAAACCCGCCTTACCAAAAAGCGCCCGCCTGAGCGGCCGCCTGCCGCTCAAGCGTCCAGCAGGTGGCATCCGCACGCCTCCCGCTTCCCGCTTTATAAAACATTGAGTAATATATATTAAATGGAAAAAGAACATTATACATAAGATTTTTACTTATATATTCTGAGATGCTGTTGATGAATAATTAGAGAGGTGAGTTCACAAGTTTTTTGAGCAACAACTTGTTTGTTTTACTTCAAACACATATAGATATGCTTTTGACGCACTTTCAGTATTTACATTGTGATAGTGTTGCAAGATCACTCTTATCTTAATTTCTGAAGCATGTATTGAAAAATATTACTTTTATCTAAATTTCTGAAGCATGCAATCATTGCTTGTTGATATACTTGAAATGTCCACTTAGTGAATATACAAATCAGATTTCATGGAAACCTTAATCAAGTATCACAAATAATTTGGCATTCAAAATAAATTGACATTAGACATGTTCTAATTTAGCAATATCCGAGCAGAAGTTTGGTCTACAGCCTACTAGTGATCAAGTCTTGAACTAAGAAAATTCTAGCCACCAACTGTACAAAACGTTGGTTCTAGACCAAACTCAAACTTGATATCACTTCTGCAGTCATGTTCGGTCTAGAGCCTACTGATCTAGTAAAATTTAGGCCATTATGCATAGCCTGGTCTGTTGTTTTAGGGCCTATTACCAACGGTTAGGATTAGGTGTTTGAAAGAGAGAACACATACCTTGATGGCATCTAACATGAAGCTGCAAAAATCCAAAGTGAAACCTCGTCATGATGCCTGTTCCTAAGCGGTCACTTTAGCCAAGCCAAAAATTTCCATTAAAGAGGTCTCTAAATCTATACCGTTGCTGTGTCGTATGTACGTTATTCTCAACTTTTTCCCAGATAACTGATCAAAATTTAACATCTTGTTCCCACCAGAAAATTGTTAAATCCTAAATTTGTCATTATGTTAACCAATTGCACGAGTTTCTTTCAATGTTTTACAAAGCAGTATGCATTATGCGTTCGGAGAGGGCACCAAATAGAGTATATGTGTTATGTGGGAGTGTACTCAAAACGGTATTCAAAACACCTACTTTTAAACGGGTCGTACAAAAGCAAGCCCAGACCCAACAGGTAAGTAATTTGCATAGTTTTGAAACCCGACCCAGCCGGTTGAACCTCCACCCGGCAAGTCTTTTGGGTCAGGTGGAGCTGAAACCGGATGTTGGCCAAGAACCGGAGTTGACCAGGTGACCCAGGCGGTTCAACTGCTGACCCGAGTAACTCAGCCCTCAGGTCAAAGACCCGGCCGGGTTTTGTTGGTTTTATTTTTCAAACCATAAATGGCCATTTGACAGGATCGAATGCCCTTCCATGCAGTCCCAACTATTCCATACACTAATACATTCACTTATTAAGTATGTTATCAGTTATTTTAAGTATTGCAAGACCATTTATTTGCTTCTTTGTGAATAGATATTTGGTTCTGAATGTTCGACGTCTCATGGATTCACATAGTAGATTATGTGCGTATATATACACACTTATATAATTATATATATGAACATACATATCATGCATATACATGCATGTATATAGTAATATTAAGTATATGGTGTCATGTTGACATTACTAGGTCACCCGGGTCGACCCCGCAGTTGAGCCACAGGCCCGTGACTAGTGATGGCAAATATCCCCAGTAAACCCATAACCCAACTAACCCAGTGTTGCGCAACCCAATGAACAGTGGGTATGGTGGGTCTAGTCCGTGTAATCGGGCTTAAATGGGGATATCGGTTCTGGGGTAAGTTTTTGTGTGTCCCCCCGTCAGGACCCGTAACTCCCCATTAGGTCATTTCCAATTCCTTGGCGGCTAACTCATCACCCCGCTCTCCCCTCACTGATCCTTGGTGACGGGTCGATCTTTGCTTATGCCATCGAGAAGTAGGAAGTCGCCGAGAGACTCAAGATCGCCATTGAACGAGACGCCGCCGAGACACAAACCAGAAACGATGTCGAGATGCGGACCATAAACGCCGACAAAAAATATCGTCTTTCTCTAGTTCTTCTCTGTCCTCACCGTCACCACACTGCAACACGCTCCCCCCCTCTTCCTCCAAGCACGCCGCTTGACCTGCTCTTCTGTCCATGGTCTGCCTCTGTCGCCCTAGATGTGCCGACTTCGGTGTGCGTGTTGCGGCAAAGAAATGGAGGATAACAGGGGTTAGTGAATCGGAATGCCCAAAACGAAGGCAATCGAGGAGGAAATGATCGTGGGAAACAGAACTGACGGCGAAATGCGACATGGCGACAGGAGAAGGATAAGGTGGAGAAGGATCAGAGAAGAGAGATTTCCCCTGGGAGATGAGGACGCAGACGTGGCTGTCGGGCTCTCTTATCGCCGTCAACTTCTTTCTCTACTCCCTCGCCAGCGCGACCATGCCTACGTCCTTTGCCGGAGTCACGAGCTTCAGCCTTCTGGTGTAGCAGATGCCTTCGCCGGACTAGATGCTTTTAGTTGTTACCCGCACACTGCAGTATGCATCGATGCGGAATCATCCAGACAACACTCTATCATAATGCAGTCTTGGATTCGTGGGTGGGATTTTTGATGATTTAACTATTTTCTTACGTTATGATGCATCCTTTGTATGTTACAGTTTATTCACGTTGGGATGATAGTGTTCGTTTGAGTTTTGTAAAATCGAGATTTATACAGATTTAATATGAAGGGTATGGACAGGGTTGCAAATATTAAATATGCAAATTTCATTTCATGTAAACCAGTCGTGGAGAGATTTTTTTGGTCAGTTATTTGTCTGGAAGTGTAACGCTGACTTTCAAAGTTGAAAAGTACAGATTTGCAATATTACATATGGTGGGGGCGTGTTGCAAACGGTAAAAATAATTTTAAAGGGTCTTTGATAATGTTTAGATGAAAAAATGATGGAGTACATAAATCTTTGGAATTGGTCATAACGGTTTGTAATGGGTACCCATTACCTATTGGGTTGGGTATGGGCATGTATCATTATGTACTTTATTCAAATGGGGCGGGTATGGATTGAACAAAAATCTAAATGGGTATTATGGGTATGGGTATGGGTTGCTCATACCCGCCCATTTGCCATCTCTACCCAGAAGCTTTGTCAGGTCGACCTCTGAGTCGGGTCTGAAAACATAGTAATTTGTGCTAAACTACAAACTTTGTTCCAATGTACAGAAAAACACCATTTGTTTGCTTGTTGCTACTTTGTTATGTGAAATACTCAGGAAACAATTACTTGTTGATATTTAATACAGAAAATGGCACAATACACCACTTATTAGTTGTCAATTGATGCTAAATACATCAAAAACAAATTTTAATTGTTGTAATTGGCGTCAAACATGACAGATAGCACCTAGTTGTGTAACGCGCCAGATATTTCAATTTTCACACATTTAAAAAAACTTGAAATTGTTGTCATAAAATTAATAACTAATATGATTGATCTTTCCAGTTTATTTAACAAAAACTTATAATAAATACCAATTAATTGCTATTATCATAAATACCAATACACATTATATCAAGACAAGTTGAAAATAAATATTCATAGATATACTTTGATGCAGGTTCAAATAGATCAAATACAATTTGTATACAATTTCTCATATACATAAAAGTATAAAACCATATATTAAATGCTCATAAGCACATAACATTGGTTAAAATATTTTACTTTATCCAATTTCGATGGTTCGCTCGAGGGTGTCCGTGGTTAACCTGCAAAACCCATCGATAAATGGGTTAGGTCCAAAACCCATCGATAAATGGGTTAGGTCGGGTTTGTCTACAACTATATGGGTGACCAAATCTCCCACCCAAATCAGAATTAAACAAGTCAATCCATGTGGTTCAATGACCCAATTTGACAAGTTTAACGTGTCATACCAGTCTTTCTACAAGCTTTGTTTTTTCCTACTCTTTTTTACTCCGTTTAATTGATACTTTGTCGTTTTGTTGTCATTTATTAGTTAAATTCCATTCATTTTCTTCCACCGTTATGTTTTCTCTATTCTTTGCTTGCCATTTATCAATTAAATTCATTTTATTAAAGAAATCATCAGTGATACACAACTTAAAATAAGTTATGAAAAATTTTGATCAACGATTGTATAATAGTCATTAACGGTCAAGTATTTTTTGTATTGTACATGTACATTTCTTGTATCAGGCATGTTCATTTCTTGTACTTTAAAAACATATCCATTGTAGTCAAGAACAGTGATATAATCAATTAATGATTCAACATTTTTTTGTACTTGGGTGTGTACATTTCTTGTATCGGGTGTATACATTTCTTGTATCAGGTGTATACATTTCTTGTATTGTAAAAGATACATTCGTCATAGGCACAATTCAAAAACGGCTATATAATAGTCATTCATCATTCATGTATTTCTTGTATTGAATATGTACATTTCTTGTACCGCATTTTTATGAAATGTGTATTCACAGTATGTGTGTTTCAAGTGTAAAAGTGGGTGTAGAATGAGTTTTGTGTATATTTTCAATCTTTTATTTGCTATAGTGAGCAGACACACAGCACCAAAATACAAGTTTTCTTGAACTACCGTCAAAGTAAACATAATCAAACATTTCATTCAAAACTACATGAATGGCAACTAAAGGTGCTTGACATGTACCTTGATCTTTGGGTTTTTTCCTTAACACTTTCTATCTTTTCAAAATATTCAAGAACCTCCTAAGTTCTAGAAATCCTATAAAATCACTCACTCCCATCCAAAAAGTAATCTTCTCATTCTTTTGTTTTATTTCCAACTCCTAATGTCAGTTGACTTTGTGTAGTGGCAAGTTTATCCTAACTTTTTGTTAACATGTTTGTAAATACTTCTAATATGTGACCATAGACAAAGTATGATAGTCGAGTCATTCTGAGTTATAATAGTATTTAGAATTAATCAAAGAAAGTCAAATTGGACAAACCTAAGCCCAAAATTAAAATTTTCCAAAAAAAAATATTGAGCAAGACCAGCTCCAAATTTATAATGTCACCCAGAATTAGACCAAATTATATCATTATATAAACTTCTTACAATTTTTTATCAAACGGATATTTTTTGTTACTTAAATATTCATATCTCAATATTTAATAGCATATTATGATTTATTTACATTTTTTAATATCATTCCAAAGTGTTACAAGTATTAATAATTGATACTATATGCAAGGAACAAGGTGACCGATACATATGTCGTTTCGACAGCTTGGAAATAGATATTTACCGGTATACCGGCGAAAATACCGACAGATGCAATCCTTGCCGTTTCAACACCAAAATAAACGAATTAATTTATGAAATTTTACAGGTGTAATCTCTACACCTAAATGCATCGTTTTATGCAATAAAATTCTATATTGGGTGTGAAGGGGGGTCCATCACGGGGGAGGTAAGGAATCTGTCCTATTTCGTTGGGATTTTGATGAAGGTTTTCGATGACAAAATGTAAGAATTAAGATATGAAATTTTACTAGCACAAACCACACACTCAAATACACACGATTATGCAATAATATACAATTTACACATATGAATAACATATCTACTTACAACTCACATCAGTTGTATGTTGAGTGGCGCGTTGGTTCTCCACACAGTAATGAGTTGATATTACGGAGATATTGCGGCTATGACATGCACATGCTATAAAGGTGGTTGTATGTAGTCACATGTTCCTCATACACATCATTATTGGCAAATTGTATGAAGTTCCATGTTGCTCATTCATGTGCGATATTGTATAAGTGTATAATACTCCTTTGTATTATATTCACATTACTCTTTAGTAAAACATCTTCCACTAAACATAAAAAAGTAACTAATTATATCAATATTAATTGTAATATGCTTAGATAGATTGTATGATAATAGTAATTAATAGTGTTGTAAGTAGGTAGATCTAGTGATAATATTGTAGATCTATATAATATACTTATAGATGTATGTATAGTTCGCGTAAACATATAAAAATTGGAGTAATACTAGGCTTTGGCGGTAAAAAACACTTTTTTAGGTGAAAGTGGAAGAAAAAAGTAGGAAAAAGAGATGGAGAGGTTGCTAATGGTAGAAATGAAAGAGATTAGTTATAATTACCTTGATTTGGGTTGGTATTAGCTCCAATCGCCAAATATCATCCAAATGCACCTTCTTTTCTCCTCCCAATAAGTAACTACAGTCATTCTCACAAAAAATGATATACCCATCGGTATACCGCCGGTTTCGGTCGGTAAAGTGAAGTTAGTAGTGCATTTTGCACCGAAATCATCGAAACATGGCGGTATTGGCGATATACATGTCGGTATTATCGGTATTTGCGATCCTATCGGTACGCACGCATGTTTCGGTATGGATACACGTCGGTATTGGTATTTCGGTCGAAATACCGCCGGTACCGGCGAAACTTCATTCCTTGACTATATGTCGATCCACAGATGTAGCGAAACCCAAATCATAGAAAAACCTCAACTCACTATTTCAATTTGGACATTAACTGTAAACATAGAATAAACACGTGTTGACAAAATTGGAACTTGAAACCAGTTATTTTTTGGTCGGTGGGTCATATTCACATGTTTGGTATAATTTCGATAGGTCTAATATTCCTACATGTTAGTGTCTTGGGTTTTCATCTACTCCGACATAACATGAATTAGCATTAACTATACTCATGTCACGGCCATGAAATATTTATATGGGATCTAATAAAAGTCACCTATCTAAGAACTCGTCCTGAATTCAGGGTTATCGACCACAAATTTGAACCTGTGAACTAAGGAACAAACAGAACCTAATTTTGAAGAAATCTAGCATTAAGTGAAAAACGGAAATCAAAATAGCGTCAGCCTAAATTATCAAATTATAAGTCAAATCCAGGTAAATTTTGGTTCTAAAATGTAGTCAAAGATGTCATAAATGAGGTAATCCAATAGGTACAACTTTCAATTGAGAGTCAAATTACTATTTTGGGTACAAAATATTTATCTTGCTAGTTCTTACTTCGCATGTTCGGGTCCGAGAACGAGATCCCAAAATTCAGATTTTGTTTGTAGACATGATTTTTTTCTTATATACTTTACAAAAAAACATAGTAATGTAGTTAGTTCCCATAAACACCTACCTATGCTCAGTAGTGTAGAAGGTGGAAGGAGAGCCTATATTTGCTCTACCACACCAACACCACCCAACTTGCGACCGTCGGGGCCATAATGACATGCACATGACAGATTGGTTGGATGGCTCATTTGTCTCTATCTGGTTCTGAGTTGCTTCAGTGAGATGGCTAGGCCACAATGTCTTTCCCAGAGGTGAAATATGACATTTTGCGCAGTCAATGACAAGGTTGTTTAAATTATAGTGTGTGATTAGAAGCCACACTTCATGATAGGTTAGGTAGGATGTGTCAAGACATTAGCAAATAAATTACTCTACTTTAAAATGTTCCCTAGAAAATTATGACAATTTCTCATCACTCAGAAAATATGTAAGTGTAACCATGTCTTCCACCAAAATATCATTACTCACAAGAATTGATTGTGAGAACTCGGTGGTGATGTCTTTTCTCGAGTAATTGGATAGTGAGAAACTTGTTATATTTTTCTACAAAACTTTCAATAGAATAGGAAATTATTTGCTAATATATCAACAAATCATACCTAACTTCTTATTAAGTATGATTATTTATGACCCATAATGATCTGAACAACGATGTTGTAGATTAGGCACAAAGTCATATTTTACCTTTAAGAAGGACCTTGTAGCCCAACCATCTTGTCAAGCCAGCTTAGTGCCAGTTAGAGACAAATGAGTCTTCCAACTCATTTGACATGTCGTTGTGGCCCTTACAGCCCTATGTTTGGGTGGTTATGATGTCGAGGGCACCAATAAAGGCTCCCCTACTTCTCCACTATTGAACATATGCAGTAGTAGGGAACTACATTACAATATTTTTACACAAAAGTGTATAAGAATATTGAATGTTTGAGATATCGTTCCCCAACATGTGAACAAAGAACTGGCATTATGGATATTGTTAATCAAAAATACTAATTTTTAAAAAAATGGTGATTCATTCATCCCGTCGCCTGGGTTCGAACCCATGACCTCTCGGTCTTGCATCATCACTTTAACCTGGGGTGCCACTTCATTGGCAATCAAAAATACTAATTTGATCATATAGATTTAAATTAAAAAATCGTATTTATTAGATTACCTCATTTATAGCATCTTTGATCACAATTTAGACCCAAATTTTACCTAATTTGGCTACTAGGTGGAGAATTTGGATTGCAAATGTTCAAAATTCAAAATTTTTGCTCGGGCTAAGAGATCTTTAAAATGAGATCTGGTCGGTTCTTCAATTCATGAGTACAAATCGGTAGTTGACAACACTAAATTCGGAAAGGGTTAGATAATTGACTTCTAATTTAAAAACCATCGAAATATTTTTAATATAATGGATGAGAACTTGAGTTAGAATGGAATTGAGGAAAACTCTGTACACTAACATGCCTAGTCACAAGATTCTCTGAATTTTTGAATTATTTGTTTGTAATTCACAAATTTTTCGTGTGGCGAATGCTACATCCGAATTTCACAAGAAACCCACACTATTCCTGAATTCCACATATTATTCACAAATTTTATGAATTATCCACGAATTTCACAAATTGTTCATGAACTTCACAAATTGTATGTGTATGGAATGAGAATATATTATATAATTTTGCATTTGGGAATAGAGAATCAATAAGAAAATCATGGTGTGCATATATACAATTACATATCTATGTGTTTACCATGTGTATATATGTAATATTTGTACATATATATACACACATTGTATTGTCATGAATTCAACGTATTATACACGAATTTTACGAGTTATCCCCAAATTTCACAAATTGTTCATCAATGGAATAAGAATATATTATATGATTTGGCATTTGGGGAAAGAGAATCAATAAGAAAATCATAGTGTGCATATATACAATTACATATCTATGTTTACCATGTGTATATATGTATATATATGTAATATTTGTAAGCATATATATATACACACATTGTATTGTCATGAATTCAACGTATTATTCACGAATTTTACGAGTTATCCCCAAATTTCACAAATTGTTCATCAATGAAATAAGAATATATTATATGATTTGGCATTTGGGGAAAGAGAATCAATGAAAAAATAATGGTGTGCATTTATACCATTACATATCAATGTGTTCCTCTCGTGCATATGTATATATATGCAATACTTGTATGTATGTATACATAAATATTGCATTATTTGAAATTTATCCGATTTTTTCCCAAATATTTGACCGAACTTCTACCGAATCTTTGTTGAATTTTATCCAAATTTTTCGCATAATTCCAATATGTCAAATTTTTCAACCTCGCTGAATGAAACCCGAATTCCGATTTTGTGACTATGCTGACATGTATGAATATAAGACATATCAAGATCAAATCAATCATGTGAAGACAACCAACCCTGACGCAAAAATAATCAAGTTTGAAATTTGTCAACACAAATCGATTCTATGTTAATGTTCAAAACCAAATAGTGAGTTGAGGTGTTTCTGTGATTTTTCACAATATAGGTGTAGTTTCTGTTACTAATGCTTTTAACTCTTTCCAATTCTATATAAAGATGTTGATAAATCATAACATGCTATGAAAATAATAAGATATGAATATTTAAGTAACAATTATATTTACTTATTAAAATTTTAGAAAAAAAATAGATAATGATATAATCGGTTCTAGTTGTGAGTGACACTATAAATAGGGACTGGTTTTTTATTCAATATTTTGAATCAAAACTTGGGTCTAGGTCAGCCCAAATTGGACTATTTTACGTACTCTCGAATACTTATGTCACCCAGAATGATTTAGATCTGATATTATAGTTGCATAGTAGAAGTAGACATATTCTAAACTAAATTTATCAAAACAGCAACCTACAGCATTTAGTGTCTCGGTAAAAGCAAGAACCAAGATCTGTTATTAAATTAAAAGAAAGATTATGTATGCCAAAGAGAGGGAGCCCACCTTTCCTAAAGTGTTGTTGCCGGGAGCAGCCTTCTGATATTGTGCAGACCTACAAAAGTAAATAGAAAATTATATAGATCAGAGCAGATAGCTCACCTGTCAAAGAGTGATCATTGCATGAGTAATAAAAACGGATGTCTCCATCAATCGCAGCAGCCTATTTGACTCGTGGAATGACCCGTTATTCAGATTTTTAACTTGAAATATTACAAGACAAACCAACCAGCAGGACTTCCCAAAAACTATATGAGTCAGCTTGCAGCTAGTGCCCTCGCCACAAATCTTGACAATAACAGCAGTTTAAATAAATGCCACCAGTATCGTTGTCCAAAGAAGAAATGCTAGTAATATGATACTCAACACCATCACTCAGTCTTCACCTCGTACGGCTGACATGCCTACTGACAAGTTATAATATCCCACAATTTAAAATGCAAAATACCCTAGAAGAAAATATTGTCTGACCAAAACACTGTAAGGAAAGCAACCCAAGTCACACGTCATAGAACAGTTCTCCCTTCCATGTCTGCAATTACTTAGCAACCATGTATGGAAGAATGAGCCCTCTTTTCGAGCTAAAACTCTCCCCATTTATTATTTAATGGCATTTACTGAATCAGATCACACACGAACTTCAGATGTCAACGCCAGTCAATGCCAGTGACACACATTGCTCAACCAAGTCTTTATAGAACTTCTGATCTTCTTTAAAAGCTCCCTTGATAAGTATGATATCAAAATACAAGGCATGAGATCACTATTAATACCATTTTCAGCCAGTTTTTTTTTTATCTCCAGGGACACTTCTTGTATAACAAAACAGATCAAAGCGTACAAAAAGGTCATGTAACTTGGTATGTGTTTTCTTTTTCTTTTTTTTTTCTTTTTTTTTGTGGAGGGGTGTAACTTGGTCTTTGTTCACTAATTTTATCATCAAACATCTCATTTTCTCTTTGACCTGAATGTCAAAAGAAGACTGTTGCAGATTAGACCACTAACTCGGGTCTTTGTTCCCAGTTGCTTAGCATAGGACCTGTGTTGAGACATGTAGAATTTTTGTCATTGCATAGAATCATCAAACATAACCTCCTTTCAAACTGAGATGCGTGACAGAGCATCACAAAAAACTAAAGAGCTTATAAATAGGGAACTCTTGGTGAATTGCTGCAGCATATACCCTTAGTCCAAATTCTAGCAGATTAGATTGTCATATTTGCTATTTTATAGGAAGAAGCAGAAGCTAAAGAGTAGGATCCAACAGGACTTGGATTATCAAAGCTTCTTGCAAAACTCATCAGATTACCCTGACATTCTCATATTCAGTGTCTTAAGATCCATAATGAACATTTTCTGTTCCACAAAGAACCTGATAATTCCGGAGTGGTGGAGATATAGATACATATCCAGATCAACACAGAGCCCTTTCCACAAACACAAACAGAAATACTTATCAGCAAGACACTGAGCGAAAACCATAACTCGAGTATGTAAGTGTTTCCCATGCATTACTAGCAGTAGGCAGTAGCAACTATTTGGAATCCTCTATCATGTCAACACCATTAGCAATGAACAGTCATCTCAGAGCGATATGATAACACTGTCTCAGAATCAAAGATTGACTTGATACTTAAAAAATGGTTTCAAACTTATAAGTCATAAACTCAGCATCTATAATGCTTGCACAGTTACACCATTTGTACCATAGCATGAGCATCTTTATTATGTGTGTAACAGTAACAAACCACATTTTACCTGAAAAATTGTGAGATGGGATTTAATAAAAAATCTAGAGAGATTTAAGCACTACTAAAAGCTCGTATCAAAGATATACACGACAAGAAAGTTAAATTAATACCTTGTTCTGTTCCAATTGTTAGCCCTATTTCTGATTGGAGCTGCTGCAGCCTTCCTAGCAGCTTCAGTTGTGAGTGGAAACTGATTCCCTTGATTGTTGGTCCTTCTTCGTGCAAGTACACCCTAGAAATACCATATGTAAATGCAGAAACATCTGTTAAACACTAAAAACCATAGCTCAAACCAGATTCAAAAACAATAACGATAATGTGACGGGCAGAAACCATGTTGCAAGTTAGCAGTAGCCGGATATACCTGTCTGATGGATGATCTGGAGTCCAGGAAGTTCTGAACCTTAAAAGAGTTTTGCTGAGAGGGCCCTCCCTTGGTGAATCCCCTGGATTTGTTCTGTTCATGATGCAAATCCATTGAGACAAATATATTTCCTTAGAATAAACGAAAACTCCAAACACTGATGCAGAAGACTCACGGGAACCCTCACAGGCCTCTTTCCCTTTGTATTGGTGGTCTTCTTTGACATTTTGATAATGTCATCTTCAACCCAATTTGAAAGCAGTCAATATTAGAGGGGGAAAAAACGCGACAGCATTATAGGCAGGAGCATAAACCATTCCATACCTAATGTCATCTCCATTTTCTTCTCGGTCAAGGCTATTGACTCGTTTGTAATAGGTTTTGTAGCCATCTGCATGTGCACACATGTTAGAAGTCATATATAAATCGCTGCTCGTTTACAAAACAATGTATTCAGATAATGTCGGCGCAAAGAGGGAGGTTTGATAAAGAACTTCAATACCTATCAGCGGCACAGAAAAAAACTCAAGTTACTGAATCAAGTACGCATTTAGGTTAAAAATGTCCGTGAACTCCGAGAGCCGGAGATTCACCAGAAAAAGGTTATTACTAAGCACAGTCCAGGTGAAAACAACAGCTGGTGAGGAAGGTTAACTAGAAGCATAAGTCCTGTAAGAATGGATGTGAATGACAAGTAACTAGAAGCTGAAAATGAATGTCGAAATCGATTAAAGTAAAGACAAGAGACTATTCCGGTGTCAACGAGGCTTTCAGATCTCTTAACAGACCTATAAGCATGGGCATCGTGCAGAAAACAAAAGATGATATATAAGGCATCCGCTAGCAGAAACCCGGCAATAAACCCATGAGACAAAACTTGGCAGACAAGACTCGTAGTCCACTCAACCAGCGATCCTAAACGCTGCATCACGCGGTGCAACAAAAGCTGTCGGCAGATCTACGGGCTCGGACGGCCCAATCCCTAGCCCTAACGCCATCGCCGACGATGAAAAGCAAATCACCGCGGTCCATTGAGGAACCTCCACCAGTCCATTCACAGGGGGATCCACGTGCTCCCCCGCACAGCGAACAACGAAAAACCAATCAAGCGACGGCCAGTGGGCGAGGATAGCTGGACGGGGTGCAGGTCGAACTTACCGGGTTAGTGGTGGCGCGACAGGTTGCTCGTTTGGGGATTTTGGTTTCAGAATTAGGGCTTCCTTCGCTGCAGGTAGAACCGGAGGTAGACGTCGTACGAACAGAGAGAAGCAGGAAAGGGGCGCCAGTTGACGAATCGCGCCGACTCTGTGGGAAGCAATCTGGTGGTCAAGGACGCCGGAAAACAAACTTATATGAAAGGGCGTGAGCGCAGCGGATATACGCGGAACAGAAGCTTGGTGAGGGCGAGAACTTAGCGGGTTGTGGGATTATGCAACAATTATTTCATGAACCCACCAGTCCGAGTTTGATCGGAATGGACGTGTTTTAGCCGGGAAGTAGCTTTTTAAAATAATATCAAAGAATAAACATCTGCACGTAAAACATTATAGAGATCTAATTTTAGTTAGATGTTTTTAATAGTATTAAAATGACATAGTTTTATATAAATAAAGAAACTCTCGGTATAATGTTTACATCATTATTTTATAACAAGATTAAATAGAAAGTAATTTTTTATTTACTATTGGGTTATATTTGTTATTGTTGATGTGGTGATAAGAACCTGAGATAACAAGAGAGAGGCAGAGGAGTTTCATATTAGTGGCGGAATCAGAGGCAGCAGGGGACATAACCCCCCCCCAAATAATTAAAAAAATATATATATATTTATATGTTATCTTTAGTTTATGTATTAATATATTTAAACAACATAAGTCATTTTGTATTAATTCTGCAATTCTTCCAAGTCGTCTGGGTCTTCCGTACAATATTCACGGATAGTTTTTAGAATTATATAGCGTTTCTTAACAATGACGTTCCATGACTCTCACCAATTTTCACATTGTTGAAGGGTCGACTCGACCATGACGTTTGGGTCTCGACTCTTTAAACCACCGTCGTTAGAAGTGTCAGGGTGGGTGGATTGGGTTTGGGCTGGGTAGTTACGGGTCCGGGTCAAAAATATACACTTCTAAATTTAGTGAAAGAAAAACACATCTAAAATCGACCCAACGGGTTACGAATTGCCCACAAGTACAAATATGTTCAATTAATAATAAGTTGTTAGATGTTTTCCTGGACACTAAAAATAACATTTAAAACAGATTGTAACTATATTTTTTTAACATATATTTTATACAAACTTAAAGAAAAAATAGGAGTCAGTAATTTTATGACAATGTAAAATAGAAAAGTTGTTGTAACTTTCATAGATAAATATCACAAAAAATACATAATTTTATCATGTAACATTAAACATTTCTGATTACAAGTGTGTGATGTTGCCTATTACAAACACAAAATAAAAATAATACAACTTTTATTGGTAAAGGTAAAGAGTTAACTTCTATAAAACAAGTAACATCTTTAAGTAGGTGTGTATATTACGTATATAAATATATTTATTTCTGTTACCCTCGGGCATCCGTAAAACTTGTTATATAAATGAGTGGGTATGAGTTTAGATGATTTTGTGTGGGTGGTAAATTTCATCACTCAAACTCATCTTAAACAAGGTCGACATGGGAGTGTCCACATATTTTAACCCAATTTGACAAATATAACCGTCATTGATGTATGTTGGTTTGCGGGTTGTAGGACGGTTGGAGCGGCATTTGGGGGAGGAGGTGAACGTATGTGGTATCGTCACGTAAGCCTCAGATCTGCCATGCTCCGTTCTTCTCTATCTCTTTGCTTATCTTCGTCGAGTCGACGTTGTGATTGCTCATCTCCTTTATGATGGCCATCTGCACTCACCTCCCTCGATTCGGTGCCACGGCTGCTCGTCTCCCTTGCAAACAGATTTCTAAGGTATGCGTTAGCAATTGACCTGTTGGCCTCCTCTTGATTTACAAACGCAACAAAGGCAAGACCCATGTTTTTATTTGTACTAGTCAAAAAGACATGTGCTAAGCACATGTTACAATTAAAATTAATCCTATAAAAGAGAGCATGCGATTAATTTTATAACATTCTCTAATTTGTAGCATGTGATTAATAAAAATATATGTGCTCTTTTTTTAGTATGCGACAATTGATGACTAATTGTGAGTTCATTTATTTTTTTATCAAAATTATCATAATTGTACAATAAAAAATTATTAACTAATACTTTAAATAACATGTAGAAAGCAAAACACAAAATAAAATATAGAGTGAAGGAGCTCGATGGCACGTAGTCTCAATTGAATGATAAGAAAACTCTACCAACTTTGTTGAACGTCTACTAAAATTAACTTTTTCGCCAGACTTATGGTTAGCACTACATTGCATACATAATATTAAGAAAGAGCTAATCAATTGTGATGCAATATTTTATAAACAACTTTACTACAAAAGTACATTTTGATTAAAAGCAAGCTGCGTTATAATAATCTAAATGGTATGTTATTCGAGCAAATGATGCAAATGATTCTTATAGTTTTAAACTAATCGATTGGCCAAAAAAATAATGTAAATAAACCGGCTAAATGAAGCAGCTAAATAAATTGGTAAAAAAAGTGTAAATAAAAGGGAGCATCTTGATAACACACGCAGCTAACTCTGTTTTATTGTAGGTATATTAACAGTTGGTACGTGCAATCACGTATTATTTTGCACAAAGAAGACGAAGAGGAGTACGAACTTGAGCATTCCGCGTGATGCGTAGCATACTGCTGTGTATTCCTGATCTGTAGTTGCAGTAAGAAATGAACAGACATGCACATTGCTACGTGTTTTGGCTATACATTATCAGAAGTCACTAGAGAGTTTCGTTGGCACAGACTAAGACACTCGTATAATTATAATAATAGATCACAACTGCAAGCCAAGGTGCGCAGAGAAATCGATACGTCAAATAAGCCAAGTTGAAAACAACCATTTCTATTACAGCAAGACAACAATTGGTTAAGAAATATTAAATAAAGAGGAGCAGCTCGATAACACACAACACACAACAGTAAATGCTAATTGCACACATTAACATTTTTCTGAAACGTGGCAAATCCGTAGGACATCCAGCGTTGTTCTACTTTGTTAAAATGAATAAATAAATGAATGTCCCTCAGTAACCGTTACCAATCAGCTGGATTAGTCGTGCATACAATCACTACCGCCGTTGTACATGTAATGCACTACCGCCGAACAGCAGCTCGATTAACAAACACACAACCTCCTGACTCAATATAATAACATTTAAAAAAGGGAGCATCTGAAGCAGCTCGACAGCAGCCAGCTGACTCCCTTAATAAATAAATGAATGTCCCTCAATAACAGTTACTAATCAGCTGGATTAGTCGGACATACAATCACGTCTTGCACTACCGCCGTTGTACATGTACTGGACTACCGTCGAACAGCAGCTCGGTTAACAAATAGACAACCTCCTGACTCAATATAATAACATTTAAAAAAGTAGCTCGACAGCAGCCAGCCGACTCCCTTTTATTATAGGTATATATAATCAAAACATGTGAATTCAGACTTGGCCTTCTTAAACTTCCTTTACATCAGGTATCTGATTCGACCTCTTCCTCTTTACCGCCTCCTTCTTACATGGATGTTTACAATTTCCACCATTATTTTTCCTAATCACTAAGTGCTCCTTTTGCTTGGTATACAGAAGGTTTCATGCAAGTTTTATGCCGTTTTGCTAGAGCTGGATCCGTGATTTTCACCGTCATCGCACCACCTGTTAGATAACTGATTACGTTAGTTATTAGTTACGTAACTTCTGTTGCTATTAGCTAGTTACTATAGCAGCTCATTAATGTAGCTAGACTATTGTGGTAATCACTTATTTAGCATGGGTTAAGCCCAATGTAGTGCAGCAAGTACATGTGAGAATGTAGTGTTGTTTCTAGTGCAAATGGCAAAGAAGTTTTATCCCATATTGCTCACACCTAGAACTTTTGTGGTCCTCATATGTAGGATCACATGGGGCACTAGTGTCCAAAGGAGTCCTAGGAAGGAGGTATGCTCACCTCCTTGGTGGGTGGGGTTACCACATCACAACGCACGCACGCACGCGCGCGCGCCACGCCACGCCTCGCCTGGCCGGGCCGGGCTCGGGCTCGGGATTTCTTATTCGGATACAACTACGTAATTAATTACTCGTGTAATTAATTATTGCTTTCTTATTCGGATTTCTTTAATCCTAATTAGAAAGTGTTTCTCTTTTACGGATTATTCCCGTATTGTGTACGAGAGCAACCGAGTGTTGCGTCTAACTGGGAATAGTGACTATTTATATGACTCCGGCCATTAGGGTTAAACACACCGAAAACACTTTTTCTGCCGCCGTGTGTTTTGTGAACCCTAATCTCGAGTGCGAGAGTCGTCGTCCCCGGAGTTGCTTTGCGGAGTTGTCCTCCTGTGCGAAGCGAGACTCGTCCTTCCCTTCAGACGCAGCTGTCAGGCGGTGGTACCTGCGGTGGCTGTGCTGCACTGGTAGCAGTGCGACGTGCGCGAGCAAGACGTGTAACTTCCAGGTTCGTGCCGGATCGAGACTGGGAGAACGGTGCCTATCCGCGAGGATTGCCAGGCACTGGTTTCTTTAAGTAACACGTTCGTTTCTCAACGAACGATCTGGTTTGCGAATCTAACTCTTATTTTTGTTCAAACCATCTTCTGTCGTTAATTAACATGGCCGGTCAGGGTAGTTCGAGATGTAGGATTGATACAACCAATATGCCTAAAAAGTTTACTGGTACGAACTTTGCCCGTTGGCAGAGTCGTATGGAAATTTGGCTTAATATTGCGGGATATGATCAGTATTTAATTGAAACTGAACATGTATCTGATGACACAATTCCTGATAATGCAAACATTATTGCTAATTGGAAGAAGGGTGATAAAATGTGCCGCGGGTTGATTCTGTTTGGTTTAAATAACAAACTGTATGACTCTTACTCAAAGCCGCCAGTCACTACGTCCAAGGTCTTATGGGAATTGTTAGTTAAGAATCTTAGCACTGAAAATCAGGGTGTTGAAAAATACTATGGGTCTAAATTTCTTAAGTTTCAGATGGTTGAGGGTAAATCAGTTTCTGATCAAACACACGATCTACAACTCCTAGTTCATGAACTCTCAGATGCCAAGATGGTGTTGCCTGAGAAATTTGTTGTTATGTCTATCATAGAAAAATTCCCTAAGTCATGGGAGTCGTTTGGTATGTCTCTGAAGCATCGCAAAGGGACACACACCATGGATGAATTAATGATGGATATTAATATACAAGAAGAACACTTAAAGGAGAAAGGGGTCAAGGTGCCTACTGATGCTAATCTAACTGTTAATCTTACTTCTACGAAAAACACCAAAGATAAGAAATCTAAGAATGCACATAAACCCAAGGCTAAGATCCAAAAGAAACCGAAGAACAAACCTTGTTGGACTTGTGGACAGGTTGGCCACTGGAACAAGGATTGTCCTAATAAGAAGGCAAAGATAGCTACCGCATCTGCAACTGAGGAGGCTGTGGTCAACATGATGACTACATCCTTGAACCTCAATGATGGGTACGTGTCTATTAAACCTGAAATTCTCTCTATATTTGAACCACTTTATTGGATAATTGACACTGGGGCTAATGTACATGTATGTGCTGATAAATCCCTGTTTGTGTCTTATCAGGCCTCTCGAGGTCGGTCCGTGACTTTGGGTGATTCCAGCTCTGCAGAAGTCAAAGGCGAAGGACGGGTGGACTTGAAGTTCCCTTCGGGGAAGGTTTTGACTCTTAACAGGGTCAGACATGTTCCAACCATTCGACGCAATATCCTTAGTGGCGTCATATTAGTTAGAGAAGGTTATAGAGTAGACTGTAAATGTAATAAGGCTATTATTACACGTCTTCGTGATTCTTTGTTTTTTGGCAAGGGGTACTTATGTGACGTGGAGAACTTGTTTAAGATTCATGTTGAACCTGTTTCAAATTCCGTTTTAAATTTGAATGATTATAGTTCTGTTTGCATGAATCTTGTTTCATTCGATGTATGGCATTCACGTTTGGGACATGTTAATGTTGCCTCAATGAAGCGTATGATGAATCTAGATTTGATCCCTAAATCTGAAGTTAGCAACAATAAATGTGAAATCTGTGTACAATCTAAATTGCCTAGGAAACCTTTTCATTCTGTGAATAGGAATTCAGAAGTTTTGGATTTAGTTCATACAGATATCTGTGAATTTAATGGTGTTGCTACAAGAGATCAAAAGCATTATTTTATAACTTTTATTGACGATGTGAGTAGATACTGTTATGTCTATTTACTTAGAAGTAAAGATGAGGCATTGAATAAATTTCAAATTTATAAGAAAGAAGCTGAAACTCAAACCGGTAAAATACTTAAGCGGTTAAGGTCTGATAGGGGAGGAGAGTATACCTCGAATTTGTTTTTGGAATTTTGCCAATTACATGGTATAGTTCATGAGGTAACTGCTCCTTATTCACCACAATCAAATGGAATAGCTGAACGTAAAAACCGAACCTTAATAGATATGGTAAATACCTTACTCCAAACATCTGGATTACCCAACTTTATGTGGGGGGAAGCTTTGAATACGGCTTGCCATATTCTGAATAGAGTTCCCCATAAACATTCAGAGAGTAGTCCGTTTGAGTTATGGAGAGGAAGGAAACCGAGTCTTAAATATCTTCGAGTGTGGGGTGCCTTGCTAAGGTACTTGTCCCTGAACACAAAAGGAAGAAATTAGGACCGAAAACGATTGATGCCATATTCTTAGGTTATGTAGAGACAAGTTATGCTTATAGATTCCTGATTGTAAAATCAGATATCTCTGGCATTGAGGTCAATACAATTGTAGAATTACGTGATGCTACATTCTTTGAGGATGTGTTTCCTATGAAAACTGGTGTGCCCAATGAAGTTTCTCAAGAAGATTCATTTACCACAGGTTCCATTCCCGAGCACGTGGAAAGGATGACAAATGTGGGGGGCGACTCAGAACAAGCTATTTCTGAATCTGATGATTCTGAAGAAATAGTTGAACCAAGGAGAAGTAAACGGCCTAGGACATCAAAGGACTTTGGAAGTGAGTTTCTCACTTACAATGTTGAGGATGATCCTGTTACTTTCAAACAAGCTATGGAATCTCCAGAAGCTAAGTTTTGGAAAGAAGCCGTTAATGATGAAATCCAATCAATTCTCTCAAATGGAACTTGGGAATTGGTGGATTTGCCTCCTGATTGTTCTGCAGTTGGTTGCAAATGGATTTTTAAGAAGAAACTTAATGCAGACGGGACAATCAATAAGTATAAGGCTAGGTTAGTTTCTAAGGGTTACACACAAAGGGAAGGAATAGATTATTTTGATACCTATTCACCTGTTTCCCGTATGACCACAATCCGAGTGCTTATAGCATTGGCTTCCATTTATAATCTCTATATCCATCAGATGGATGTGAAGACCGCGTTCTTACACGGTGATCTTCAAGAAGAGATATATATGGAACAACCTGAGGGATTTGTGGGTCGTGGGAATGAGTCCAAAGTGTGTAAACTTGTTAAGTCATTATATGGCTTGAAACAAGCCCCTAAGCAATGGCATGAGAAGTTTGATTCTGTGATATCATCGTTTGGCTTTATTTCTAATGAATTTGATAAGTGTCTCTACTGCAAGGTTGTTGATAATGGATTCATTTTGTTATGCTTATACGTCGATGATATCCTGCTTTTTGGTTCCGATATGAAAGTAGTAAAAGAGACAAAGTCATTCTTGTGTAGCAAGTTTGAGATGAAGGATATGGGTGTCGCTGATGTGATTTTAGGGCTTAAAATCATAAGGTCTACTGATGGTATAACTCTCTCTCAGTCTCACTATGTTGAGAAGATACTGGAGAGGTTTGAGTACACATCACGTAAACTTGTTAAGACTCCATATGATTCATCCAAACCCTTGTTCAAGAATGAGACTGGGGTTCCAGTGTCTCAATTACGATACTCTCAGATTATCGGAAGTTTGATGTATCTTATGAACTGTACACGTCCAGACATTGCGTTTGCCGTGAACAAGTTAAGTAGATACACCAATTGTCCCGACAAGACCCATTGGGAAGCTCTTGACAGAGTTCTGAGGTATATCAAGGGAACACGTTCCCTTGGGCTGCATTATGGTAAACATCCTTCCGTAGTCGAAGGATATAGTGATGCAAGCTGGATTGCCGTGAATTCTGGGAGTAATGGTGTCTCATGATATGTATTCCTGTTGGGAGGAGGAGCTGTTTCCTGGAGGTCTAAGAAACAGACCATATTGTCTCGGTCCACTTTTGAGGCAGAGTTGTGTGCTTTAGATGAAACTGGATTGGAAGCTGAATGGCTACATGGACTTATGTCTAGTTTACCTATGGTAATGAAGCCGCTTCCTGCAATTTCAGTTCACTATGACAGCACTACAACTATTGTTAAGATAAAGAGTTCCAAGTACAATCAAAAACATCGTAGACACATCCAAGTCAGATTGAAATCTGTAAGGGAGTTAGTGTCTAATGGGGTCGTGGCTGTGGACTACGTCGGTACCAAAGATAATACAGCTGATCCTTTCGCTAAAGGTCTTACCTTGTCTTTAGTGGAAAAATCCAGGTTGGGAATGGGACTGAAACCCCTATAGATTTGCAGGAAGTCGCAACCCAACCCAAAAGAGTGGAGATCCCACAAATTGGGTTCAATGTGGTAATAACAAGTTGTCGGATAAATCAGATGACACTATGTATTCTTGTTTGATGCTTCTTGCATCTGTGTGTCTATTCCCTGGGAAACCTGTTAGTGTCATGACTGCAAGTTAGTAAGAGATTAGTCTCTTAATGGTGCCAAGTCTTAGGACAGGATGTTAGCAGTACATCCTTGGAGACTCCAGCTAAGTGATTGATGTTGTGTAGGCCGCAACAGGAGAATTGGGTTGTTCTCTGTTATCAATCATGATATAAAATTTTTGTATGCATGGCCTTAATGCATTGTTTTTCTTTTCTACCATGTCTTTATTGTGTTGTTACCAACATATACTCTTGTATCCAAGGTTCAGGTTCAAGACTTTTGTTCACCTAGTTCCTACAGGGGTCACAGTTGGATAACTCAGGTAGATTCAAACCGAAAGGTATCTGCTGAAAGCACAGTATGGAGGACTGAATGGTAGAGCACACTACACATTGGACTTTGTGGGGGATTGTTAGATAACTGATTACGTTAGTTATTAGTTACGTAACTGCTGTAGCTATTAGCTAGTTACTGTAGCAGCTCATTAATGTATCTAGACTATTGTGGTAATCACTTATTTAGCATGGGTTAAGCCCAATGTAGTGCAGCAAGTACATGTGAGAATGTAGTGTTGTTTCTAGTGCAAATGGCAAAGAAGTTTTATCCCATATTGCTCACACCTAGAACTTTTGTGGTCCTCATATGTAGGATCACATGGGGCACTAGTGTCCAAAGGAGTCCTAGGAAGGAGGTATGCTCACCTCCTTGGTGGGTGGGGTTACCACATCACAACGCACGCACGCACGCGTGCGTGCCACGCCACGCCACGCCTCACCTCGCCTGGCCTGGCCGGGCCGGGCTCGGGCTTGGGCTTGTGGCTTGTGGATTGTGGATTGTGGATTGTGGAGCTCGTGTAATTAATTGTTGCTTTCTTATTCGGAATTCTTTAATCCTAATTAGAAAGTGTTTCTCTTTTACGGATTATTCCCGTATTGTGTACGAGAGCAACCGAGTGTTGCGTCTAACTGGGAATAGGATTATGGACGTGCGTGACTATTTATATGACTTTGGCCATTAGGGTTAAACACACCAAAAATAGTTTTTCTGCCGCCGTGTGTTTTGTGAACCCTAATCCCGAGTGCGAGAGTCGTCGTCCCCGGAGTTGCTTTGCGGAGTTGTCCTCCTGTGCGAAGCGAGACTCGTCCTTCCCTTCAGACGCAGCTGTCAGGCGGTGGTACCTGCGGTGGCTGTGCTGCACTGGTAGCAGTGCGACGTGCGCGAGCAAAATGTGTAACTTCCAGGTTCGTGCCGGATCGAGACTGGGAGAACGGTGCCTATCCGCGAGGATTGTCGGGCACTGGTTTCTTTAAGTAACACGTTCGTTTCTCAACGAACAATCTGGTTTGTGAATCTAACTCTTATTTTTGTTCTCCTGCATTGCTTATTCTTCGAATCTTATCTTGGATCTGCCTGCACTGTTAATTAAATTGCACCTGACGCTGTTGCATGAACGACAACAACCTATATTTTAAACATCACCACCTAGGGTTTGGAATGCATAGGAAGTTAAAGGAGGGAAATTGCAGGAACTGATTCACAAGTTGCTAGCGGCGGTGATGTATCTTTTTCGTCATTGCTTCTACCTTCTTACCTCAATCATTCACGGCGATGGGGTTCTAAATGGCGTGTCCAAGACAAAACCACAACTCTTGCTATGCCCCCATCTTGGTGAAACAATTTCTTTTGCTTCATGTCTACATAAAAAAGATCATGATTATATTGACATGAGTATTACACATTGTCCATATTTTAATAATGGCATAACTATTCTATTCATATTTATCTAATATATTTGTTTAAGATAGATTTCAGACATTAGGTACATGAAAAGCATCAAATTGCTCAAGTTGTAGTTTGGTTTAGTTCAAGTCAAAGCAATGCAAATGCGCAATTTGGGAAATCATTCAAATCACCTTAGAATAATTTATAATCATTTGTATTGATGATATGACTTGTAACTAAGATGAAAAAAACCAGAGACACTTAATTTGAACGTTTGATCACTTAAATATCATTTTGGAAAATTTATTACAGGAACTTTATCGCTCGAGTTACAATCTCGACCCATCCTTAATGGATTTTGAGAATGATATCGATCGGTCGAGTTGTCCATCTACAGAACTTGACCGACGATCACTCTGCCCAAAACTGATTGTTATAACCCCAGTTTTCCAAAATATATAATGAAATTGTGAATCTCCTTTTTAAAGATAAATGAAATCCGTGGTTGATGTGATGAGTTAATTTGAATGGATTTTGTGTTTGATAGCTTGTATGTTTTCTTATTGGGCCTTTTTGGCCATTGAGCCCAATTGAAGGAGAAAAAGAAAAGGATTAAAAGAATACATAAAGAAATAAAAGAAATAAGAACAAAAGGATAAGGAATGATTTCCCAAAAAAATAGGATTTTGAGTTAATAGATTCCTTAGGGTTCAAGGAACTCATAATTGGAAAATAATAATAAAAGAAATAGAAAAGACATGGAAAATATGAGTAATTGAGGGATAACTTGCAAACCAAGAAAAGGGATCGTACTTTTAAGATAATGACTTCAAATTTTGTAGGATGGAAGATAAAAATATAATTGAGTTTCCCTCAAAATTTGAAGTAAAAAGGAGTTACCGTTTGGGAGTTATGAATTTTCCAAGTTGCCTTTGAATTAGGAATATAATTCAATATTAATTGGGAATTTGTTTCCCTTTGATCAAGCGCAAGTGAAGAGAGCCCTTGGATTTAGATCCAACGGGCACTGCTCATCGGTTAGAATCCCAGTTGGACGCAGAATCTGCATTACAGGGGGGATCTTTCCCACTCTTTTTCTCGCGATCAAGTGCATATGCACTTCCAGTTCTTGTCCCAATAGATTCGGGATATCCTGACAAAGGATCTAGACCATGGTTTTACCAGGTTTTGAGCAAATCTCGTGAAACGCCCAATTGGGCTAGGACTGGGGTTGCGGCTGGGATTGGGAACCCTAATAGGGACCTCCCACTGCCTATATAAGGGCACCCCTCGACTCACTACGAACTCGAACGACTGCTTTCGGAAGTCAGTATCCCTCTTCATCTCTCGATTAGATGAGCTCCGGCGAGAGCGCCGCCGCGGCACCGCTACGTTAAGAAGAACAAGGGAAGAAGGAGACGAATTACAGGAGTCATAGGATCGTGGGACACAGTGGGCCGACGCGAGATCGAACGATCTCAGGAAGATCGGGCGCTGAGTGGGGCGCCTCGACGCGGGACGTTGGATCAAGAATCCACCGTGGACCCGGAGCATCTGACGATCAGCTGCCAAAGAACCCGCGTGCTAGCAAGTTAGTGGAGACGATCTCCTGTGAGCGTTGGATCAGAGCGCGGACCATAGGCGCACCGATCAAACGGCTACGGAACAACGGTAATTTCGTTTCTCTCCTAAATATATAAACCAGAAAAAGGGTTTTTCTTGCAAAAATGATAGAAATTACTAGGATTGTCTAATGGGAAAACTTTGTATATGAAAGTTGTATAGAAAAATACGAGGAATCTGATAAAAATAATTTGAGAACCTAGTTATGATTTGTTTTGCAAAAGTACCCTAATTTGTTAATAAAGTGTATTAAAAATTGATGAGAAACCCTAATTGATTATTAGGAGTGTAATTTGGTAAATCAATAGGTCAAATTGATAAGTTTAACCTTGATTAATGATAAAAGTGGTTTGACTATCTGTTTGAATGCTTTGTTTTGCAAAAGTACCCTAATTTGTTAATAAAGTGTATTAAAAATTGATGAGAAACCCTAATTGATTATTAGGAGTGTAATTTGGTAAATCAATAGGTCAAATTGATAAGTTTAACCTTGATTAATGATAAAAGTGGTTTGACTATCTGTTTGAATGAAAAAGTGCTTAATTTAGAGTTGTAATATCTAAAAGAAGGTTAATTTACATGGAAACCCTAATTTGGGATAAAAGCAGATAAAAATCATATTTTCGTGGGATAAGATAACCATATGCTTAATAAAGGAAATTCAATGAGAAATTAGGGGTTTTATGTAGTTTTGATAGATTAAGGATGATAATAAGGAAAGAAGAATTAAAAACCCTAATTTCCAAAGGAACCCTAAAATAGGAATTGAAATCCTAAGTAATGTGATGAAAATTGGATGAATATTAATAAAAGGAAAATTGTACTTTTATTTCAGGATTTCTCTTCCTCATTGCTTGTTGATTGGGTTTCTCTACATATTTGATTCTATCTTGAAATCTGCAACCAAAGGTATGTGGTTAATTATGAATAACCGCTCTAGTTTCCCGATGGATTCCCGGATGTTTAATCGCATTGAATGCAACTAAACGGTTTGGATGTTCATATTGCAATTATAAAGTGACTATGACTATCACATAATGTATATGCCTACAAACTCAGATCATGGTTCTCTCTGTGGCATTATAGCTGACCTAGTACATGGCTGCCTATGGGTAGGTCCATCAGGTTAGAGAAAGACCCAGTACATGGCTACCTATTGGGTAGGTCCATCAGGTCTATGGATGACCTAGTACATGGCTACCTATTGGGTAGGTCCATCATGTCTATGGATGACTTAGTACATGGCTACCAATGAGGTAGGACCATCAAGTCACATTGAGTTAGATATTGGGCTATCTTCGGGTAGTGCCATGCGACTCTATTACCTAAAAGAGAGGTGATATCCATGTCCACTGCAGGGACAGCCCAGAGTTTGAGAATATGTATGGATTGAGTTGTATGGCTTAAAATGTAGTCTTGATTGTTAAATGATTAACTGAATGATTATATTGTTAACATAGTTGAACATTATCTCTTTCCTCCACATACCAGCTTCGGCTGACCGTCGTTTTGTTTGTCGGCGATTTAGGTACAAATCTCAAAAGTACAAACAGTAAAGCGACACATTGTGAATTCAAGAATTAAAGAACAAGGAGGAATTAGTTAGAATAGTTCAGCTATGGTTAGAAGTTTATTTTATTCCAAACTTTTTGAAGGTATGCAAAAATTTTATTACCAATTTTCAGTATAGTCTGTTAGAATTTAATAATTGTTTTTGGTTATATGTCGAACCTTTGATCCGGAATTTATGGGTGCGGCTTCAACCTCTTGGCCTCCCTTAATTGGGGGTTACCGAAAGGTGGGGTCGTAACACTAATTTAAGTGGATCGGTCGAGTTCCCACCAGGACAAACTCGACATATGGTTTAAATTGGTCTTGTTGCATAGTGTGATCGGTCGAGTTATATTTATTGAAACTCGACTGAATGCATTGTACGAAAAATATAGAAAAAATGAATCTAATCGTTAGAGAGTTGCAAAACTTGAAAAAAAAATTGTTGTAGCCCTCCAAGCGACTAAAAAAGTTCATAAGTGTTCTCACACTCTACTGGGCAACCCCAGCTATAAATAGGACCTCTTAGAGTTCATTCTAAGGTTGCTCATTCATGCTATTCAAGGTCCTTGCTATAGTTGAGTACTTTATGTCCACTTGAATTCTCTCTCTTGATTACAGCTTAATTCGTCAATATGAGTGTTGTGAAGAAAGCTAACCATTTGTATGCTTGTAAAGCTCTCAAGCTTCTTCTTTCCCATCTCTTTCTTCAAAGTTCTTGATTGGTGAAAGCTTCTTTAAGTGAAGGATCAAGCCTTTTCAGCTGGAGAAGAAGGTGCCCAAGGCTACTCCGAGTAAAGGAGAAGATCAAGGTGGGAGATCCAAGGATCTGAGTGGACAAAGCCTCAAGGTCGAAGAATCGTTGAATGAAGGGGATGACCTTGGTGAAGGCATCCAACTGATTGCAAGAGTGGGTAAGACCTCTATGAGGTAGAAGACTAACTCTTGGATAGGTGAGACCTTGATTGTAAGGTTGTTGGCTCCCTTGGCCTTAAAAAAAGTTGGGTATTATTGTCCCAAAAAAGGAAAGTCATTTGTTTTAACTCTTATAAGTGAATATAAGGAGTAGACAAGTTTAAGAAATCCTAGATTAGGTAGTGGACTGACTCTCTCTTAGTTTGGAGAGTGGAACCATTCTAAAACAACTTATCTAATGGGTTGCTTCAATTTTTCTCATCCTAGCTATGCATGTTTAGATTGCCATCAAATTGACTATTTGCAATTATACCTAGTGGAACTAAATTGAAGATCTAACTATTTTTGTGCAACTTTTGAAGCTCTATTTCCCCTCCCCCCCTACATCGCTCAAACAACATTTCATACAACTTGATGCTTTAGACCACAGTAGCAGCGGGGCATGGCCAGGTTGCCAACTAGATTTTTACCAAAGCACCATCATTTATGACACATTTATTTATCGGTTTGGAGAGCAACTACATAATAAGAAATTTATACCTACTGAAAATTCCCATGTTTGTACATTAGATGTTTGGATGCTTCCCCATATGGATGTTGTTTTTCTTGTTAGAGACAAAAGATGTGCATAAATGGTATAATGCACACTTCATACCCAACCTTCCTCCCTTTGATTATGTCATTCTTCTTTGACTATAATACATGTTGCCATGCACTTGATGCATTTTGCATGTTTGGTTTGGTTTTATGATCGAAGACCATAATGTACACAAAGAACATCTTAGATTTGTTTTTCTCTGAGGGCATGTTTCTTTGGGTGTAGTGGGACGACAAACTATGATTTTTATATGTATATTTACACATCAAATGTTCAGTTGGCTATCCAACTACACCCTACTAAACTAGCCCTCATTCTCAAACATTTCCCCTTGCACCTCCCCACCTCCCACTTCAATACACACACACACAATATATATATATATATATATATATAATGTGTGTGTGGGTGGGTGGGTGTGTGTGTGTGTGTGTGCGTGCATGTGTGCGTGCGTGTGTGTGTGTGAGAGAGAGAGATTAAATTTAGTTTGATAAATGCTAATCGATACATTTGTATGTTCTACTAGAAGAACAAATGCAAATAAATAAACACCACATGGTACATTCTGAAGGAGTCATCCAATTGAATTGCTTTCTAGTCCAAAATTGTAGATGTAAGGATGGAAAACTACTTTGGAGTTGCAACTCATACAACATGGGGTTGTGAATATTTATGTTTAAGATCGGCATTGTTCTTGTGCCAATGAAGCTGCATAAAAAATGAAGTATGACTGAAGTTTGTTTCCTTGAACATGTTGTTTGGCATTGTACAAAGCATATAACATGTTTTGGATATGTTGGTATTGGTAGAGTGTTAATAAGGATCAAAATATAATATATGGGCTAGCTTGATCATTGGATCAATGTGAAGGCACACCACATCTGCCAACTTGCCCAATAAGTCGAGGTTGATGGACGATGTTAACACAACAATTATTCAACAATCTATTTCACCGTCACCCGCAACATCAAATATAGACGCAACCATGAAACAATCATGAATCCTCTAAATGATGATCTAAAACAATATATAAAAGATACACATATCACGCTAATGTGTTGTGATATTTGAAATAAAATCAGTGCAAAAGCACAAAACAAATTGTCAACACCCTGTCAGTCATAAAATTAGTTGTCTATATAATCTAAGATTTTGCTATAGAGAAGCAAAAGGGTGTTCGATAATATTTTTTTATCTCAAGCGCAATAGTCATTCAATGTTATGAAATTGACATTTTCTCCTTTCTCCCTTGCAGCTGAAAACACCAATTGTTCCAAGTAAGACAATTAATTAATAGACAACTGACATTTTGTCCACTATTATGTAATATCTCTCTACTTTATCCCTACAAGCGGGTTTTGAAATATTGGTTCATTTAACTCATTCTTCTAACCCATTCAGACCTTAGATCTGTTATTAGACTTGTCGCCTCCCATTTGCAGCTCAATTTATACTGCCCCACCTCTTGGACACACCGCTAGCATGACTCGTTATCCCTTTCTTTTTAAGCCTTTCTCCCCACCTTCATTGCAACCTTCTATAGATTTTCTTAAATATATATTATATATTTTTATTTTATATTCAATAATGTCTCATTTGTTTCAAGCAAGCTGGTAAATATGCATATCTGACTTATAAGAAAGTCTATGAACCATATGATAATAATACTAAGCAGTTAGAAAAGAAATAAGATAGCCATCAAAAATTATGTTGTAAAGAATGTAGTTAAGAGTTTTGGTTACTTTACTCTACAAGATGATGAAATACTTGTTGCGGATTGATGAGGATAAGTTGGTCTATTCTTTTCTAATATGAGTAAGGTTTGTTAGGTATCTTGGCTGTTCAGTTTTTTCACTTGGTAGGAGAATAGCCAGAATCTTTGGATTGAGAGATATACTCGACTAAGTTTGTCTCACGTGCATAATCTTACAAAACAACCTTGAAAACATATTCATACACTTTATTTTTTAAGAGAAAAACTAATTTAGCATTCTTTTACAAAACAAATTATCAATATATCACTCTTTGCAAAATATTTCCCAAAATAATACACTTTGGTCATAAAATGCCACATTTTTTGGCGTTATAGTACCCAGGGAAAGAGTCACCACTATTTAAAGTTTTATTTTTGACATAAAAAATAAAAAATATAAGACACAAATTTCACATTGTATGGCACTTTTGATTTGAAACGTCAAACTAAAAGTGCCACACAATGTGGTATTTTTTGTTTTTTCTATTCTTTTTTAAGTTTATGAACGGAAATGTCAAGCATAGGGGTGCTTTCTGATCTAGGATATGAAAAATACCACTTTGAGTGGCGGGTTCCACCCAAAATATGCTATTCCAGAAAATAGTTTGTAAGGGGTGTTATATTAGTTTCTTTTTTTTTGCAAAACTATGATATTTTGGGTTTTTCCTAATTTTTGTTATTAAATTTTTGGTATGTGTGTTGCTCTATTATTTGCACATTTATATGTATGAATGTATTTTTTTTCTATTGGTGTTCATTTGCTCTACATGCCACAAACTAACAAGCCCATCATGTGAATTCACGTTTGTGAGACTTGTCAATATATTTTTGACGTTTGGATTAGTTAGATAATTAGTTAAAGTGAGACATCATTTCATTGAGCATCCTTTATTGTATTGTAATTTTGGTTATTATCTTAAAAGCATTATGCCCTTTTAAAATCATTTTAGTAGACTATCTATTGGATTAAATCTCAAACCCATACAAAGTACGGGTTTATGCCTAGTGTACTATATATGCCACTAGCAATTACAACAGAAGTTGTACCGCAGTGGTTGGCATTTTGTGCGTCTCTTCTAATGACGTGGGTTTGGTTCTCACTTAATGTATTATTTTTACGTTCTCTTATACAAATATCCTTATTCATACATGTTTAATACCAATCAAAACAAAGGTTGTATCCTAGTAGTTTGCATTTTGCATGTCCATAGTAAAGATGTAGGTTCAAAACTCACTCATCTATGTTTTTGTTTCCACATTTTTTTACACAAATGTTAATGGCAAGTCCTCCAAGTTCAGGTAATTTCTAACTACTTTTTGAATACAAAGACTTCCAAGTAAAGAAATGATGTAATGTTTGACACTATAGTAGAAGAAAAAGCTCCTATTCTTTGTGTATAAAATAGTTAAATTAGAGAGTCTGAATACTAAGGAAATAATAATGGACTTTGTAAAAAGTCTTTTAATATTTTTCAGTCATATTTTTATAGTCATTTTTTCAACAACAAGTTTTGAGAGTGTAGTTTGTTAAGCCTTATTTTCTAATGTTTGACTTTAAGTGGATGTCGCTTTATCATACTAGATTGTGATTTTTCTTTTCATGGAATTTGGTGAGAACCTCAGATTATAAAGGAAGACTATAAGAATTGAGATCTAAACAACCACAACTTCGTAATAATTATGAAGGAAGACTATACAAAATGAGGTCTAAATAGCCACAACTTCGTAATAAGTGGATAATGCATGAATAATTGAGAAACATGCTCTTACTCTTGCTCATATAGGTCACCATGATACAATGTGAATGCACTAGTTGAAAATTACTTCATGAACATGAACCATACATAAGATCTTCTACAAATTCATTACAAGACAATAAGGATAAGGTGTCTATAGAAGTGGGGACACCCAATCAAGCATACTTATCCTTTCATTATGAGTATCCTCAATAAGTTGCATATTACACGGCAATATCATAAGAATGATAACTCTTCTCCCCCCTAATAGTCTAGAAAGATATTATAAAGAATGATCAAAGACCATGTCAACTCTACCACAAAAATATTTCCAAGTCACAACTTGTATGGTCATGTATAAGGGACATAACAATCCTTCTTCCATGATGTAGAAGGACATGATTGAAGAGAATATTGAGAATCCTACAATGTCACACATCTATGGACCGTTCCATCTTTTAAAGCAAGTGCCATCACCAACTTCAAAGTAAAATAACTTTAGGATAGTATCATGATGTCTGAGAAGTTATCTTCAAAATTAAAGTGCATTATTTTCTTGTTACAAAAATTTGAGACAATAACACCAATTTGTAACGATAAGTTTATACAACCATATATGAAGATACAATGCCATCTGATGTCAACAAGAAAATATATCTATAGTTTGGCTTAGTATTTCATATAAAAATGTAATTAGATATTGAGATCTTGTATTGGTTATAGAAATGTTATAGTTTTTCTTTTTAATGTTTGAAAAAGAAATTAGGTTGTTGTGCATTAAGAGGAAAAATAGTAATTACTTCCTTTTGTCAAAATCTACACCATTAGTTATGTTCTTAACTAACTATCTAGTTAAGGTTTTTGGTCCTAATCATCATGTTCTTCATTATAACACTATATCTTTTGTTGCTTTTATAGGGTATGTAATATTATTGGGTGAGTGTTTTGATGAGTCCTCCATAAAATGATAGAAAACATATGTTTTCATGCATATTTGAGCACACAAACCCCAAAAAGCAATGCAAAAAAACTAATCATGTCTTCTATTGTATTTTTGCAGCCACTAGTTAAAGTCAAATTGCCCCCCAATGTTCAGATCCTAGTTTGGCCCCTATTTTAGATGATGTTGTTTGGGTCTAGATTGGGAGGTGAAATTTTGGAAGATTTAAAGGTCATTTGAGAATAACATATTAAATGTTTTATGTGTGTTATTGTTGTTGTATTGATGAAACCTGATTGGATATGGATGGAATTTGGGATTACGTTTGTGGTCTTTTCCTTTTGACTATATATTTGTGGTCCTTGTTGTTACATTAGTTAAATAATATTTATTTATTACTGCTAATTGATATTGAGAATAAGAAGGTGAGATGATAGGAGAGACGTGGAGAGAGAAAAGTGGAGAAAATTTGAGTAAAAATTAGGCTAGTTAGGAATGCACTTATTTAATTACAACTTCATTATTTTGGTGTCATATGGGAATAAAACATGAGGTCATTTGAGAGAGTGAATCATTGTCGTACCACTGACTATTTACTAAGTACTAATTTTGTTAGTGTTTTAGGTTTGGAGAACATGAAATGATTGAAGGGTAACAAATTTAATAAATTCTTATTTTTTAATGGAAACATGATTAAATGGGAGTTTTAGAGAGAGAGATAGAGAGAGGGGGGTTGTTGAAAACAACACTGGAAGGTCTCCATACATGTGTTAGTTGGGGACATAGAAATTTGGAGGTCATTGCATATTTAAATGGAAAGGATGAGCCCTTCGGAACATATTTGGGAAGGTTGAATGGTGAGAAGGATAGAAAGAATGTCTTCACTAATAATGGTGTTGGTGATGGGATAATGGGCATTATTTGTTTAATGAAAATGATCTAAAATGAGTGACATCAACATGAATTTGAGAGAAATAAAAATATTGTAACTAGATAAAGAGAAAATGGCATTGTCATAAAAAATCTCACAACGTAAAATCTATGTGAATGTGTCTTTTTTCACTTTATTGGCTTTTATGGCTTCATATTAGAAACTATCTTGAATGGATATTTGTGTTGTGTTTGATAATGTTTAGTCAGACAATTGAGGTCCATTCTCAATTATATTATATTCTACTCTTTTTCATTAAATCACAAATTCCATCCCCATTTTAGATGCTACTTGGTCGTGACGTTCAAATTGGATCAATTGTCAAATGGAAAGTATTTGTTGGTGTATTATTTGCTAAATTGTTCACGATTGAATAAATAATAGGAATATAAGATAATAAGAGAGGGGTTGAAGTTAAGGTTGGATTATAAATACAAATGTGAGAAAATTAGGGGAGAAAGAAATTTAAAGATTTGATGGTCAATGGAGAAATAATGTATTAAACTTAGTTTATATATTGTTGTTGTTGGATTGATGATATGACATAATTGGAGAGTAAGAGGAGTTTGGAGGGCTATTTTTGATCCTAAATGATAACATTAAGTAAATATGATTTGTTGTTAATGTTTTTTATAATTGGGAATATGAAGGTGAGATAATAAGAGAGAGAAAGCAAAAAATGGTGAAAATTTTAGTTTGGTTAGAGATACACTAATTTTATTACAATATTGATGCTCTGATGCCACATTGAGAATTATAAAATGAGGTAATTTGAGAGAGAGAAAGTTCTATTTATTATTGTATCACTTATAATTTGGTTTTGAAAACATGAGAAAATTGAAGGGGAATAATTTTATCAAGTAATTATTATTTTCCAGAGACCTTGCCTATGAAGTAAGTCATTGTAGATTCTTCGCCTCGAGTCTGGTAATACTATTAATTTTTTTGGGATTGATAACATGAAAAAATGGAGTTTTTGAGATGAGGGGATATACTTATGATGTGCGTCATTTACACAACAATTTTCTAGTGGGTTAATTCCCATATTTTTAACCTTTTTAATGATAAAAACAACCGTCTTGACAGCTGGTTAATTTATTAGTATAGAAAGGGTCGGTCCCATGGAACAATGTTTTTGAGATTGGATTTCGGAACCAGAATTGCTTTGAACAATTTTAACAAGAATTACATTCTGTTGATTTGAGGGTACATAATGAAAGGAAATTACAGTAAGAACAAAAGTAAAGGAATTACACTAAGAACAAAATAAGAAAGATGAACTAAAATAGGAAAAGAATTATGTTAAGAACAAGGGAAAGAAAATTATGCTAACAAATAGGTAAGGAAGTGCAAGTAGTAAAAGTGATTGAAATTGAAGATCAAGTCGGTGATAAGGAATATAGAGGTTACAAGTTTCACACCCATAACATGCATATAAACTAAGATCGATAGAACTTTTGAACACAAAATCGGTTATATGAGGGCCACATGATCACTCCAAACGGTCGCTCGTTGTGGTCTCTTGCAAACGATCTGGAAATTGCACAAGGCCAAACGGTCTTGATCGACAAACGGTTTGGAAACCGATAGAACTCCAAACGGTCTTGAGCAGAAAAGGGGGCAAACGTTCTTCAGGTCAGCAGCTGGGTCAAACAATCTATTGGCCCTCAGGTAAAAGAATGATCTTTGGCCTTCATCTGCAGGTGCGGCGGCCTCGGGGCGACCCCATTTGGCCTGCAGAACACCTCCGATCGACCTTGCTCAGGAGCTGCAAAGGTGTGCTGGTCGGAGGTTGAAGACGACGCACCACAGTCGTGGTTAGGCACCACGGTCGTGGTAAATATGTTGTCCCACGGCCGTGCCGCCTTGTACGGGCGTGTTGGGTGAGAAATCGGGCTTTGATGGCATTATGCCATGGTCGTGGCGTGACACCACGGTCGTGGTGAGGTGGCTACCACACAGCCGTGCTGCCTTGCATGGGCGTGGCGAGTGAGAGGGTTGATGCAGATAGGGTGCCACGGTCGTGGCCGTCTCACACGGTCGTGGTGATGGCAGAAGACCACGGCCGTTTTAGACCACCACGGCTGTGGTTAGGACTCTGCTTTGCGACCTTGAGTTCATGCATTGCTCGATTCCTTGCAGCTGAGTGATGCCTCCAATCGGTCTCTGCTACTTCAAACGGTCTTGAGACCGCATGGGCTCAGACGGTCTTGAGACTGCATGGGCTCAAACGGTCTTGGGACCGCATGGGCTCAAACGGTCTTGGGACCGCATGGGCTCAAACGGTCTTGGGACCGCATTGGCTCAAACGGTCTTGAGACCGCATGGGTGGAATTGCTTGGTTAGATATCTTGATCGGAGCCAGGGATGAAGGTGGACCTTGACTACTTGTTCAGTTTTGTCAAAACCTGCATTAAATGAACGATGTTTAGTTAAAACTTCGATAATCGAATAAACTAAGTAGTTCTGCACATTATGATTCATATTTGAGTGAAATAGTATGTATAGAGTTGAATTGGTCCCGAAGTGATAATTGAATTTCATGATGAATATACATTCATCAAAATACCCCGAACTTAAACATTACTCGTCCTCGAGTAACACAAAATATGAAACAGTCGCCGAATGAATACTTAAAATTCGTGTGATTGCTTCATCTTCACATCATGAATGTTTTCTTTTTGCTCAATATGACTCAGTATCTCAACCTCCTGAGACCACATAACACATATTACCATATCTTCGTTCCTGAGTTTGTTTTCCAAAATCACTTCCTCCTCACCTTTTCCAACAACAAGCACGTCAAAGAGTTTTGTAAGAGTTCAGAGACACCCACAGAACGACAAGTGTGTATTTGATCTAACACTGGTGTTTTCCAAGGTATGGTAGGCAATCATTGTGCCATTAGGTAGAAAAGGGAGTGAAAGGTGGTATGGAAGGAAGAAGTAAATCTCTTCTCTATTCGACTCGAGATTTATATTTGTTTTGCAATTTTATTTATTACATTTTTTGTGCGAATCTCTCCTCTATTTGACTCGAGATTGCATTTCTTTTTGTGTGAACTTTGGCATCTTTTTGTTTGCAAATCTCTCCTCTATTCGACTCGAGATTGCATTTTTGGTGGTACGCCCCTATTTATTTGCGAGGGGTATGGAAGAAGAGGATAAAGAGGGAAGAGGCGTGCCACCTCGAACTTAGGGTTTGGCACATTTTTGGCTATTTTGTTTCTTTTTGATGAATGGAGGGGTACGAAGATGATGGAAGAGGTGTAGAAGAGAGTTCAGATCAGAATGCAACTTGATTTACAATTCAATGCATCAGGTTGTTCTCTTTATCAAACTCTACTCAAATAATGAATTGATGAGGATCCAGTTTGGATTCCATGCTATTGTTCCACAAATCAGTTAGGAAGCACGACATGTTTGATCCTTATTGGTTTGACAGACACCTATCATCTTTGCAAAAGTATCACGATGTTAGGAATCATAGGCTTCACAAGATGATTTCAATCAAAGGGCTTGTTTCAAAAAGTGGTCCTTTTCTATCTTGGCTACTCCAATTCGCATCCAGATCTGCTCCGAAACGACGTAGGAGGCCGTATCTACTTTACTGAGTTGCGACTACCTTCTGCACCGAGTCCATGGTGGATTTCTCTCTCTTTCTCACTCTTCTTGTTTCTCGCATCATGAGCGAGTAGTATCTTTTTGCTGGGGTGCGGGGACTAGCCCCGTTGCCCATGCAAGCATGTTATAATGTTAAACTTTCCATGGCAATGTATATAACTCTTCTTTTCATTGTTAATCGCTATGTTTGTAGTTTGATTAATTGCTTGCTTTCATCTTTGTTCTTCCTATGTTGTGAGAATATCTTTATGTAGGACTGAATGTCGTTTAACAGGTTGACTCCCAAACTAGAAATAGAATGGGATTCCTTGAGGTCGTAAGTGTATGATCCGCGAGGGGACGAGCCATCTAGCCTTCGGTGACGCTTTTGTGTACCTAACGCCTGTATAAGGGGGTTCACAGCCTTAGTTGAATTTTGTATCTTCTTGTTAATCGTCGATGTTTGCTCGTATGTAAATCGGCTGCTTGCTTATCGATTAGCGTGGTTGACTCCCAAACTAGAAATAGAATGGGGTTCCTTGAGGTCGTAAGTGTATGATCTGTGAGGGGACAAGCCATCTAGCCTTCGGTGATGCTTCTGTGAGCCTAACGCCTGTATAGGGGGCCCACAACCTTAGTTGGATGTTGTATCTTTGGAGCCGTAAGTATGTGATCCGGATGGTGATGAGGAATCTGATGTCAAAGGTGAAGCTTACGCGGACCTAACGCCCGTATGGGGGGTTTCGCAGCAGCTCTACTTGGATAGTTATATCTTGCCTGGATGTTTGATGTTTGGATGTGCTTGCATGAGCAGAGGTGGTGAAACCCGATACCATCCCAACGATTCCATATCATTGATCTAAACCCAACTTTAATTCAGCTTTTACTTTCTTGCAATTAGTTTAATCAACTTCAAATCAACCTATCGTTTTAAATATTAGTCTTAACTCGAACTAGACTAGACTGACAAAGATTCTTAAAAATGTTGTCCTTTGGGTTCGATCCTTAACTATACTGTGATAAGACTCGTCCGCTTGCGGGTGGTATTATTGCACTTTGGTTTTGGTAAAAGCTCGAGGATTTCAACCTCGAGTGAGTTTGTTAGTGCGTTCAAAATACCACGTCAATGATGCACATGTCAATTTCACCACCAAGGAAAAAGAAATGCTAGCAATAGTATTTGCTTTTGACAAATTTAGGTCCTATCTGGTAGCATCAAAAGTGCAGGTGTACACTGACCAGGTGCCATCAAATACCTGATGCAAAAGAAGGACACCATGGCTAGACTGTTACATTGGGCCATTTTATTGCAAGAATTCAATCACAAAATAATATATAAGAAAGGTACAAAAAATGTCATCACTGACCATCTATCTAGGATCATAATCAATGAAAAAGACCCATTGCCTATAAATGACAACTATGTTGATTCAATGTTAATGATGGCAAGATCTGTGGAACATGCTTTAACTTGGTTTGCAAACATCTACAATTACCTATTATGTCAACACCTAACTCCTAACATCACTTAAAATCAGAAAAAGAAGTTGTTATCTGATTTGAAAAACTACTACTGGGATGACCCTATCTTTTTTAAGATATGTGCCGGTAATATGTACCACTGATGCATACCAGAAGAGAAAGTGCATCAAATTCTCAAAGTATGCCACTCTTCACCTTACTGAGGACACTCAGGAAGAGACATGACCGCATCCAAAATTCTACAATCATGTTTCTATTGGCCATCTCTATTCAAAGATATTCACTTAAAGACTTGTAAGGAGTGTCATCTCACATCGAAACATCTCAAGAGAAATGAAATGTCCGTGTCAGTTTGGATTGAGGTAGAGATTTTTTATGTTTGGAGGATAGATTATATGGACCATTCCCATCCTCTAGAGGTAACCAATACATCCTAGTTGTAGTGGACTATGTATCAAAATGGGCAGAAAGAATAACTACCCCGTCTTGCGATGCAAAGCTTGTGATCATAATGTTTGAAAAGATTATCTTCCCAAGATTTGGAGTCTCATAAACTGTCATCAGTGATGAGGGATCCCATTTCAAATAAAGAAAGTCTGCAACACCACTGAAGAAGTATGGAGTAAGGCACAAGGTTGCCACCCCTTATCATGCATAGACCTCTAGTCAAGTGGAGGTGTCTAATAGGCAAATTAAGCAAATACTGGAGAAAATGGTAGGGAGGACAAAAAAGGATTGGTCCATGATGATGTATGGTGCCTTATGGGCATATCGTACTGCTTACAAGACCCCTACAGGAACCACTCCCTACATATTGATATATGGCAAGGCTTGTCACTTACCAATCGAACTAGAACACGAAGCCTTCTGGGCAATCAAATTCTTGAACATGGACCCAGAATTGGTAGGAAAGAAAAGGTTTTTGCAAATATAATAACTAGAGGAGATTAGACTCCAAGTCTATGAAAATGCAAGAATATATAAACAAAGGACCAACATATGGAACAATGCCCACCTAAAGAGTAAGGATGTGTCCGAACGAGATAAGGTTCTCCTTTTTAACTCAAGAGTTAGACTCTTTTCAGGGAAGCTAAAGTCGAGATGGTTAGGATCCTTCATGGTAACAAAGATATATCCCTCTGGGATGCTGGAGATTAGTAGTGAAGAGACTGGTACTCTCAAGGTGAATGGACATAGAGTCAAGAGGTGTTAAAAATATGAAGCATTCATGAGAAGAGTGAAACTCCAGTTAGAGGATTACTCACATGCACCACTAGAAGAAGTCTACAGAATCCAACCAAATAAAGTCAAGATAAAGACTATAAACTAGCTCTTCTTGGGAGGCAACCCAAGGATTTCTTGACATGCTTTCTCAATCTTTAGTTGTTTTCTTAAATCTCTAGATTTTTCTTAATACTTAGAAGTTTCATCACAATTTTGTGAAATTTACTTTGTTTCTTGATTTCAAGTGTATATAGAATAAAGTTGAAGATGAATTCATGAACGTGTCTTGATTTCAAGAGTCCAATTCAAGCCAAGGGGGGTATCGATCAGTCATTGAGAATCAGATTTTCGGTGTCCGTCGAGGTTTTTCAGTGACCACCAAAACATCAACAGGCCAGCAACCACTGATCCAAATCTCAACGACCGTCAAACTCTCAGCAAAAGAGGATTAAATCTCAACAACCACTTATCTAAAATTCTCATTAGTCACTGAGACCAATTCTCAACGATCATTGAGATTAATACTCAGCTACCGCCGAGTTCCTGGAATCTCAATGACTACTGCTCCATCTTCAACTCTCAGTGACCGATGACCCCAAAAAGTATATAATCCCAGTCATCAACCTATAAACCTCACTCTACCTCATGCTGTGAAGCTTTGTTAAAATTTCAAAGGTGATTTGAGATAACCATGGACAAAGAAGACATAAGGAAGCTGCCGCCACCGACACTCAGAGCTCTCTCTCTCCTCGTTGAAGTTCTAGTCCACCGCTGCTCAAGCTGTGCATATGTCAAAACCTCTGAGTTGTTGTACTACCCTAACAAACCAACCACCATCGGATGATATCCCTAAAACCCTACCTTTGTTTCCATTTTTATTCTCCCTCATCCGTTCACTCTCTTGATTGTTCTCCCTTACCACCAAATGCCTTAGTGCCTTGTTTTTGCACGATTAGGGTTTCACTGGAGATTTTCCTCTTTTCTTGTTTCTCCATCATATGTTTGAATTGCCAAACTCCCTCACCCAGTGTGAAAGAATAATAAATGCCTCGCAAGACCCCTAGTCTTCCCAACGACCTCCAAGGTGTATTTTCAACGACCGTAGAGTTTTCTCAATGACCACTTAGATTTTCAAGAATTGTATTCAACAACCTCCTAGACCAATTTCTCAATCTGGATTTTGGTTCACTTATTTTCAGTGACTGCTAAGATTCCCAAAAATTTCAACAACCAGTGAAGGCTTAAGATTTTTAGCGAACACCTCAGTTTCAAGTTTTTTAGCGAACACTTAAGTCTCTAAACCTCAGTGACCGCTGAGGTTTGTTAGTTTAACTCATCAAATTTTCAACAACCACGTGAAGGAAATCTTTCATTAGTTATCAATGTTTATGATCCATTAGGCTTGATGAGAATCTCGTCAACCTCTGTTATTTAAACAAATTCTCAATGACCATTGGGAAGGGATTTTTCATCAATCAACTTTAATTCTCTCATGTCCTTCCCTCGTTCAGTATTAGTTACTAACTCACCCTCCTACCATGTTTTAGTTACTTGATTGCAATCGACTTTCCCCTATTGATAAAGAAAATTTTATAAGTCAAGTAGAATGCCATCATCAACCTTGGAATCACTAAACAAGAAGGTCACGTCCCTGGCTGAGATCGAGGAAGCGATGGAAATCATCAAAAAGGTCTTAAATGTGCATCCAAACATGCCCGATGAGAAGAGAATACTACTACAACTATGAAAGACAGTATGAAGCCTCACTAGGAAACGAATCTCCTAAATCAGAAGAGAAGTCATAGCCATCTAAAGCAACAAACATTTCAGAATATGTCCCCTCAGAGGAAGAAATAAAAGCCAAAGGGAATTGAAGGTAGCATGAATAACCATGGGGGTAGCATATAAGAATAAGAGGGTGGCAGTGAAAACCAAACCACAGGATGGAGGGGCAACATCATCAAACACACTTACAAACGTAGATGCTAACAAAACACATGTGTCAATGGATGACGGGCGCAAAGAACTACAAGTTGTGTTCCATCCTAGAGATCAGGAACACCAGTCCAAGTATGAGTTATTCATTAGAATGAAAACATTCAAGCCAACATGATATATGGAAATATATGACTTCCGACATCTAGCGATCAACAAGCATGTTATGGAGTTCCTAAAGGGGGCAAACCTCCACATCATCTACGTGAAAGTTCAACTCTCCTACACTGACCTCACCGCAAAGCTTATGCCATACCTGATGAAGGTGCCTCTTGAAGAGAGAGAAAAAGATGACACAGGAGGGAAGTTCAAGATGTAAGTCTGCATGTTGGGTAAGAATTTCTTTCTGACGGAAAAGATGCCAAATGCAATATTCATTGAAATAGAAGAACAAGCTAGAGCCAACATGGATGCTATGTATGACAAAGATTCCATAGGATTCAACAACCATGGAACCTGGGAGAGGTTGATGGGAGAGTCAAGGCATAGACTAGGGACATAAAAGGTAACACAGATGCCCTCTTGCTTCATTAGGGTGATCCAGAAGATCATAGTCAACACTATGTTTGCAAGATTTGAATCTGGAAACATATCAACACTAGTACAGAAACATCATTCAATGTCACTTTTCTGGGTGTCGGTTATTTAGGAAATTCGACGCCTATAACATTCAACGTCGGTGATGTAGGTCATCCGATGTCTATAGTCAAGACACGGGTACCGCTTTGTATTCAGCGTCGGCTGGGTAACACAAAACCGACGCCTAAAATTGCCCGTGAAATCCAATTTTTGAGCGAAAAAAATTGGCCCCAAAGTGTCACATACAACGTCGGTTTTTTAGCATCAAACCGACGCCTATATAAGATGAAAATTTGCGTGAAAAGTTCCATCTTAGGTGTTAGTTATCCTTTGATAACCGATGCCGATAATGGTTCCCGCCAAATTATTTAGGGCAAAATTTGTCTAATTGGATGTCAGTTGTTTAAGTAGAACCGACGCCGAAGAATTTAGGTGTCAGTTTTATGTTATAGCCGATGTCGAATACCCACTTAATAAACCCTCGAACGGCCACTGTTCCCCTTTCTTCTATTTCATCGTGAAGCAACTGTTCCGCCCCTCTGCTCTTGCTGCGTCGCCACCCGCCCGCCCGGTGCTGCTTGCTGCTCTGCATCGCTTCCACCGTCCTCTTTGCCGCCGGCCGCCGTCTTCTTCCTTTCCGCCGCCCGCCGTCCTTCCTTGCCGTCACCACTGTCCTCCTTGCCGTCGCCGCTGCCTGCTCCGTCCTCGCCGTCGTCCTCCCTGCCGTGTCGCCTGCCTGCCTGCTGCCCGCCATAGCCTCCAAGTAGTAGATGTAGCCTCTATTCTTCCTTCTCCCTAGCTCTTTACCTACAGCAAACACGGCCGTGCTGGGCAGCACGGCCGTGGTAGGCCAACACAGCCACAGTCGTGTTTGCTGTTGGTAAGGATATGAACAAATCTATATGTAATGCTTTATGTAAATTCTAGGATACGAACAAATCTTTTGCTTGCATATATTTGTGCTTCTAATCCTAATGCTTGACCTAATTCAGTAAATTTTGATGCAGGTTGAAATAAGATTTAAACTTGTCCATTCTAGCATCCTAATTTGATTTGATTAAACCCTATCATTGATGAAACCCTAATATCAATTGTGATGAAACCCTAACATGTACATATCTATTATTGTGTTTGTTGGCCTAGAAACCCGTCCAAGATTTACTCATTAGGAGTAAATCTTGGATAGTCCCCGGTTTGGGACTATTCTTGAACACCTAATCTCACTTAGGATGCAAGTGTGTAATGTGTATTGGGTTTTCGAAAAAATTCCGATAGCATTTCCTCGTTTGTTCTCTAAGTACATATGTACTTAGAGAACAGTGGGGAAATGCTGCCGAATTTTTTTTGAAAACCCAATACACATTATACACTTACTAGTGAGATTAGGTGTTCAAGGATGGGATAGGTGGTACACATTTATTATATATAAGAATGACATCACATGTGTTTGTTGGCCTAGAAAGTGAACAATCATTGTTCTTTATATTACTTGTACATTGGTATAAATTAGAATGAACAATCACTAAATTATATACTGTTTGTATGGAGTCCGGCTTCATTGTAGATAATAGGAGTAAATCTTAGATAGGATGTAAGTGTATACCCTAATCTTATCCTAATATATACTTGTTTTCTCTTTGATCATAGAATGGATAGATCATGGATGTCCATTCGCAATCGCTGCACCCCAGAGTTTATATATGGTCTTAATCAGTTTATTAGATTTGTCGAGGAACATAGGAAAAAACCCACAGATAGGTTCTACTATCCATGTAGGCATTGCAGTAACAACTTGAAAGTCAGCACTGGTGAGGAAATCAAAAGTCATGTCATGTGCAACGGGATTGTACAAGGCTATACAGAATGGCACTGGCATGGAGAGATTTCAAACTCAAAACCAGTAGATGTCGATAGCAGTGCTTGGGTGGAAGAAGAAATTGCCTTTGATGATGTAGATGTGAACGAACCAGTTCCAGTAGACATCGTTGATGCGATGTTGGATAGTTATAGGGTAGAGCACACTGATCCACCTCCAATCTTTAGAAACATTGTGCATGATGTTGAGATACTGTTATATACAGGCTGTGCTAAGTTTACGAAGCTTAGCATTGTGTTGAGATTGTATAAGTTGAAAGCTAACAATAGATGGAGCGACAAAAGCTTCACTTCATTGTTGACTTTGTTGAAAGAAATGCTTCCTTAAGGAAACGAGCTGCCAATCTCAACATACCGGGTAAAGAAAATGTTGTGCCCAATGGGAATGGAGGCCAAGAAGATACACGCATGCCCGAATGATTGTGTATTATTTCAAAAGGACTATGTAGATTTGAAAGATTGTCCAAAATGTGGTGCGTCACGGTATAAATTGACGACTTCGGGGGAGTCCAAAATTGGTTCTCCTGCCAAGGTGTTGTGGTATCTACCTATAATATCACAGTTTCAACGCTTGTTTGCAAATCCGAAAGATGCGAAGAATTTGAGGTGGCATGCAGATGTTAAGAAAAATAATGATGGGATCCTACGACATGAGTCTGATTCCCCACAGTGGAAGAAGATTGATCTATTGTACCCCAAATTTGGTGAAGAAGATAAGAATCTAAGACTGGGGCATTATACAGATGGGATGAATCCGTACGGGACATTGAGCAGCCAACATAGCACTTGGCCAGTCATGCTTGTTATATACAATCTTCCTCCCTGGCTGTGTATGAAAAATAAGTATGTTATGTTGTCGTTGTTGATATCGGGCCCTAAACAACCCGGAAATGGTATCAATGTTTATCTTGAACCTCTGATTGATGACTTAAAGAAACTTTGGGCTGAAGGTGTGATGACCTATGATGCTTCAGGAAGAGAGACATTTCATTTGCATGCTATGTTTTTTTGCACTATTAATGACTTTCCAGCATATGGGAATTTGTTTGGATATAGTGTCAAAGGAGCTAAAGTGTGTCCTATATGTGAAGAAAACACTGATTCAATAAGACTAAAACATGGCGGCAAGACCGTATATCTTGGTCATCGAAGGTTTCTTTCAAAATTCCATCCGATCGTAGGAAGCACAAAGCATTCAATGGATGGAATGATGAACAGAGTGCACCTAAACCTATACCAGGGGATGTTGTTTATGAAAGAGTAAAAGACATTTTCAATGAATTTGGTAAAAAATCACAATGTAGTATGGCCACACAGAGTGACAATTCTTCATTCAAGAAGAAGTCAATATTTTGGGATCTTCCTTATTGGAGTTCTTTGATAGTCAGGCATTGTATCGATGTAATGTACGTTGAGAAAAATGTCTGTGATAGCATCATTGGTACTCTGTTAAATATACCAGGTAAGACTAAAGATGGGATAAAATCCAGACTGGACCTACGTGAAATGGGAATAAGGTCAGAATTAACAGAATTACGTGAAATGGGTAATAAAAGAACATACTTACCTCCCGCTTGTTACACGTTGTCTAGAAAGGAGAAGAAAGCTTTTTGTGAATGCTTGGTAAATGTTAAGGTGCCACGTGGTTACTCATCCAACATCCGTAGATTGGTATCAATGAAAGATCTAAAGTTGATAGGTCTTAAATCTCATGATTGTCACACTCTAATGCAACAAAGATTGCCCGTGGCAATTCGATCTATATTGCCGAAGCATGTAAGGTTTGCAATCACCAGACTTTGTTTCTTTTTCAACAGTCTATGCAGCAAAGTTATTGACCCTGATACTCTCGATAATTTGCAAAGAGAAGTGGTTGTTACCCTATGTCAGCTTGAGATGTATTTCCCTCCTTCGTTCTTTGATATCATGGTACATCTTGTTGTCCACTTGACTAGGGAAGTGAAAATGTTGGGACCAATTTTCTTGCATTGGATGTATCCCTTTGAATGATACATGAGCGTTTTTAAAGGTGATGTTCGAAATTGTTATCGGCCTGAAGGGAGTATTATTGAAGGTTATGTGGCAAGAGAGGTTATGGATTTTTGCAATGACTTTCTGAGTGGTAATAACACTCCTGTTAATGACAAGAATATTGAGGAGGGCAAAGGAATTTTGGGATCACGGGTGAAAGTAATCAGCCGTGAGCAGTTGGAACAAGCTCACTTGTATATTTTACACAACATGGACGAAGTGAGTGTTTATATCGAGGAACATACCAATTTCATCAAGAGACAACATCCTCGAGCAAGTTCAATGTGGCTTGCTAGAGAGCATAATAAGACTTTTACTAAGTGGTTTGAAGATAAAGTCTTACATCAACTATCTCAAACACCAAATGATATTACAGAAACTATCAAATGCCTCACCTTTAAACCAAAACCGAATGTTATGTCTTATGAAGGGTTTGACATTAACGGGTTCACATATTACACAAAGCACCAAGATGATAAGAGTGTCGTCCAAAACAGTGGGGTCACTCTTCAAGCGTCGACTATGTATTTTGTAAGTGCAAAGGATAAGAGTCCACGTGAAGCTAAAATGTCATATTATGGTGTCATTGAAGACATATGGGAGTTTGACTACATAGTTTTCAGAATTCCACTCTTTAAATGTAATTGGGTTGATAACACCAAAGGAGTTATAGTGGATGAATTGGGTTTCACTTTGGTGAACTTTGAAAAGATTGGCGAGAAGGGTGAACCATTCATATTGGCATCACAGGCGAAACAAATATTCTATATCGATGATCCTGCAAATGATAAATGGTCAGTTGTTCTTCATGGTAAAAGACAGTTCATTGAAGATCCTATAGATGAAGAAGAGTACTATGATAAGTATGATGACTCCAGTCCATTCTCAATTGGGTTGCCAACTCCACAAAATATTTAAGCTAATGATGACTTATATGTGCGCGGAGATCACAATGAAGGATTGTTAATTGATAAAAGATCACAATTTTAGAGGCATGTATGTTTATATTTTTTTTATTGAAGCTACATGTTTGCTTTTTTAATATCAATATCATTTTCAGATTTGATTTTTCATTATCTTCTAGTTAATACAAATGCTAAATGTTTGCCTTTTTCTAGTTAATACAAATGCTAAATGTTTGCCTTTTTCTAATTAATACAAATGCTAAATGTTTGCCTTTTTCTAGTTAATACAAATGCTAAATGTTTGCCTTTTTAATGACATTTTCAGATGGCTGACCATGATGAGCAAGATGTCCATGATGAGCATGTTGTCCATGATGAGCATGGCGAGGATACCAATGTAAGTTCTAAAAACATATCTTGTATTTCTATAAAATTCATTATCTTCTAGTTATGTCATATATCCCATATTTCTATATTGGGCTAATTCAGTGTGTTTATTTTTGTCAAATTTTAGGTTGATGATGCACATATACCCACTGAAGCACTGCAGGAACTTGATGCGCATCACCAAAAAGTTAACAAGAAAAGGGGCATCACTCTGTTGAACAAGTTAATAGCGCTAAGTGGCAGTGGATCCAAATTGGTTGTGGAGTTTGATAATGGAGGAAATGCAATTGGAGTGAACCGCAATAATTTTGTAAACTATCTTGGGGTTGTCACTCGAAGCCATTGTGGTGTTAAGTATGATAATTGGCATAAAGTTCCTCAGGTGAAGAAAGACTTGATATGGAAGGATTTATGTGTGAGTTATTATTATTTGCAATTCTATTTTGTAGATTACAAATTCTATTATTTGCAATTCTATTTTTGGATACTAGTTAATAACAATTCTATTTTACAGAATCTGTTTGCATTGGATGAGAAGCTGCATCGTAAAAGCGTGATGCAACACGCTGGAAAGATGCTTAGGAACTATAGGACAAATCTCAACAGAGAATACATAAAAGATGGTGATAAGAAGAAGAAGTCATCCCTTGAATAGTGGAACTTCTTGGACAAAGAAGATTGGGACAATTTTGTTGCTTCAAGAAAATCTGAAGAATTCAAGGTATTAGGCATCACTCCCAATTTAATTAATATATGTTTTATTCACCTATTCAAGATTAACATTTAGTGCTACTAACCAAATCATTAATGTGCATACTAACTAGGCCCTTAGTGAGGCGCAAAAAGCAAGGCGTGCACTGAATGTGCATGACCACACTATGGGTCCAAAGGGCTATGCAAGCGTTCGCCAAAGACTACAGGCGGAGTCTGCTGCTACTCAGGAGTCTGCCACACCCATGCCTCGCCATGATATCTAGATAGCTAGGAGGAAAAACAAGAAGGGTGAAATAAAGAAGCCCATAACTGCTGAGGCGGCTGCAAAAATGGTAAAATACAACTCTTAGAGCAATCGTTTGAATATTGATTATTTGTGGTGTTAACTTACCAATTTCTGTTGATGGTGATTAGCGGGAGCTAGACGAGCAGAGGAAACAAGGCACGTTCATCCCTCAGGGCACAAGGGATGAATTGACAGTTGCTCTGGGTAACCCAGAGCATCCTGGACGTGTTAGGGGTGCAGGCGCTGGTGTGGGCATCAAAGCATTCTTTGGGCCATCCCAGCGCAAACCCAGAGCGAGACTTTCACAAGAAGAGGTAACCTATTCTTTTTTTAGAATGTTACTGCAGAAGGGAATTCAATAATAAGAAGCTAATGTTTCTTTTATCCATGTATAGGAGAATAAGAGAGTCGAGGATATAGTTGCCAAGAAGGTCAATGATATAGTTGCTGAGAAGGTCAAGGAAGAATTGTTGTGGTGGCAGGCATCTCAAGCTTCCAATCAGCCTATGGCGACCCACTCTTCTCTTGATGTACAAACTACAAGTAATCATGTAGACCCACCGCCTAACACGTCTGCTGTAAGTATTGTTTATGACATTGTAGCTAGTCTTTTCAAGATGATATGTTTTCAAGATGATATGTATATATGTATAATATTCTTTACGTAAATTTGTAGGCATTGAAGCCATGCCGCTTAAGAATGCAAGACTATGTTGTTGCAGAGGCGCAAGCTTACCCGTCCCTTCCTGGGGCAATGTTTCACAGGACTCCAATGCCACAGGGCTACGTTCGTGTGATCCTGATACATGTGTTACCCGATTGGAGGGAAGGTACATTGCCATATCCCCACCCGGATATTGATACACTTGCTGAGGCAGAAGGCAGGGTGATATTGTGGCCCAAAGCAGATGTCGTCTACACTACTGAAATTGTAAGATAAATTTACATTACTTTAGATTGTTAATGTGTATATATGAGGTCAACTGATCTGAAATTATATATACAGGTTAAAAAGAAGACACCCGGAGCACCTAGGCCTCCACCTCCACTTCCTGCATTACCAAGTTGGGTTCCAACTGACCTAAAATACCAGTTAGGTCCTGCTTGTAGGGGAATGGCATGTTGGCTACGGGCACATAATATACATTGCCCTATAATTGTTTCTTTAGAAGCAGTTTATGCAGGTCAATCATACGATAGCTCTTTATTTATACAAGATATTATTGAGTTGTTTATGTATGATTGGCTGAATACATCAATGATAGAGACATGGATAAGGTGAGATCTTGTTTATACATCCATATACCTTGTGTAAGATCCGGTGATCTGGTTTCTTATATATTAATGCATATGTAATACATGTTTTGCAGCTACTTAGTCGAAGATCAATGCAAACAATTTGCATTTGATCATGTGGGATTTTTTATTCCATCATTGATTAGTATGGTAGCTAAAGACCCTGATAGTGTTCAACAATACTGTATAGATGCTTTTACAATTTTCGGTCAGCAAAAGAAGACGATAATAATAGCTCCATTCAATGTCAAGTAAGTTTACTTTATTTATAATTTGGACTTAAGAAAATTCCATTTTTATTATGCATTTTGAGTTATTAAGTGTCAAAAATTCATCAAGTATCTGTTCAATTTCTTTGAAAGAATTGTGAAAATTTTGAATTTTTTTATCAAAAATATCAAAGATGTGATAGAGAAAACTTAAGTATGAAAATGATGGGTGTAGGTGGAAAGTGAGGTACGTACCACCCACCCTCCACCCTGAACTTAGAGATTTTCTCATCCCGAGCAAACCCTAAATCCAAGATGGAGGGGAAAATCATTCCAGAATGACCACCAGATGTGGTTGCGTTCCAATCAGCGAACATCCTTTTATCTGAAAATCTCAAAGGTAGAGAGCAATTAGATCTTAAAATAGCATCTTGCGATGCTAATTTTATTTCATGAAAAATTATCTAGAAGGTAAAAACAAAATTTGAAGAAACATTCTAATTTGAAAAGGGAAATAAAACAAATTTATTGATCGGGTTGCCTCCCGACAAGCGCCTTTGTTTTATGTCGATGGCTCGACTGGATTTTTCAACTTCATAGTGGATCCTTAAGGTTGGTGAGTTCCAGCATTGTTTCAATGCCTATGTCAATCTTGGTGAAATATCTCTTTAAATGGTGACCATTTGCCATAAATTCGCCTGACTTTTCACTCCATAATGAGAAGGCACCATGTGGAGAGATGCTCTTGACGATGTATGGTCCAAACCAACGTGAGCGGAGTTTTCCTGGGAATAACTTCAATCTTGAGTTGAATAGCAGAACTTGGTCTCCCACTTGTATGTCTTTTCTTTTCAGATGTCCATCGTGCCAAAGTTTTGTACGTTCTTTGTAGATTTGTGCATTCTCATAAGCCGTCATCCTGAGTTCATTCAGCTCTTGGAGTTGCAGAATCCTGGCTCGGCCTGCTTCTTTCATATTAAAGTTCAGTTGTTTAATTGCCCACCATGCCTTGTGTTCCAGTTCGACTGGCAGGTGGCAAGATTTTCCATATATTAATAGAAAATGTGTAATCCCAATGGGAGTTTTATAAGCAGTTCGATAGGCTCATAAGGCGTTGTTGATTTTTGTTGACCAATCCTTTCGATTACGTCCTACAGTCTTTTCCAGAATAGCCTTTAGTTAGCGGTTAGAGACCTCTACCTGTCCACTTGTTTGTGGATGGTAAGGCGAGGCTACCTTGTGTTTTACACCATATTTTCTCAGTAAAGCCTCAAAGCTTCTTTCAAGGAAGTGGGAACCTCCGTCAGATATCACGGTTCGTGGCACTCTGAAATGGGGAAAAATAATATCTTTGAATAATTTGATGACGACTTTGGAATCACTAGTAACGGTTGGTATAGCTTCGACCCATTTTGAGACGTAGTCTACTGCCACTAGGATGTATGAAAATCCATGAGAAGATGGGAATGGACCCATGTAGTCCACCCCCCAAACATCGAATATCACTACTTCTTGCCATAGATTCAGCGACATCTCATCTCTCTTTATTATATTACCTATTCTTTGACATTTGTCGCATGATAGGACAAAATCGTAGGAATCTTTGGATATGGTTGGTCAGAAGAATCCACACTGCAAAACCTTTAAAGCAGTCTTTTTAGAGCTCATATGTCCTCCTACTAGTCCTGAGTGACATTGTTCCAAAATAAGTTGAGCTTCTTCTTCGGCGATACATCGTCTATACAGACCATCAGCACATAGTATAAAAAGATATGGCTCATCCCAGTGATATTGTTTCACATCATGCATAAATTTCTTTAGTGCAGTTCTAGTGCATTGAGGATGGATAACCTCCGCAGCAAGGTAGTTCACAAAATCCGAGTACCACAGTATAACTTCTGAGACCTTCATTAGTTGATCATCCGGAAGAAAATCATTGATCGGAGTCTTCTCAGTATCCAGAGTGTGGATGCGACTGAGGTGGTATGCTACAACATTCTCTGTACGTTTTTATCTCTTATCTCTAAATCAAATTCTTGTAACAGGAGGATCCATCTAATCAACCTAGGTTTTGCATCTTTCTTTGCCAGAAGGTAACGAATGGCGGCGTGGTCAGTGTAGACAATAACTTTAGAACCAATTAGGTAGGATCTGAATTTTTCAAAGGCATACACGACTGATAGAAGTTCTTTCTCGGTAGTTGCATAATTCCTCTGGGCTTCATCGAGAGTTTTTGATGCATAATAGATCACATAGTGTTTCTTCTCTATACATTGTCCAAGCACAACACCCACAACATAATCACTGGCATCACACATGATTTCGAATGGGTGGTCCCAATCAGGAGCTCTAATGATGGGAGTGGTTGTGAGGGCATGTTTCAGTGTGTTGAAGCTTTTGACACATTCTTCATTGAAATTGAAATCAATATCCTTTAGTAATAGGTTTGTCATTGGCTTCGTTATCTTGGAAAAATCCTTTATGAATCTTCTGTAAAATCCTACATGACCTAGGAAAGCACAAACTTCTTTTACATTTGTGGGGATAGCCAGTTTAGAAATCACTTCAATCTTGGATTTATCTACTTCAATTCTTCTATTGCTGACCCTATGGCCCAGGACAATGCCTTCTTTTACCATAAAATGGCAATTTTCCCAATTTAGCACAATATGTGCTTCTTCACAACGTCTGAGGACTAGAGAGAGGTGCTTTAGACATGAATCAAATGAATCTCTGTAAACATAAAAATCATCCATGAAAACCTCCATAATTGTTTCAGTAAGATCGGCGAATATGGTGGCCATGCAACGTTGGAAAGTTGCGGGCGCATTACAGAGACCAAACGACATTCTTTTAAATGCGTATGTTCCGAATGGGCAAGTAAAGGTTGTTTTCTCTTGGTCATCTGGATGTATGGGTATTTGATAGAATCCAGTGTAACCATCAAGATAACATAAATATTCTTGATGAGCCAACCTTTCTAGGACTTGATCAAGGAAGGGCATTGGGAAATGATCTTTTCGAGTTGCCTTGTTTAATTTTGTATAATCTATGCACATCTTCCACCCTATGACTGTTCGAGTGGGGATGAGTTCATTGTTTTCATTCCGTATAACAGTTGTTCCACCTTTCTTCGGGACAACATGCACTGGGCTCACCCATGGTGAATCGGATATCAGATAGATTATTCCAGCTGTGAGCAATTTAATGACCTTGCTACAGACCACTTCCTTCATATTTGGGTTCAATTTCCGTTGATGCTCAATAGTAGGTTTGTGATCTTCCATCATAGGGATCTTGTGCATACACAACGCTTGACAGACCCCAGTGAGGTCACTCATTTTATAACCGATGGCTTTCTTTCTTTCCCTCAATTGCTTCAGAAGTTTCTCTTCTTGTTCAGATGTTAGATCAGAATTTATAATAACTGGACAAACCTTGAGATCATCTAAAAACACGTACTTTAGTCCTTCGGGCAGAGGTTTCATTTCGGGAGCCTCTAGTTTTTCATTTGTTTCTTCTGTAGTTTCCATAGCCTTGAGTTCTTCACTATTGGCTCCAACATCTACTTTAGCAGAGTCGAGGGATTCGATGCAATCCTTTACTCATTCGTTGATTGGTTCATCCACTGATGGGTTTGTTAGAGCAATTTCCAAGGGATCATTTGATTCATGATGCTCTTGGGTTAGAAGTGACATTTGTTCAATGCAGTCAATCAGATAGACTTCTTATTGCATACTTGGTCTTCTCATACTTTCAAAAACCTTGAATTCGAGAGTTTCTTTGCCTAGTTTGAGCAGTAAGGTACCAACTTCAACATCAATCAGGGCTCTTGCAGTGGTGAGGAACGGACGACCAAAGATGAGAGGATATCTGGTGTCTTCTTTTATATCCATAATGATGAAGTCGCATGGAACATATGTGTCCTTGCCTACCTTGACCGGGACATCTTCAAGGATTCCTAACAGACATTTTATTGAATTGTCTGCAAGATGTATAGTCATGCCAGTAGGAAGCAACTCTGCAAATCCTAATCTTTTGCATAGGCTAAGCGGCATAATAGAGATGCTTGCACCTAGATCTTCCAATCCTTTCTTGCATGATGAATCACCAATATGACATGAGATTCCAAAGGATTCCAGGTCTTTTTGTTTCTTGGGCATCTTGCTCAATATGATATCTGATGTAGTTGTTGCCAGTTTTACTGTCTCATATTCCTCCGTTATATACTTCCTGGTTAGGAGTGACTTTAAGTACTTAGTCCATGCTGGTATCTCAGCCAGAGCATCTAAGAAGGGTATATCAACATGAAGTTTCTTCATAGCCTCTATAAACTTATTGAATCTAGTATCGAGCTTGGTTTGCCTTAGACTGGCTAGGAAGGGTATATGAGGCTTATATACAGGAATATCAGGTTCTGGTGTTTCAGTTTCTTCATCAGTAGATTTCTCAGGACTTCCCTTATCTGTCTTATCATCTTTTGATTGAGACTCTAGTGTTGTTGAGTTTTGGACAATCACAGGTTCATCTTCGTCTGTAATAACCACATGTGTCTTTATTGGGGGATTCAAATAGTCTTTTCCTGACCTGGTGGTGACTACCTTCAACTGTTCAGGATGCTTGGGATTGTTCTCGAATTGGCCAACAAAGACTCCAGTGGGTGGCTTTATGCTAGCTGCAAGTTGAGCTAGTTGAGTTTCAATAGCCTTCTGCTGAGCTTGTTGGTTGGCTATCATAGTTTGCTAAGTTTGCAACATTTTTTCAATGGCTGATAGCTTGTCATCAGAAGAGACGGGTCCTGCTTGTTGTCCTTGCTGTTGATTAAGATTCTGATACTGAGAGTTGTTTTGATAATTATTGTAGTTCCTATTCTGAAAGTTCCCCTTGAAATTTCCTTGATTCCCAAAATTCTATTTTTGATGATACTGGAATCCTGGTGGGCCTCTTGGTTGATTGTTTGAACCAAATGGATGTGAGTTTACTGCTCCAGAGGGGTTTCCATATTGAAATCCTGGGTGATTCATATTCTGATTCGGATTGTAATAACTTTGCCCAGGAATAGTGTTGATAGCATTAAGATTTTCCATTTGACCATTATCTCCTTGTCCACATATGTTGCTCAGTACAACGTCATATAGAACATTGCATGATAAAGTGGAATGATCGATGCTCTTACATGCTTCACAGAACAGGGAAGTGGACTTGACCTATTTCGGTTGCCGAGTGGGTGAACATCCTCTTCCAATAGCAGCTAGAGATGATTCAATATGGTCTTTCTTGGCAACTAAGACCTTCAAGGTTTTAGCGATAGACTTGTACTCGGGGGTAGCTTCGGCCATAGATACTTTCAAGACTCCTTTACCTATAGATCTACCCCAATTGGCTTGATTCTCTGCTCCCAGGGTGACGAATCTCCATGCACTATCATAACTTTGACGCATGAAGTTTCCTCCAGATGAGGAATCTAGAAACCTCTTAATATCATCATCCACACCCAATAGAAAATTTCGATGAGTTGATTCTTGGGAATCCCGTGGTGTGGATACTTGCGTAGAAGCTCTTTGTATCTATCACAAGCTTCAGCAAGGGTTTCTCCAGGAACTTGAGTGAAATTTGTTATTCGCCCTCTAATTTCGTAAGTAAGTGATGGAGGGTAGAACTTTTCCAGAAACACATTTTGGAGTTGTTCCCAGGTGGTGATGGGTATTTCACTTTGCAATGAATTGTACCAACTTATGGCTCTATCAGCAAGGGAATACTTGAAGAGACAGAGTCGAATGACATCATCAGTGACTCCATTTTGCTTTGTCATAGCACATAGATCGATGAATCTCAGAAGATGTTCTTGGCTGTCCTCTGCTTGTTTGCCATAGAAAGGGTTGTTTTGAAGCAATGTGATCCAATGTGCCCTAATCTCAAAATTGGCAGCATTGATGGGAGGAGGCTGAACTGGATGATGAACATTCGTAGCTTTTGGGATTGAGAATTCTCTAAGATCCTTTTGTAGTTCAGCTGCTTGCGCTGCTAGGATTTCCTGCTGAACCGCAGCCCTGGCTTCTTGCATGAGCCTCTCTTTGTGCATTGATAGCTTGAGCCACCCTTTGGGCTACCTCTTCTTCTTGAGCCATCCTTGCTTGATTTTCTCTGATCTGACGATGGAAGGTTCTGTCTATCTAGGGATCAAAGCTCGCTGTGAGTCCGGGGCTGTCCGAACGGTGCATACATTATGCCTTGGGTTGTTCCTGAGGATAGAAAGATTCCAAAGTTGAGAACCACAAAGTAAAATCAAATTCAAGTAGATGATCGATTGTTTCAAAGGAAAAAGCAAAATCCTAGATTAGTCTTAAAAGAACTAGATTTGACTGACTGATTCTGTTGTCCCCGGCAACGGTGCCAGAATTTGATGTGGTATTTTGAACGCACTAACAAACTCACTCGAGGTTGAAATCCTTGAGCTTTTACCAAAACCAAAGTGTAATAATAACACCCGCAAGCGGACGAGTCTTATCACAGTATAGTTAAGGATCGAACCTAAAGGACAACATTTTTAAGAATCTTTGTCAGTCTAGTCTAGTTTGAGTTAAGACTAATATTTAAAATGATAGGTTGATTTGAAGTTGATTAAACTAATTGCAAGAAAGTAAAAGCTGAATTAAAGTTGGGTTTAGATCAATGATATGGAATCACTGGGATGGTATCAATTTTCACCACCTCTGCTCATGCAAGCACATCCAAACATCAAACATCCAGGCAGGATAGAACTATCCAAGTAGAGCTGCTGCGAAACCCCCCATACGGGCGTTAGGTCAGTGTAAGCATCACCTTTGGCATCATATTTCTCGTCACCATCCAGATCACATACTTACAGCTCCGAAGATACAACATCAAAATAAGGTTGTGGCCCCCCTCTACAGGCGTTAGGCGCACAGAAGCATCACCGAAGGCTAGATGGCTCGTCCCCTCACGGATCATACACTTACGACCTCAAGGAACCCCATTCTATTTCTAGTTTGGGAGTCAACCACTCTAATAAATAAGAAAGCAGCCGATTTATATACGAGCAAACATCGACGATTAATAAGAAGATACAAAATCCAACTAAGGTTGTGAACCCCCTATACAGGCGTTAGGTACACAGAAGCGTCATCGAAGGCTAGATGGCTCGTCCCCTCGCAGATCATACACTTACAACCTCAAGGAATCCCATTCTATTTCTAGTTTGGGAGTCAACCTGTTAAATGACATTCAGTCCTACATAAAGATATTCTCACAACATAGGAAGAACAAAGATGAAAGTAAGAAATTAATCAAACTACAAACATAGCGATTAATAACGAAAAGAAGAGTTATCTACATTGCCATGGAAAGTTTAACAATATAACATGCTTGCATGGGCAGCGGGGCTAGTCCCCGCACCCCAGCGAAAAGATACTACTCGCTCATGATGCGAGAAACAAGAAGAGTGAGTAAGAGAGAGAAATCTTCCATGGACTCGGTGCAGAAGGTAGTCGTAGCTCGGTGAAGTAGATACAGCCTCCTACGTCGTGTCGGAGCAGATCTGGATGTGAATTGGAGTAGCCAAGATAGACCGGATAGTGTCCCTTGCTCCGTCTTTCTTCTCTCCTCAGCCTCCTTGGTTGCAACACGGGCAGTAGGTGAAATGAAACTGATGCAGACTGGACTGGTTTCAGATCAGATCTGTATACAGGCAGCCTGTCGGTGTCCCAGAATCGATGTCTATGTAAGGACCCTTGGGGTCCTATTTATAGGCATAGGACTGACCCCAAACGGTCTTGGATTAAAAGAGACCAAATGGTCTGCTGCTGTTATGGGCAAACGGTCTGGCCAAAAAAATCTTCTCCAAACGGTCTTGCTGCTTTGACTTTTTCATGCGGTTTGCTCCAAACGGTCTAGAGATCGTTTTCTACCAAACGATCGCTCCAAACGGTCGCTCCTTGCGGTCTCTTACAAACGATCTGGAAATCGCATAAGGCCAAACGGTCTTGATCGGCAAACGGTTTGGAAACCGATAGAACTCCAAATGGTCTGGAGCAGAAAAGGGGGCAAACGTTCTTCAGGTCAGCAGCTGGGTCAAATGATCTATTGGCCCTCAGGTAAAAGAATGATCTTCGGCCTTCATCTGTAGGTGCGGCGGCCTCGGGGCGACCCTATTTGGCCTGCGGAACACCTCCAATCGACCTTGCTCAGGAGCTGCAAAGGTGTGCTGGTCGGAGGTTGAAGACGACGCACCACGGTCATGGTAAAGATGTTGTCCCATGGCCGTGCCGCCTTGCGCGGACGTGGTGGGTGAGAAATCGGGCTCTGATGGCATTGTGCCACGGCCGTGGCGTGACACTACGATCATGGTGACGTGGCTACCACACGGCCGTGCTGCCTCGCACGGGTGTGGCGAGTGAGAGAGGGTCGATGCAGGTAGGGTGCCACGGTCGTGGCTCATCAACCACGGTCGTGGCGAGTGAAAGCTCAGGTCTACCATGGTCGTGGCCGTCTCACACGGCCATGGTGATGGCAGAAGACCACGACCATTTTAGAACACCACGGCCGTGGTTAGGACTCTGCTTTGCGACCTTGAGTTCATGCACTGCTCGATTCCTTGCGGCTGAGTGATGCCTCCAATCGGTCTCTGCTGCTTCAAACAGTCTTGAGACCGCATGGGCTCAAATGGTCTTGAGTCCGCATGGGCTCAAACGGTCTTGGGACCACATGGGCTCAAACGGTCTTGGGACCTCATGGGCTCAAACAGTCTTGAGACCGCATGGGTGGAATTGCTTGGTTAGATATCTTGATCGGAGCCAGGGATGAAAGTGGACCTTGACTACTTGTTCAGTTTTGTCAAAACCTGCATTAAATGAACGATGTTTAGTTAAAACCTCGACAATCAAATCAACTAAGTAGTTCTGCACATTATGATTCATATTTGAGTGAAATAGTATGTATATAGTTGAATTGGTCCCGAAGTGATAATTGAATTTCATGATGAATATACATTCATCAATCATCTAGAGTTTTGTTGGCGTAGTATATCACGTGGTGCCTCTTATCTTTTCTTTGACCAAGGACCGCTCCAATTGCGTAGTCATTCACATCACACATTATCTCAAAGGTAGCTCCTAATCTAGAGCTTGTAAAATTGGAGCCATTGTCAAAGCATTTTCCAGAGTTTCAAAGGCTTTCAAGCATTCATCAGTGAAGTCAAACACGACATCTTTCACAAGCAGGCTAGATAGGGGTTTAGAGATCTTAGAGAAATCTTTGATAAACCTTCTTTAGAACCCTACGTTCCCTAGGAAACTTATCACCCCAGTGACTAATTTAGAGGTGGGAGTTTAGACACGACTTTCACTTTACTTAGCTCAACTTCGATTCCTTTTTCTGAAATATTATGCCCTAGGATGATACCTTCTTGAACCATAAAGTGGAACTTTTCCCAATTTAGTACTAATTGCTTTTCTTCACATCATTTCACAACTTGAGATAAGTTCTTCAAACAGTTGTCAAAATTGGTTCCATAGATAGAAAAGCCATCTATGAAAACTTCCATTATATCTTCTAAGAGATTATCAAAGACAGAAATCATGCACATTTGAAATGTAGTTCGTGCATCACAGAGGCCGAATGGCATTCTCCAGAAGGCATAGGTTCCACAGTTGCAGTAAATGTGGTTTTCTCTTGATCATCAGGGTGGATTGGGTTCTGGTAAAATCATGAATACCAATCCAAGAAACTAAAATATGAATGATGGGCTAGTCTTTCCAAGACTTGATCTATAAATGGCAGTGGGAAATGGTCCTTCTTAGTGGCAGCATTTAGCTTTGTATAATCAATGCACATTCACCGACTTGTTACTATTGGTGCTGCCACCTCATCTCCCTTTTCCCCCTTTATGGCTGCCATTCCTCCTTTCTTCAACACTATATGTATTGGGCACACCCATTTGTTGTCGCTGATCGAGTATATAATTCCTACATCGAGAAGTTTTATGACTTCCTTCTTAACCACCTCCCTAAGCATTTGATTTAGAATTCTTTGAGATTGGGCTATATGTTTGGTAGTCTCTTCTAGATTTATCTAGTACATGCAAATAGCCGAGATTAAGCCCTTGATGTCTTCTACTGAGTAACCAATTGCTTTTCTATAGAGTTTGAGTTTATTTAACAATTTCTCTTCCTAATATTCTATTAAGTCAGAGTTTATAATTACATGATTTCTTTCTTCATCGTCAAGAAACTCATACTTTAGACCATTGATGTGCTACTTTAGCTCTAGCTTGGGCTTTGACACTTATTTCTCCTCTAGAGTCTGTTCCAAAGAGGTGAATTTTGTAGTTTCAATGGTCTCTTCCTCATCTCCCTTTTCCCCCTTTATGACTGCCATTCCTCCTTTCTTCAACACTATATGTATTGGGCATACCCAGTTGTTGTCGCTGATCGGGTATATAATTCCTGCATCGAGAAGTTTTATGACTTCCTTCTTAACCACCTCCCTAAGAATTTGATTTAGATTTCTTTGAGATTGGGCTATATGTTTGGTAGTCTCTTCTAGATTTATCTAGTGCATGCAAATAGCTGAGATTAAGCCCTTGATGTCTTCTACTGAGTAACCAATTGATTTTCTATAGAGTTTGAGTTTATTTAACAATTTCTCTTCCTAATATTCTGTCAAGTCAGAGTTTATAATTACATGATTTCTTTCTTCATCGTCAAGAAACTCATACTTTAGACCATTGATGTGCTACTTTAGCTCTAGCTTGGGCTTTGACACTTATTTCTCCTCTAGAGTCTGTTCCAAAGAGGTGAATTTTGCAGTTTTAATGGCCTCTTCCTCATCATCACTGCATTCTTCTTCTGGCTGGTTCAGATAGTCAAGACTTTTGACAACTTCTAGTTGTTTGACACTAGGGTCTAGATTGTTTAAGGCTCGCATGATTGGATCTACTATGGCATTCTCTTCTTAGACATCTTCAAAAAATGTATAGAAGTTGTCCATGAAATAAACTGACTCAAAAAGAGATGATCCTCTCATGGAGTCTTGCACATGGAAGTCAATGTGATCGTTTCCTACTCGTATGGTGATAATCCCAGCTTCATCATCCATTAATGCCCTCCTAATGGAGGGGAATGGTCTCCCAAAAATCATCGGACACTTCAGATATTTTACTGTATCGATCACAACAATATCACATGGTATAAAGAACCGTCCCACATGAATTGGGACATCTTCCACATTTCCTATTGGCTTTGTGAAGGTGTGGTCCACTAGTTGGATTCTCATTGTTATTTTGACCATATTGGTAAGTCCCAACCTCTAATCTAGAGTAAGGGGCATAATATTAATGCTTTCTCTAAGGTCTGCAAGTCCTTGTCCCACTTCATTGTCTCAAACATTGAATGGAATGGTAAAGGCTCTGGATCCTTTTGCTTTATGGGCATCTTTGCTTGTACAAAAGTGCTAGACATTTTTGCTAGTCTCACTATTTCCACACAATCTCGTCTCCTCGTTTTCATAATTATGTTTTTAAAAAATTGGTATATATCGACATTTCCTCAATGGCATCAAAAGACAAAATATCCATATGCATCTTCTTAACAACTTCCATAAGTTTTTAGTACCTTCATTTCAAATAAGCCTTGATCAGTTTATAAGGTAAAGGAACTCTTGGTGAGTACTGATCCCTATTTGCGAATGCCTCCTTAGTGGGTTGGATTTCTTCTCTATCATATTCTTCTTTCCCTTGCCCTTCTCTTTGGTTTTATCCTTCTTGGTAAGTACTTCCATTTCAGGTGCTTCCTCAATTATAACATGTGGGTTGTGATTCAGTGTTAGAGTTACCTTCTTGGATAGTCTTGCCTTTTGGATCTTCTAAAACTTTTCTAGAATGGAGAATGGCCATTTTTGCACTCTTAGTGTTGGATGGTATCTTTCCTTACATGTTCTTAATTAGCTCTGACAACTGTGCAAGTTGATGATCAATCTACTTTTGATGGGTGTGCATGTTAGCCATCTGATTTGTCACACCCCCTCAACCAAGTTTGCATCATGTGAAATACACAACTGTTGGTGATAACATTTTGAGTAAATTCTCATTCATTATTGCTTATTTCTTTCAGAACTCAAAGAGTTCAGACATCATATCAAGCCGGTTAGTGTCTGACTCTGATCTTCACTTGGCCTATTTGAATTTCTATTTTGATTTTGACCTTGACCTTGATAATTGTTTCTTTTTGCTGGTAATTTGTGTTTTTGGTGAACACAACCGGTCCTCTGCCTCTCCCGAAACTAGGTGGTCCCTTAGATGGATTGTTTAACTAATGAGCATTCTTAGCAACATCTTTGTTTCCATAGGAGAAACAGGGTGATTCTGTCTCTTGAAGTTAGCATAAGAAACATTTTTAGTATATTCTTTGTTGTTATTTTCCTCGAGCTGAGTATAGATGCAATTGTCAATACCATGCTCCCTCTCTATAGGTAACACACTTCATGACCTTCTCAGGTTTGACTTTTTTTCTTCCAGTGTCCTTCAACTGCTTTATGTCCGAAGCGATCTTTTGAATTTGAGCAGTTATGGCTTATAGTGCCTTAGACTCAACGGTCATTCCTTTAGATGTTGCTTTCTTGGTTGAACCTCTTTTGTATTCCAAACCGGCTTGTAGAGCAGCCATGTTATCAATTATTATCATGGATATTGTTGGATTCTTCCCTAAGAAGTCACTTCCTACTACTGTAGTTAGTGAGGTTCTCTCTGTAGATGTAAGACCATTGTAAAAGGTGGTCACCAGAAATCCTTTGTTAAAGTTGTGGTGAGGACAGTCTCTCCAAAATTCCTATAATCTTTCCCAGTCTTCATATATATATTCTCCCCAGGCTTTTGCATGAACCCAATGATCTTATGCCTATTCCCGAGAGTCTTTTAAATGGGGTAGAACTTGGTGACAAAAGCGTCAACCAAGGGTGCCCATCCATTAAAAGTCTTGCCAGTTGAGGAGAGATACCATGACAATGCTTTTCCCCTCAAAGAAAGGTTAAAGTATTTGTAGTAAATCACCTCACGCAACACTCTATTCATCTTGATAGTGTCAGAAATGTTTTTAAAAGGCATCTAGGTGGTGGTAAGGATTTTCATCACTCGTGTTGTCTCCAAATGCCTTGTTCTGGATCATGGCGATGACCGCTGGATTCAGTTTAAATTTTAGATCATTGAACCAAGGGATCATTACTGGACACCTAGATTCCTTGGCCAGGTAGCGACCAATTCTCGGAGGGAAGGGACTCTATCATCATTGCCATTGTCATTGTCTTGGTTATCATTGTTGTTGTTATCATTGTTGATGTTGTTGTTATTGTTGTTTCTCCCATTTCTCCTTACTCTAGAATGATGACCTTCATCGTGACATCCTTCTTCACGCTCCTCATCATGAGGTGGTTCCTCATGAGGTGGATTTTTAGGTCCTTCTTTGTCAGAGTGGTATTCTTAATGATCAAATTTAGTGTCTAGTTGAGTTCAAGCTTGTGGTTTCTCAACTCTAGGGTTTCGATCTTCTCTCTGGTGTACTCCCCTATGAGGAGGCATGTTGATTGTAGGTGGGTAGTTATAGTCATTATCCGCTTCTTTTCAGGATACCTAAATTGGGTGTGTGAAACAAAGTATTCGAGATAGTTAGAGATAGCGGATTGAGAATGTTGCATTCAAGTCTATTGCTAGACTTGAGGCACAAGTGTATTCTAATTAGACTTGGATTCTTAACAGTACTAGTTTCCTTGTCCCCAACAACGGTGCCAAAAAGTTAACTGACCTAAATCACATGTCCAAAAGGAGAAAATCTAGGATAGTCAGACTCTTAAATTTATAACTGGACACTCATGCCCCCGCAACTATTATAAGGGGTCCAATATAGTAAATTGGGGTCAAAACATGTGGACAAGGAGTGGTATGCATTAAGAATGTAGAATCTTAGCTTAGTTATACCAACCAAAGAGTAAGATAGAGTTTGGTGTTCCTTTAGGGAACAATGTTACTCCAACCAACAAATAAAGCAAAAAAAAAGTAAAACAAAGAAAGAAGTAAAATAAGGAGGTAAGCAAAATTAAAGAGTAATATATCAAGTATGGATGGGAACTTGGATTAGGTTTCACCATCTGAGGCCTCTCACCAAACATGCAATACTCACACTTATTGTATACCCTTAACAAGAGTACAAGCAATCATCATAGATGTCTATTCCCTCCTCTCTCGATCTTAGGATAGATCTAGATTATAAAGTTGTCTCTCTCTAGAGACGGTAAATGAACAATCACAATATAACAATATGATCATTAGCTTAAACATTCCAAAATTCTCATGCATTCTTGTAACTCCATAACACTTATATAAGGTTAATACTACACTTTCGAGGTACTAACAATCAAACATCACAAGATGGTAGCTAATCATACAAATGAAGCATTAAGACCAAGACTATGGAAACAATCATTGCTAAGAGCATATATTCAATCGATATAAGTATTTACATGTTGGGAGAGCCTTATTGATACTCCCCACCCATGCTATATGTTTAATCACTCATGGTGGTGAGTAGCATTACGTATTTACAAGTGTAATGAGAATGAGAGAGAATGATGAAATGGATGAAGGAGGTGAAGGCGTATGAACATATTTAGAGAAGAAGAAGGAGATACACCAACTGTAACCACAAATGACCAAGGATGATGCACATATCCTTTAGAACTAGATCTAGAGTGGGTGTGGAGAGTGGCTGATCCTTCTCTCTAGAAGAAACTAGTGGGGCTTGGTGATGGCGTAGATGTGTTGTCTCCTTCAGAATCTCATCTTCAGAGATTAGGAACCGATGGAAAGATGTCTATACAGTGTGGTAACACTTCATCATCTCTCACACATCATGACCCCCTTCATGGATGAAGTGGTCGACTATTTATAGGCGTGGTTCTCAACCAGCAAGCCCATCACTTATTGAGCTTATAAGTTCTCAGTGGTTGTTAGGACTGTAGGTTCGACAGTTGTCGAAGGTGATGTGCCCATCAGCCATTGGTCCTCTCTCACATTCAATGATCACTGAGAGAGCTGATGCTAGTGATTGCTGCTGTTGGCATTTACATAACTCACCAAAGGATGCTAAGTTCATCGCTTGCTACTATGTTGAGGCCAATGATCACTGATGATGTATAATTCTCAACGACTGCTGAGATAACATCATAGCGATCACTTTCTTTAGGTCTAGTGATCTCTTTGGTGTGTAACTACCAATGGTCACCAAGATTCAAATCTTCATCTGGTGGTATTCTGTGCAAATAAATGATAAGGAGATGAAATTAGGTAGTTATACCAAATCTTGCCAAAACAACTAGATTTATCTAAATAAAACATTGTCAAAATGATAATATGAAGGCAAAATAGACACTCATATATCCAAAAAATTGGATGTTATCCACCACCCACCTCCATCCCAGACTTAGAATTTTTCTCATCCCAAGAAAATCCCAAATATGAGATGGAGGGAAGAGAATCACTTAGGTGGTGGAGTAGCAGAGACATACGAAGGCTCATAGTAGTAATGGCCCCAATTTTGGGAGTCAGGGTCAGGATGTGCTTGGTGGGCCCATACTCTGCATAGGATGTTCTGGTGGGGGCGTAGAAGACACAATTGACATGATGAGACTCCTGAGAATGATGCATAAGGTAAGATGGTTAAGTGATGTCTTTGGCGCTGTTGCTCACACTCAATTTGGTCCAACTGTTATTGGATCTTGTAGAACCCATAAGGTTTGTCAATACCTGTATCATTGGTAGTGTGCCTGTTGGTACAATGTCTAGTATAAGGAGGAGGGGGAGGGCTGGAACCATCATCATTTGCCTCCATAGAGACACTATGTCGATGGGAAGTGGGCTCAAGGATGTCACCCTCTGGAATTGGGTTCTCAAGAAGGAACCGCTAGATCTATGCCAGTAGGTTTGACATCTCATAACATAGGTTTGCTGCTACAAACCTGGCATGTCAGGGACCTTGAGGTGGACATTGGGGTCCCTAAATTTAAGATAATATATACCTATCTGGGCACCATAACAAGTAACATGGCTTGCCTTCAGATATGAAAGGTTGATTAGATGATAAGTCCCCTTTGGGATTGCCTGGAAAGGAATATGAGTGAAGTCTAAACGGATGGCAATGGAAGTCACGAGATGGCTGATGCTAAAGGCCGAGTTGTTGCTACGATTCACAACCCATTGACTCGTTGATCATGGTGTTTGTGGATCCTTGCCCAATCATCCCAACAAAGCTTCGTCTAAGATTTCTTCCATATCTTAATGTGTTTATTGGTTTGTTCTACCTTTGGGGTCTGATATCTCTTCACCCAAAGGTTAACAGGCGGTAAATTGAGGGATCAAGTTGTCAAATTGTGCCATAAACCTATCAAAACACCATCTAACATGCTATATCACAGAAGTAAATAAGATCTAATCATCTACGGGCTAAGGGGTTACTCCCCATGCCATGATATATGGAACTACTCACACATCATAGAGAGACACACAAGAGTGAAGGAAGGAAGAACGGAAGCTATAGGCTAATAATAGAAGAAGAATCCAAACATGACTCTGATCTAGGAACAATAAAATTACACCCTTCTTCAATCCTTGCTCAAGTAACAAAAATAGACCAAGAACAATAGATTCAAAACTAAAATTTCAATATAAAAAAATGAGTACAAGTTATAAGAATTCTAGATACTTAGATGTAAACAAAACCTTAAAGACAAAAGACAAGATAAAAAGATGGATCCTTTTCTTGTGGATCCCCCCTCCTTTTGTAGGGAGAAGGAGGGGTGGAAACCCTAGGAACATCGCAAATTGTGGTTGTAGGATACTGTATAATTCTTTCTAGTGATCGTTAGTTGATCAAATGGGAGTCCTAATCAGTCAACTGGGACGCATGGCTATGCAAACCTGGGGGACGTGAGTCAAACCCCAAGTGGGTTGATGGCATGGAGTCATCTTAGGTATGACATGATTCTTGATAAAAGCTTATGCTCCAAGTAACCTAAGTCGTCTGGTTGGAGGATTGGGTCGCCCGATTCGAATGTTGAGTCGATCAGTATGCGTAATGAGTGGACCGGTTCGTTGAAGTGCATGCCTTCTTGAATTGCATTGAGTTGACGAATTGGCATCATAAAATGTTTGAATGGAGTTCTGGGATGAAACAATTCGGGCACGTGAGTCGATCAACTGGTGGGATGAGTCGATCAACTGGAGTATTGGAAAGCTTTGGGAAAGTGCAATGGAAGCTTCCAGTCTTTTGATTATGTGAGTGGTGAGGTAGGTTCTTGTACTCCAGAGTTGAGAGAATCTGAATAAATGTGAATTGAAAATGATAAGAAATCTATTCAATAGGTCAAAAGCAAGTAATTTGCAAATATTTCCTATAATTGAACAAAAGCAAGATAATATTCTAAACAATGACCTAAACGATATGATGAAAAAGGGATGGATATGCAATCATCAACATCATTGAAGACGACAATGAAGAGTCTAGAAACATGAGATTCGGAGGCCATTGAATAATTAAAAGGAGAGGCTTGAGGTGTGGGTGGTTGAATAGTGTGAGTTTGAGGGAAAGTATGACTTCAAGAATTTTGACGGCGATGATGGATATTGGACATTGTTTCCTTCCACAACAATGACTGAAAAGGAGTGCCATTAACATGAAAGAGAGAATTAAGATATTTATTATTAGAAGAAAAAATGTACAATTGTGGAAAATTTCATAATATACCATTCCTTTGAATGTGTCCTTTATCATTTTATCTGATTTTCATTAGAATGTTTCTTCCTATGGAAACTATATTGAATGAACACTTAAGCCAACAATTTGAAAAGACATTGATTGACACTGATTGATTATAAAGAGGCTTCATTCTCAATTGTATTGCATGTTACTCTTCTAGTTTACTAGTGCATTTTAATTAAATAAAAAATGCACTCCTTAAGAAGCATATTTGTTGTGTGCTTGAAATTTGATTGATTCTCACACCGTACTTTGATCTCCTCCCCTCTCTCATTATCCTTTGGTCTCCTCTTCCATGTCCTTTGAATTGGCCTCCTCTTCCATGTACTTTGATCTTCTCTTTCATATCTGGCCACATCCTTTCACAACTGATATTGGCTCCTTCCTAATCATGGTTTATAGCATTGGTCCTTGCTCATCTATTTCTTTCACTATCAACAACAATTACAACAATATCAGGAAGTTTTGACACCATCATGTTCCTCTGTAGTTGTTGTCATGTCGAACAACACATGCACCCACATCACCTATCCTTTCAAGAGTCTCCACACATAGCACGACAATCCTTTCCAAGTAGTTTTTCTAATCATTTTTGAGTTGTACATTTGTCCCTGCCCACTCATGTTGGAGATATTTGTAAGGTGTTGGAATACACTGATGTTTGGGAAGGCTTAGTCACTACTCTTCATTCTTGCAAATGTTGGATGTGTGAATTATGTCTTGCCACCAAACCTTGGTCCAAGGTTTGCCCCCGACTGCACTTCTGATGGATCAGATGCTACTATCACTTTATCTACCATCCTTGTCAGGATCCTATCAGTTTGATTGTTGGCTTTCTTGCCTCCATCAAGCCTAGCTTTCTGGATCTATTAATTGTACCTTGATGTCTCAATAGCGTATTGAACCACCACCTCCTCCTATGGACCATATCTAGCTCAATGCAAGTCTTACTAATTATGTCTTTTGTGTTGGTGTCCCTAGGATAAAGAGAACTCCACTTCTTTGTCATTCGCCATTTGCCAACACTATGTGTGTTGTCTTACAACAAGTGGCTTCTTGTCCTTACTCCATTGATGCTTGGGTTCATCTTTGATGTTCCCTATGTACTCTCTCTATTGTTTTTTTTTCTAAGACTACCCAAGAACGCTCACCACAAAAGCATGCCACACTCCAACAACTAATGATCCTTAAGGCCCTAAAAACATGGAGTTTAGCACCTGATAATACCCAACAACTCATTGTTTAGATCTTAACCCACCATTGTACTTATGCACAATCTATCAAAGCCAGAGTTTCACATGCCAAGACAAAAAATCAAGAATGTACATTTTTTAATGGCCATCTGAGTTCTCTCCTCTAGTGGCATCATCCCCTCTAACTCTGCTACTCGTTTAGAGCTTGAAGCAAAACCACCTGATGCCCCCTTCTTATGTGTAGTATGTTCAGATATTTCATGATATCTCTTTGTTGCTTCTCATGCTATGACTGAAGAGGGAATCTTATCCTTCCATAAAGAAACAAGTTGTGCACATGATAGTCTCAGTGCACAACACCTTCTTGATGCTATGTGTGGTGCATCAACGCCCATTAAAGATGACTTTTTAAATACAGTGTCAACTGTGGTCAACCTTTGGCTTGCCGATCTTCGTCATGCATCCCTAGCTCCCTGTGTTTCCAATTCCCTTTTTACCCCTCTTTTCAATCCAAACAATGACATTAAACCTATTGCAGTTTGAACGATTTGGTGTCACCTTGTTTCTAAGGTTGCAATGAAGGGTGTATTGCCGAATGTTTTCAATTATCTTAAGGATCATCAATTTGGTGTTGTTATTCCTGGGGTGTTGAAGCCTTTCTACATGTTGTCACTCAGCTCATCCATGATCGACAACATTTTACCACTCTTACGATGGCCCTTGTTGACTTTAGTAACACTTTCAATAGGGTTTATAGGTTCATCATATTTAAGGAAGTCCATCTTCATTTCCCAATTATTGCAAGTTGGGTTGAATTCTATTATAGCTCCAAAACTCCTCTCTACAAGGATCCTAATGAACCTATTCTCTCCATCGCCAGGGTCCAACAAGGTGATCTACTGGGGACATTTCCTTTTTTTTTTGGCACTCTATCCTCTCATTTTGCAACTGAATGATGAATGTCACATCAACCTTCTTGCTTTCTATCTTGATGATGACACCCTCATTGGTGACACTAACACAGTCTCCAAGGTGTTATATATTACCCAAGAATGATGCCCAGACTTTGGTCCTCATATCAATATCAAGAAAATATAAATATTTTGGCCTTAAGATAAACTAAGATGAGCCCCAGAGTTTGACATGTTCCCTACTAACATATCTCGTCCTATGTGTGGAGCAAAATTTTTAGGAGGTCATGGTTCCATAGATTCATGTTTTGCTGCGTAGCTTCTTAAGGAATGTTTGTGTAAAGAGGCGAGATCACCTCCTTACTAAAATTTAAAGGAAATACAAAACATCCATCTTTTTATAAAAATAATAGATATTAAGGGATGCATGTATAATATTCCAAGTAAATAAGCATGATTCAAGTACATGTAAAATGTCAATAGCAGTGGAAAGGAAACTAAGTTATTACAATGCTTTTGAACTCAGTTCACTACATGAGTTTCATGAAAGGAAAAACTAGTAAGAAAACTAATAGGATCTCGCAGTAGCAGTGTAGACATCCTTGAAGCAAGACTTTGACCTACTCTTGATTCTGGTTTCCTTTACCTTGTTCAACACCTTGTTCCAAACCTGGGTGGTTCAGAAAGCACCCAGAAAAATAGAGAGAAACAAGGTATGTGTCAAAATAATGAACAAGAACAAAAGATAAAGAAATAAAATGGAAATAAAGGCTAAAATTTCATCATAAGATGAAGAGATCAAGAATATGAGGCATAATTAAATAGATGCTTGCCATAACAAGAAAAATAGTAAAATATTTGCATGCATGATTAATATTAACTACCTTAACTAAGTAGAGTTGAGGCACCTACCAGACCTCAACCAAATAGGCGAGAGGAAAATAACACATTCCTAGTCACCTACAAAATATTTTATAATGGGGAGAGTAACACATTCCCCTAGGCAAAATAACACATGCTCTATCTATGGTTGGTTGTACAAAAGTACCACTACATTAGCTAAATAGTCTAATAAAACCAACATGCTAAAGAGAAACTATGGCAAGTAGAAACATCAAATATTTGAACATTACAATGGGGTACAAGACCCAAGAAATAGAATATCAATATTGATTTTGAGGCAATTATAGCAAAAGAAGCAATAATAGGAGAATGAGGGTTCAATCAATGCCTCATTAAGGAATTTAGGGTTTGGATCACAAATTGCCCAACCTAGGGTGTGAGAATGCACATCCCTCTCTTATTGAGCTCAATGATCAACTTTCACCACTTTTAGATGATCCAGCTTCAATTTTTGCCTATTTCAATATATTAATATGTATTAGAACATATAATGCACTTTCATGGAGGGAAACCCTAATTTTGAACCTTTTTAACAAAACTCAGATTTTGACTCTAAAAATCTCACCAATCAACTTATTAGGTTTTTTTTATCAAGAAAACATATTTTTATGTCTATTTTGGAGTTAATATGTTGAATTTACAATTTGTATGGATTTTATGCATTAAATTCATCCTACAAAAATCATCCTTCAAAAAACATGGAAATCAGGCGTTGAAAACATTTCATTAGAAAGAACATAATTTTTCAATTCCAAACCATATTTATTTGTTAATTTTGGACCACTGGATTAAAATATATGAATTTTACAAACTGGACCAATCAGAAAAAGCCAAGTCATCAAATTCCATTGTGAGAAGGAAAGAGAGAGAGAGGGAGAGGGGATGGCCCATGATTTGGCCCAACCACACACAACCAAGTTGGTGGTCCGCACCCAATCATCTGCTCAGTTAACTCATTCCAAAGCAAAGGGACACACAACCAAAAGACAAAAATAACCCCAAGCGAGAAACGAAGGGAAGAAGAGAATCAAAGGGGTAAAAAGGTAAAAGAACAAATGGGATTGTCCCCTACTTTGCTCGCGATCAATGATTGGAAGCAACTAGAGGCCTATTTGGGCAATTTTATACAAGGCGATAAATTGAGAAAGTAAATACACCGAATTGATGGTAAGATGGCTATGCAGTGCGACAGCACTTTGTCGTCTCTCACATGTTGTGACCCCCTTCATGGATGAAGCAGACAACTATTTATAATGAGCAACCCCATCGATCGCTGAGATTATAAGTTCTCAACGATCATTTGGACTATAGATTCGGCGATCACCGAAGGTGAAGTACCCATAGGCTGTTGGTCCTCTTTTACATTCAGTGATTATTGAGAGAGATGATGTTGATGGTGAAGCACGCATAGACTATTAGTCCTCTTTCACATTCAGTGGTTTCTACTCTGGCATTTTCGTAGGTTTCTACTCTTATCATTTCCATCAGTCGCTAAAGGATGCTACGTTCCGCGGACACTACTATGTTGAGGCCAACGATCACTGATGCTGGAGAATTTGTAGTGACCACTATGCTAGCGTCTTAGAAATTGCTTGTTTTAGGCATGACGATCCTTAAGTGTGGAATTACCAGTGGACACAATCTAGTGGTAGTTTGTGCAAATAAAATATGAGGATATGAAATTAGGTAGTTATACCACATCTTGCCAAAACAACTAGATTTATCTAAATAAAACATTGTTAAAATTATAATATGAGGGCAAAATAGACACTCAAATATCCATAAATTGGATGTTATCAAAACTTAGAGTCTAGCCCATCCTCAGGCAAACAAATATAATTAAAGCATCGAACAACTTCAAAGGGCTTTATCAGATTATTATTTTTGGGTATGACGAATGTCTTTACGTTAGCCTTAAGTTGCGACATATGTATCATGGCTAGGTGTTGTTGATCCCAAGATTTTCCTTCTCGGCTCATGAGTTTTGTTACTCATATTGCATGTTATGACCTTCTTCTCGGGGAATGATTTCTCGTTATGATGCATTGATAATCCCTTTCCTGGTCATATTTCTAGTTAGAGGTAGCTTTCACACCCAACTTTTATTTTTTAGGGGATCCTAACTATTGTGCTGGGGTAGACTAAGGTCGCAATGTTTCCTACCTTTCTCAGGTTTGCTCAACCACAATTACTGTTGTAATGAAAGTGTTACCCAATTTGGCACCTGATGTAATCTCATGTGGTTATGTGAGGTTCCCTTCAAAAGATAGGTAGGAAGTTTGGTTTCTGGGCATGTGCCCCTCAACATCTTTTGAATTTTTGGGTTGATGATTTTATTCCACTCGACTTTTATTCCTACTCACATGCTAAGGGGTAATAGGAATTTTAAGGAAGTTCCCAAAGTGGGGATTTAAGTACTAGATGAGGTAGATGTTTCCTCTTTGCCAGGGTTATGTGCTTTCCTACTTGTACTTGTGATATAAGGTGATCAATCAGGACTACATTAGGCTGAGTCCTCCTTACCTCGAGGGTTCATTTTGGAATGATGAGCATCTTTTTTCACTTTACAATATCTTAGGATAAGGCTGGCGTAGAAACATTATCACACATGAATTTTAGGTGAATTAGATAGGCCAAATCAGTCATTCTTGAAATAGTTATGCTAAGAGTTAGCTTGAAGACAAGTAAGTCTAAGAGTGGAAGTTATGACTACATTCAGTAAACTTGGATCCAAAATTCGCATGTTTTACTAATTCCAGCAATACTTCTAATTTTTGTTCAATTTTTCAAAATATTCCCAAACTGGGGTTATGTGCAAGATCAAAAGTACAAAATAAGAAGATTAATAGTTCAAACAAACAAATTTAAATGGGAAGAGGGTATTAGAGTAGTACCTCCTGCACCCATTTATAACCCGCCAAACTTATCATACACTTCATCCTGGAGTGTTAAAGATGGAGGTTGGAAATAAACAGGTGGGGTTTACTCTTCACCTAGGAGTCCTTTGATAGCCCAGGTAGAGCACAATAACATGCCAGTGTAGATTTCTCAGAGTGTGCGGTAGGGATCGTGTTGTAGACTTTTGACTTTCACATCCCACTCTGCTAATATAGGTAGTGAAAACCATAATTGTTGGATTGTTGAATTTTCTGGGGGCTTCTGTGGTAGAATTGTGACTTCTTGAAGTCTTTATTAGGGGTGTACTTGTATCCCTTGACATGCTTCTGTATCATTATAATGATTGGTTCTGCATAAGTCTACGCTTTCTCTTCTGTGACACTCTTTGGCATAGTCGTATCTGTATATTTTTAAGAGAGAAGGCCTTGTCAGAGCTGTTGTACAAGACTGCGGTCTTTGCCTTGATGTTGATCGCCAGGAGTGTGCAATAGTTGTCATGCAAGATTGGCAAGAAGATGAAATGTGGAAGTGAGCTTTGTAAGCATTTTAGTAATCACTCTTTTTTTCCAGAGTTCTTGTTTTTGATGATGTCCTCTGCTAACATGTAGTGTGCCATGCGTGTATTGGGCATACCATCTCCAACTAGGGACTGGAAGGTCATCATTACACTCACGGTCATGTATCCATTAGGTCGCATGGTTTTGCAGAGGTCATCTTTTAAAATGCAAATACCATCCCTTTAAAAGACAATTGCACCAAGTTTGTCATTTTCTTTCAACATGTTCATTATTATCTATAATAACCCCAACAAAACATCTTCGTAGGACCATTTATCAAAGTATGGGAAGCTTCCTTTGATGGTCCCAACTGGCCCCTCAGGCCCTGTCTCCCACATCTCATCTTCGTCTATCTCGCCCTCTTCTAGAGCTTCTGTTATTTGTACATTTGGTTCTGGGATGACTGAGGGGGCCTCTGAGTTTTTTGTTGGAGGAGGCATATTTTGTTCATCTATTTTTTGTGTTGGAGGTTTGTTCACGTCGTTGCTTCATTCTTCAATTTTGTAACCCTCTTTCCATGCCGACACATATTCTAGTTATGAAGGATCGTGCCATAAGCTACTCACGCCATGACAGTTTCTCATGAAGTAGCACACTCGTATAGAGTTGGTGTGATATAGCACCGGGAGGCATTGTTGGGTCATTGAAGAATCAACAATCATATATTACTTCCATTGTGTAGACTCCTCTTAGACCGTGGAGGTCTTTGAGGAAGATGTCTTCAAATGGGATGTTCTTGTTCACAGCCTCCATGAGACACAAGATGATGAAAGCACAGTCCTTAGATCCTGGCTCTTCCTGGGGAACTTTGGTACTGATGATGAAGTTTTTCCAGTTGTTGATGTGGTGGCTGCCTACCCACTGAATGGCATGCTGAAGACAGATGGGTACTTTTTGTATATCATGCACGCCTTTGTTCTTGAAGACCAGGCCAGTGCAAGACATCTCAGTGTTGTAATAGTTGTACATAGCCATTTGCTATTTGTAAAGATCAACTATAATCAGCTCCAATGTTTGACTGTTCTAATCGGTAAAGTGACATATCTTGTTTCTTGTATTTTTACTGCTTCTTGAAGCTTCTTGAGTGGTTCAAAGTTATATTTTCCTTTGTACAACTGCTTTTCCAAGATGGTTGTATAGTGGAACACTGGTTGTACTTTATCGACATGTAAGAACTCCTCCAACATAGTTGCGCAGAGCACCTTGAATAAACTTTTGCAGACTCATGCTCTTTTCAAGAATATACCTCTAATGTGTTCTCTGGTTAATGTCATCCCTTGGTTGTTGTTTATAGTATTTGTGCTGGACAAACTTTCATCTAGGACGTCTACAAGAACATGGATGTCTCTGCATGAAATTTGGGACATAGACGACATGTCCATTTCTGTCAACTTATAGGGGAGCAACAATGGCATCCGTTTTCCTACTGGCTCTTCTAGGGGAGGAGGTTCCCTTGGGGGTGCACCCATAAAGAATGAGGCAAGGTCACCTTCATCCTTGTCATATGCCCCTTGCCCAACTATTATTGTCTTTGCTGCCAGCGTTGGTTTTTATACATGTTGATTTACTTCAGTGGCATGCATTGCCAAGATTTCAGGTGAGGGTGTCATTGGAATGTTTGCTGCAACGTCATCCAACATTGCTAATTCTCTTAACGTTGTTTCTAGCATCATTATATCCAATTCAACGAGACTTTGTAGCCATATTTCCATCATACACACCATCATTATGCTCATTATGGTATGGGAACTGCAAGTAGACGTCCACAATGTCCATGCCTATCTTCAATTTGTCGAGATATCACGTAACTATTACTTCGTCATAGGTCATGGGTTTTTTGTTGCTATGTTCCCCCTGCTTGGACGGGTTCTCTTCACCATGTGGATCCTCCCTAGGAAGATTGTCGTTTGTTAGTGAGGAGTTCATATTGAAATCTTGCATCTTATTGTGGGGGTTGGTTGTCGACCCCTCTTCATATCTATGTTGTTCTTCTACTGGGACATGCTCGTCTCAAACTTCCTTGGGTATGTTTGCCACTTCTTTGTCTTTGTGTTGAGCTGGGTTTGAGGGGTTCGAGGATGCCTCTGAGGGTGAGGGGCTAACGATCTATTTTGTTCTTCTTTTGGATCACCTCTCCTCCTGGTATCTTTGTTCTTCCTTCATCGCTTGTAGAAACTCTTCATGTTCCTTGCACATGGTGTCCCTATCTCTCCGCATCTCATCCCTCTCCTTTCTAAGTCTTGCCATATCTGCCGCCATTGCTTGCATCATTGCTCTTTGGATGGTGAGGATGACCTGCATAGATTGGGGTTGGGTTGCGGTCCTCTCATCTAGTCTTCCTACCTGTATGGTTAGTGCTTGCAGGCTAGAAGAAATATATATTGAGTTAGAGGAACAATTTTGAATTTATTCACACATGTTGTTAAATTGACACCCTAATTCTTCCCCAAGGCTTGTTGTTTGCCATTGTTCATGTGTGGGTTTTGTCTTTGCGTCTATTGCATCCATCATCAACGGTGGTGTCACCTTCTCTATTTGATGTTGAGATGGAGTTGGTTGCTTTGGATCCTATGGTTGTTCTGCACCTACATTATTGTTGGCTGTGGGTGCTTTCACATGCTCTTCTATAGTAGTTTCCTTCATTTTATCGTTGTATGAGGCCCTTCATTATTCACTTGACTTCACATCATGTGCCTTTGGCCTTCCTATCTCCATAGGTAAAGATGGTTGAGTGGTGAAGGCATCAACCCCTTCTTTATTGGTGTTGGGTGCGGCTTGTTCTACTGGCATCATCAGCTCTATCCTTGTTTCATCCTTCTCTTATGGTTTAATCACTTTCAATGCCGAAGTTGGTGCTTTTGAAACCATCTTGCGGACCTTGACGAGCACTTTTTCTCTTTTTGCCGATTTTGCTGCTTTCTCTCTTTCTGGTACTGGTAGTTCGATAGGAGGTGTGAGTGCATCTATAGGTCTTCTAATGGTACTGGATAACATTGTATTGATAACGTCTCTAGAGACGATCAACTTATGAGCGTCGTAGTAGCTCATTTCTAGGAGAGGAAGTAGAACGTCCGATTTAGTTTGTTTGTAATAAAAAAAATTCCCCTTTTGTGCAATCATCCCAACAATTATGAGGTTTATTATGTTGATCAATATGTTTCCCTTGGCTTCTTTGTACTTATTTATTTATCCTAAGTCAAGAAAATAGAATGCAATCGATGTTATTTTTCCTCCTATGCAAAATTCTCTTGTTCCATCTGTGCTGGTGGGTGGATAGTTTGTGAATTAGTAGTCTCCCAATGTTGACTGGTCTTTTCTCTAGCATGGGCTAGATCAGGAAGAGATCTCCTCTTGATATGTTTCCAGATTCAGATCTTGCAAACATAGTGTTGTCTATGATCTTCTGGATCACCCTAATGAAGCAAGAGGGCATCTGCATTGCCTTTTATGTCCCTAGTCTATGCCTCGACTCTCCCATCAACCTCTCGCATGTTCCATGGTTGTTGAATCCTATATAATCTTTGTCATACATAGCATCCATGTTGGCTCTAGATTGTTCTTCTATTTCAGTGAATATTGCATTTGGCATCTTTTCTGTCAAAAAGAAATCCTTACCCACCATGCAGACTTGCAGCTTGAACTTCCCTCCTATGTCATCTTTTTCTCTCTCTTCAAGAGGCACCTTCATCAGGTATGGCATAAACTTTGGGGTGAGGTTAGTGTAGGAGAGTTGAACTTTCACGCAGATGATGTGGAGGTTTGCCCCCTTTAGGAACTCCATAACATGCTTGTTGATCATTAGATGTTGGAAGTCATATCTTTCCCTATATCATGTTGTCTTGAATGTTTTCATTCTAATGAATAACTCATACTTGGACTGGTGTTCCTGATCTCTAGGATGGAACACAACTTGTAGTTCTTTGCATCGGTCATCCATTGACACATGTGTTTTGTTAGCATCTACGTTTGTAAGTGTGTTTGATGATGTTGCCCCTCCATCCCGTGGTTTGGTTTTCACTGCCACCCTCTTATTCTTATATGCTGCCCCATGGTTATTCCCGCTACCTTCCAATTCCCTTTAGCTTTTATTTCTTCCTCAGAGGGGACATATTCTGAAATGTTTGTTGCTTTAGATGGCTATGACTCCTCTTCTCATTTAGGAGATTCGTTCCCTAGTAAGGCTTCATACTGTTCCTTTCGTAGTTGTAGTAGTATTCTCTTCTCCTCGGGCATGTTTGGATGCACATTTAAGACATTTTTTATGATTTCCACCGCTTCCTCGATCTCAGCCAGGGATGTGACCTTGTTTAGTGATTCCGAGGTTGATGATGGCATTCTACTTGACTTATAAAATTTTCTTTATCAATAGGGGAAAGTCGATTGCAATCAACTGACAAAAACATGGTAGGAGGGTGAGTCAGTAACTAATACTGAATGACGGAAGGACATGAGAGAATTCAAGTTGATTGATGGAAAATCCCTTCCCAGTGGTCACTGAGAATTTGTTTAAATAATAGAGGTTGACGAGATTCTCATCAAGCCTAATGGATCATAAACATTGATGACTAATGAAAGATTTCCTTCTTGTGGTTGTTGAAAAATTGATGAGTTAAACTAACAAACCTCAACGGTCATTGAGGTTTAGAGACTTAAGTGTTTGCCAAAAAACTTGAAACTGAGGTGTTCGCTAAAATTTTTAAACCTTCACTGGTTGTTGAAATTTTTGGGAATCTTGGCAGTCACTGAAAATAAGTGAACCAAAATCCAAATTGAGAAATTGGTCTAGGAGGTTGTTGAATATAGTTCTTGAAAATCTAAGTGGTCATTGAGAAAACTCTACGGTCGTTGAAAATACACCTTGGAGGTCGTTGGGAAGACTAGGGGTCTTACGAGGCATTTATTATTCTTTCACATTGGGTGAGAGAGTTTTGCAATTCAAACAGATGATGGAGAAACAAGAAAAGAGGAAAATCTCCAGTGAAACCCTAATCGTGCAAAAACAAGGCACTAAGGCATTTGGTGGTAAGGGAGAACAATCAAGAGAGTGAATGGAAGAGGGAGAATAAAAATGGAAACAAAGGTAGGGTTTTAGGGATATCATCCGATGGTGGTTGGTTTGTTAGGGTAGTACAACAACTCAGAGGTTTCGACATATGCACAACTTGAACAACGGTGGACTAGAACTTCAATGAGGAGAGAGAGAGCTCTGAGCATCAGTGGCGGTGGCTTCCTTATGTCTTCTTTGTCCATAGTTATCTCAAATCGCCTTTGAAATTTTGCCAGAGCTTCACAACATGAGGTAGAGTGAGGTTTGTAGGTTGATGACTGGGATTATATACTTTTTGGGGTCATCGATCACTAAGAGTTGAAGATGGAGCAACAGTCATTGAGATTCTAGGAACTCAGCGGTAGCTGAGTATTAATCTCAGTGATCATTGAGAATTGATCTCAGTGACTACTGAGAATTTTAGATAAGTGGTCGTTGAGATTTAATCCTCTTTTGCTGAGAGTTTGATGGTCGTTGAGATTTGGATCAGTGGTTGCTGGCCTGTTGATGTTTTGGTGGTCGCTGAAAAACCTTGACGGATAGCGAAAATGTGATTCTCAATGACCAATCGGTATCCCCCTTGGCTTGAATTGGACTCTTGAAATCAAGGCACGTTCATGAATTCATCTTCAACTTTATTCTATATACACTAGAAATTAAGAAACAAAGTAAATTTCACAAAATTGTGATGAAACTTCTAAGTATTAAGAAAAATCTAGAGATTTAAGAAAACAACTAAAGATTGAGAAAGCATGTTAAGAAATCCTTGGGTTGCCTCCCAAGAAGAGCTAGTTTATAGTATTTATCTTGACTTTATTTGGTTGGCTTCTTTAAACTTCCATTCTAGTGGTGCAGGTAAGTAATCCTCTAACTGGAGTTTCACTCTTCTCATGAATGCTTCATATTTTTAACACCTCTTGACTCTATGTCCATTCACCTTGTGAGTACCAGTCTCTTCACTACTGATCTCCAACATCCCAGAGGGATATATCTTTGTTACCATGAAGGATCCTAACCATCTTGACTTTAGCTTCCCTAGAAAGAGTCTAACTCTTGAGTTAAAAAAGAGAACCTTATCTCATTCAGACACATCCTTACTCTTTAGGCGGGCATTGTTCCATATGTTGGTCCTTTGTTTATATATTCTTGCATTTTCATAGACTTGGAGTCTAATCTCCTCTAGTTCTTATATTTGCAAAAACCTTTTCTTTCCTACCAATTCTGGGTCCATGTTCAAGAATTTGATTGCCCAAGAGGCTCCGTGTTCTAGTTCGATTGGTAAGTGACAAGCCTTGCCATATATCAATATGTACGGAGTGGTTCCTATAGGAGTCTTGTAAGCAGTACGATCTGCCCATAAGGCACTATCCATCATCATGGACCAATCCTTTTTTTTCCTCCCTACCATTTTCTCCAGTATTGCTTAATTTGCCTATTAGACACCTCCACTTGACTGGAGGTCTGTGCGTGATAGGGGGTGGTAACCTTGTGCCTTACTCCATACTTCTTCAGTAGTGTTGCAAACTGTCTTTATTTGAAATGGGATCCCTCATCACTGATGACAGTTTATGAGACTCCAAATCTTGGGAAGATAATCTTTTCAAACATTATGATCACAAGCTTTGCATCACAAGACGCGGTAGTTATTCCTTTTGCCCATTTTGATACATAGTCCACTACAACTAGGATGTATTGGTTACCTCTAGAGGATGGGAATGGTCCATATAATCTATCCCCCAAACATCAAAAATCTCTACCTCAATCCAAACTGACATAGACATTTCATTTCTCTTGAGATGTTTCCAGCAAGATGACACTCCTTACAAGTCTTTAAGTGAATATCTTTGAATAGAGATGGCCAATAGAAACCTGATTGTAGAATTTTGGATGCGGTCATGTCTCTTCCTGAGTGTCCTCAGTAAGGTGAAGAGTGGCATTCTGTGAGAATTTGATGCACTTTCTCTTCTGGTATGCATCAATGGTACATATTACCGGCACATCTCTTAAAAAAGATAGGGTCATCCCAGTAATAGTTTTTCAAATCAGAGAACTTCTTTTATTGATTTTAAGTGATGTTAGGAGTTAGGTGTTGACATAATAGGTAATTGTAGATGTTTGCAAACCAAGTTAAAGCATGTTCCACAGATCTTGCCATCATTAACATTGAATCAACATAGTTGTCATTTATAGGCAATGGGTATTTTTCATTGATTATGATCCTCGATAGATGGTCAATGATGACATTTTCTGTACCTTTATTATCTATTATTTTGTGATTGAATTCTTGCAATAAAATGGCCCAATGTAACAGTCTAGCCATGGTGTCCTTCTTTTGCATCAGGTATTCGACGGCACCATGGTCAATGTACACCTGCACTTTTGATTCTATCAGATAGGACCTAAATTTGTCAAAAGCAAATACTATTGCTAGCATTTCTTTTTCCTTGGTGGTGAAATTGACATGTGCATCATCTAGAGTTTTGCTGGCGTAGTATATCACGTGGTGCCTCTTATCTTTTCTTTGACCAAGGACCGCTCCAATTGCATCACAGAGGCCAAATGGCATTCTCCAGAAGGCATACATTCCACAGTTGCAATAAATGTAGTTTTCTCTTGATCATTAGGGTGGATTGGGTTCTGGTAAAATCATGAATACCAATCCAAGAAACTAAAATATGAATGATGGGCTAGTCTTTCCAAGACTTGATCTATAAATGGCAGTGGGAAATGGTCCTTCTTAGTGGCAACATTTAGCTTTGTATAATCAGTGCACATTCACCGACTTGTTACTATTTGTGCTGCCACCTCATATCCCTTTCCCCCCTTTATGACTGCCATTCCTCCTTTCTTCAACACTATATGTATTGGGAATACCCAGTTATTATCGGTGATCGGGTATATAATTCCTGCATCGAGAAGTTTTATGACTTCCTTCTTAACCACCTCCCTAAGCATTTGATTTAGATTTCTTCGAGATTGGGCTATATGTTTGGTAGTCTCTTCTAGATTTATCTAGTGCATACAAATAGCTGAGCTTAAGCCCTTGATGTCTTCTACTGAGTAACCAATTGCTTTTCTATGGAGTTTGAGTTTATTTAACAATTTCTCTTCCTAATATTCTGTCAAGTCAGAGTTTATAATTACATGATTTCTTTCTTCATTTTCAAGAAACTCATACTTTAGACCATTGATGTGCTACTTCAGCTCTATCTTGGGCTTTAACACTTATTTCTCCTCTAGAGTCTGTTCCAAAGAGGTGAATTTTGCAGTTTCAATGGTCTCTTCCTCATCATCACTGCATTCTTCTTCTGGCTGGTTCAGATGGTCAAGACTTTTGACAACTTCCAGTTGTTTGACACTAGGGTCTGGATTGTTTAAGGCTCGCATGATTGGATCTACTATGACATTCTCTTCTTAGACCTCTTCAAAAAATTGATAGTAGTTGTCCATGAAATAAACTGACTAAAAAAGAGACGATCCTCTCATGAATTCTTACACATGGAAGTCAATGTGATCGTTTCCTACTCGTATGGTGATAATCCTGACTTCAACATCCATTAATGCCCTCCTAATGGAGAGGAATGTCTCCCAAAAATCATCGGGCACGTCAGATCTTCTACTGTATCGATCACAACAATATCACATGGTATAAAGAACCCTCCCACATGAATTGGGACATCTTCCACATTTCCTATTGGCTTTGTGAAGGTGTGGTCTGCTAGTTGGGTTCTCATTGTTATTTTGACCATATTGGTAAGTCCCAACCTCTGATCTAGAGTAAGGGGCATAAGATTAATGCTTTCTCTAAGGTCCGCAAGTCCTTGTCCCACTTCATTGTCTCAAACATTGAACGGAATGGTAAAGGCTCTGGATCCTTTTGCTTTATGGGCCTTTTTGCTTGTACAAAAGCGCTAGATATTTTTGCTAGTCTCACTATTTCCACACAATCTTGTCTCCTCCTTTTCATAATTATGTTTTTAAAAAATTGGTATATATCGACATTTCCTCAATGGCATCAAAAAACAAAATATCCATATGTAGCTTCTTAACAACTTATGTAAGTTTTTAGAACCTTCATTTCAAATGAGCCCTGATCAGTTTATAAGGTAAAGGAACTCTTGGTGAGTACTGATCCCTATTTGCGAATGCCTCCTCAGTGGGTTGGATTTCTTCTCTATCATATTCTTCTTTCCCTTGCCCTTCTCTTTGGTTTTATCCTTCTTGGTAAGTACTTCCACTTCAGGTGCTTCCTCAATTATAACATGTTTGGGCTGTGATTCAGTGTTAGAGTTACCTTCTTGGATAGTCTTGCCTTTTGGGTCTTCTAAAACTTTTCTAGAATGGAGAGTGGCCATTTTTGCACTCTTAGTGTTGGATGGTATCTTTCCTAACAGGTTCTTAATCAACTCCGACAACTGTGCAAGTTGATGATCAATCTACTTTTGATGGGTGTGCATGTTAGCCATATGAGTTGTCACACCCCCTCAACCGAGTTTGCATCATGTGAAATACACAACTATTGGTGATAACATTTTGAGTTAATTTCTCATTTATTAATGCTTATTTCTTTCAAAACTCAAAGAGTTCAGACATCATATCAAGTTGGTTAGTGTCTGACTCTGATCTTCACTTGGCCTATTCAAATTTCTATTTTGATTTTGACCTTGACCTTGATAATTGTTTCTGTTTTGCTGGTAATTTGTGTTTTTGGTCAACACATCCGGTCCTCCGCCTCTCCTGAAACTAGGTGTTCCCTTAGATGGATTGTTTAACTAATGAGCATTCTCAGCAACATCTTTGTTTCCATAGGAGAAACAGGGTGATTTTGTCTCTTAAAGTTAGCATAAGATTTTTTTTAGTATATTCTTTGTTGTTATCTTCCTCGAGCTGAGTATAGATGCAATTGCCAATACCATGCTCCCTCTCTATAGGTAACACACTTCATGACCTTCTCATGTTTGACTTTTCTTTTGTTTCCAGTGTCCTTCAACTTCTTTATGTACGAATCGATCTTTTGAATTTGAGCAGTTATGGCTTCTAGTGCCTTAGACTCAATGGTCGTTCCTTAAGATGTTGCTTTCTTGGTTGAACCTATTTTGTATTCCAAACCGGCTTATAGAGCAGCCATGTTATCAATTATTATCATGGATTTTGTTGGATTCTTCCCTAAGAAGTCACTTCCTACTGCTGTAGTTAGTGAGGTTCTCTCTATAGATGTAAGACCATTGTAAAAGGTGGTCACTAAAAATCCTTTGTCAAAGTTGTGGTGAGGACAGTCTCTCTGAAATTCCTATAATCTTTCCCAGTCTTCATATATATATATATTCTCCCCAGGATTTTGCATGAACCCAATGATCTTATGCCTATTCCTGATAGTCTTTTAAATGGGGTAGAACTTGGTGACAAAAGCATCAACCAAGGGTGCCCATCCATTAAAAGTCTTGTCAGTTAAGGAGAGATACCATGACAATGCTTTTCCCCTCAAAGAGAGGTTAAAGCATTTGTAGTAAATCACCTCATGCAACACTCTATTCATCTTGACAGTGTCAGAAATGTTTTTAAAAGGCATCTAGGTGGTGGTAAGGATTTTCATCACTGGTGTTGTCTCCAAATGCCTTGTTCTGGATCATGGCGATGACCGCTGGATTCAGTTTAAATTTTAGATCATTGAACCCAGGGATCATTACTGGACACCTAGATTCCTTGGCCAGGTAGCGACCAATTCCTGGAGGGAAGGGCCTCCATCATCATTGCCATCGTCATTGTCTTGGTTATCATTGTTGTTGTTATCAATGTTGATGTTGTTGTTGTTGTTGTTTCTCCCATTTCTCCTTACTCTAGGATGACGACCTTCATCGTGACGTCCTTCTTCACGCTCCTCATCATGAGGTGGTTCCTCATGAGGTGGATTTTTAGGTCCTTCTTTGTCAGAGTGGTATTCTTAATGATCAAATTTAGCATCTAGTTGAGGTCGAGCTTGTGGTTTCTCAACCGTAGGGTTTCAGTCTTCTCGCTGGTGTACTCCACTATGAGGAGGCATGTTGATTGCAGGTGGGTAGTTATAGTCACTATCTGCTTCTTTTTAGGCTACCTAAACTGGATGTGTGAAACAAAGTATTCGAGATAGTTAGAGATAGCGGATTGAGAATGTTGCATTCAAGTCTATTGCTAGACTTGAGGCACAAGTGTATTCTAATTAGACTTGGATTCTTAACAGTACTAGTTTCCTTGTCCCCGACAACGGTGCCAAAAAGTTAACTGACCTAAATCACATGTCCAAAAGGAGCAAATCTAGGATAGTCAGACTCGTAAATTTATAACTGGACACTCATGCCCCGCAACTATTATAAGGGGTCCAATATAGTAAATTGGGGTCAAAACATGTGGATAAGGAGTGGTATGCATTAAGAATGTAGAATCTTGTCTTAGTTATACCAACCAAAGAGTAAGATAGAGTTTGGTGTTCCTTTAGGGAACAATGTTACTCCAACCAACAAATAAAGCAAAAAAAAGTAAAACAAAGCAAGAAGTAAAATAAATAGGTAAGCAAAATTAAAGAGTAATATATCAAGTATGGATGGGAACTTGGATTAGGTTTTACCATCTAAGGTTAATACTACTCTTTCGAGGTACTAACAATCAAACATCACAAGATGGTAGCTAATCATACAAATGAAGCATTAAGACCAAGACTATGGAGACAATCATTGCTAAGAGCATATATTCAATCGATATAAGTATTTACATGTTGGGAGAGCCTTATTGATACTCCCCACCCATGCTATATGTTTAGTCACTCATGGTGGTCAGTAGCATTATGTATTTACAAGTGTAATGAGACATGAGAGAGAATGATGAAATGGACAAAGGAGGTGAAGGCGAATGAACATATTTAGAGAAGAAGGAGATACACCAACTATGACCACAAATGACCAAGGATGATGCACGTATCCTTCAGATCTAGATCTGGAGTGGGTGTGGAGAGTGGTTGATCCTTCTCTCTAGAAGAAACTAGTGGGGCTTGGTGATGGCATATGAATTTTGTCTCCTTCAAAATCTCATCTTCAGGGATTAGGAACCGATGGCAAGATGGCTATACAGTGTGGCAACACTTCATCATCTCTCACACATCATGACCCCCTTCATGGATGAAGTGGTCGAATATTTATAGGCATGGTTCTCAACCAGCAACCCCATCACTTATTGAGCTTATAATTTCTCAGTGGTTGTTAGGACTGTAGGTTTGATAGTTGTCGAAGGTGATGTGCCCATCAGTCATTGGTCCTCTCTCACATTCAATGATCACAGAGAGAGCTGATGCTAGTGATTGCTGCCGTTGGAATTTACATAAGTCACCAAAGGATGCTAAGTTCATCGCTTGCTGCTATGTTGAGGCCAATGACTACTGATGATGTATAATTCTCAACGACCGATGAGATAGCATCATAGTGATCGCTTTCCTTAGGTCTAGTGATCTCTTTGGTGTGTAACTACCAATGGTCGCCAAGATTCAAATCTTCGTCTGGTGGTATTCTGTGCAAATAAATGATAAGGAGATGAAATTAGGTAGTTATACCAAATCTTTCCAAAACAACTTGATTTATCTAAATAAAACATTGTCAAAATGATAATATGAGGGCAAAACAGGCACTCATATATCCAAAAAATTGGATGTTATCCACCACCCACCTCCATCCCAGACTTAGAATTTTGCTCATCCCAAGAAAATCCCAAATCTGATATGGAGGGAAGAGAATCACTTAGGTGGTGGAGTAGGGGAGACGTAAGGAGGCTCATAGTAGTAATGGCCCCAATTTTGGGAGTTAGGGCCAGGATGTGCTTGGTGGGCCCATACTCTGCATAGGATGTTCTGGTGGGGGCGTAGAAGCCACAATTGACATGCCGAGACTCCTGAGAATGCTGCATAAGGTAAGATGGTTAAGTGATGTCTCTGGCGCTGTTTCTCACACTCAATTTGGTCCAACTATTGTTGGATCTTGTAGAACCCATAAGGTTTGTCAATACCTGTATCATTGGTAGTGTGCCTGTTGGTACGACGTCTAGTATAAGGAGGAGGGGGATGGCTGGAATCATCATCATTTTCCTCCATAGAGACACTCTGTCGATGGGAAGTGGGCTCAAGGATGTCACCCTCTGGAATTGGGTTCTCAAGATGGAACCACTAGATCTATTCCAGTAGGTTTGACATCTCATAACATAGTTTTGCTGCTACAAACCTGGCATGTCAGGGACCTTGAGGTGGACATTGGGGTCCCTAAATTTAAGATAATATATACCTGTCTGGGCACCATAACAGGTAACATGGCTTGCCTTCAGATATGGAAGGTTGATTAGATGATAAGTCCCCTTTGGGATTGCCTGGAAAGGAATATGAGTGAAGTCCAAAAGGATGGCAATGGAAGTCACGAGATGGCTGATGCTAAAGGCCAAGCTATTGCTACAATTCACAACCCATTGACTCGTTGATAATGGTGTTTGTGGATCCTTGCCCAATCATCCCAACAAATCTTCGTCTAATATTTCTTCCATATCTTAATGTGTTTATTGGTTTGTTCTACCTTTGGGGTCTGTTATCTCTTCAGCCAAAGGTAAATAAGCAGTAAAGTGAGGGATCAAGTTGTCAAATTGTGCCATAAACCTATCAAAACATGCACCATCTAACGTGCTATATCACAGAAGTAAATCAGATCTAATCATCTACGGGCTAAGGGGTTACTCCCCATGCCATGATATATGGAACTATTCACACATCATAGAGAGACACACAAGAGTGAAGGAAGGAAGAACGGAAGCTATAGGCTAATAATAGAAGAAGAATCCAAACATGACTCTGATCTAGGAACAATGAAATTACACTCTTCTTTAATCCTTGCTTAAGTAACAAAAATAGACCAAGAACAACAGATTCACAACTAAAATTTCAATATAAAAATGAGTACAAGTTATAAGAATTCTAGATGCTTAGATGTAAACAAAACCTTAAAGACAAAAGACAAGATAAAAAGATGGATCCTTTTCTTGTGGATCCCCCTCCTTTTATAGGGAGAAGGAGGGGTGGAAACCCTAGGAACATCACTAATTGTGGTTGTAGGATACTGTATAATTCTTTCTAGTGATCGCTAGTTGATCAAATGGGAGTCCTAATCAGTCAACTGGGACGCATGGCTGTGCGAACCTGGGGGACGTGAGTCAAAACCCTAAGTGGGTTGGTGGCATGGAGTCATCTTAGGTATGACATGATTCTTGATAAAAGTTTGTGCTCCAAGTAACCTAAGTCGTCTGGTTGGAGGATTGGGTCGCCCGATTCGAATGTTGAGTCGATCAATATGCGTAATGAGTAGACCGGTTCATTGAAGTGGCATGCCTTCTTGAATTGCATTGAGTTGATGAATTGGCATCATAAAATGTTCGAATGGAGTTATGGGATGAAACAATTTGGGCACGTGAGTCGATCAACTGGTGGGATGAGTCGATCAACTAGAGTATTGGAAAGCTTTGGGTAAGTGCAATGGAAGCTTCTAGTCTTTTGATTATGTGAGCGGTGAGGTAGGTTCTTGTACTCCAGAGTTGAGAGAATCTGTATAAATGTGGAACCTAAAAATTGTGAATTGAAAATGATAAGAAATCTATTCAATAGGTCAAAAGCAAGTAATTTGCAAATATTTCCTATAACTGAACAAAAGCAAGATAATACTCTAAACAATGACCTAAACGATGTCTTTTTACCACTGATTCTAGGCTCGAGAATGGCCACCACTGCTGGTTTATGTTCCCGTACATCAAAGACTATTAAGAATATGGGATTTACCCACTCTTACAGGGTGGAGGCTAGAGGTTTCTCTGGAGGAATATGGTTGTGCTAGAAAGGGGAGGAACACAGTATACAGATCATCCAAAGTCATAGACAAATGTGACCTCTAAAGTGGATCCAGGTTCAACCAACCAAATGCATACCTGTACAACCTGAGAAATGGTTACATAATTAATCAAGAGGTTCAAATTGCAACTAATGCAGTTTAAGGTCTATACTAGACTATACAGATTGTTGATTCAGTCATTTATGCCTTTCATGCCACTGTAGACTCAATTGGCACGTGAAGCCATCCAAGTTCAAAGGATCTTGGTAAATCATCACCCTAAAACTCTCTCTCTCAGATTTCTGAGAGGCTGATAGACCTAGAGTCTATCCTTAGCTTAGAAGATAATAATAATTGTAATGGTACTGATAATACCATGTTTTATTACCTCCGCTTTAGCTTGTTCTTTGTAAGCTCTTTTGGATGAAATAGTTGAAAGGTGATTCCAAAAAAAAAGACCTAAACGATGTGATGAAAAAGGGATGAATATGCATTCATCAACATCATTGAAGACGACAATGAAGAGTCTAGAAACATGAGATTTGGAGGCCATTGAATAATTAAAAGGAGATGCTTGAGGTGTGGGTGGTTGAATAGCGTGAGTTTGAGGGAAAGTATGACTTCAAGAATTTTGACGGCAATGATGGATATTGGACATTGTTTCCTTCCAAAACAATGATTGAAAAGGAGTGCCATTAACATGAAAGAGAGAATTAAGATATTTATTATTAGAAGAAAATATGTACAATTGTGGAAAATTTCATAATATACCATTCCTTTGAATGTGTCCTTTATCATTTTATCTGATTTTCATTAGAATGTTGCTTCCTATGGAAACTATATTGAATGAACACTTAAGCCAATAATTTGAAAAGACATTGATTGACACTGATTGGTTATAAAGAGGCTTCATTCTCAATTGTATTGCATGTTACTCTTCTAGTTTACTAGTGCATTTTAATTAAATAAAAAAATGCAATCCTTAAGAAGCTTATTTGTTGTGTTCTTGAAATTTGATTGATTCTCACACCGTACTTTGATCTCCTCCGCTCTCTCATTATCCTTTGGTCTCCTCTTCCTTGTTCTTTGAATTGGCCTCCTCTTCCATGTCCTTTGATCTTCTCTTTCATATCCGACCACATCCTTTCACAAATGATATTGGCTCCTTCCTAATTATGGTTTATGGCATCGGTCCTTGCTCATCTATTTCTTTCATTATCAACAACAATTACAACAATATCAGGAAGTTTTAACACCATCATGTTCCTCTGTAGTTGTTCTCATGTCGAACAACACATGCACCCACATCACTTGTCCTTTCAAGAGTCTCCACACATAGCATGGCATGCCTTTCCAAGTAGTTTTTTCTAATCATTTTTGAGTCGTACATTTGTCCCTGCCCACTCGTGTTGGAGATATTTGTAAGGTGTTGGAATACACTGATGTTTGGGAAGGCTTAGTCACTACTCTTCATTCTTGCAAATGTTGGATGTGTGACTTATGTCTTGCCACTAAACCTTGGTCCAAGGTTTGCCCCCGACTGCGCTTCTGATGGATCAGATGATACTATCACTTTATCTACCACCCTTGTCAAGATCCTATCGATGTGATTGTTGGCTTTCTTGCCTCCATCAAGCCTAGATTTCTGGATCTATTAATTGTACCTTGATGTCTCAATAGAATATTGAACCACCACCTCCTCCTATGGACCATATCTAGCTCAATGCAAGTCTTACTGATTATGTCTTTTGTGTGGGTGTCCCTATGATAAAGATAACTCCACTTCTTTGTCATTCACCATTTGCCAACACTATGTGTGTTGTCTTACAACAAGTGGCTTCTTTTCCTTACTCCATTGATACTTGGGTTCGTCTTTGATGTTCCCTATGTAAGCTCTCTATTGTTTTTTTTCTTCTAGGACTACCCAAGAACGCTCACCACAAAAGCATGCCACACTCCAACAACTAATGATCCTTAAGGCCCTAAAAACATGGAGTTTAGCACCTGATAATACCTAACAACTCGTTGCTTAGATCGTAACCCACCATTGTCCTTTTGTGCATGCACAATCTATCAAAACCAGAGTTTCACATGCTAAGATAAAAAATCAAGAATGTACAATTTTTGATGGCCATCTGAGTTCTCTCCTCTAGTGGCATCATCCCCTCTAACTCTGCTACTCGTTTAGAGCTTGAAGAAAAACCACCAGATGCCCCCTTCTTATATGTAGTATGTTAAGATATTTCATGATCTCTCTTTGTTGCTTCTCATGCTATGACTGAAGAGGGAATCTTATCCTTCCATAAAGGGACAAGTTGTGCACATGACAATCTCAGTGCACAACACCTTCTTGATGCTATGTGTGGTGCATCAACGTCCATTAGAGATGACTTTTTAAATACAGTGTAAACTGTGGTCAACCTTTGGCTTACCGGTCGTCGTCATGCATCCCTAGCTCCCTATGTTTCCAATGCCCTTTTTACCCCTCTTTTCAATCCAAACAATGGCATTCAACCTATGGCTGTTTGAATGATTTGGTGTCACCTTGTTTCTAAGGTTGCAATGAAGGGTGCATTGCTGAATGTTTTCAATTATCTTAAGGATCATCAATTTGGTGTTGTTATTCCTGGGGTGTTGAAGCCTTTCTACATGCTGTCACTCAGCTCGTCCATGATCGACAACATTTTACCACTCTTACGATGGCCCTTGTTGACTTTAGTAACACTTTCAATAGGGTTTATAGGTTCATCATATTTAAGGAAGTCCATCTTCATTTCCCAATTATTGCAAGTTGGGTTGAATTCTATTATAGCTCCACAACTCCTCTCTACAAGGATCCTAATGAGCCTATTCTCTCCGTCACCAGGGTCCAACAAGGTGATCTACTGGGGCCATTTCCTTTTTTTGTTGTCACTCTATCCTCTCATTTTGCAACTGAAGGATGAATGTCACATCAACCTTCTTGCTTTCTATCTTAATGATGACACCCTCATTGGTGACACTAACAAAGTCTCCAAGGTGTTATATATTACCCAAGAATGATGCCCAGACTTTGGTCCTCATATCAATATCAAGAAAATATAAATATTTTGGCCTTAAGATAAACTAAAATGAGCCCCAGAGTTTGGCATGTTCCCTACTAACATATCTCGTCCTATGTGTGGAGCAAAATTTTTAGGAGGTCATGGTTCCATAGATTCATGTTTTGCTGCGTAACTTCTTAAGGAATGTTTGTGTAAAGAGGCGAGATCACCTCCTTACTAAAATTTAAAGGAAATACAAAACATCCATCTTTTTATAAAAATAATAGATATTGAGGGATGCATGTATAATATTCCAAGTAAATAAGCATTCAAGTACATGTAAAATGTCAATAGTAGTGGAAAGGAAACTAAGTTATTACATTGCTTTTGAACTCAGTTCACTACATGAGTTTCATGAAATGAAAAACTAGTAAGAAAACTAATAGGATCTCATAGTAGTAGCATAGACATCCTTGAAGCAAGACTTTGACCTACTCTTGATTTTGGTTTCCTTGACCTTGTTCAACACCTTGTTCCAAACCTGGGTGGTTCAGAAAGAACCCAGAAAAAGAGAGAGAAACAAGGTATGTGTCAAAATAATGAACAAGGATAAAAGATAAAGAAATTACATGGAAATAAAGGCTAAAATTTCATCATAAGATGAAGAGATCAAGAATATGAGGCATAATTAAATAGATGCTTGCCATAACAAGAAAAACAGTAAAAGATTTGCATGCATGATTAATATTAACTACCTTAACTAAGTAGGGTTGAGGAACCTACCGGACCTCAACCAAATAGGCGAGAGGAAAATAACACATTCCTAGTCACCTACAAAATATTTTATAATGGGGAGAGTAACACATTAATTCCCCTGGGCAAAATAACACATGTTCTATCTATGGTTGGTTGTACAAAAGTACCACTACATTAAATAAATAGTCTAATAAAACCAACATGCTAAAGAGAAACTATGTCAAGTACAAGCATCAAATATTTGAACATTCCAGTGGGGTACAAGACCCAAGAAATAGAATATCAATATTGATTTTGAGGCAATTATAGCAAAAAAAGAAATAATAGGAGAATTAGGGTTCAATCAATGCCTCATTAAGGAATTTAGGGTTTGGATCACAAATTGCCCAACTTAGGGTGTAAGAATGCACATACCTCTCTTATTGAGCTCAATGATCAACTTTCACCACTTTTAGATGATCCAACTTCAATTTTTGCCTATTTTAATATATTAATATGTATTAGAACATATAATGCACTTTCATGGAGGGAAACCCTAATTTTGAACCTTTTTAACAAAACTCGGATTTTGACTCTAAAAATCTCACCAATCAACTTATTAGGTTTTTTGATCAAGAAAACATATTTTTATGTCTATTTTGGAGTTAATATGTTGAATTTACAATTTGTATGGATTTTATGCATTAAATTCATCCTCCAAAAATCATACTTCAAAAAACATGGAAATCAGGCATTGAAAACATTTTATTAGAAAGAACATAATTTTTCGATTCCAAACCATATTTATTTGTTAATTTTGGACCACTGGATTAAAAGATATGAATTTTACAAACTGGACCAATCAGAAAAAGCCAAGTCATCAAATTCCATTGTGAGAAGGAAAAAGAGAGAGGGAGAGGGGATGGGCCATGATTTGACTCAACCACACATAGCCAAGTTGGTGGTCCACACCCAATCATCCGCTCGGTTAACTCATTCCAAAGCAAAGGGACACACAACCAAAAGACAAAAATAACCCCAAGCGAGAAATGAAGGGAAGAAGAGAATCAAAGGGGTAAAAAGGCAAAAGAACAAGTGGGATTGTCCCCTACCTTGCTCACGATCAATGACTAGAAGCAACTAGAGACCTATTTGGGCAATTCTACACAAGGCGATAAACTGAGAAAGTAAATACACCAAAAGAAGGAGAAGGGTGCCACAAAACTGCTGATGTAATTGAATCGAGGTGGCACGAGGGGCAAGCCCTAGACACCACAAACCCAAGCTCAAAATTAGCTTCCTCGAAGCAACACACTCGATGTGCATGGAAATTAAGATAAGAGGAGAGTTGGGTAAGAGGATACAAAGATTTTAGGGGTTCTATTTATAGACGTGGTAGTGATTTAGGGTTTATAGTCATGGTAGGTTTTAGAAGCTAAGGATCGAGATTGGGAATTTTCCCAATTCACGACCCCAGGTCATGAGTAGGGGATCAAAAGAATTTTTTTTAATTGGAAACTAGTGGAGAAACAATCACGAGAAAAGATCGTGTGTGTAGCGAGAAATCCCAAAACAAAATTCACTACTCTGGCGACATGTTTCCTATTTGGCTGAAGCTAGGTGACAACTTCAGAGCCGTTGGATGGTGGATCTAACGGTCCAAAATGCACGCGTAAGAGAAAAATAAAAGTCAGTCAAAAATTCTTTGCATGACATAATAAATGAAATCTGAAACTGATTTGGACTATATAGTGGATGCATTAATTTCTCTTTTTTTCTTTCTTCTTTTGAGGGTGCAAACAAATCCCAAATTATTTGAAATTTGATACCTAAATTAATTTGAGTTTGTAGAATTCGAATATGCAATTAGATTTCCATTTTGAAGACTTTTGATTCATTAAAATTAGCAAATCTTATTTTTTCTTTCCTCATGTATTAATGACTCTAAGATTCTCTAAATTTGATGAAACTTCACCCACACAAATTTGCCATTAATTTTACATGTTGAAGTTGTTTGTACATTTATTTAATATTTTGAAGGTTCTACGCACCTCTCTCCTAACTTCACCTTTTCATCAAAGATTCTCCAAAATGAATGAAAATTCATGCAAAGGCATATTTTATTGTATACATCACAAATTTGGCATTAGTTGTTAATTTTGGAGTCATTAATGGTTTTATTTTATATATTTTAGATATCTCCTGTTTTCCAATTCAATTAACAAAATTATAATGACTAATTTCTCAAAATTGTGAAATTGGTCTCTTAAGTAAACTTTAAATCAAAGAAAACAAATTTGGTCTTGAAATTATCTTTTGAGTTTCTATTTTATGATTTTCAGGCAATTTGCTCACATTTCCACTATTTGACAAATTAATTCATTTAATGTCACATTTTCATTGTTTTAGGATTTTCTTTTCTTTCTTATGCTCCTAAAGGACAAAGAAACTTCTAGTACAAATTTATTTTATCTTTATCCCACTTAAGTGGATATTTTGCAAATTAGACCCCTTTATAAACTTTCACTGAGGTATATGTGCATAAACCCTTTTATTGGTATAAGTAATGAACCAATTCCTCACCAAACCACTATGAATTTCACTAATTCAACATTGAGGACAAAAAGGATATAAATGAAATGAAAAGCTTAGAAAAAAAGGCTAAAATAAGATTATACATAGATTCAGGTCATTACAGCACTCCAACAGTTAAAAAGGTTTTCATCCCCAAAATCTCAAACAAAAAGAGAAGGGTGAGTACGCAACATCTCATCTCTAAGATCCCAAGTAGTTTCTTCCAAACCACGATACTACCATAAGACTTTGACCAACTCGATCTCCTTTTTCTTCAACTGCTTAACTTGAGAGTCAAGAATCTTCAGAGGTAACTCTTCATAGGTCAGATTCTCTTGAATCTCCAAAGGTTCTATTATGAGTACATGAGAAGGGTCTTTCACATACTTCCTTAGTACAGAAACATGAAACACATTATGGATCTTGTTATAGGTAGGAAGAAGAGCTAACCGGTATGCACAGTGTCCAACCTTATCCAAGATCTCAAATGGTCCAACATAGTGGGGACTAAGCTTGCCTTTAACATTAGATTGTGCAATAGAATATATAGGCTTGATTTTTAGGAACACATGGTCACCCACAAAGAAACTTACATCAGGCCTCTTCTTGTCTGCATACATCTTCTATCGATCTTGTACAGCTTTCATATGCTTCTTAATCAACTAAACCTTCTATATCGTCATCTCCATGTCATTGGGCTTCACCATAGTACATTCTCCCACATCATCCCAATGTACTGGAGAACGACAATGTCTTCTATATAAAGCTTCATAAGGTGGCATACCAATACTATCTTGGTAGCTATTGTTGTAAGAAAACTCAGCCAATGGAAGATACTTATCCCATGCACCTCCCCAGTCCATAACACAAGCACAAAGCAAATCTTCTAGAATTTGCACTGTCCTTTCAGACTAACCATCTGTTTGTGGATGATAAGCTGTGATAAAACGTAAGTCAGTTCCCATTTCTTCCTGAATGTGACTCCACAAATGAGAGGAAAACTTTGGATCACGATCAGATACTATCACTTTAGGTACACCATGTAGACAAACTATCCAATCCACATACAACTAAGCCATCTCATCAACCTTGTAAGTGGATTTGAAAGGCAAAAAGTGGGCAAACTTAGTAAGTCAATCAATCACTACCAACACTGCATCATAACCTTTCTTGGTCTTAGGGAAACCAATGGCGATCTTCTCCCAATCCATTCTAGAATCTCAAGAGGGTGAAGAAGAGCACCATGTCATTGATGTTCTATCTTGACTTACTGGCAAGTCAAACACTTTGCAACAAACTAAGTGACATCTTCTTCATATTCTTCCACCAGAAACTTCATTGTAGGTCCTTGTACATCTTGGTTGTATTGGGGTGTATAGTGTACTTAGACCCATAGGCTTCCCTCAAAACTTGTTGTCGCAAATTAACAATTTTAGGTATCCACAACCTTTGTCAAAAATGAACAACACCATCCACTCCAACTGAAAAGTTTGATTGTGGTTTCTCAGCTAAGGCCTTCATCTCGTCAAGCTTGAGACTTTCTAAATGTTCATCAACTACTTCTAAGATCCAAGATGGTGTAATGGAAAAACTAGACATATGAACACATAACTAATCGACATCTTCAGAATCAATAGGTTGCAGTTGCCAACAAGAAACATACTCCAGATTCATAGTAACATAGACTACATCTTTCTTATGACTCAAAGCATCAACAACTACATTTGCTTTACCAGAATGATAAGTGATGGTAAAGTCATAGTCCTTAAGGTATTCCATCCATATTTGCTGCCTCATATTCAGATCCTTCTGTGTCAAAAAATACTTCAAGCTTTTATGATATGATAAGACTTCAAACTTAACTCCATACAGATAGTGTCTTCAGATATTTAAAACATGCACGACAGAGGCTAACTCCAAATCATGCGTAGGCCAATTCTCTTCACTAGCGTTCAACTGGTGCGAAGCACAGGTGATCACCCGATCTTCTTGCATCAAGACACACCCTAATCCTTGATTAAAAGCATTAATGAAAATGATGTAGGGTTTTCATTCAATATGTAGTGCAAGAACATGAGAGGATGTCAAACATCCCTTCAATTTTTGAAAATTGTCCTTGCACTCTGGTGTCCATACAAACTTGACTTCTTTTTGTGACAACTTTGTCAGAGGGAGAGCTAACTCAAAGAAACTCTTGCTTAACTTCTGGTAGTAACCTGCTAAACTGAGAAAACTACGTATCTCAAATGAAGTCTTTGAAGCTTTCCACTGGGTCACAACTTCTACCTTTGTAGGATCAATGACAATACGTCCGATAGAAATCACATGACCTAAAAACATCACTTCCTTGATCTAGAACTCACACTTTAAGAATTTAGTAGAGTTGATTTTCTTTTAGTGTGTTCAACACAATTCACAGATGTTCAAGATGTTGTTCTTCAAACTCGGAGTAGACCAAAACATCATCGATGAACACCACCATGAAGTGATTGAGATAAGGACAAAACACTTGATTCATTAAGTCCATGAAAGCAATAGGGGCATTAGTCATGCCGAAAGGCATGACTAGAAACTCATAATGACCATAACAAGTTCTGAAAGATGTCTTCATAACATCTTCATCTTTTACATGCATATGATAGTAGCCACTTGACATATCCATCTTCGAGAACACAGTGGCTGACTTTAGCCGACCGAACAGGTCATCGACGTGTGATAAAGTATAATGGTTCTTTATCATAACTTGATTAAGCATATGATAGTCCATGCAAATATGTAGTATACCATCCTTCTTCTTCATGAACAAGACAGGGGTTCCCCAAGGTGATACACTAGGGCACACAAAACCTATATCGAGAAGCTCCTAAAGCTCCTTCTTAAGCTCGACGAGTTCAACGGTTCCAAGCGATAAGGTAGCTTCGAGATAGGTGAAGTTCCCAATGCGAGCTCGATGGAAAACTCCACCTCACTGGTTGGGGGCAACTTGAGAAACTCTTCAGGAAAGGATGGCTAGACCTAGGTATCACGCTATAGTCGAGTGCTCGAGACCAGAGAGTCAGAGGAGGAGAGAACGGGTCTAAAGGCCACATCCAGGATTGATTTCGGCACTTCTAGTGGATCGTTGTGTAGCCGAGAGACAACAAAATGAACGTGCTTGGAAGGGGGTCGTCCAGAGTAGCTTTTCTCTAGGGGTTAACATAGTTCATTCAATGTTTCCCATGTTTTTCTTCTTCTCTATCATGTTTTTTACTACAGAAACCATGCAGGGCTAAACTCCTTGTTCCTTAGGACCTGGGAGTAGCTCATGTATGTATTGTATATGCATTTTATGTTTTAATATAGTTTCTTCTCTTAATATCTAAATATGAATCTATGGGATTTGCTTTATCTATTTGTGCTTGATCACCATAAATAGAGTCTCAGATCCTTAATAGCTGCTGAAAAAGGGATTAAGGGTTAGAAACACATAGGTCCACTCGTTTATTGACATCCCTTGTGAACGGTGGGGCATAAACGGGAGGATATTACCCAGAGTAAAACCAACTACACCTAACTAATGAATCGATTGCTATGAGAATGAAATTAGATTTAGTTTAGGTAGGGAAATTACATTGTGATAGCGGGTAATTTCTAGCTACGGGCTCTTTTGTGACGCATCGTTCGAATAAAACGTTATTAACTAAGCGGAAGCGATCACTAAGCAGCGGATTATAGAAAATTACTAAAAATTAAAACCATTTTGCAAAGAGGTCCACACATAGGAAAACTCTTTCATAAAGAACCGGAGTAATTTAATTACATACTGGTTCACAAGTACATGTCCTGTTTCATCTTTTTCTGAGAATTACGTGCATCAATTGCTCTTGTTAACTAAACACAAGCAACATAAAATCTCAAAGAACTAAGCCAAAATCTCAAAAGCACTAACTACTACTCCGAGGACCTGAGAGTACAGAGCCGACACATAGGACTCTATGTACACCTATACAAGGCATATCAGCCAGTGTCTCCACCTGAGAATTCACTGCTGTCCCTGCTGCTGTTGCCATCCTTCACCTACTGAAGAATTCCTGCCTTCTCGTCCGTGTCCACCTAAAAATGTGGTTCCCACGGGGGTGAGACAATTATAAATTTCCCCAGCGAGAGATATAACTCACCGTCAAAAACATTATTATTGCATATTAATAAGATAACTCTGAATAGAGGAATCATAATTGCTTAACAATAGTTAATTCAATGTTTAACAGATTAGAACATTATTCTTATCTAAAGCATTGCAGCTGTAACTTGATAGAGCAGCATGTCACTTATCCAATAAGGAATGTGAAGAACATGTATAAAGTTTATCCGTTACACTAAGTAGGATAATATCAACTAATGTTTCTCGTATTTCAACTTTATGCAAATACACTACACAACTGATTAGGTTTTACACATCATGTTTCAGACTGCAATTAACTTGCCAGAGTATATTGACATCTTAATTATAGAGTTATAGCCACACAAAATACTCTCTTCAGGCTTAGAACACATAGCTAATGCCTGACATTGTTTTGTGGAGTCATGGCCTGTAGCCATACACTTCTAACAAAGTATTGGGATCTTAATCCCTCATCTCATCAAGTACCTTTCCATTTATTAACAATTTCATCATCATGATTATATAATATGGGTATTCAAACCCTTAATTCATCATATAATACTTGTTACCTCATAACAGGTAACTTAATACCTTCAGTTCATTTGATCAAGGTAAGCATGATTCTTACTACACAAGCATTCCACACAGCACACAAAGCTTAATTCACCTCTTGTTACTTCTTAGTAGGCAACAAGGCATATTATGGCTTATGAAGCCCATAAACAATTTCAATAATTAAAACATCATATGGCACACAGGGCTAATTAATTTCAGATTACCTCTCACTAAGCAACAAAGCATACGAAGGCTTGTAAGGCCTAGAAAACATTTTCAATATAAGAGCATCATAGCTCATACCTGACTATGCTTATCATCTCAACATACCTGCATGATTAGTACTCATGATAACAGTTATAATGCTTTCATATCAACACCATGCAACACAAAGTAATACCATTATTCCCTTTTAGGGTTAGGATTTCTCTTGCATATCATCACCCTCCATTAGGGTTTTTCATAAATAGCCATTTAGGTTCTCAAGATCATATTATTAATGATCAAGTCCTATTTCATTGCTTCATACAACAAAGAGCTAACATTGATAATATAAGTATTCAATAATACTTATTTATTCTCATCCTTTATCATTAAATGAATTATCAACACAAAGTATGAGTTTCTCTCTCATCTTTACCAGAATATGATTGCATCATAGCTTATTGATTTGGATTAACCTTGTCATAAGGCGTGTTAGCCTATACTTATCAAAGTGCATAACACCTCAATGTAACAACTCACATGACACACTTCATATGTCACTCATCCAAATATATTGGATTTAAAATACATCAAGGTATACCAAACTTGAGGTGCTGGATGTGGTATCTATTATATTTTGATGTATCACTTCCCTCATCACCTATATGTTACTTGAGTTCATCAACTTAGCTTGTATTAGGGTATTTCCCATCCTAATACTTTATACGCAGTTCATCACATTTCATGTAATGTATTGGTCATAAGTCACTTATTTAGAAAATTCAACCATTGCTAATGATATGGACTCATCTTTGAGTTAGGAACTATTGATGTAAGGATATCCATTATCAACCTCTTTAGGTGTTACACTTGTCAATATATCAATCACTATTCCATTATTAGGAATAGGGTTTTCCATGTTTATAAATTAAGGTTCACATAGAATCTCCCATAAATATGGGTTTCACATAACATCACTCTACATTAGAGTTTCACATAACATCCTTCTATATCAGGGTTTCACATAGCATTACCTAAAATTAGGTTTTCACTTGACATCACCCTTAATTAGGGTTTCACATGTCACACCCTTGATTAGGGTTTCATCAACCTTCTCAATTAAGGTTTCATGATCTCTTTACAAAGGATCATACCCTGATTTCTTATTATGTACATGTTGAAAGTATCGAGGTTTAACCATTACATGATTGTTCTTCATGTAAGGATTTCTCTTTCTCTCATCCTCTCTAGGATGTCAATTACTTCAATCTTAATTAGATTAGGTACAATAAACTTGAATGAAGGGTTGTCACAACATATTAAATTATTGCTTACATAAGCATCAAGAGTTAACCACTCAAAAAGCTACTAATTATCCTAGTACCTCAAAGGTACAACCATTGTAATCACCTTTGATTTGCATCATTATTATTCAATTAGTTAATTGACCTTTAGTAATCTTAGGTGTCCAAATGATTTGACCAATTGAACCTCAAATGGTCTTAGTCACTTAGACCCCAAACGGTCTTGGTCACTCAGACATTGAATGGTTTGAAACCATTTAAACAAAACCATAAAGAAACCGTATGGACAATTCACACTTGAAACCACTTGGGTCTCCAAACGGTTTGAGACCGTTTGGTCTCAAATAGTCTTAAGACCGTTTGGACCCAAACAGTCTTGAGACCGTTTGGACTCAAACGGTCTTAAGACCGTTTGGTCCAAACCCTCTCAAAACTGAATGGACCAACAAGGTCTTTCAACACTTATCAATTCAGGGATTCAATCATTAAACCATCTATCGATTGAACTACTGATTTATTCTTCAATTGAACCATTGAATCACCCTTCAATTGGACCTTCAATTAGGGTTTTGATCCCAATTGAACTAGGGTTTATAATCAAGAACCCATCAATTAGGGTATTGAAATCGAGGAACCATCAATGGTTGACATTGTGGAACTAATTCAACTGAAATCGTTGGATCATCATCAAAAAATGATATGACCTGAAATCAAACGGTCTTGAGGCCATTTGGATGACCTCCAAATGTTCTTGAGACCGTTTGACCCATCCCATCATTGAAAGTTGTAAAATTCAATTAGGGTTTGCATCATTGAATCGATCATCAATTGAGCTATTGATTATATTTCAATTTGATATCACTGGATCTTCAACCATCCAATCATACACCACCATAGACCTATAAATGGTCTTGGTTGACCTCCAAACGGTCTTGAGACCGTTTGGTCTAGTAAACCCAAAAATTGATTCAATTCACTTAAGGGTTCAACGCTCAACCCGATTAGGGTTTGCATTTAAGGAATCATTCACAATTGAAACCATCAAGATCAAACAAATTGAAACCATTGGATAAATATCCAAGTACAACAGCATATTTCCTCAAATGGTCAACCATTTCAAATAGTCAACCACTCCAAATGGTTTGTAACCCAAACCTCCAAACGGTTTGCAAACCGTTTGGTCACCAAACAGTTTGGTTAAACCGATTGGACCAAAATTATGAAGCCGTTTGCAATAGATATTTGTGGAGGTGTGTGCTTATGATGATGTCATCATCATAAAGATATAAACCCACGAAGCTTTATGTGATTTTCATGGTAATTGCATCAATCAACCAAATAAAATTTCAGGAATAAAGAAGGAATCTACAATTGATGAAGATATGAAATGAATAACAAAGTTCAAGGGTTCAAGTTATATAACCCGCCTTCAATTGAGATCCAAAGCTTCTACCTCCACGTATTTAATGGTGAAAGAAACACCTTCCACTATCCCAAGCTCGTCCTTAAGCTTTGAAGTGAATAGATTGGCTAGGATTGAAGATGGAGTGAAATAGAGAAGAAATCATGCATTGTTTTGTGATTTCCACCATGAATTCAAGGTGAAAGAAGGTCAAGAAGCTTACCAACAGGTTGGGGGTCGTCCTCCTGTTGCTCCAAGATCCCTTGTTCGTTTTTTCAAGCAAGAAGTGAAAGTGGATTCGAAATTACCCCTTCACCTCATGGATAAAGGAGCTTATATATGAATTTTATTGAAAATTCATTTAAGAGAGAGAAAGTAGGAATTATCTCCTCAAATTTCTTGCCACTTGCCCCATTATCTTCCTTAGAGACTAGGATATCCTATTTTCCTATTATTCCTCTCAATTATCCATGATTTAAAGAAAAGCAAATTAAACACCTTAACCCTTATAATAATAATATTCTAAAGTTAGTGGATATTTCTTTTTCTTTTCTTAATGTGAGTGGGCTCTCCACTCACGTAGATATTTCCTTTTCCTTTGCAAGGCACAAGGACGTACACTCATAACCAAACTCAACCATTATAGTTTTGGTTGAAGGGCAATCCAATTAATATAATTATTTTTGCATTAAATTGAATTAGGGTTTCAATTATGCTTACATCTTGATTATTTTAATATCAAGATTCTCTCTCCTTCAAAGTGATACAAATGAGGTTCCCCTCTCAAATTATTTTCTCTACATGATGCCAAGAATCATGAGGGACCCTCTTGAAGTGATATTTTGCATATTGAACCCTAGGTTTTGGGTAATTTGCTCATTACACCAAAACTAAGTTTTAATGCACAGACATTGCTTTATCAGCTCTTTCTTGTTATTCAGGCTTGTAGAAGCCATAGTACTGCATCATACTCATTACCATGATGCTTCAAAACATGAAGAACATTGTATCATGTACAATTTGCAAGTTAACCCCTCAACTTGGGTAATTTGCATTTTAGTCCAAAACTAACAAAACATTGTTTCAACATTATTCAAAAAGGACTAAATTGAAATATAAGTTCCTGTTGAGCCTTAATCACTTTTCAAGAGATAAGAGAAGCATATAATCAACTTCATTAAGAAAAATATCTAGGTTTAAGCATAACCCATGTCAGGGATGTTACAAATTATAAACCCCTAACAAGGATTTCATCCTCGAAATCCCAAGAATAGGGAGAGACATATTTTATTCATTTATCATACCATCAAGTCTTCACATAACATATTAATGTCATGGAGATATCATAGATCTTTAAACCACACAAAGTTATTCCACACAAATTTATCATCTTGGCTTTACCATACAAAGCACATATTTAATTGATCTTAAATTATTACCCCTCTATCAATGTTATGTTTATGCAGAGCATAAACCCCTAACATATGATGTCCATATTATTTTATGTAACTAGATTGATTTCATAGTTTGCCAATATAGATAACCAACATAAATCATCTATTATTTCTCAGGTACCATACTCCTTACTTTGGTATTCATCATATGTGTTGAGAACACATCTCATTTTTATCATATTCATTTCTCTGTTGTTACCACTGAAGGTACACATGCACAAGGTATTTCTTTTACTTTAAGACATTGCTTGTTCCATATATCATTATCCTAGAACCAAGGTCCAAAGCAAGCTGATACTTTTCTAAGTATCCATCAGCGTATTATTTCTAATCCATGCACATCAAATATCATAATACTTACTTGATTGTCATGTTAATGAAAGGAGAAACATAAAGTATCATACTCCTATCATTACCCAAGGTTGTTCATTAAAGGGGAAACATATATGTATATATATATATATATATATATATATATATTTAACAGAGGTAATCCACTCATTAATCCTTTATTTGTTTGGGAAAGTTCACTTAACACTTCCTATGTAATTGGGAGAGTTAACTTAGCACTTTCTATGTAATTGGGAAAGTTCACTTAGCATTTCCTATGTAATTGGGAAAGTTCACTTAGCACTTACCTATGTAATTGGGAAAGTTCACTTAACACTTCCTATGTAATTAGGAAAGTTCACTTAGCATTTCCTATGTAATTGGGAAAGTTCACTTAGCACTTCCCTATGTAATTGGGAAAGTTCACTTAGCACTTCCCTATGTAATTGGGAAAGTTCACTTAGCACTTCCTATGTAATTAGGAAAGTTCACTTAGCATTTCCTATGTAATTGGGAAAGTTCACTTAGCACTTCCCTATGTAATTGGGAAAGTTCACTTAGAACTTCCCTATGTAATTAGGAAAGTTCACTTAGCACTTCCTATGTAATTAGGAAAGTTCACTTAACATTTCCTATGTGATTGGGAAAGTTCACTTAGCACTTCCCTAGAAGTGTGATTGGGAAAGTTCACTTAGCATTTCCTATGTGATTGGGAAAGTTCACTTAGCACTTCCCTATGTAATTTGGAAAGTTCACTTAGCACTTACTATGTAATTAGGAAAGTTCACTTAGCATTTCCTATGTAATTGGGAAAGTTCACTTAGCACTTCCCTTCCCTATGTAATTAGGAAAGTTCACTTAGCACTTCCTATGTAATTAGGAAAGTTCACTTAGCATTTCCTATGTAATTGGGAAAGTTCACTTAGCACTTCCCTATGTAATTGGGAAAGTTCACTTAGAACTTCCCTATGTAATTTCATTATACTCACTAGATTATTTCAGAATGACTACTTGATCAGAGTAATCAGAAAGATAACAATCTAAGAGTTCCATACTTGCCCTATTTCCAATAATCATATACCTGGCCAGGGTATACAAGCATTGAGATTAGGTAGTATGCACTTTATTTACTATCATGTTTCTCACTTTTCATATCATTATACACACACATGATTTCTCATTCCTAGATTTTCTTCAGGCATCACTTCTATATCTCATCTTTTATCACACAGATAAGAGAGATTATAAAGCATTTTAGGGAATGCTGAGTAAAATGTAATATCTCATCTTTCTTGTGTCCTCATAGGAAAATCAATAGGGAAATTCATAATAGCAATCCTTTTTAGGATTATCAGATAGCATCAAGATAAGGCATATCGAAATGAAAAAGCTCTATCTGACTATTACCCCTCGTGGTCATCTACCACTTTAGGTTGACTCAACACATAGAGTCTAGCTGTTTCATGTTGTTGCTTTTTCCTTTACTTAGTGGCTACTGTCTTGGTGTACTAGGCATTTATTGACTGGTGGCACAAAAAACTTTGTCTTTTCAGAACAACTAGGCAAATGGCTCTAAAATTATAGAGACCTTACCTTAAATCTCAGCTTATTTCCCCTCCTTGGGCACTACCATCACAGATGTACTATCTGTCTAAACTTATGGCAGAGTCTACTTTCTCACCATATGTTAATCTTTCCCACCTTTCCACTGTTCCAACATGACTATGTCATTCAGGAACCCTTTATAATCCCAAAGTTTCCACATTAAGGACTGGTAACCTAGGTTGTAATGCTAGTATCCAGTCTTCTATATGTATTACTGTTGTCCTAACCTGCCCTTCAAGAGCATAACATAGGATTCTCTATCCTGATCAGGTCATGATGGGAATTCTCAGGCACTTGTTCTTCTCTTGCCTGATCCCTTTCACCCTCTCCTGGTGCAACAACATTGCCCTTAGCAATGTGTTCCTCGTGTTTCCCAATCATTTATAAACTTTACCCTTTACTCTGCATACGCAAACGTCACTATAGGGTATACTAGAGAACACTAACACAGACTCAACACCTTAGTCCTATGTCTCTGTAGACTCAGCGAACCTTAAGCTTTGATACCACTAAATTGTGACACATTGTTCGAATAAAACGTTATTAACTAAGCGGAAGCGATCACTAAGCAACAGATTATTGAAAATCACTAAAAATTAAAACCATTTTGCAAAGAGGTCCACACATAGGAAAACTCTTTCATAAAGAACTGGAGTAATTTAATTACATACTGGTTCATAAGTACATGTCTTGTATCATATTTTTCTGAGAATTACATGCATCAATTACTCTTGTTAACTAAACACAACCAGTATAAAATCTCAAATCACTAAGCCAAAATCTCAAAAGCACTAACTACTACTCTGAGGACCTGAGAGTATAGAGACGACACATAGGACTCTATGTACACCTATACAAGGCATATCAGCCAGTGTCTCCACCTGAGAATTCACTACTATCCCTGCTGCTGTTGTTGCTATCCTTCACCTACTGAAGGGTTCCTTCCTCCTCGTCCGCGTCCACCTAAAAATGTGGTTCCCACAGGGGTGAGACAATTGTAAATTGCCCCAGCGAGAGATATAACTCTCCACTAGAAACATTATTATTGCAGATTAATAAGATAAATCTGAACATAGGAATCATAATTGCTTAACAACAGTTAATTCATTATTTAACATATTAGAACATTATTCTTATCTAAAGCATTACAGCCGTAACCTGATAGAGCATCATTTCACTTATCCAATAAGGAGTGTGAAGAACATGTATAACATTTATCCGTCACACTAAGCAGGATAATATCAACTAATGTTTCTCGTATTTCAACTTTATGCAAATACACTACACAGCTGATTAGGTTTTACACATCATGTGTCAGACTGCAATTAACTTGCCAGAGTATATTGACATCTTCATTATAGAGTTATAGCCACATCATATACTCTCTTCAGGCTTAGAACACACAACTAATGCCTGACATTGTTTTGTGGAGTCATGGCCTGTAGCCATACACTTCTAACAAAGTATTGGGATCTTAATCCCTCATCTCATGAAGTACCTTTCCATTTCTTAACAAGTTCATCATCATAATTATAGAATATGGGTATTCAAACCCTTAATTCATCATAGAATACTTGTTACCTCATAACAGGTAACTTAATACCTTCAGGTCATTTGACCAAGGTAAGCATGATTCTTACTACACAAGCATTCCACATAGCACACAAAGCTTAATTCACCTCTTGTTACTTATTAGTAGGCAATAAGGCATATTATGGATTTTGAAGCCCATAAACAATTTCAATAATTAAATCATCATATGGCACACATGGATCATTAATTTTAGATTACCTCGCACTAAGCAACAAAGCATATGAAGGCTTGTAAGGCCTATAAAACATTTTCAATATAAGAGCATCATAGATCATACCTGACTATGCTTATCATCTCAACATACATGCATGATTAGTACTCATAATAACAGTTATAATGCTTTCATATCAGCACCATGCAACACAAAGTAATACCATTATTCCCTTTTTAGGGTTAGGATTTCTCTTGCATATCATCACCCTCCATTAGGGTTTTCCATAAATAGCCATTTAGGATCTCAAGATCATATTATTAATGATCAAGTCCTATTTCATTGCTTCACACAACAAAGAGCTAACATTGATAATATAAGTATTCAATCATACTTATTTATTCTCATCCTTTATCATTAAATGAATTATCAACACAAAGTATGAGTTTCTCTCTCATCTTTACTAGAATATGATTGCATCATAGCTTATTGATTTGGATTAACCTTGTCATAAGGCGTGTTAGCCTATACTTATAGAAGTGCATAACACCTCAATGTAACAACTGACATGACACACTTCATATGTCACTCATCCAAATATATTGGATTTAAAATACATCAAGGTATACCAAACTTGAGGTGCTGGATGTGATATCTATTATATTTTGATGTATCACTTCCCTCATCACCTATATCTTACTTGAGTTCATCCACTTAGCTTGTATTAGGGTATTTCCCATCCTAATACTTTATACACCAGTTCATCACATTTATCATGTAATGTATTGGTCATAAGTCACTTATTTAGAAAATGCAACCATTGCTAATGATATGGACTCATCTTTGAGTTAGGAACTATTGATGTAAGGATATCCATTATCAACCTATTTAGGTATTACACTTGTCAATATATTAATCACTATTCCATTATTAGGAATAGGGTTTTCCATGTTTATAAATTAAGGTTCACATAGCATCTCCCATAAATATGGGTTTCACATAACATCACTCTACATTAGAGTTTCACATAACATCCTTCTATATCAGGGTTTCACATAGCATTACCTAAAATTAGGTTTTCACTTGACATCACCCTTAATTAGGGTTTCACATGTCACACCCTTGATTAGGGTTTCATCAACCTTCTAAATTAAGGTTTCATGATATCTTTACAAAGGATCATACCCTGATTTCTTATTATGTACATGTTGAAAGTATCGAGGTTTAACCATTACATGATTGTTCTTCATGTAGGGATTCCTCTTTCTCTCATCCTCTCTAGGATGTAAATTACTTCAATCTTAATTAGATTAGGTCCAATCAACTTGAATGAAGGGTTGTCACAACATATTAAATTATTGCTTTCATAAGCATCAAGAGTTAACCACTCAAAAAGGTACTAATTATCCTAGTACCTCAAAGGTACACCCATTGTAATCACCTTTGATTTTCATCATTATTATTCAATTAGATAATTGACCTTTAGTCATCTTAGGTGTCCAAATGATTTGACCAATTGACCCTCAAATGGTCTTGGTCACTTAGACCCCAAACGGTCTTGGTCACTCAGACATTGAATGGGGTGAAACTGCTAAACAAAACCATAAAGAAACCATATGGACAATTCACTCTTGAAACCACTTGGGTCTCCAAACGGTTTGAGACCGTTTGGTCCAAACTCTCTCAAAACCGAATGGAGCAATAAGGTCTTTCAACACTTATAAATTCAGGGATTCAATCATTAAACCATCTATCAATTGAACTAATGATTTATTCTTCAATTGAACCATTGAATAACCCTTCAATTAGACCTTCAATTAGGGTTTTGAACCCAATTGAACTAGGATTTATAATCAAGAACCCATCAATTAGGGTATTGAAATTGAGGAACCATCAATGGTTGACATTGTGGAACTAATTCAACTGAAATCATTGGATCATCATAAAACCATGATATGACCTGACCTCAAATGGTTTTGAGGTTGTTTGGATGACCTCCAAACGGACTTGAGACCATTTGACCCATCCCATCATTGAAAGTTGTAAAATTCAATTACGGTTTGCATCATTGAATCGATCATCAATTGAGCTATTGATTATATTTCAATTTTATATCACTAGATCTTCAGCCATCCAATCATACACCACCATAGACCTCTAAACGGCCTTGGTTGACCTCCAAACGGTCTTGAGACCATTTGGGTGACCTCCAAATGGTCTTGAGACCATTTGGGTGACCTCCAAATGGTCTTGAGACCATTTGGACTAGTCAACCCAAAAATTGATTCAATTCACTTAAGGGTTCAACACTCAACCCGATTAGGGTTTTCATTTAAGGAATCATTCACAATTGAAACCATCAAGATCAAACCAACTGAAACCATTGGATCAATATCCAAGTACAACAACGCATTTCCTCAAATGGTCAACCACTCCAAACGGTTTGGAACCCAAACCCCCAAATGGTTTGCAAACCGTTTGGTCACCAAACAGTTTGGTGAAACTGATTGGACCAAAATTATGAAGCCATTTGCAATAGATATTTTTGGAGGTGTGTGCTTATGATGATGTCATAATCATCAAGCTATAAACCCACGAAGCTTTCTGTGATTTTCATGGCGATTGCATCAATCAACCAAATAAAATTTCGGGAATAAAGAAGGAATCTACAATTGACGAAGATATGGAATCAATAACAAAGTTCAAGTTATATAACCCGCCTTCAACTGAGCTCCAAATCTTCAACCTCCACGTCTTTAATGGTGAAAGAAACACCTTACACTATCCCAAGCTCGTCCTTAAGCTTTGAAGTGAAAAGATTGGCTAGGATTGAAGATGGAGTGAAATAGAGAAGAAATCATGCATTGTTTTGTGATTTCCACCATGAATTCAAGGTGAAAGAAGGTCAAGAAGCTTACCAACAGGTTGGGGGTCGTACTCTTGTTGCTCCAAGATCCCTTGGTCGTTTTTTAAAGCAAGAAGTGAAAGTGGATTCAAAATTTCCCCTTCACATCATGGATAAAGGAGCTTATATATGAATTTTATTGAAAATTCATTTAAGAGAGAGAAAGTAGGAATTATCTCCTAAACTTTCTTGCCACTTGCCCCCTTATCTTCCTTAGAGACGAGGATATCCTATTTGCCTCTTATTCCTCTCAATTATACATGATTTAAAGAAAAGCAACTTAAGCACCTTAACCCTTATAATAATATCCTAAAGTTAGTGGATATTTCTTTTTCTTTTCTTAATGTGAGTGGGTTCTCCACTCACGTAGATATTTCCTTTGCCTTTGAAAGGCACAAGGACGTCCAATAATAACCAAACTCAACCATTATAGTTTTGGTTGAAGGGCAATCCAATTTATATAATTATTTTTGCATTAAATTGAATTAGGGTTTCAATTATGCTTACATCTTGATTATTTTAATATCAAGATTCTCTCTCCTTAAAAGTGATACAAATGAGGCGCCCCTCTCAAATTATTTTCTCTAAATGATGCCAAGAATCATGAGGGACCCTCTTGAAGTGATAATTTTAATATTGAACCCTAGGTTTTGGGTAATTTGCTCATTACACCAAAACTAGGTTTTAATGCACAAACATTGCTTTATCAGCTCTTTCTTATTATTCAAGCTTGTAGAAGCCATAGTACTGCATCATAATCATTACCATGATGCTTCAACACATGAGGAACATTGTATCATGCACAATTTGCAACTTAACCCCTCAAATTGGGTAATTTGCATTTTAGTCCAAAACTAACAAAACATTGTTTCAACATTATTCAAAAAGGACTAAAATTGAAATATAAGTTCCTCTTGAGCCTTAATCACTTTTCAAGAGATAAGAGAAGCATATAATAAACTTCATTAAGCAAAATATATAGGTTTAAGCATAACCCAGGTCAAGGATGTTACATCTTTATTTAGATTTATGAGAGAATTTATATTAATAATAGGAGGATATATATAGTGCTACCCGCGGTGAAACTGTGTTCTAAGGAATCCATCACCATTTGATTAAATCAACTTTAATTTTTAGTTTTAATTTCTCCTTCAGTTTAAACACCCCAATTCAGTCAATTTCCTTTGACCTAGCTGATCAGATCACAGTTAGTACTAGTCTCTGGACACCGTTTCCCTGCGTTCGACAACTCGGGCCTCGTTTGACCTATATTACAAGATGCATACACTTGTGTTTTACACGCACAGTAAAGTCATGTCACCACACCTCCTACATCAGGAAAGTGCTTTACCACATCTATATGATCTAGAGCAGGAGGTGTGGTGACACGACTTTACTGTGCGTGTAAAACACAAGTGTATGTGTCTTGTAATATAGGCCAAATGAGGCCCGAGTTGCCAAACTCATGGAAATGGTGTCCAGAGACTATTACTAACTGTGATATGATCGTCTAGGTCAAAGGAAATTGACTGAATTGGGGTGTTTAAACTGAATGAGAAATTAAAACTAAAAATTAAAGTTGATTTAATCAAATGGTGATGGATTCCTTAGAACACAGTTTCACCACGGGTAGCACTATATATATCCTCCTATTATTAATATAAATTCCCTCATAAATCTAAATAACATATTAAACTAATTAGGCCTACACTTGGTACATTATGTGATTGCCTATCTACATTGCTCTTTTTCCTAACTACCATCTACATGGAAGCCGTCCTCCTGATAAACAAAGGATGAGGAGGAAATCATATAAGTAGCCTACCAATAAGAGAAATGGGTGGTAAGGGATAGGTGGCTTATGAAAATTTACAAGGAACAACTGAATCATTATGTGAGCATTAAAGTATGATGAACCTATATGATGATAATGAACGAGTTATGATTCCTAATGCCTGCATAAATGGGTGGCATGATGCATCTGCTCAAAATCTCATACAATGAAATTGAACCAAATGAAAAAAAAGATCAATGGCATTATGAAAATGTTCTGATTTTTTTCTTCTTCAGAACAGATACACATCCTTTCTCCCTCTTTCAACCAGAGACAATTCTCTTTTTTTTTCTTTGGTCCTCTACACGATTGGCCTTATTCCACTAAATACATTCATGAAATTTCTCATATATCTCTGAGGGTATGGATTGTATGAGTTCTGCATAAATATTTTGCATCTCATAATGCCTTGATGAATGAATGATGAATGCATGCAATCTACATGTACATATTTGTATTATGCGACTAAATGATATGCACATGAATTGTTCATGCATATTTTTTTCTTTACCTAACTGATGCAAAGTAAAATGACTAACTATAATGATTCCTACTATGCTATGATTATGAAATTAAAAAGAAATGATTCAGTGTACTTGATCATCTCAAGGTGGTGGCAATTATGAATATAAAGTGGATGAAATCTCATAACTAAGAGATTAAGCCTTCAAAGATTATTATGTGTCCCTCTCTAATGACCTGTGTATAGGGTAACCATAGGAGTTCCTTCTTAAATTTCCATTTAAGGTCACCTTATTGGTTTGATCAGTTTAGGCTCAAACACCATTTTCATTCACATTTCATGGATAGTTGAGAGATTATTCATATCCCATGTCCTAAAGCTGACTAACCCATACACTTCCTCAAGGTGTGACTCAAAGAAATTGCAATAAAAGCTCATGTTCTTAATTTTAGACATTTCATTTGATTTTGGACCTAGAGGAAATTTTTACAAAACTCATGCATTTACTAATCCACTTTTACAGTAGATAGATGTGGATACAAATGACATAAATTTAAAAGATAACATGCAACATGAAATTTAAATGCAAACTAAGGATAAAACTATGATAGAAGGCTGTTCCAGCACCCCCAAGATTGAATATAACTATGACCACATAGTCAAAATTCCAACTTAAGAAGTGGAACAACAATACCCTGATCAATCTTGTTGAGCCAGATAGTGGGGCATGCTTGGGTCATGTGGAGGAAAAATCCCCTGGAAGTTGGGATCATATGATGGCATTGGGACTGGCATTTGATATCCTCCAAAATACCCTTGGCTCCAGTAGTAGTTGTAGAAAGGTTGCTGGTACTACTTATTGCGTTGCAGGTGAGTGTGTACATTCTCTTGGTTGGCCAAGAGAAGACACTCATTCTCGTAGATCACTTGCTGGTTTGTGTAGAGCCTTCCTTGAATGTCTTGTATACCTGCTAAGGTTACCTGCTGCTGCTACCATGCATGGATGTCTTGAATCATCCCATACATGCCCGCCATGTCAAAAGTGTCATGTTTGTCCTCGGATGGCGGCAGGGCTGAGGAACTTGAGGCAGCGTATCTCCGTGGTCGCTTGTGCAGTGTAGGTTGGCGAGTGATAGGGATGGTGTCCACCTTCACCACATCATCGTCGTCGTCAGCTTGCTGCTCGGGCTCCACTGTGGCTTCCTCTGTGGTTGCATCAATCTCTTCATCATCTATTGGCCACCGTAGATGCTCAACCCCTAGCTGACAGAAGACTGGGTCAGGGAGTAACCGCTCCATGTACCGGCCATCCACTATGCAACAAGCGTACACAATGTTGAAATGGACAGTATGTAGACCTCCCTTCTGGAAATGTGTGAGATCCAGATATCGTGGTCCCACTGGCTATAAGGTAGAGAGGTTTACCCGTAGATGAAGAGCAATGGGGGTAATGAGACCCCCAAAAACAATTGGTGCCTTTCTGGACTCCAATTGCCAAACTGATAAAACATGGAGGAGTAAGAAAGAACCAAAATTTACTAGCTCCCCCTTGAGAATCTGGTGGAGAAAGAAGAGGTCGGTCTTATGCTCCTTTCCTTTGCCCTGACTGGAGTAGCCAAAAATGGTGTTGGTGAGTATGCGGTGGAGGATGCGAGTAAAGGGATGCTCGATGTCGGTGATGGAGTTGACGTGCCAGCTGATGCGGAAGCCTTCTAGCACCTCAGTGAAGCATTCCCAGGCCATGTTGTAGTCCCATCCTGGGGAAGGTGAATGGTCTGGCACATGTGGCCAGTTGAAGATGCGGTTGAATTTGTAGAGGATGAAGGAATAGTTGGTGTTTTAGAGGTAGAAGTCGACCTTTCCTTCCCGCATAAGTTGATAGTACCGAGATTCCGAGAAGAATTCGGAATTTGATAGTATCGACGGCTGATGTTGCATGATGACTTAGGCGCAGATCGCCCTAGAGTCAGTACTATCGACACAACTCAGTAGTATCGAGTTGTGGCACAGATCGGTAGTATCGACTGCTCAATGTTGGTCCTCTGGTTCGTCAGATTGCCTTTCCCATTATTTTCTAAAAATTGAATGTCAGTACTATCGAGTCGAGTCAGTAGTACCGAGTTGCTGATATTTCTCAGTAGTTTTGAAAAAATGGCTCGGTGCACCGATCCTGGAAGCATCCAGAAGTCGATAGTACTGACTTGAAAGTCAGTAGTATCGAACCCTTATCAGTTCTCCATTCACAAATATTTAGAGGCTCGATAGTACTGAGTGATTTCTTGGTGGTACCAAGATAAATGAATTTCCATTCCTTTGTTTCTGACCTTAGTTTGGTAGTATCGAGCGGTCACTCGATAATACCGACTTTTTGTCTCTTTTGCATCCATCCGTCTAACCTAAACTCGGTAGTACCGAGTGAAAACTTGGTAGTATCGACTTTTTCTTTCTTGCACACTTAAACAAAATAGATCAAGGTAAGAACCCATACATACAAAGTCTACTATATGGGACTAGAACTAGAAAAGTGGGGATTTCCTAAAAGACAAGCAAGCTTCTGGACAGAGCAACCTTTTCTTGTTAACTTAACGAGAAGATGGTAGGGGGTTCAATGCTTTTACGGGATTGAACCTATGCGCTTGTTGCTTTTTCCTTGCTTTTTCAACAGACCTTCAGTCAGGTTCAAATGACCGAAGCTCCTTTCCAAGTAACCCGGTGGTGCCTTTTTTTTATAAAAATCAAAATCTAAACTTATGAAATAAAAAAATGCAACTTAAAATAATAAAAGAAAGGTTGGGATGCCTCCCAAAAAGTGCCCTTGTTTAACATCTTAGGCTTGACTCAAGAGAAACCTCAAACCTCTAATCAAGCTCTACAAGCTTGACTTCCTCTACTCCTCTCTCAATGTCACCCCCAAAGTAGTGCTTCAAACACTGGCCATTAACAAGGAATGACACATCTCCATCTCCAATCTTCACAGCACCGTGGGGAAAGACCTCCAAAACCTCATAGGGTCCACTCCATCTAGACCTTAACTTACCTGAATTCACTTAAATCTAGAATTAAAAAGTAAAACCTTTTGCCCCAGAGTAAACACCCTATGTAAGATGTGTTTGTCATGGACCCTCTTAGTCCTATCCTTATAGAGCTTGGTGTTTTCATAGGCATCCAACCTTAGCTCATCAAGCTCATTCAATTCCAATAATCTTTTCTTCCCTGCTTCATCTATATTGTAGTTTAACCTTCTCAAAGCCCACTGAGCTCTATGTTCCAATTCTATAGGTAAATGACAAGCATTCCCATAAACCAATATAAAAGGTGTAGTCCCTATAGGTGATTTATAGGCTGTCCTATATGCCCATAAAGCATCATTCAGAAGCATACTCTAATTCATCCTATTGGTTGAGACTGTCCTTTCTAGAATGTGCTTAACTTCTCTATTAGACACCTCAAGCTGTCCTTGGGTCTATGGGTGATATGGAGTACCTACTCTGTGCTTAACCCCATATTTACTCAATAAAGCCCCAAACTTACTATTTGTAAAATGGGTTCCCCCATCACTGATGATCATCCGGGGTATACTGAACCTACAGAAAATGTTCTCCTTCAGAAAATGTCATACTACATGTGTGTCATTGGTATGGGTTGGGATTGCTTCCACCCATTTTGACACATAATCTACAACAAGTAAAATGTATAAGTTAGAATTTGAAGACACGAATGGACCCATGAAATTGATTCCCCATAGATCAAACACCTCTACCTCTTAAAACACATTCAAGGGCATTTCATGCCTTTTTGAAATATTCCCTGCACGTTGACATGCGTCACAACAATGAACATAGTTATATGTGTCTTTAAACAAAGTCGGCTAAAAAAATCCACTCTCTAAGACCTTGGTTGCTGTCCTAGATCTAGCATGATGTCATCCTATAGGGAGTGAGGGACAATGTGACAGAATGCTCTCATACTCACTCTCTGGAACACACTTTCTCAGAATTCCATCCCTACACTGCCTAAGCAGCATCGGGTCATCCCACACATAATATCTCAAATAATAGAAGAATTTCTTCTTCTCCTGGTGTCCCCAATCCTCAGGTCAAATCCCAAATGCCAGGTAATTTACTATCTTGGCATACCATGGGTCAGTTTTCTTTAGAGAAAAAAGTTGCTCATCTGGGAATTCCTCTACAATAGGGATATCCACATCCCTCTCATCCACTCTCTCCAATTTGGAGAGATGATCTGCCACAACATTTTCTATCCCTTCCTTATCTTTAATTTCAATGTTGAATTCTTGTAAAAGCAGGATCCACCTAATTAGTCTAGACTTAGCGTCTTTCTTTTGTAAAAAATACTTAATGGAAGCATGGTCAGTCCAAACAATGACCTTTGTCCCCACCAAATATTGTCTAAATTTTTCAAAAGCAAAAACAAAAGCCAATAATTCTTTTTCAGTGGTGGTGTAATTCATTTGAGCATCATTTGAAGTCTTTGATGCATAATAAATAACAGTAGGGACCTTGTCTTGGCGCTGGCCTAAAACGACACCTACAACATAATCTGATGCGTCACACATCAGCTCAAAAGGCTTGCTCCAATCTAAAGCTTGAAAAATGGGATCTGAAATTAATTTTTCTTTAAGGACTTCAAAAGCATTCATACATTTATCATCAAAACAAAACTCAACGTCCTTTTCTAATAATTCAGATAGGGGTTTTGCAATTTTTGAAAAATATTTTATAAATCGGCGATAAAATTCAATGTGACATAGAAAGCTCCTCACTCCCTTCACCAATGTCGGTGTTGGTAATTTGGAGATGACCTCTATTTTGACTGGGTCTACTTCCATTCCCCTATTGGACACCTTGTGCCCTAGAACAATCCCCTCATTCACCATCATGTGACATTTTTCCCAATTTAAAATCAAGTGAGTGTCTTCACACCATTTTAGGGCTTTATTAAGGTTATATAAACAATCATTAAAAGACTCCCCATAAACTAAAAAATCATCCATGAAAACTTCTAAACACCTTTCTACCATGTTAGAAAAAATGGCGAGCATACAACGTTGAAAGGTAGCGGGTGCATTACACAACTCAAATGACATTCTTCAATAAGAAAACATGCCATAGGGGTAGGTGAAGGTAGACTTCTCCTGATCTGATGGTTCGATAGAAATCTGGTTATATTCGAAATAACCATTGAGAAAATAAAAATGAGAAAAACCAGCCAGTCGTTCTAAAATTTGATCGATGAAAGGTAAGGAAAAATGATCCTTTAAAGTGGAAGCATTCAAATGATGATAATCTATGCAAAAACACCATACTATGACTAACCTCGTCGGTATTAATTTATTAGCATAGTTAGTTGTCACAATTATCCCCCCTTTCTTAGGTACAACTTGAGTCAGAATCACCCATGTAGAATCATATATTGCATAAATTATACCCACCGACAATAGCTTCACGACCTCCTTCTTTACCACCTCCATCATAATTGGGTTAAGTTGCTGCTGTGGTTGAACTACCGCTTTGGCTCCTTCCTCCAATCATATTTTGTGTTGGCATAAGCTTGGAGAGATGCCCTTGATGTCAGCCATGGATCACTCGAATGCAGTCTGGTGGTTCTTTAGCACGCCAATTAGCTGCCTCTCCTCATTGTGGCTCAATGATGAAGATATGATGATCAAGAGCTTCTCCTCCACTGCCAAGAACACATACTTTAGACGCGGGGCAGTGGCTTGATCTCCAACTCTGGGGGATTCACCAAAGATGAGACCAATGGTGGCACCGGTGATCCTAGATCTTCAAAGTGTCTGGTGTAATAGCAAGGGAGTGATTTGAATAATAGGGTACACTCCTGCAAAGGGTTCTTATGTGGGTAGTCATTCACCACATTCATCAAACATGCTTCCATAGGTAATTGTGGATGCACCTGTACAACTAAATCAACAGTGGCCTCTTCAGCCATGGGTGAACAATTTACTTCCTCTTCCTCCTCTGGATATCGTATAACTTCCACCAAGGATACCACTTTGATATTCTCCATAATATCTACTACTAGTGTGCCTTTCTCCACCTTGGTCATGACATGTGCCATTTTTAAAAATGGCCATCCAAGGAATAAGGACATGGGTCCCTCAATATGCTTCAGAGTATTGCACTGTGCTTCATTCTCTTTTGACTTTGAAACTTCATGCATCCAGATTTTAAATCGGTCATCTTTGATACCCAAAGTCAATCTTCCTCTTCCCATCTCTAGAATCATGTCTGCTATGGGTTGGAAAGGTCTTCCCAGTAAAAGTTCATTGCCATGATCATCTTGCATCTCCATAACTACAAAGTCAGTGGGAATACAAACCTGTCTACTTTAACCAGCACATCTTCACATATCCCATATAGCCTACCCACGAAATTGTCTACTAACTGGATTGTCATGCTTCTCTTTTGAGATTTCTTGAGGACCAATTTTCTGAATGTGGTCAAGGGCATAAGATTGATGCTTGACCCTGAATCACACAGAGCCTCTTCAAACTTGGTCTTACCTATGAAACATGAGATATTGAAACATCCCGGATCCTGTCGCTTTAGGAGCAATGTCCCCAGAATGAATGCACTGACCTACTCCTTTAGCACTACTACGTTAGTATTAGATATCCACTGCTTCTTATTGATGATGTCCTTCAGAAATTTACCATAAGATGGTATTTGTTCAATGGCATCAATCAATGGAATGTTGACGGACAATTTTCTGAAACTATCTAGGAATTTCTTGAACTGCTTATATGCCTTTCTAGATTTCACACGATTAGGGAAGGGAACTGGTATTGCCTATAACCTTTGATGAGGTGGGGCATAAGGTTCTGGCCTTATCACTGTCACTACCAGTTGCTCTGTCTCGGTTGTTCCTCCTTCTTCAGGCTATTCTGAATCTGCCATTTTTTCCACCCCAATAGGCTCCTCACTGTTGCTTATATCTTTTGTCTGAGATGTCTTGGGTTGGCCTTGATTGCCTCCACTGAGCACTTTTGTCCCACTTCTCAATAGTATGGCTTTCACCTATTGTTTTTTGGATGAAGCACAATGTTACCTAAGAAACCCTATTTACCATTGTTCTTTATTGTCGCCACCTCTGCTGCAATTTGTGAAATCTGAGTCTCTAGACAGTGAAATTGAGCCGTATGATTCTGTATCTCTCTCTCTGCTACTGGTTGATTACAGTGTCATTCTGTTTCACCAATTTCTTTAGAAGGTCTTGCATGTTTTCATCTTCATGGCCCTTGTTATGCAATTGTGCATTTCCTTGCTGCCTTGCCTGGCTGGGATCCTGTTGGAAGTTGTTTGGATCTGTCCAGGAGAACTTTGGATCCTTTCTCCAGGAGTACTCATTATTCCTATACCCCTATTGATGCATATATTTGACCTGTCCTTCCTCCTCTTCTGAGGAGTTCCCATCCTTTTGACATAACGTTTTGGAAATCAGGTCTAGCTTTTCATTAAGAGCATTTATTACCTTAGACTCTCCCACACTCTTAATTGAATCTGAGCATTCTCTTTATTCTCCCCAAGATTGATTTTTGGACATGTTCTGTAGTATCTCATGACACTTGGAGGGTTTATCATTGAGGAAAAAACCCTTACCTACACTGTCCAGTGTGGTCCGTTATCCTTTATGTAAGCCATAATAGAAGATTTTTGCCTGATCTTCTAACTCAACCCCATGATGTGGGACTTTCCACAACATATGTTGAAATTGCTCCCAGCCTCCGAGTATGACTCTTCAACTTGTTGTTTGAAATTTTAGATTTTTCTGACCAACTCATTGGTCTTTTGCGGTGGAAAGTAATGCTTGAAGAAAACGTAAATCATATCATCCATCTCCCGATAGATTCTGGCTTCAAGATGTAGAACCAAGACTTCACCTTGTTTGCCATAGATGAAGAGAATAGTTTCAAGTATATCACTGTCGCCGGGACCCTATCAATCTTAAGCATATCACCGCTTTTCACAAAGCTGCTTATGTGGGCCATCGGGTCTTCAAGACTGTCTATGAAATGCCTGTGACTTGACCAGGGCTACCAGTCCCGGGTCAATTTTGAAACTGCCGACATCAACTGCCTACTTTTTTATAGGACCTAGTTGCACCGTCAAAGATGATGCCTTGATCTTCTCCTAGATAATCTTCTCCTCAGCCATTTCTGGTTGTTCAGGTGGTAATGATGTATCAACTGGAGGCAATTCTGGAATGGTTGACATATTTAATGCTGCAACTACTATAAAACTACTTGGAGTTGATTCCCCATAGTCCGTACTATGCGTCTGCACCATGCACTAATACATGAAAAAGGTAAAAAAATGGGCGCAAGCATCAAAGATAGTAAAGGTTAAAAATTGATATTTAATATTCAACTCAAATAAAGATAAAAAAAGAAAAAGAAAAGGTGGCCTAGAGTGGCCGACCACATCACTCGTGGTGTTGGACTATTGCCGTTTCCTCAAAAACAGTGCCAGAAGCTTGACATGACTTTACTGTGCATGTAAAATGCAAGTGTACACGTCTTGTAATATAGGCCAAACAAGGCCCGAGTTGCCGAACTCAGGGAAACAATGTCTAGAGACCAGTACTAACCGTGATATGATAAACTAGGTCAAAGGAAATTGACTGAATTGGGGTGTTTAAACTGAATGAGAAATTAAAACTGAAAATTAAAGTTGATTTAATCAAATGGTGATGGATTCCTTAGAACACAGTTTCACCGCGGGTAACACTGTATATATCCTCCTATTATTAATATAAATTCTCTCCTGAATCTGAATAAAGAGCATGTAGCTAGAAATTACCCGCTTTCACATCGTAATTTCCCTACCTAAACTAAAGCCAATCCCATTCTCATAGCAATTGATTCATTAGTTAGGTGCAGTTGGTTTTACTCTGGGTAATCTCCTCCCGTTTATGTCCCAACTTTCACAAGGGACACTGATAAACGGGTGAAACTATGTGTTTCTAACCCTTAATCCCCTTTTCAGCATCTATTAAGGATCTGAGACTCTATTTATGGCGATCAAGTACAAATAGATAAAGCAAATCTCATAGATTCATATTCAGATACTAAGAGAAGAATCTATATTAAAACATAAAATTCATATACAATACATACCCGGGCTACTCCCGGGTCCTAAGGAACAAGGGGTTTAGCCCCACATGGTTTCTGTAGTAAAAAACATGATAGAGAAGAAGAAAAACATGGGAAACATCAAATGAACTATGTTAACCCCTTGAGAAAAGCTACTATGGATGATCTCCTTCCAAGTACAGTCGTTCTGTTGTCTCTCAGCTACAAAACGATCCACCAGAAGTGCCAGAATCGATCTTGGATGTGGCCTTCAGACCCGTTCTCTCCTCCTCTGACTCTTTGGTCTCGAGCACTCGACTAAAGTGTGATACTTAGGTCTGGCCATTCTTTCACATAGTTATAGCATGGGCTTTTCCTGTGAAATAACACCAGCCGTCAGGTTAGATCACTGCTGTAGATCTTGTCTCCACGGCCAATATTGGTACTACCGAGATGACACTCGGTAATACCAAGTCTTTAGGGTTTTGGAATTGCACCCAATCTCAATACTATCAATCGAGTTGAGTCGATATTACCGACTTAAAATTTGGCACTCGACTCCTTACGCATCTGATTTCAACTTGGTACTACCGAATTTTGTGTCGATGTACTGAGTTTTTCACAATTCTTCAGGAGAGCTACAGATGGTAAGTCGGTACTATCGAGTTGAGTGTCAGTAGTACTGAGTCTATGCATTGATTTAGTTGTCTTACTGATGATAACTCGATACCACAGAGTGTTGACTCAGTAGTACCGAGTCTGTGTGGCTTATATGAACATGAAATACAACCAAAAGTGCCTTAGCTTCTCGGCTTGATAAAACTTATTAAAATTTTATAAAAAATACATAATTTGATGCATTTCAATAAAACAAGCTACTCATAGTAATTTGTGCATAAAAAATCAAGAAAATACAAATGTGTGCACAAAATTAAAGGAAAACAAGCCTATAAAAATGACTAAATATTAGTGCATCATGTGGCATCGAGAACGGTATATGATAAATATTCTCTACACCCTTACAAGACAAGCTTTTTAGATTTAACAATGGAGATGATAAATTGCCAACCCTCTCGCTTCCTACCCTTGATACACATCCTTCCCTCATCAAGATGTAGTGAAACAACCTTCAATTCTTCATAGAACAAGACTGCCTTATACCTCTTCAACCAATCCATCCCCAAGTTAACATCAAAAGCGGTCATGTCAAGTAGGATGAAATATGAAGGAAACATCTTTCCAAAGATACAAAGGTCTAAGGTTGGGATTTTGAGATAAGAAGAGCAGATTCTACCACTAGGGTTTTAACATCTAGAACATGATCAGTATATTCTGATTCTATCTCTAACATTGAAGCAATCTGAGTTGATACGAAGGTATTCAGTGAGCCAAAATTGAAGAGTGCTTTAATAACATGCATATTAAGTTGTAAAGTACCTTCTATGACTTCAATATCTTCTCCAGCTTCTTCAGCATTGACACAATTTTATCGTGCATATAATGAAAGTGCATGCGTCAGAGTAATATAGGCCTTTGTGAGGCCCGAGTCGAACACATGGACAGTGAAATGTCGGTAGACTACTTACTAACTACTCACGATCAGCTATACCAATTAAAAGGTTTTGAGAGTTGATTGAAAAAGAAAATAAAAATAAAAGAAAACAAAGCAATCGATTAAATGTTTAGTTTAATCAATTTAGATGGGAATATTTAGGATTGCGGTTTCACACATCTTTGTCTTGGGCTTATTTTCATAACTACTATATATATGTATATATATTATATCTTCAGAAAGTATGAAAAAAGTTCCTTATTTTCTGAAGAAGCAAGGCACATCATGTAACAAAATGGTTAAGATTATGCAAAATGCAACTAAAATGACATTGACATGCATTCTAAAATTTGTGCATGCATGACTATAATGCACCATTTTTTTTCAATGCAACAAATGTAAACACTAACTACAATGCAATCCTAACTACATGATATGCAATCAAGAGATGACAAACTGTATAGTGATCCCAATTCTTATGGTGGAGTGTAGATAAGATGAAGTGGATATATCACAAGATTAATTGACAGAACCATTGGAAGCTATTATATGTCCCTCCTTACTGACATGTGTAAAATCAAGAGGTTTCTCTTTCTTATTTTAGATTAAAGTCTCATTATCATTTGGTCAGTTTAGGCTCAACATCTAATTCCGTCCACTTTTCTTGAATCATAGGCATGTACAGTTGTGGTCTTATGTTTTAAAGTTGACAAACCCAATTATTTCATAAGTCATATGCTCAAGTTCAAACAAAGCAAGCTTGCAATTTCATTAAAAATTTTCAAATTGACCCATGACTCATATGTGACAAACAAAGAGATGACACATTAAATTAGACATCCATGGATACACTAGATAGCATGTGGATCCTAAAAACTAAGAAAATTGCTAGAATAAAATAAAAGGCAATAAATGATAAAAACTATAAATAAAAGATAGAAATTGTTCCATCTCCCCCCTAAGCTTGAATTCGACTATGGCCTCATTGGAAAAAACAATCTTAACAGGTGGAACAGTGATACCATTTATTGTTTAGGTGGTGGGTACTGCGGGGCGGTGGGATCCCATGATGGATATTGCCCTTGGAAATTTGGATCATATGGGGGCATGGGCGGAGGTTGCAGATATCCCCCGAAGTAGTTTTGGCGCCAGTAATGATCATATAACGATTGTTGTTGCATTTCCATCCTTTGCAACCTATCATAAATATTTTCTTGGTTGGCGAGGAGGAGGCGCTCGTTCCCATAAATGGCCTGCTGATTTAAGAATAGCCGGTTCGTATTATCCTGAATACCAGTGAAGGAGGCAGTGTGCTGCTGCTGGGTCTGCTGGATATCCTGTAGCATTGAGTACATATCCCACATAGAATAGACATCCTCTCCTTGTTGAGAGGGATGTGGTGGCGGAGGCTGCGAAGATGATGATGCACCCGAGTGGAAGCGTGGATGCTTCCGCGGTGCCACTCGTGCACAAAGAGGAGTGAAAGCCTCCTCTTCCTCCTTATTCTCATCGCCGTCGTCATTTTCGTTGTCGTTACCGTCTTCTTCTTCGTCAGAGTCGTCGATGGCGATTATGGGCCACCGAAAGTACTGAGCTCCCTAGATGTGGAAGACGGGATATGTAGGCACACACTCCTGGTACTCCTGGTTGACATGGCAATGTGCATAGACCACGCCATCATGGAGCGTAAGAAGATTGCAGCGATGTAGATGATGCAGATTGACTTTATTCTTGTTGGCAAGCGGAGTGAGTTGGAAAAAATCCAACCCAAGATAGAGAGCGAGTGGTGTGATAAGCCCCCAAAGTGGATAGGGGCTCGTCTAGTACTCCTACGCACGTCTAGCACACACGTTAAGAAAAACACGCCCCAGTTGAGCTCTTCTCTTTTCTACAGCTTATAAAGAAAGAACAAGTTCGTCTCCTGAAACTTACTTAGTGAAAGGTCGCCTCGAGCAAATAAAGTAGTGCACAACATGTGATGCAAAATCTGCACAAATGGATGCTCAAAATTAGTGATGGATGCGTTATGATAGCTGACGGACTTGCCTGGAGGCGCGGTCACCATCTGGGCAAATATTTCATCATAATCGGTCCAGTTGTCTGGCCTCCTGTGTTGATTCGGAGAATGATACCAGTTGTAGATTGAATTGAATTGTTTGAGGGTGAGGGTGTAGTTGTTGTTGTAGAGCCGAAAAGAAACTCACCCTTGTATCCACTCCCTATCGGTGGCGATAAGGTCGTTAGGCATGACACATATGTCCAGCGATGCCATAAACTCCGCCACCAGTTCTTTGTACATTGGCCACTCGCCGAAAAAGGGGTGGCCTTCAGCGTGGTACTGGACCTCGTCAGACCACCTGCCCATATGCTTCGTTTGCCCCTGAAGGACATAAGCAAGGTTGGCCTCAAACCCGAGGTCATGGATCATGGCCCGATCACCATATCAGGTTGGTTCAATTTTTCTCTTGAGCAGCTCCTCATAGATCTTCTTTACGTCCGTTGAGGGATGAACGATCCTCAGACAAGGAATGGAGCTGGGTGGTGAAGGAACGAACGTCTCAATCTCCATCGGGGTTGCCCACGAAGAAGAAGCTCCTGCCGTCCTCACCATCGTGAATAGAGAGGAAGGGGGAATAAGAAATAGAGCTCGATGAAGGTCGGACAAGAAGATCTCCACTCGGTACAAAGCTCGGGGAAGATATCTCGATCCTTTGACGCTCGATGAAGGCCTTCGGTCGCTCAACAATGCTTAATGCACAAGTTGAGGGGATTCACTCTGAAGGTGTGAATAGAATTGAGAAACAACCCTTCCTTTTATAACTGATCCCATCACTACTGCTGCTCTATCGATACCATCGACGGGGTGTCGATGGTATCGACACATGTAGAGCAATTTGGGTCTTTACTACTATCGACGGTTGTCGATTGCTTGATGTGGGGGCCCGGATAGATGACGCGTCGATACTATCGACAAGAGTCGATGGTATCGACCCATCCCACAGATCGACTTCTAAAATTGGCGGGCTCCGTTGATTTCTTCTCGCGGATCAGTGACGTGTCGCGTCGATACTATCTACTAGGTGTCGATGGTATTGACTCTGTGTGGTTTGAGTACCCTCGTGAGACCCGGATGCCGCTTCCTTACTATTGCTGTGTCGATATCATCGACAGGGTTGTCGATGGTATCGATATCACTGAGATGAATTCTTCTGTAAATCTTCAGGGATCTCGCGAGTATCGACTTCCCGGTCGATACTATCGACCTGGAGCTATTGTTTCGTTCAACGTCGCTGATGGTAGGTCGATACCATCGACGAGGCCGTCAATGGTATCGACTCAAAATTTTTTCTGCAGCCGCTTCCCTATACCCACGTCACCACCATCGACATTGTAGTCGATGGTATCGACTCTGACTCTGTAACGACCCCGCCTCCCGGTAACCCCCAATTAAGGGAGACCGAAAGGTCGGTGCCGTTATCCAATTAACAGGATCAAAGGTTCGACAAATAATCAATAACAATTATGAAATTCTACTAACTAACTAGAATTTGGTATAAAATTAAAACTTTACTTACCTTTGAAAACCTTAGAAATCTATCTATCCTGGTCTTGAATTATTCTATCTAATCCTCCTTGCACTTTATTTATTTTTCTGCAATGTGTCACTTTACTGTTTTTTCTTTCAATTGTTGTTCCTAAAACACCGACAAACAAAACGTCGGTCAGTATATCAAAATATACTGGTATGTGGGAACAACCAAAATCTTGCAAATATGGCTAACAATTTAATAATCACAATCAAATTAATTAACAAGCCAATTTACACTTTTCAGTATGACATTCTCCACCGCTTTTGCCCTAACCCTGGCATACCCACCTTAGGGTGCCCTTTGCCAATGACTTAAGGCCACCTTCTCAATCCCGAGCTTGGTGCCTAGGGGTCACCACTCATGGTGCCCACTAGTCATGCAATATCATAAGCCACCTTCTTGGTTCCTGGGGTCACCACTCAAGGTGTCCATTGGTCTACCCATCTAGGCCTGACCTTTGGCATCATCCATCGGGGTGGCATGTAGGTGCGAGAATCCATACTTCTATTTTTAATGTGATAATCATAGTGACTTTATGATTTGCAAGTATGAACATCCAACAGATAATTTGCATTCAATGCAATTAACCATCCGGAAAATCATCGGGAAACTAAGGCAGTTATTCATAATTAACCACATACCTGATCCAGAGCAACTTGATAGTCCAAGCAATAAGGATAAAGAGCAAGCAACAAGCAATCAACAATATCCTGAAATTAATGCATGGGATCCAAGTGTTATAGTTTATCCAGAACATTCTAAAGCTAGACTTGGATTCCACCTTAGGCTTTCTAGACCACATTAGGGTTTTATTAGGGTTTTTGCCTCCTTAACACTTTTATCATATTAAATGCTCTCTTAGTTCATAAACCCTAATTTCAACATCATAAGCCCAATTAAAGTCGATTAATTCTCTTTTATACCAAAACTACCTTCTTTATCCTTTTAAGTTATTTCAAGGTCATTAGACTCAATTATTACCTTTAGTTTCTTTCGGATTAACAACTCATAATTCATGATGGTCTAATTCCCATATGAACTCTATTTATTATTAATTCTACCTTGATTCAATCGAAAACCCTAATTTCTATATTAAGGTTATTTATCCACAATTAGGGACTTAATGCTAGAAATAGCTTAGATTCAGCATATTCCAACTTTAATCATGAAATTAGTCCATTAAAGCCATTAAGAGTCGAATTTACCCATATTAGGGTTTCAAGGCCCATTAAAGAATTATTCATGCACATTAAACTCGAAACTAAACTAATTACATGCAAATTCATCCTTTTTGTTCCAATTGTGCCCTTTCATCATTAACAGGTTAATACTAACCCTAATCATCCAAAAAAAATATTATTCATCTCAAAATAGGGTTTTTTAAACATTAAAGTATTAAATTTGATATCTTCCATTACTTTTCGAATTACAAGAGAAATTATCCTCTACACATATTCTTATTAGATTCCTCTCATTTTTATGAGCAAAATTCATGTATAAACTTTTGTCATCCGAGCTACTATTAAAGAGTTATGATTTTTGGAAGAAATACCTTTTTAGACCAACCGGAAGCCGCCACGTCATCTTATGCATGCAACTCGGCCCACGTTTGAGTTTATAACCAAATTACTAGTTTACCCTCGACTTAAAGTTCGACTCTTTTGGCCCGCAGAGGGAAATTCTGTCCAACGTGCCTCCGCCCTTCTTCCACCTCGCGATCATCTACTGCTTCCGCCGCAGCAACCCTAGCTGCAACTGCGCTCCTCCTTCACCCTCTCCCGAACCCCGTCGACCACTGGAGACGATCCCTCCACCTCCGGAGCTCCTCGTCGCTCCCATATCTGCCCAGATCTTGCAGCCAAAGCCGCTAGCTTCCGCAGGCCAGGTCTGCCTAGGCGGCCGACCCTTGCAGCCGTCTAGGGGCTGCTGCGTCCAGGTGACAATAGAGAGATGGTCGCCAAGTCTCCCTCTAACTGCGTAGGTACTTCGCGCCTCCATAAGGACCACGCCATAACGTCCACACGATCTAGGGTGCCTCTACCCATCTTGCTAGGTTTTTCATGGATAGAACAAAGAGGAGAGCGTGGGATCTCTCTCTCTCTCTTGGACTCGTACCAGGGCTCTACCCTTTATATAAGGGTGGGTATCCATGCTCTAGTAGGCTTGCCCACGAAGCAACCAAGCCCTCTTCCAATTATGAATGTGTTTCCTTTATCAAAAAGCAAGTTTCTCTCTCTTAAACATCTCCTTAAAACCACATATTCATTGGATTTTTGGGAATATGAAAATATTTTCCCTTATTATCTTTTGACTTTCTTTTTAATTCATTAATCACAAAATTATGTTTTCCTTAAGTAGAAAACTCCTCCTTTTAAACAATACCACATAATTCATTAATAATGTATCCCATTATCCTTTAATTTTGTACTATTGATATTTCCTCTTTCTTTTTCTTCATTGGGGCTCCTTTGACCCCAAGGAACTCCAAGAATTCGAAATTCTTTTTATTGGATACTCATTATCCTTCTAGATGCATCTAAATGCATTATTTCACATTATCTTGTTTATTTCTCATTAAAATATTTCCTTTTGAGGATTTCTCTTTATTTCTCTTTTATTTTCCTCATTGGTTTTCCTTTTATCATTAGAAATCCCTGGGACACGAAATTCTACAAAGGATAACTCAATTATACCTCTTTTCACTTGTTTTCCACATTTCATCAATTATTTCAATTTCTTTCTTAATAAAGAAGTACTTAATTGATCTTTTCTTTTCTTATTTCTCTCTTTATGCAATTTTGGACTCCTTGGAACCCAAGAAACCCAAGAGGCACGAAATCCCTCTTTGGATTTGCCTTCTAGAGGTTTCCACATTCAATTATTCATTCACTAATTGAATTTTCTTGTTATTTGAGCCCAATAACCAATAAAGCCCACAACACAATCATCAAGGCTGTTGTAAACGAAACTCATTTATTCAAAACAAATTATATCATTATTTTTCCAAATATCTTTAATATGAGAAATAACATTTCTCACCAAAGGAACCCAAAATTTGGGGTTGTAACAGACTCGGTACTGCACACTGAACAAAATGATTAAGGTATCATTTTTACACACAAAAATAAAATTACAAAAAATTAACTTGTAAATGCAAAAGAAAAAGAAAGAACTACAAATCAAAACTACCGATGGTTGGGTTGCCTCCCAACAAGCACCCTACTTTAACGTCTTAGGCTAGACGCAATAAAGCTCTTCATTCATCCTTAAGTGCCATGAGTTTAACCTCATGCACTTTTCTTGTGTAGTCCTCGCCAAAGTAAAGATTCAATCTTTGACCATTAACTAGGAACGTCAACTCTCCATCTCGCACCATAATCGCACCATGTGGGCACACCTCCTCCACAACAAAAGGTCCACTCCACCGAGATTTCAATTTCTCGGGATGCAACTTCAACCTCGAATTAAACAGTAACAAACGATCTCCCTTTTTGAAAACATGCAGTTGAATGTGACGATCGTGACTTTTTTGTTCTTTCTTTGTAAATCCTTGAGTTTTCATAAGTGTTCATCCTCATCTCATCTAACTCATTGAGCTCTAGCATTCACTTCTTCCCTGCCTCATCATAGCTCAAATTAAGCTTCCGTAGCGCCCAGTGCGCCTTGTGTTCCAACTCTACCGACAAATGACATGCCCGCCCATAAACCAAACTAAAAGGCGTAGTGCCTATAGGTGTCTTAAAGGCGGGCCTATACACCCATAATGCATCCAGTAGTAGTGTACTCCAATTCTTTCTTGTCGAAGCCACTATGCGCTCCAAAATTTTCTTAATTTCTCTATTCGACACTTCGACCTGCCCTTGTGTTTGCGGGTGGTACGGGGTACCAAAATTGTGCTTCACCCCGTACTTTATCAATAACGTAGCAAACTTTTGATTCTTGAAGTGGGTGCCTCCATCGCTAATAATCATCCTTGGCACACCAAATCTGTAGAAAATATGATCTTTTACAAACCTACATACTACAGCAGCATCATTAGTCCTTTTGGGTATTGCCTCTACCCACTTCGATACATAATCAACAACAAGTAAAATGTATAAATTAGAATTCGAGGACACAAAGGGTCCCATAAAATCGATGCCCCACAGATCAAATACCTCAACTTCTTGAAACATGTTGAGGGGCATCTCTTGCCGCTTGGAAATATTACCTGCCCTTTGACAAGAATCACATCTTCTCACATAGTCGTAGGCATCCCGGAAGAGTGTAGGCCAATAAAGACCACTCTCTAGCACCTTGGACGCCGTTCTTGAGCTCGCGTGATGACCACTGGTTGGTAGTGTATGATAGTGACTAAGTACACTGTCATATTCTATCTCCGGTACACACCTGTGCAAAACGCCATCCCAGCATTGCTTCAACAATATGGGATCATCCCAGAAATAATATCTCAATGAATGGAAAAATTTCTTTTTCTCTTGATAAGTCCAATCATCTGGGATTATTTTACATGCAAGATAATTAACAATGTATGAAAACTATGGATCCTTGGATTTTAAAGAAAGGATTTTCTCATCAGGAAATGTCTCAATAATGGGTATATTAATATCCTCCTCATCTACCCGCTCTAACATAGACAAGTGGCCCACAACCACATTCTCAATTCTCTCATTATCTTTAATTTCAATGTCAAATTCTTGTAACAATAAGATCCACCTAATCAATCTAGGTTTGGCATCTTTCTTTTCCATCAAGTATTTTATGGTGGCGTGGTCCGTCCACACCACAACTTTTGACCCTACTAGATATTGCCAAAATTTTTTGAATGCAAAAACCACGGCGAGAAGTTCCTTTTTAGTTGTGGTGTAGTTAAGTTGTGCATCGTTTAAAGTCTTTGATGCATAGAAAATCACTGTAGGTTTGTTCTGAAAATGCTGCCCAAGAACAACCCCTACTATAAAATCCGAAGCATCACACATGAGCTCGAAAGGCTTAGTCCAATCCGGCGTTTGAACAACCGGTGTAGAAATTAACTTTTCCTTAAGTACATTAAAAGCATGCAAGCATTTTTCATTGAAATCAAACATCACATCTTTCTCAAGCAATTCAGACAACGGTTTAGCAATTTTAGAGAAATCTTTGATAAAGCAGCGATAAAATCCTGCATGAATGAGAAAACTCCTTACCCCTTTAACTAAATTATGTGGGAGTAATTTTGAGATAACCTCAATCTTGACTGGATCTACCTCCAGCCCCTTGCTAGACACCTTGTGTCCAAGCACAATTCCTTCACTAACCATCATATGACACTTTTCCTAGTTGAGAACAAAATGCGTGTCCTCACATCTTTGTAAAACTTTATCCAAATTGTACATGCACTCATCAAACGACACACCATAGATGGAAAAATCATCCATGAAAACCTCTAAGCAGTGCTCAACCATATCAGAAAAAATAGCAAGCATGCAGTGCTGAAAGGTTGCTGGTGCGTTACACAAGCCAAAAGGCATACAACGATATGCGAATGTTCCGTAAGGACAAGTGAAGGTAGACTTCTCTTGGTCCTTAGGATCAATGGAGATCTAATTGTAGCTGGAGTAGCCGTCTAAAAAAAAGGAGATCGACCAGCTAGTCGGTCTAAAATTTGATCGATGAATGGAAGAGGAAAATGATCTTTTAACGTAGAGGAGTTCAAGTGATGGTAGTCAATCCACACACGCCACCCGATTACCAATCGGGTCGTGACCGGTTCGTTTAACAAGTTATGAGTGACAGTGATTCCCCCCTTTTTAGGGACTACATGTGTGGGGCTTACCCACGTCAAATCTGAGATAGCGTAAATGCTGCCTGCAGAAAGGAGCTTGATCACCTCCTTCTTGACGACCTCCATCATGCTCGGGATGAGTCGACATTGTGGCTGAATTATAGGTTTGACTCCTTCCTTGAGCCGGATCTTGTGCTGGAAAAGTGTAGGGGAAATCCCCTTAATATCAGCAACTGACCACCCGAATGCGCCATGATGGTTCTTCAACATAATCATCAACTGCTCTTCTTCACCGACACTCAGATATGCCGAAATAATCACCGGTAGTCTTTCAGCATCGGCTAAGAATGCATACTTCAAATGAGGAGGCAGTGGCTTCAGTTCTAACTCTGGTGGACTGATCAATGATGATTGAAGCGGTGGTGGGAGTGGCCCAAGATCTTCATAATGCTTGGCATAATAGCACGAAAGCACCTGAAGCATCTTGACACATTCTTGTAACGATTTGCTTCTCATTCAGTCATGCATTATGTTAACAAGGCAAGCTTCAAGGGGCAGTTTAGGATATGCATCAAGGACATAACTTGCTATTGCATCATCTTCAGTAGAAAGCAGAATTTCCTCCTCTTCATCATTTGGATAACCCACATCTCTACAAAGAGAAATAACTTTAGTTTGTTCCATAATATCTACAGCCAGTGTCCCCTTATCTACCTTGGTCATTACATGAGCCATATCTAGAAATGGCTTCCCTAAACAAAGAGAAATGTTTTGATCAAAATGTTTCACCATGTGACATTGCTCCTTTGCCTGTGATTGTGTTGTACTTGTGGGCATAACCATTTCAAATCTATCATCTGCTATTCCCAATGTCAGACGGCCTCTTCCCATTTTGAGTATCATATATGCAGTAGCTTGGAAGGGTCTTACAAGGAGTAGCTCATTCCCTTGGTCATCTTGCATTTCCATTACCACAAAATCTGTTGGAAATACAAACCTGTCAACTTTAACCAATACATCCTCACAAATACCATACAACTTAACCACAAAATTATCCGCTAGCTGAATAGTCATGTTGCTATGCCTTGATTCTTTAAGTCCCAACTTCTTGAAAATAGAAAGAGGCATCAAATTAATACTTGCCCCGAAGTCACACAATGCTTCGCCGAATGTCACCTTACACATGAAATATTGAAGCAACCCGGATCTTGTTTTTTGGTGGCAATGTGCCTAAAATGAAGGCGCTCACTTGCTCTTTAAGAACCACCACCTTAGTATCAGGAATCTTCCTCTTCTTTGTAATTATATCTTTCAGAAACTTGCCATAAGAGTGTATCTGCTCTATTTCTTCTAACAACAGAATGTTGACAAAAAGTTTCCTAAAACTATCTAGGAACTTTTTGAACTGAGCGTCCACTTTCTTAGCCTTCAAACTATTTGGATATGGGACTGGGACAGTCTGTGCCCTCTGATGTGGCGGCACATATGGTGTCCTCTTTTGAGTCTCTTCCTCAACAATGGGTTCTGGTGTGGCATCCTCTACCGCATCCTCCATCGGCTCTGTGATTGTGACCTCCTATGTGGCCTCACCTATGGTTTCTGGTTGGGTTGTTCTTGGTTCATGGGCCTTAGAGTTTAAAATCTTCTTTCCACTCCGTAACAGAATTGCCTTGGCTTGTTGATTTCCTCCTGGAACATTTGTATTTCTGGGAAAACCTTGCTACGTTGGTTTTTTCAGATTTGCTATGTCAACTGCCATCTGTGCTAATGATGTCTCCAGAGTTCTCATCTGAGCCACATGACTTTGTAAAGTTTGCCCAAATTGATTCATAAATTCTCCTTGTTGCTTAATCTACTGGCCAAATGTGCTCATGAGTTCTTGATTCTGCTTAATTACTTGATTGAGTAACTCATTGCTCTTGTCCTCTGTTGACGGTTGCGGTTTGACATCGCGGTCCTGTAGGAAATTGTTTGGGTCCTTCCATGAATTTTTTTTATCTTTCCTCCAAGAATAATCATTATTTCTATACCCCTGTTGCTGGCACATAAACTTCACTTGTGCCTCATCATCAGATTCCCCGTCTTCTTTTGGTAGCAATTTCTTGGCTAATAAGTCCATCTTCTCATTCAGCTCCTTGATGGCCTTTGACTCACCTGCGACTCAAACCTATTCTGGTGTGTCTCTGTCGTCCCATGATTGCTTTCTAGCCATATTTTTCAGGATTTCCCAACACCTAGTGCCAGTGTTGTTCAAGAAGAAACCGGAACCTGCTGAGTCTAGATTGCTCCTGTCGTGCTCATTTAAAGCAAAGTAGAAGATCTTCACTTTTTTTTCTTTATCTAACCCGTGATGTGGACACTTCCGCAACATTATCTGAAACCGCTCCCACGTCTCAGATAATGTCTCCCCAGCCCTTTGACAGAAATTGTGGATCTTCCGTACTAGGTCATTGGTTTTCTCCGGTGGAAAGAATCTCTCGAAGAAAACCTCGATCATTTGATCCCAAGTCTCGACGTTCTCATCATCAAGGTTATGCAACCATTCCCATGCATTACCTACAAGAGAGTTGGGGAACAACTTCAGATACAGTGTCTCCTGCGGAAACCTATCTATCTTGATCATATCACAATTTTCCACGAAAGTGCTGATGTGGGCAACATGGTCTTCATTCTTCAGCCCGTGAAATGCTTGAGACTTGACCAAGTTTATCAGTGCTGGATCAATCTTATATGTTGGAATGTTAACTGCCTGCCTTTTTATCGACCCATTTGGTGCTGATGAGGAAAAAGCCTTTATCTTCTCCCATATTGTCTGTTCCTCAGCCATGGCCTCTGGTTCAGAGTCCGAATTTAAATCCTTAGGTTGATTTTGAATGTTGTTCTCCTCGTTGTCTGATCCCAATGGTGGAACCTCTGGTGATGGTAGTGTGTAGTATGTGCTATGCGTCTTCACCATGCACTGGTACCTGCCATGTAATAAATTTGATTCAATACAGTGCTAGGCGATTGCTAATTATGAAAGATAAACGATGGATTTCAAAAATAATAATAAAATGAAATGTGGCCTAGAGTGGCCACTTGTAGCACTCGTAGTGCCGACAGTTGTCGTGTCCCCGACAACGGCGCCAAAAACTTGACACGATTTTACCGTGCGTATAACGCAAGTGCACACGTCAAAGTAATATAGGCCTTTGTGAGGGCCGAGTCGCACACAGGGACACTGAAATGTCGGTAGACTACTTACTAACTACTCACGATCAGCTAGACCAATTAAAATGTTTTGAGAGTTGATTGAAAAAGAAAATAAAAATAAAAGAAAACAAAGCAATCGATTAAATGTTTAGTTTAATCAATTTAGATGGGAATCTTTAGGATTGCGGTTTCACTGTAAGTTCTCATTGTATTCATTCCTACATAATTAATCATTTTCATCACTCATTCTGGGTAGTGGCCTGTATTCAGAATTGCTCACTTTCATGATACAATTCACTACCTAAATCTAGGTCGGTTCCACGATAGTAGTAAACTATACCCTAAACTAGGTGCATGAAGACCATACTCTGGGTTTCCACCATTAACCGTACATCACCTTGTTCAAATGATTTATTAGTTAATGTGAATTTCGTCTCTTTTCAACCGTTAATACTTCTTTCAAAGTAATTAAAGGCATTAGATTATCATTAGGGTGATCAATCATAATGATATAATGGGGAAAATGAAATCATACCACAGATTTAAGAGACAAAATATGAATTACTATGGTAAAAATGTCATACAACGATTACCCGGGCTACTCCGGTCCTAAAGACAAAGGGGATTAGCCCCGCATGTTCATCTCAATGAAAGACATGATGAGAGAAAGGGAAAACATAGAGAAAACGTGAATGAAAGTGATGTAAACCCCTGAACGGAGGAGATATGGGTGTTCCTTGATGAAGAATGCGTGATCTACAGCCTTCTGGCAGTGGAAAACGTCTTCTGCGGCTCTCGGGACGACCGGGGCATGATTCTGGGCTCCGTTCTTCTCTCCTCCTCTCCTTGAGATTTGTGTAATGACTAATGACATGATACCCTACTTAGGGCTGCCGAAATTAGGTATATGGACCACTTTAGGTCATCAAAAGATCACCACTGTCTGATTAGAATTGATCTAAAACAAAACCTATCCTGACGGCGTCGATACCATCGACGCGGGTCGATGGTATCGACCCGTCATAATATCGACAAGTTGTCTTTTTCTCTGATGTTCCCACTGATGCAGACTCGATACCATCAACTTTTATGTCAATGGTATCGACACTTTTAGGCATCAGTTTTATCACCAATTCGACGCTGAAGCTGGGCAATGTCAATAGTATCGACGAGTTGATTGCTGGCTCGCTGTAGGTATCTCGCTACCATCGACTTCCCAGTCGATGGTATCGACTCATCTTGGCTCCTTGCGAGTGTCTCACTGTTACCGTGTCGATACTATCGACAGATGTCGATGGTATCGACAACTGTGTATATTCGTTCTTCCTGAAATTTCAAGATAAAGCCAAATCAGCTATGCTAAAACATATCAATATGATCATTTATAATAAAAAGATAAAATATGAGAGATTTGATACAAAATGAGATTATAGACTAAAGCGAATGAATCATGCGATACTAACCACAAAAGTGACTAATAAACACATAAAACACATGTAAAACAAGTCTATATAAGCGACTCAAAATCCTCGCATCAATCATTCAAAGGGAACACCCAACCATTCTGCCTTTCCACAGGTGGCTGACGACCTTGCCGATTCTGATTGTTGTTGTTTCTTGGAGGTGGTTTCTTTTGCTGTTGTGGCTGTTGAGCAGGCTGCTTAGCTGAGGCTTGTCCATGTTGAAGCTTATGACAATTAGGTCGAATGCGTCCAGCTTGGCCACATTCTTGGTAGATAGGTGCAAGTCAATCATCTCTATGGGGTTGGGCATTGCCCACTGGGCACCTTCCAAGCAGGTGAGAACGGGAACAATGGTTGCACTTGTCACGTCCTTGGTTACCGCCCGAGTTCTTCCTCTTGTTGTTATTGTTGTGCCTAGAAGACTAAAATCTAGGGTAAGATTCTATCACCAACACCTTGTCAACCATTTTTTGAAATGTCAGAGGTATCTGGGGAACAAGGTTACACCCAACACTATAGCTCAAACCTTCTAAGAAAAGAGTTGACCTTCACTTAGCTGCAAGATCATCCGCATAACACTCCAGAAGTAGGTAGTGTTGAACGTACTAAGGAGGCTCATGCTTCCTTGTCACAAGATATAGAACTTTGCTTCCTTCCTCTTCAGATAGGTGGGGCAGATGTACTTCTCATGGAGCAACTTGAAGAATTGCTTCCAAGTCATACTTGAAGTGTCGTGGATACAAGCCACACCCATTCACAAAACCCGTGCTGGCCCAACCAACACATACACCGCAAAGCAAACCTTCTGATGAGGAGGACATGCCATGCCTTCGAAGGCACGCTCCAAGGCCAACACACAATCGTCAACCTTATCCACCATATTTGGCTCACTCTCACCCTTGAAGTACGGTGGTTGCATCTTGATGAAGTCTGTTAGAGTGAACTCCTTAGGCTTGCTTGCATTAGCTGCAACATTGGAGAGTTGTCCCAAGAGGGTAGTCAAGAGCAGCTAGCACAACATGGTCAACTCTTGTACATGGGTCAGAAGAGGTGTTCCTACAAGAGTAGTAGAGGTTGTCCCAATGTTTTTGGGAATCAATGAGGTGTCCCGATCATTGGTGTTTCCAAATGAGGCTCCCGAGGAAGAGTTGTTCATGTTCCAAACAAATCTCCCTTCCTAAAAATAAGGGCATGACATAAGATAACCAGGAGTAGACAACAAAGATATCTAAGGCTACTATTGACTACATGCATACTATTTCAGACAGTAAGTATCAGCTCAAGCCAGGAATGTATCATACGAATCTGGGAGTCCTTGTAAACCAAGCTACTGGAGTGGAGGAAAATCTTGCCAACCCCCAAACCCTGATCCTTTCTAGACACCCTTGCTTTCAACTTATGCCCTAGTAGTTGCCCAATAGGCTCTGATACCATGTTGTAAAGAGGTGAGATCACCTAATTACTAAAATTTAAAGGAAATACAAAACATGCACCTATTTATAAAAATAATAGAGATTGAGGGATGCATGTATAATATTCCAAGTAAATAAGCATGATTCAGATACATGTAAAATGTCAATAACAGTGGAAAGGAAACTAAGCTATTACATTAGTTTTGAACACATTTCACTACATGAGTTTCAGGAAAGGAAAAACTAGTAAGAAAACTAATAGGATCTAGCAGTAGCAACTGAGATATCCTTGAAGCAAGATTTTTTTAACTCCTGATTCTGGTTTCCTAGACCTTGTTCAACACCTTGTTTCAAACTTGGGTGGTTGGGAAAGCACCCAATAAGAGAGAGAGAGAAATAAGGTACATGTCAAAATAATGAACAAGGATAAAAGATAAAGAAATAACATGTAAATAAAGGCTAAGAATTCATTATAAGACAAAGAGATCAAGTATATGAGACATAACTAAATAGATGCTTGCCATAATAAGAAAAATAGTAAAATATTTGCATGCATGATTAATATTGACTACCTTAAATAGGTAGGGTTGAGGCAGCTAACGGATCTCAACCAAATAGGTTAGAGGAGAGTATCACATTCCTAGTCACCTACAAAATATTTTATAATGGGGAGAGTAACACATTACCCTGGGCAAAATAACACATGCCCTATCTATGGGTAATTGTACAAAAGTGCCACCACATTAGCTAAATAGTCTAATAAAATCAACATGCAAAAAAGAAACTATGGCATGTAGAAGCATCAAATATTCCCTCCCTCTCGGGATGGGGAAGTGCTCATCTAGAATCGCCCGACACACCTCTGAGGCACGACACGCTAGCTCCAGATGCTTTCCTAAGTTGGCTTTCGAGAGATCCTGACATGATCGTATCGGGCATGGGCGCCCCACACGATACGTCCACCCATCATGAGCGTGTCTCCCGAGAAGGTGTGCCACCCAACACGGGTGTATCGGGCAAGGCTCCCGCCCAGTATCGGGCTGGAGGGTCTGCTACTGCCTGTCGCCCTTCTAAATCAAGAAGGCGACATTTATCTCTGCTTATTTCAGTCATTTACTTTCTTTACTTATGCAATGTAATCAAACCCTTTTATGCTAATGGAATTAGAAGAGTTATAATTATCTGCTGCTTTATGCTTGGTTCCTTTTGTTGGATGATTGTTTGTTTAACATCTAAACTCTAGCTTGTACACTTGGATCGCGTTTCGACTAGCTACCGAATCGTGTTTTCCCGTTGCAACATCCTCGAGAGAGGTGCTGTGGCTCTAGTGTTTGGTCCGATACAGGAGTACGAGAGTGCCCAGGATCAGAGTTTCTTTAGTAACCTTTCCACTCTAACTTAAGTCTAGCAACCTCGAGAGGGGTGTTGATGCTTAGTTAGAGGTACCCGCTTCGAGAGGAGGGGTACAAGATGTTTTTGCTGCTGCTTGTTTTACCAAAGCTTTCTCCTTCATTCCTTACTAAAGCAATAGTTTTATTCTCTCTGTTTCCGTTGCGCGAAAAACCTAAAAACAAATATATGTTTAAAACCTTAATTTTCCTCGTAGCTTCAGTTGGAGATAGTTTTCTTTTATTTTATCAATCTTAACCTGTTGTTCCCTTGGAGGAACTTTATCATCTCCTTACCCATACCAGAGTGTAACGTGTCGATTCTGTATTCCCAACACTACCACCCTTGTCCCTGTGTTCAACCCCGTAAACAAAGTTGCAGGGGCCTAGAAGGTTTCGGGTTATAAATTTAAAAGTCCGACTACTTCAAATCCGCTTCCTTTTTCAGACGCGCGATTTAGGCCGGTCAACTTTTTGGTGCCGTTACCAGGGACAAGGCAAAATGGTACTGTTGACGAACCGAATCCACTAACTACACTCCAGTGCCTCAAGCTTAGAAATGAGCTTGACAACACTTTCTTTTTCCTTTTTTATATCTTAACCTGAAATGAGTAATTCTTATTATTAACACAAGATTTCTAACTTGATTTTTCATACTATTCAGCTACTCAGAAGGAAGGTGCTCTGCTCAACTGAGCACCAACATCACCAGACATGCCGCCTCACATTGAACAACCTCTTTCAGAAGGTGAACGCCAAGCGAGAGCTAGGCCTCACTCGCCTCCGCCTGAAGACAATGATCGCTATGACGACAATGATCAACCTGAAGATCCAGAAATAGAGCAGTTCAAGGATGACCATCGCCGACATAGACGTCGTCATCATCGGAGTTGATAACACCAAATTTTGTGATGTTTTTGGCCCTTATTTCGTTATCAAAACTGCCCTTTTAAACTGTTTTCCTCTTCTTTTTGTCATGTTTTTGAATAAACAGGCCACACTATGCTATTAACTCAATTTTATCATCTTTTGCAGAGTTTTCCTCGATTTTAACTCATTTATCAGCAAAAAGGCCCATCCCGGCCCACGAACGTATTCCACCTGCATCAGCCTTCCTACCAGCCGGCCGATACGCTCGCTGCCCGACATATGGCAACACAATACACTACCGCGCGACACAAGGGTGCCACACAAGAGGGAGCGGACGAGCGATACGCCATTTACCCGATAGGGAGTTGGACTCACCACGACTGCTGTAGCGTGTCGCGCGATACAAGCCACCCACCGGCAGGCGCCACTCGTCACGTTGACCGACATGCTCCCAGCCCGACATCCTTGTGACGGGCGACACGCATATCAGGAACCCCTGAATCCACAATAATAAGAGCTGATGAAGAACACGTGGCATCCAGAGCACCATAACTTCCCCCAACCGCTATTTATAAATAGCAGCTACAGGACTCCGATGGGACAGGTCACGATCTCTCGAAAGCCAACTTAGGAAAGCATATGGAGCTAGCATGTCGTGCCTCAGAGGTGTGTCGGGCGATTCTAGGTGAGCACTTCCCCATCCCGAGAGGGAGGGACTGGTTCACTTAGGGTCGGCCCCAGGCACCGCTACAGGCCGATATCGGCCAACAAGGACGCCCTATAGGAGTACCCGATACTGAAAGCAACACTCTGGCCTGACATGATAACAAGCCCGATACACATCACCAGTTACGGTGTGTCGCCCGAGAGGGTACCGCCCGACATGATCGTATCAGGCATGGGCGCCCCGCATGATACGTCTGCCCATCATGAGCGTGCCGCCCGACACGGGTGTATCGGGCAAGGCTCCCACCCGATATCGAGCTGGAGAGTCTGTTACTGCATGTCGTCCTTCTAAATCAAGAAGGCGACATTTATCTCTGCTTATTTAAGTCATTTACTTTCTTTACTTATGCAATGTAATCTGACCCTTTTATGCTAATGGAATTAGAAGAGTTATAATTATCTGCTCCTTTATGCTTGGTTCCTTTTGTTGGATGATTTTTTGTTTAAAATCTGAACTCTAGCTTGTATGCTTGGATCACGTTTCGACTAGCTACCGAATTGTGTTTTCCCGTTGCAACATCCTCGAGAGAGGTACTGTGGTTCTAGTGTTTGGTCCGATACAGGAGTACGAGAGTGCCCAGGATCGGAGTTACTTTAGTAACCTTTCCACTCTAACTTAAGTCCAGCAACCTCGAGAGGGGTGTTGATGCTTAGTTAGAGGTACCCTCTTCGAGAGGAGGGGTACATGATGTTTCTGCTACCGCTTGTTTTATCGAAGCTTTCTCCTTCATTCCTTACTAAAGCAATAGTTTTATTCTCTCTATTTCCGTTGTGCAAAAACCCTAAAAACTGATAAATGTTTAAAACCTTAATTTTCCTCGTAGCTCCAGTTGGAGATAGTTTTCTTTTATTTTATCGATCTTAACCTATTGTTCCCTTGGGGGAACTTTATCATCTCCTTACCCATACTGGAATGTAACATGTCGATTCCGTGTTCCCAACACTACCACCCTTGTCCCTGTGTTTGACCCCGTATATCTACTTCGACCCCGTAAACAAAGTTGCGGGGGCCTAGAAGGTTTTGGGTTATAAATTAAAAAGTCCGACTACTTCAAATCTACTTCCTTTTTGTTGGGTTATGGAGGAGGCAGAGAAGCAGTGGAAACAAAAAATTTTTTCTCCCCAAACCCAGAACAAAAGGAATCGCGTCAACATCTATATAATAGGAAAGATGGTTTGTGAATCATACCTTGTCCCGAGGCTTGCTCGGCGACAATACCACGCGCCTTGCGCGGTCTTCACCTCCGGTCTTGGACGGTGTCTGTGCAGCTCCTGGTCGCACCGGGACTGAAGACTCCTCCTACCGGACTGTCGGATGACAGTTGTCCTCCTGAGCGGCAGTGTCCTCCCGCCTCTGTAGTAGTCCACACGGACCACCCGGAACTCCACTCTCCTTGTCCCACAAGGAAGTGGAAGGAGTCGCACCCTCCTGTTGACGTACTAGTCGCCAACACACTCTCCTGCTGTCAATTGCAACTGCATTTGTCCTTCCCTTACTGCACCTCCCTTTGCGGGAAGCACTTGCTCGGGCTCTCTCTCGGTTACCAAAACCAGAGAGAACGACAACTTTGCAGAGCAATCAACTTGCACTGAGTTGTACTTTGAGAAGCCCCCAATACCCCTATATATATAGGCGGGTCATGGGACAGGGTTCTCTGTGCCCGGCAATACGGGACTAAAGCAGGAGTAGAAGGGTTCGGAATTTTCCACAAAAAGCAACCATCTCGCAACCTGAACCGATCGGTTCACAAGTGAACCGGTCGGTTGGGGACCTGAACCGATCGGTTCACCACTGAACCGATCGTTTGGGACCCTTGAACCGATCGGTTCACTCATGAACCGGTCGGTTGGGGTTCCAGGTTTTATCCCGATTGACTTTCCTTGTTTCTTTCCCAATTGGTATCGAATACCAACATTATTCCCAATCGAATTGGGCAATTGAAACGAAAGGAAAATTCTCACCAATCCTACTTTCCCAAGTTGCTCGATTGCACCAGTTGAACCGATCGGTTCAACACTTGAACCGGTCGTTTCACTCTGTGCATGAGCCAATCGGTTCAACAATTGAGCCTACCGGTTCAGCAACCTCAGCCGACCGGTTCATCACATGAACCGATCGATTGGGAATGCAGATTGTGCAGAATCAGTCAAATGCGATTCAATCAATCCGATACTCCAATCAATGCGTCCAACACCTTGAACCATATGATATTGAGCTATCGATTAATTGAGTGTTTAATTGAACTACTAAACTCCTTTAGTAATCAATCTAAACATTGCTTGTGGACAAAACTCCTCTTCCAGGTTAAATCCTATGTGTGTGACCCTGCAGGTCCATTTCACGTTGGCAGTGAAAGTCCATAACACTTATGACTTCACAAGCAAAGAGCGGTGCCTAGTCACACATCATTTCTACCCAAGTGAAAGTAGAAAGTTGGAGAACAACTTTCATCCTACAATCCGTGAATGGTGTTACAGTGAATGTATAATTCCTTTGTCACTGATATCCAGAATGAACTCGAGGCATGGAACAGTCATCCTGTCAATGTTCATTCATTTCCTTGATCTCAGAGTAGACCGAGTGAGATGTGTATGACATCAATATCACATATTGATTCACACGTGCATGCGCATGCCTTTCTCAATCCTACTCATCAAGTGGCCAAGGATATCAAACTCCCTTAGGAGGGACAAATCCCATATCTATCACTCACCCCTCAAAAGCCCCATGTGTCAAAGCCACCCAATCATCACCTTTATAACAACCCATGTTTCAGGACTGCGTTTGATGATGTCAAAGTGTACCCAACGACATGTGTTGAGTGTAGTGATTTCAGGTCTAAGAATCACACTCACCACCATCACTGTGAGAGCTGACTGTGACTACCATGTCATGGTTCCATGTGTCACTCTCACGGTGGGTCTGTCCGGTACCTTGTTCTCTAACAAGTACCTATGTGCTTGGTTTGATATCACCATATCATGACTAATGAGATTCTGTCATCAACCAACACACAATCTAGTCTTTAGTGTTATTGATGTCTATGGTTATTTCCACAATAACAACCGACTAGGGACCAAACAAGAAAGAATACTCTTAGCATCCGTATGATCTCATCATTTAGGTCCTCAACCCAAAAGCATACGTCATTGAGTAAAACAATCTTTAGACATCTATCATGTTACATCATCATCTCAGAAACAGTTTAAACATATAGATTGGAAATTGCCTTTATTATTATTCAAATCATTTACAAAGTATCCCATTACAATCATCATATGACTTGCTCTATGGGCATACATACCAACAGACTCCCACTTGCACTTAGAGCCAGTCACCAAGGAAACGCAGTCCTTGTGACCTAGCATGACCATCATGCTTCTGCTGAGAAAGGGCCTTAGTCAGTGGATCAGCTATGTTGTCTTCAGTTGGTACTTTGCATATCTTCACATCTCCTCGCTGTATGATCTCTCGTATGAGATGGAAGCGCCGCAGTATGTGCTTGGACCGCTGATGTGATCTGGGCTCCTTAGCTTGTGCAATAGCTCCATTATTGTCACAATAAAGCTCAATTGCATCACAGCTACTGGGAACTACACCAAGTTTAGAAATGAACTTCCTGATCCACACAACCTCCTTTGCTGCATGCGAAGCAGCAATATACTCGGCCTCTGTAGTAGAATCGGCAACTGTTTCTTGCTTGGAACTCTTCCAGCTCACAGCTCCATTATTAAGGCAAAACACAAATCCTGACTGCGATCTGTAATCATCTTTATCGGTTTGGAAGCTTGCATCGGTGTAACCCTTTACAACCAGCTCTTCCTCGCCGCCGTACACAAGAAACTGATCCTTAGTCCTTCGCAAGTACTTGAGGATGTTCTTCACGGCTGTCCAGTGAGCATCCTCGGGATCTGACTGGTACCTGCTCATCATGCTGAGAGCATACGAGACATCTGGGTGTGTGCACAACATAGCATACATGATGGATCCGATGGGTGATGCATATGGGATCCCATTCATACGCTCCCTCTCTTCACAAGATTGGGGACATTGAGCTCTAGAGACGGTAACTCCATGTAGCATAGGGACGTTGCCTCTCTTTGAGTTCTCCATGCTGAACCGCTTCAGCACCTTGTCAATGTACGTGCTCTGACTTAGTCCGAGAAGCCTTCTAGATCTATCTCTATAGATCTTAATTCCTAGAATATAGGATGCTTCTCCTAAGTCCTTCATTGAGAAAGTTTTCCCAAGCCAAGTCTTTACCTTCTCTAAGGCTAAGACATCATTCCCCATCAAAAGTATGTCATCCACATACAATATGAGGAATGTGGTCGAGCTCCCACTAACCTTCTTGTACACACAAGGTTCATCTTCATTTTGAATAAAGCCAAACACTTTGACTTCTTCATCAAATCGAAGATTCCAACTCCGAGACGCTTGCTTCAATCCATAGATTGACCTTTGCAATTTACAAACTTTATTGGCATTCTTTGGATCTACAAAACCTTCAGGCTGTGTCATGTACACATCCTCATGAATATTCCCGTTAAGGAATGCGATTTTAACATCCATCTGCCAAATCTCATAGTCATAATAAGCTGCAATAGAAAGCATGATCCTGATGGACTTAATCATGGCAACTGGAGAAAAGGTTTCGTCATAGTCAACACATTGAATTTGTCGAAAACCCTTTGCAACCAATCTACCTTTATAAGTTTGCACATTGCCATCCATGTCGGTCTTTTTCTTGAAGACCCACTTGCACCCTATGGGTTTTACCCCTTCGGGTGGTTCCACCAAAGTCCATACTTTGTTGGAGTACATGGATTCCATCTCAGATCTCATGGCTTCTAGCCATTTCTCAGAATCTGGTCCCTCCATAGCCTCTTCGTAGGTAGTTGGATCATCATCTATGATCAACTCTCCACCTTCCTGAGTTACAAGGTATCCAAACCTCTCAGGTTCAAGGCGAGTCCTACTAGATCTACGAGGTCCTTGTGTTACCTGAGGAGACAGAGATTCCACAACACCTTGTGAATCTACATTTTCCTCTGGTACATCTATCGGTTCAATGTTCTCTTGTTGGGCTTGAACCTCTTCAAGCTCTATATTCCTCCCACTGTTTCCTTTGGAAATAAATTCCTTCTCTAGGAACACAGCATCCCTGGCAACAAACACTTTGTTGTCGGTAGGGTGGTATAGATAGTATCCCTTGGTCTCCTTGGGATACCCAACAAAGTAACATTTATCAGATTTGGGTCCAAGCTTATCAGGAAACATTTTCTTGACGTAAGCCCCACGACCCCAAATCTTCATAAAAGACAAATTGGGACGCTTCCCAGTCCATATCTCATATGGTGTCTTTTGAACCGATTTAGATGGTACACAGTTAAGTGTAAACGCGGCGGTTTCAAGAGCATAACCCCAGAAAGAAATTGGAAGATCAGCAAAACTCATCATAGATCGCACCATATCTAACAATGTGCGATTCCTTCTTTCAGACACACCATTGTACTGGGGTGTTCTAGGCGGAGTCCATTGTGATACAATACCACGGGCTCGCAGAAGGTCCTCAAACTCCTGGGTCAAGTATTCTCCACCTCGATCGAAACGAAGTGCCTTAATACTTTTACCAAGCTGGTTCTGTACTTCATTCATGAAATCCTTGAACCTTTCAAGGGTTTCTGACTTATGTTTCATCAGGTACACATAGCCATACCTACTGAAGTCATCGGTAAAGGTAATGAAGTACTGATACCCACCTCTGGCATTAGTTCTAAAAGGCCCACATACATCAGTATGTATGAGTCCTAATAGATCACTAGCTCTCTCACCTTTACCTGAAAAGGGAGTTTTGGTCATCTTGCCCAACAAACAAGATTCACATGTCTCTATTGATTCATAATCAAAAGAGTCTAGATAACCATCTTTATGGAGTCTAGAAATGTGCTTCTCATTTATGTGCCCTAGACGACAATGCCAGAGATATGTTTTGTTTGAGTCGTTGAGTTTTTGCTTTTTGGTGTTTACGTTGTATACACTTGTATCCAAGTCTATCAAATATAGACCATAAGACATAGGGGCACTGCCATAAAAGATCCCATCTTTAGAAATAGAACACTTTCCATTCTTAATAAGAAATTCAAATCCATCTTTGTCCAAACAAGAGACGGAAATGATATTCCTATTTATGGCAGGTACATAATAGCAGTTCTTCAACTCTATTATTAGCCCACTTGGTAGAGTTAACTCATAGGTTCCTACGACACTGGCGGCAACTCTTGCCCCATTAGCAACTCGTAGTTCAACCTCGCCTTTCCTCAAAGGCCTACTTCTCTTAAGATCCTTCACATTTGAACAAATGTGAAATCCGCATCCGGTATCAAGTACCCATGATGAAGAAGTAGTAAAGTTAATCTCTATCACGTATACACCAAAAGTAGAGATCTCTATCTCCGACTTCTTCTTCCATTGTTCCTTCCATCCTCTCCATGTAGAAGAAATTGGTTTGGCGAGAGAACACTTCTCTCCCTTACCTATTTTCTTCTTCACCAACGCATTAAGCGTACATAGAGTGGATTCTAAGGCTCCTGGTATATCTGGATTGTGCAGAACACTTCTCACAGTCCTCAACCAGTTATGGAATTTATTCTCAATTAATTCACCCATTTTAAAAGATGATTCTTTTGCCATTCTACAAGAGAAAATTTGCATTTGTCAAAACCTTTTTGATTTGATTTGAATAAAATTTGACGATAGTTAATTAGGCATTTAATTAATTACCGCTCCCACTATTTTGACTCAAATTGATAGCCCTCACCATCAATTCGGAAGATTGCAGTGTACAATCTTCTAGTGGGTCAAGATCCTAGAATCCTCTAAGCCATGGACCAGCTTTGGCTGTCACCCACAACTCAGATCTTCCGGGTAGACAACTCTTGCCAATTGCAACATATGCAACTCTTGATGAATGAACATGCACAACACCTTGCCATGAACATTCCGTGCCTCTGGGCTTAGACGCTCTAAGAATCACCAGTTAAGTCTAACCCAAAAGCCGACACGGTAAACATGCACCCTGCTTTGGCAGAACCTACATGTCGACCCTTCACACTTCCACAAGATTGACGGCGCACCACGCTTTGGCGTAACCTACGCTTGGTCGATCAAGTTTGCCATGTGTGTCGCTAATGGAAGGCGTATAAGACTTAATATTTAATGAGGGATTTGGTTTTTATATACATATACATATCCAATCACCACAATATATAGTACGTATCATATACATGCTATATCCCACAGAAAACATGCATAAACGATAAAAGCAATGATTATGGCCATCCTATTTGTGATTCCTCGAGCCAAGAGGAATCACGGTCATCTAGGTCTACATCACATGCAACCTTTACAAGATGAAATCTGTGCCTGCCTTTCTGGGTTTGATCAGCTCATCTCCATGACTGATCGGCTCGCCATCAGGTTGGTTGCTCGGGTGCCACCAGCCGATCGACTGGCGCCTCCAGCCGATCGGTTCACCGGTCATCGTGCATCTCCTCAGGTCGCCACCCGCTCATCTCGTTCCTCGAACCGGCCGTCAGGATCACCAACCGATCGGTTCACTCCTTGAACCGATCGTCTTCAGGTTGTCCGCCGTTCTTTGACATAACAGGAAATAAAATCTATCCTATTTACAATTGAATTGAGAAACCCTGAGTTACATTCAGGGGGAGCAAAGGTAGAAAAGAATTCTCATATTATTTCGAGTTACATCAGGAATATGAGAAAGGGAATCAGTGCGCAGACCGAGATGCAAGCAACCACACAAACAACCACACACAGAAATAGGGTTTTATAGGCCATAATCATGCTACACATCCACCACAAAACTCGTTTAAGGGTGACGCGTATCGAGTGCATTAATATTACATATCATATATGTATATTAGGGATTTGTGGATTGGACATGTATAAAGTCGATATTATTCACATCACATGCAATAAATAAAGGCGACAAACCAAAATCAATCACATCGATAATCCTAAAATATAGAGCGGTTGACGTGGCTCTGATACCACTGTTGGGTTATGGAGGAGGCAGAGAAGCAGCGGAAACAAAATTTTTTTTCTCCCCAAACCCAGAACAAAAGGAATCGCGTCAACATCTATATAATAGGAAAGATGGTTTGTGAATCATACCTTGTCCCGAGGCTTGCTCGGCGACAATACCACGCGCCTTGCGTGGTCTTAACCTCCGGTCTTGGACGGTGTCTGTGCAGCTCCTGGTCGCACCGGGACTGAAGACTCCTCCTCCTACCGGACTGTCAGATGACAGTTGTCCTCCTGAGCGGCAGTGTCCTCCCGCCTCTGTAGTAGTCCACACGGACCACCCGGAACTCCACTCTCCTTGTCCCACAAGGAAGTGGAAGGAGTCGCACCCTCCTGTTGACGTACTAGTCGCCAACACACTCTCCTGCTGTCAATTGCAACTACATTTGTCCTTCCCTTACTGCACCTCCCTTTGCGGGAAGCACTTGCTCGGGCTCTCTCTCAGTTACCAAAACCAGAGAGAATGACAACTTTGCAGAGCAATCAACTTGCACTGAGTTGTACTTTGAGAAGCCCCCAATACCCCTATATATATATAGGCGGGTCATGTGACAGGGTTCTCTATGCCCGACAATACGGGACTAAAGCAGGAGTAGAAGGGTTCGGAATTTTCCACAAAAAGCAACAATCTCGCAACCTGAACCGATCGGTTCACAAGTGAACCGGTCGGTTGGGGACCTGAACCGATCGGTTCACCACTGAACCGATCGTTTGGGACCCTTGAACCGATCAGTTCACTCATGAACCGGTCGGTTGGGGTTCCAGGTTGGTTCCCGATTGAATTTCCTTGTTTCTTTCCCAATTGGTATCGAATACCAACATTATTCCCAATCGAATTGGGCAATTGAAACGAAAGGAAAATTCTCACCAATCCTACTTTCCCAAGTTGCTCGATTGCACCAGTTGAACCGATCGGTTCAACACTTGAACCGGTAGTTTCACTCTGTGCATGAGCCGATCGGTTCAACAATTGAGCCTACCGGTTCAGCAACCTCAGCCGACCGGTTCATCACATGAACCGATCGATTGGGAATGCAAATTGTGCAGAATCAGTCAAATGCGATTCAATCAATCCGATACTCCAATCAATGCGTCCAACACCTTGAACCATATGATATTGAGCTATCGATTAATTGAGTGTTTAATTGAACTACTAAACTCCTTTAGTAATCAATCTAAACATTGCTTGTGGACAAAACTCCTCTTCCAGGTTAAATCCTATGTGTGTGACCCTGTAGGTCCATTTCACGTTGGCAGTGAAAGTCCATAACACTTATGACTTCACAAGCAAAGAGCGGTGCCTAGTCACACATCATTTCTACCCAAGTGAAAGTAGAAAGTTGGAGAACAACTTTCATCCTACAATCCGTGAATGGTGTTACAGTGAATGTATAATTCCTTTGTCACTGATATCCAGAATGAACTCGAGGCATGGAACAGTCATCCTGTCAATGTTCATTCATTTCCTTGATCTCAGAGTAGACCGAGTGAGATGTGTATGACATCAATATCACATATTGATTCACACGTGCATGCGCATGCCTTTCTCAATCCTACTCATCAAGTGGCCAAGGATATCAAACTCCCTTAGGAGGGACAAATCCCATATCTATCACTCACCCCTCAAAAGCCCCATGTGTCAAAGCCACCCAATCATCACCTTTATAACAACCCATGTTTCAGGACTGCGTTTGATGATGTCAAAGTGTACCCAACGACATGTGTTGAGTGTAGTGATTTCAGGTCTAAGAATCACACTCACCACCATCACTGTGAGAGCTGACTGTGACTACCATGTCATGGTTCCATGTGTCACTCTCACGGTGGGTCTGTCCGGTACCTTGTTCTCTAACAAGTACCTATGTGCTTGGTTTGATATCACCATATCATGACTAATGAGATTCTGTCATCAACCAACACACAATCTAGTCTTTAGTGTTATTGATGCCTATGGTTATTTCCACAATAACAACCGACTAGGGACCAAACAAGAAAGAATACTCTTAGCATCCGTATGATCTCATCGTTTAGGTCCTCAACCCAAAAGCATACGTCATTGAGTAAAACAATCTTTAGACATCTATCATGTTACACCATCATCTCAGAAACAGTTTAAACATATAGATTGGAAATTGCCTTTATTATTATTCAAATCATTTACAAAGTATCCCATTACAATCATCATATGACTTGCTCTATGGGCATACATACCAACACTTTTTCGGACGCGTGATTTAGGCCGGTCAACTTTTTGGCGCCGTTGCCGGGGACAAGGCAAAATGGTATTGTTGACGAACTGAATCCACTAACTACACTCCAGTGCCTCAAGCTTAGAAATGAGCTTGACAACACTTTCTTGTTCCTTTTTTATATCTTAACTTGAAATGAGTAATTCTTATTATTAACACGTGTTTTCTAACTTGGTTTTTTATACTATTCAGTTACTCATAAGGAAGGTGCTCTGCTCAACTGAGCACCAACATCACCAGACATGCCACCTCGCATTGAACAACCTCTTTCAGAAGGTGAACGCCAAGCGAGAGCTAGGCCTTACTCGCCTCCGCCTGAAGACAATGATCGCTATGACGGCAATGATCAACCTGAAGATCCAGAAACAGAGCAGTTTGAGGATGATCATCGCCGGGATAGACGTCGTCATCACCAGAGGCGTAGAAGGAATCAAATTAATCAAGAATAACACCAGGGAGGCAGTGACAGTGATGATTCCAATGAAGAAGAAAAGACCCTAAGGGAGTTAGCTTCCAGCAAGGCTAACAATTCCAGATGCCCTGTTGTCATCTCGAGATTCAATGCAGCCAACTTCAAGCTAAAACCATCACTCATCTCCATGATACAGAACAAAAGCTTTAGAGGGAGTTCGAAGAATGACAACCCCTATCACCATTTAGATGCTTTTAAGAACATCTCTGACACCATCAAGATGCGGGGAGTCCCACAAGAGGTAATATATTGCAAGGGTTTCATATTTTCTTTGGAAGATAAGTCTCTATCATGGTACCTGGGGCTGCCCCACCAAGCTCTAAATGGATGGAGTGCACTGGCAGACGCCTTTGTAAACAAGTTTTATCCTACCGAGAAGACCGTCCAGAATAGATAGAGGATCACATCTTTCATGCAAAAGCCCAATGAGAATCTCCATGATGCCTGGGAGCGATATCAAGAATATCAGAGGGACTGCCCTCATCACAACTATAAAAAGGGTTTCCTGATAACTACCTTCTACAACGGTCTAACCCCTGGGGAAAGGGTTTCGCCGAATGCAGCAGCAGGAAGTGACTTTCTGGGGAAGAAGCCTAGCAGGTCCGAGAAGATCATTAAGAACATGGCCGAGTTGCAAGCCGACACTAACTATGATAGACCAGACAGGGGACAGGCTAAGAAGTCTAGTGAAGGACCTTCATTTGAATCCAAGGCTCTGGAAACTATCACCTCTCAGATCCAGAGGATAGCTACTGATGTGAAACAGCTGAAAGAATCTAGTGGAAAGGGGAAGAAACAAATAAAAAAGGTCATGAAATGTGTCACCTGTGGAGAAGGTGGACATGGGGTAGATAACTATATCTACACCCGACCTGACGAGTTGAGCGAAAGTGAATCCGAGGCTGAGGAGACTGAGAATGTCTCCTTTGTTAATTTCAAGAGGCCCGATCATCCTCGATTTAGTTATGGCAATAAGGATGCAGCTGAAAACTCACATCAGCTGCATAACCCCAACAAGCAACCCCAATTTTTCTAGAAAAGGGGAGGATCAAGTCAATTCAACAGAACCACTTCTTTCCAGTAAAACAAGGGAAAATTCCAAGGACAAGGTAAGAACTAAGGTCGCCAAGCGACGAACACCAGTCAAGAACAAAGTCAGGCAAAGGAGCAAGGTCAAGACAAGGTTTCTAACCAACCAGAATTGATTGGCCAGTTGTTTGATTTTGTAAAGAGACAAGATACCATCAATAACCAGTTGGCGCAGAGTGCACTTTCAAATTCAGGAGTTCTGAACTCCATGCAGGTCCATATGGTGGATATGCAGACACATCAATGCCAAATTGATCAGTAGTTGGCCCAGATGACCGAATTGATAAAGAATCCCTCGGGTAAGATACCTTCCAACACCGAATCTGCCAAAAAGGCAGGGCTGTGATCAGAAAGGACAGAGATCAACTCGCAAGATATTGATGCTACTGGAGGCAAAACGTTAAGGACCTGGAGCGGTCAAGCTGGCGACACAAACTACAGCGCTTCTCGGGAGGTAGCCCAAGCTTTTACTTTACCTAGAATAGGATGTTAATTACTTTCTTGCATGAAAAACATTATGAACATTTGGATTGTAATATAGTCCGAGTCAGTGCATGCGCCACGTGCGCTGACTCTTCTATTTTATGGGCAACCACTATGTTTTATGGACATTTGATGAGTAATACTATCTAAGGCCGGGTGCTTAACCTTAGGCCAATGATGTTTTACCCATCAATCACTTTTTCCTCCACCTTGTTTTTGAATGTTTCATCTATATTTTGTTCTGAAGACAGTGTATCAGGCAGGTATCCCCTTTTTCCTGACCGAATCGGGCAAGGACTCAGCTGGCGCGCAAGACGCGCCTGTCTCGGGAATGACTTGCCTCAACGGCCGACACACATCCCAGATTTACCCGTTTTACCCCCTTTTGGGATTGCTATATATAGTATAGAGGTTTTACCGTATCGGGCAACTACATTTACTCTTCCAGCTACCTGTATCGTGCAGTAATTCCTCCTTTTGATCGTGTGTCATCCAACTAACTTTTGCTCTCGTGTCATGCAGAAAACTTAAGAAAACAAAAGGTATAGCCTGACTAGCCGCTCGCCCAACACGAGCTTCATATCACGCTCAGCATATCGGGCTGACGACTTTAGTTGATTTTTCGTATCGCCCGACACATGTGTCGCGTGACACACCTTTAACACGCGCTTGCCTGATACGCCATATCGGGTGATAACCGTGTCACCCATCCTTGTGCCACCTTGCTTGTTCTTGTTGTCAGGCGACACATTTTTCCATCGAGAAGACCCTATCGGGCATTTTGTTCCACAGGTGTGTCGGGCAACAGGTATGACGTGCAGTTTTCTCCGTATCGTCCAGTTATGTGTTGCCTAAGGTATTCTTTTGATGGACGACACCCAGACCTCATATCGGGCATGAGCCTGCTGTGATATCTATGAAAGCTTCGTATCGCCCGATACATGCATATCGGGCAAGCATCATATCGCCCAGTGTTGAAGCCCGATGTGGTGGTGTCGGGTAGCTTTTTGTATCGGGCCAAAATTTTATCGTACAATCAGGTTTCTCTTAAACGCCGGTATCGACTTTAAGTTTATACCTACCTAATATCGAAATATTTAAATAAACAATGAACTTGTTTAATTATGACAGGAATGGCCCGTACAAAGCAATCCGTTGTTCGAGTTGACAGACACGACAGAAGAATCGACACTGAGGCTGTAGCTGAAGCAACAACGGTCGGGTAAAAATGCCCGAATCCCGAGGCAGCTGGGCCATCAACCGCTGAGAAGAGAATGAGGACAGGAGAAGTGACGGCTCTAGCAACCACTTCAACCGCAGTGGCAGAACCCCTGGATCATACACCAGGAAGGTTCGTGCCGAGAGATGACGAGCATGGACGTCGGTACTCCGAACTTGCAACGAAAATCTACAGGCCGAGCAGATTCTGCCACCAGTCTTCCTTCCTTCAATTGGGTATTTTTGAAAGACTGGAGAATGTCCTCGCCGCAGTAGGACTGAGGAAGATCTGCCTCAGTCGCTCCGCCTCTTACACCGAACTCACCACAGAGTTCATGTCCTCTCTCCGCCGAGTGAAGAATACACCTGAGGACGTTGAAGAATATGGCAGAGCATACAGACTGCAAGGGCGGCTGTACAACTCAGAGCACGTCATCTCCGAAAAGCTGCTCAATGAGATCTTCTCTTCCAGCGAGGAGGAGAAGAAGTTGCTGAATAACAGTGAAAAGATCACCAAAGGAGATGGGTTCAACCCCGTGGAGCTCTAGAAGAGGCTGACCGGCGAGTCATCATACAAGTCGGGGAGCAAGGTGGCGGCAGTGCACTCCTATTTCTGGAGGATAGTACACAAGCTGGTAACATGCCTACTTTTCAGCAAAAACGAGTCCAACAACGTCTACACCAAAGAAATCCACCTAATGTAGCACATGATGGAGGGAAAGGTGATCAATCTGGGGCATTTCTTACTGAACAAGCTGCACCCGATAAAGGATGCCACCAAGGAATACTACATGGGTGGCGTCGTTAATCTGATCGCGGTTGGGTTAGGATACCAGAAGGAACCACACATCCTTTCGAGGACTAGGGGCGACGAGTTCATCGACCTCAAGTACCTAATGAGGGCCGACATCATAAAGAAGGAGGGGAGAAACTATTTCTACAAGTTCGTAAGGACAAACACCCTCCTTCCACTCCCTCACTGTGACACCTACGACGCAAAAAAGATGGTCTTCACCACAACAGAAATCGAAGTTGTGGCGGTAGAAGCAGATTACGCCGCCACCACCAGAATTTAGGAGAGGACGGCCGCAAGAGGAGAATCAATCCCTCTCGACCCAAGGTAGGACAAAACTCCAACAACCTTCTCCGAGCCAGCCACCAATCCAGAGCCACCGACGACAGTAGTTGATAGAGATGTCATCACTCCTGTTACCCCAGCCACGATCACGACAATACCTGCCGTGGCTAAAGAAGAACTGGCAATCGTCGAGGTTGCCGAGACAACTGGGGTAGAAACAACAGTACAAGCCCCAGAGGGAGCTGTCACGAAAGAGACAGCCACAGCTCCAGAAGCTTCTGTGATGCCTTTAGAGGTAGAAGAGGAAGCACAACCGGACGCCAGTAATGAGGTGTTTGCCGAGATCCTTGAGATGGAGCTCAGAGCTGCACGACTAACGCCACCACCGCCACCAATGTCCCCTATAGCAGCTGCTGAAGAGATCGCCGACAACGTAGAGGTGGAGCAACATCCACCCACACCGCGACCTTCTCCACCACCACAAGAAGGCGAGGCGGAGACAAGCGCTAAAGCGCTGATGCCTCACCCAGCCACATCCACCTCGCGGACAATCAAGATAGGTTCTACCTCATCAGATAGACCCTCGCGCGAAAGGAGTATCACGAGGACGAGAGGGAGATCTGCAGGAGCCCCTCCATCGCTCGGGAAAATGATGGGGCACGAACTCGACCACTTGCGGGAGGTAACAGAAAGCTACCCGGCTACATTTACTTCTCTAACCCACAAATTTTTATTTTTCCAACAGAGGCTGAATAGCCAGGAATGGGAACTTGTGACTCTAGTTGGCCTTCTCGGCCAACTAGAGGAACTCAACGCCACGCTTCAGTAGGCCCTCCAGTGCCTTGACGTGATCGAGGAGAGGCTGAATAGGGGAGACGACCATCCGCGCCCCAGGCAGCCGAGAAGGTCTCCGTTGCCTCCTGGCTCAGGCTCTCAACCATCCTCGTCAGCAGCCTTGTCAAGATCATCGTCCTCTTCCTCCTCCAGCGGGCCATCCCCAACGCCCGAGGAAGGGATGCCACAAAGATCGACCAACAGAGCTCCAGTAGGACATGCGAGCTCCCACAGTCTGGAAGAAATATGTAACACCCCTGATCTAGGTTATACTTTAACCCTAGGTGTTTTGATTAAGAAAGATGATTAAATGATTAATCTCATCTTTTGAAAGGTAATTAGGGCTCAAGAGGAACTTATATTGCAATTCTAGTCCTTTTTGAACATTGTTGAAATCAATGTTTTGTTTGTTTTGGACTAATGTGCAAAATACCCAAGTTGAGGGGTTTAAGTGCAAATTGTACATGATAATATGTTCCTCATGTGTTGAAGCATCATGAGAGTGAAGATGATGCTGAGGTGTGGCTTATGGAAGCCTGAATATCAAGAAAGAGCTGATAAAGCAATGTATGTGCATGAAAACCCAATTTTGGTGTAATGTGCAATTTACCCAAAACCTAGGGTGAAATATATAAATTAGCACTTCAATAAGGTCCCTAATGTTTGTTGGCATCATGTAGAACAAATAAAATGAGAGGGGCGCCTCATTTGAATTAAGTTGGAGGAGAGAGAATCTTGATATTAAAATAATCAAGATTTAATCCTAATTGAAACCCTAATCCGATTTAGGGCAAAAAAATAAATGTATTAATTAAAGGGCCTTCAACCAAAATTAAAATGGTTATATTGAAATGTATGTGTGACGTCCTTGAGCTTTGCAAGGACCACAAAAATATCCAAGGGAGTGGATAACTCACACACAATTGTATAAGAAAAAGAAATATCCACTCACATATGGATATTAATATAATATGATTTAAGGTGCTTGATTTGCTTTTCTTTAAATCATGGATAATTGAGAGGGATAAAAGGAAAACAAGATATCCTCGTCCCTAAGGAAGATAAGGGGGAAGAGGCAGCCACATTTTTGTATTAAATGAATTTTTATAAGGCACTTTCTCTCTCCTTGATTTCTTATAAAAAGACCCTTTACAAGCCAAATGGAAGGCTTTTTCGACCCCACTTCTTCTCCTTGCTTGGGGAACGACCAAGGGAGCTTGGGAGGATCAGGAGGACGACCCCTAACCTGTTGGTAAGGTTCTTGATCCATTTCACATTGATTCCATGGTGGAAATCGAAAATAAATTATGGATTTCTTCCTATTTCGATCTCCTCTTCAATTCTAACCATTCCTTTTCACTCAAACCTTGAGGACGAGCCTTGGAATGGTGAAAGGAGTTGCATCCACAATTGTTTCCGTGGACATGGAGCTTTGGATCTCAATTGGAGGCGGGTTTTATAACTTGAACCCTTTTTCACTGTTATTCAACCATTAATCTTGCAATTTCAATGATTCCTTCATTATCTTGTTTAATTGCTGGTTGAAAATGGTTATTTCATGAAATCAGAAGTGGTTAGAACTTCAGGGACGAAGGTATATGATGATGACATCATCTTGGATACTTTTTCCAAAGAAATCACGGTTCATACGGTTTTGAGTTAATTGCTCATGCGGTTTCACCAAACCGTTTGAGAGCAAACAGTTTGAAACCGTTTGGGAGCAAACAGTTTCAAAACTGTTTGAGTGAGTTGACCAAGGGTTTACCATTTGATATTACTGTTCCTAATTATTTTGGTTAATGACTCACCAAATTTTATGGGTTAACTCCCAAGGAATAGTGAGTTTAAGACTAATCAATTAGGCAAACCTAATTGGATTAAGTGCTGATTTTTCAGCTTGATTAATTTGACTTTTTGGGCAAACAGTTTGAAAACCATTTGAGAGGGTTGACCAAGGGTTGACCGTTTGATATTCCTGTTCCTAATGATTTTTATTAATAAGTCACCAAATTTTATGGATTAGTTCCAAAGGAATCATGAGTTGAAGGCCAATCAATTAGGCAAAGCCTAATTGGATTAAGTGCTGATTTTCAACTTGGCTGATTTGACTTTTTGGGTTAATTAGCCCAAACGGTTTCAAAACCGTTTGGGGATTACCCAAACGGTCTCAAAACCGTTTGGGGGTCACCCAAGACCGTTTTTAGGTATAGGGTTGGATATGGTTAAGTGTTTGAAGGACAAAAGATATGGTGTTAACCCTAATCGGCTAAGTGCTGATTTTGCATTGGAATGAGTTGATGTTTTGGGTTGATTGACCCAAACGGTTTCAAAACCATTTGGGAATCACCCAAATGGTCTCAAGACCGTTTGGGGATCACCCAAGACCGTTTGTAGGTCTAGGGTTAAGCATGGTTGACCAATTGAAGGTCTAAAGGTACCAAATCACTTTGCAATTAAGTGCTGATTTGATGATCAACTCAATAGCTCAAACCCTAATGATTTTACACTAGAATCCAAGGGTTGGATGAGCCAAACGGTCTCAAGACCGTTTGGAGCTCATCCAAACGGTCTCAAGACCGTTTGGAGGTCACCCAGACCGTTTGGAGGTCTAGGGGTGAGTATGGTTAAGCAATTGATGATCCAATGATACTAAGTTAAAGTGTAATCAATTGCTGATTTGGTGATCAATCCAATGATCCAAACCCTAATTGGTTCCAAGACGACCTCAAGACCATTTGGGGTCAGGTCATGTTCAATTTGGATGATGGTTCAATGGTTTCAAAGTAACTAATCTTGCATTTATTAGTGTTGAAGGATCATCGATTCCAAACCCTAATTTAATTGATTCAAACCCTAATTGAGGACTAATTGAGGGTCAAATCAGTTGAAGGTTGACTTATTTAACTCAATTGAAGTATGAGGATAGGTCCAATTGATGATTGGTTCCATGAATTCAATGATTGAAGGAATCAATATTGAGAACCCTAAACCGATTGGTGTAGTTGAGACCATCTTTGGTCCATGCGGTTTTGAGGAGGTTTGGACCAAACGGTCTCAAGACCGTTTGGGACCAAACGATCCCAAACCGTTTGTGACCATGCAGTTTTAAAAGTCAAACTTGGGCAAACAGTCTTCACCTACTTGCTTGGGCAAACAGTCTCAAGCACCACCTTTACCAAACGGTTTCAAACCATTTGAACCTTGAAGGACCAAGACCGTTTGGGGCTCAAGTAGTCAAAGTTGATTGAGGACTCAATTGGTTAATCCACTTAGACACTTGTTGTAATTGAGGACTCAATTGATCAATTCAATTGGATACCTTATGTAATGGATGTCCAAGGTGATTGAATCTCTTGAGAATATAGATGATGAATGATTAATTGATCCAATGATGATTAGTAATAATGATCATGAAGGTACAAAGGTTGAAACCCTAATAGTACCTAAGTGATTAGTGCCAATTAAGGGATGAACCCTAATTGCTTATAGGATCAATGACTTGGTATACTATGTTAATTATAGTAGTATGTACTTGATGGAAGGATTGATATGACCTAATCAAGTTGAGATGATGATAGCATGAATTCATATATGAATATTATTCATGTGGTGATTAAGGGTATGATACTAATAGTAGAGAGATCATGAAACCCTAATCATGAACATAAACCCTAATCGACAGGGTTATTGTGTTCTAACCCTAATTGAGGGCAATTCTAAATGAAACCCTAATTGAGGGTGTATCCTTGTGAAACCCTAGTTGAAGGTGTACCTATGTGAAGCCTAATCCTAATAATGGAATAGTAGCTGATACCCTGAAAAGGGGAGTATCTAATGTGGTTGTTTATAGGCAACTTTATAATAAAACAATGCCTTAAACTAAGATAAGTCCATATCATGTGAGATAGTTGGACAATTATAATGTGTGGCCTATGCATTATATGCTAAGGGTGAGTATTTGGTGATGGAATGTATTAAGAGGGGAAATACCTTAATACATGATAAAGTTGGTTAACTCAAGAGGGTCTGAAATGATGAGAAAATGATACATCAAGATATGATGGTTATCACATTCAGAACTTCATGGTTTATATACCTTGATATACTCCAAATCTAAAATAATTGGGTAAGAAATATATGAAGTGTGATATGCAACTATTACAATGAAATGTGATGAGTTGTTGCACTTGATGAGTGTTAATTAATGCACCTTGAAAATGGGGTTAATCCCAAATGATGAGTATGATGTAGTCATACCATGATGAGGATGAGAAATGAACTCATTCCTTGAACTAATGATCATTAATGTTATATGATGAGACTAATGATCTTGAATAAATATTTATGATATCTTTGAATAAGTTGTTGCCTAGTGAGAGGTGACAAGATGTGAATTGCCTTGTGAGCCATGTGAATAAGTTGTTTCCTAGTGATAGGTGACAAGATGTGTAGTGGCCTGATGAGCCATGTGTGATGCTTGGGTAACAAGTATCATGTATACCTTGGTCAGATGACCTGAAGGTGATAGTTACCTAATAAATGGTAATGATGCTCAATGATGAGTGAAGGGTTTGAATACCCAAAACCATATGATTATGGTGATGAGAATGTGAAGGGATGAGAATTCCCAGTATTGAAATGAGGGACTGAGTTCCCAGGGTCTTTAAAAGACTGATAAATATCTAATGAAAGTAGTACATGTCTCTTTATAGCATTGTTGTAATAAGTTATGTTTGAGAACTTGGTTGATGCTAAAAGAATATGAGAATGTAATTAATAAATCAAGTGAAATCTATTCATGTAGTGCCCTGACCATAGATCCATCATCGTCAGGAATAGGTGATGGTGAAACGGGTGCCCGCAGCAAAACCCGGAGCACATATTTTGAATATGTGGGGGTAAATGGGTGAAAACATCCTTACGTCCTCTTGAAGAGATTGTTGGAAGGTAAAAAAGAAACCTCTCAATCCTTCATGAATATGTCGGGATGGATGTATAACGAATCTCCCGATGATTGGGTTAGATGGTGTACACATCTCCCAATGATACTTAATGTCAGACCGAGGAGATAAATAAGAAATATCTCGATTGGCGATGAGAGTGCAGTTGATGCTGTAACTCTATAGCGAAGGTGCCAGTATGCCCTGGATAGCTAGTTAGCAGAGACACGAGATGTCCTGCATGTGGTCTCGTACTGACCGAGACGGATGAGGTCATAAGAATCTGGCTCTTTTGATGACCTATGTATGGTACCGATTTCGACTCCTAACAGTGGTCGGTTGGAGTATGAGCAGTATACCTCATCTCCTCAGAGCATAAGTGTGATTGTAAAATGTAATCAGCCGTATAGCATGTTTGCTTAAGGATTGAATACGGAGATTCACTGGATGATGTTGCATTTCTTTGTACATTCCTTAGTGGATAAATGTTAATTATGATTCTTTATATTCTCTGTAAGGTAGACAGATGAATTACTTATCTACCATGGGTAGATGCAATGACCTCCTTGAGAATGGAGATTATCTTATTTTGTTCTATGATGAATAATTCTGCCTGATAATGTAAAAGTAACCCCTGCTCAATTTTAATTTAATAAATTGCAATAACAATGTTTTTGGCGGAGAGTTATATCTCTCGCTGGGGCAATTTTCAATTGTCTCACCCCCGTGGGAAACATTTTTAGGTATGCATGGGAGGCAAAACAGAAATCCTAGAACAAGGAAAGAGCAACAACAACAACAACAACAGAAGGGACAACAATAAGATGTCAGGTGGAGATATTGTTTGTCTAGTCATACAGATAGTAGTCCTATGTGTCATCTCTGTACTCTCAGGTCCTCAGAGTTTTTAGTCAGTGTCTTATGAATCAATCTGAGGTTTTGGCTTGATGCCTCAAGATTCATATTCTGTCTGTATATAATGTTTATAAGATAGTTGATGTTGTAATCTTTGAGAAGGAAGGGTACATGTTGTGTACTTGTGAACCAGGATGAATTTGAAATACTTTGGTTCTTGGTTAAAGAGTTTTCCTGTGAATGGATCTCTTTGAAAAAGTTTTAATTTTCAGTGATTTTCAATAATCCGCTACAAATAATTCGCTTCCGCATTAGTTAATCATGTTTTCGCGAGACGGTCGTCACAATTAGTGGTATCAGAGGTCTAGGTTCGTTGAGTCTACAGAGACATAGGACTAAGACAGTAGAGTCTGTTCTGGTGTCATCTAGTGTATCTGATAGTGTCTTCTGCTTGTATAAGAGAAGAAGAACTTAAAGATGACTGGGTCACATGAGGAGATTGCTGCTGAGAGTAGCAATGTTGCACCAAGAAGAGGTGCATGGGAACAGGCAAGAGAGAGGCAATTGCCTGAGAATCCCCTAGCTGATCCAACTATAATAAGAAAATCCTTCTTTAAGTATTACTGTTGGAGAACTTAGGGCAACAGTAATGTATATAGTGAATCAAGTTTTGGCAGTGTAACCTAGATTACCAGTCCCAATGATGATGTTATAGATATCAATAGGATTTGTAATTAGCATCAGTAGGTTGAAGCAAAAGGAAATGATGAATTTCTGGACTTAAATTGAGTCTGTGCTCAACCATAGCCTGTTGAATCAACCTTTGAGGCAGAGTTAGCCTGAGGCAGTGAATAATTCATGTATTATGACAAGTTAGACAAGATAATGTAATGCAAATATGTTAATTTATGAATTCCTGGATTAACTGAGAAAGGAAATAATTGAACTTTCCTTGATTAGTCCTATGAGGACTTATGTTTTGCATAGTAAAACATTACAAATGTTTTATGTTGTTCTTACCTCCTTGAGAAATGATGAGGTACAGAAGAGATGCCTGAATGAAATTCAGGGATGATAAGTCTTATGCTTGTGATAATATGAAAAGGAGGAATATGATAGTATACAAAGTGCATACCACTTAATCTCAGTATTTATATACCCTGGCCAGGTATACAACTATTGATGATAAAGTGGGTATGGAAACTCTTAGATTGTTGTCTTTTTGATTGCTCTGATCAAGTAGTCATTCTGAGACAATCTAATGAGTATCTTGAAATCAGAAATCTGGAATGAATAAATGTGTCATATCCCATGAATAAGAAAGATAAGTCTGAGATAATCTCATATGAGCATGTTGTATGAGGAACTAAAAATGTACTCCTCATAAGATAAGAATAAGAATAAGGAAGATGAACCCTGTTCAATAATGCTGCCCGCATAATACAGATCTTTCCCATAATGAGGAAATGGGAGATGTGATGAGATCATGAGATGATCATAAACATGCTAGATAATAATAAAGAAAGGGATAATGACATGCAATCATCCTTACAAATTCCAATACTAAAGGCAAGGAACCTAGGATGAGATAAAGAGTAAATGGTTCAAGAATAGTTGAAAATACATGAATTAATAAGAGGAATACGAATCCTTGTTTTCTTTCCTTTCAGGGACATGGCAATCAAGTGGGTCTTAGGACACTTGATGTGCATAAGATAAAGGAGTTCATGTATTGGATACTTAGAAAAGTATTAGTTATCTTGGACTTTGGTCCCAAGATGAGGACATATGAAACAACTAATGTTCCAACATGAAAGGAAGAGATATATATGATGTGTTTCTAACACATGTGATAGATACCAAGGTGAAATATTCTGGTATCTGAGAGTTATCAGATGGGTTAGGTTGGCTACCTAGGGTGGTCAACTGTGAAATTAGTCTGGATATATAAAATAATATGAACATCATATGTTAGGGGTTTATGCTCTGCATAAACATGATATTAATAAAGAATGTATGATGTTTCTCTAAACAAGAAAAGTGTTGTTTGACACAAAGTTGACTCTATAGTAAATGATGAGGAACAATGGAGCATGTGCCTTATGTGTTGATTCTATGAGAATCTTGTATGGAAACACTTTGTGCGGATCAAAGTTTTAGGGTGTCTCCATAATAAGGAGATGTTATGTGAAGACTAGATAGTATGATGAATGAAATACATCTGTCTTACTTTATCTGGGATTTCGTGGACGAAATCCTTATTAGGGGTTTATAATTTGTAACACCCCTGACCTGGGTTATACTTTAACCCTAGGTGTTTTTATTAATAAAGATGATTAAATACTTAATCTCATCTTGTGAAAGGTAATTAGGGCTCAAGAGGAACTTATATTGCAATTCTAGTCCTTTTTGAACATTGTTGAAATCAATGTTTTGTTTGTTTTGGACTAATGTGCAAAATACCCAAATTGAGGGGTTTAAGTGCAAATTGTGAATGATAATATGTTCCTCATGTGTTGAAGCATCATGAGAGTGAAGATGATGCTGAGGTGTGGCTTATGGAAGCCTGAATACCAAGAAAGAGCAGATAAAGCAATGTATGTGCATGAAAACCCAGTTTTGGTGTAATGTGCAATTTACCCAAAACCTAGGGTGAAATATATAAATTAGCACTTCAATAAGGTCCCTAATGTTTGTTGGCATCATGTAGAGCAAATAAAATGAGAGGGGCGCCTCATTTGAATTAAGTTGGAGGAGAGAGAATCTTGATATTAAAATAATCAAGATTTAATCCTAATTGAAACCCTAATTCGATTTAGGGCAAAACAAAATGTACTAATTAAAGTGCCTTCAACCAAAATTAAAATGGTTAGATTAAGATGTATGTGTGACGTCCTTGATCTTTGCAAGGACCACAAAAATATCCAAGGGAGTGGATAACTCACACACAATTTTATAAGAAAAAGAAATATCCACTCACATATGGATATTAATATAATATGATTTAAGGTGCTTGATTTGCTTTTCTTTAAATCATGGATAATTTAGAGGGATAAAAGGAAAACAAGATAGCCTCGTCCCTAAGGAAGATAAGGGGGAAGAGGAGGACACATTTTTGGATTAAATGAAATTTTATAAGGCACTTTCTCTCTCCTTGATTTTCTTATAAAAAGACTCTTTACAAGCCAAATGGAAGGCTTTTTCGACCCCACTTCTTCTCCTTGCTTTGGAAACGACCAAGGGAGCTTGGGAGGATCAAGAGGACGACCCCCAACCTGTTTTAAAGGTTCTTGATCCATTTCACCTTGATTCCATGGTGGAAATCGAAAATAAATTATGGATTTCTTCCTATTTCGATATCCTCTTCAATTCTAACCATTCCTTTTCACTCAAACCTTGAGGAAGAGTCTTGGAATGGTGAAAGGAGTTGCATCCACCATTGTTTCCGTGGACATAGAGCTTTTGAGCTCAATTTGAGCCAGGTTTTATAACTTGAACCCTTTTTCACTGTTATTCAACCATTAATCTTGCAATTTCAATGATTCCTTCATTATCTTGTTTAATTGCTGGTTGAAAATGGTTATTTCATGAAATAAGAAGTTGTTAGAACTCCAGGGACGAAGGTAGATGATGAAGACATCATATTGGATACTTTTTCCAAAGAAATCATGGTTCATACGGTTTTGAGTTAATTGCTCATGCAGTTTCACCAAACCGTTTGAGAGCAAACGGTTTGAAACCGTTTGGGAGCAAACGGTTTCAAAACCATTTGAGTGAGTTGACCAAGGGTTGACCGTTTGATATTACTGTTCCTAATTATGTTGGTTAATTAATCACCAAATTTTATGGGTTAAATCCCAATGAATAGTGAGTTGAAGACTAATCAATTAGGCAAACCTAATTGGATTAAGTGCTGATTTTTCAGCTTGATTAATTTGACTTTTTGGGCAAACGGTTTCAAAACCATTTGAGAGGGTTGAACAAGGGTTGACCGTTTGATATTACTGTTCCTAATGATGTTGGTTAATAAATCACCAAATTTTATGGATTAGTTCCAAAGGAATCATGAGTTGAAGGCCAATCAATTAGGCAAAGCCTAATTGGATTAAGTGCTGATTTTCAACTTGGCTGATTTGACTTTTTGGGTTAATTAGCCCAAACGGTTTCAAAACCGTTTGGGGATTACCCAAACGGTCTCAAAACCATTTGGGGGTCACCCAAGACCGTTTGGAGGTCTAGGGTTGGATATGGTTAAGTTATTGAAGGACAAAAGATATGGTGTTAACCCTAATCGGCTAAGTGCTGATTTTGCATTGGAATGACTTGATGTTTTGGGTTGATTGACCCAAACGGTTTCAAAACCATTTGGGAATCACCTAAACGGTCTCAAGACTGTTTGGGGATCACCCAAGACTGTTTGGAGGTCTAGGGTTAAGCATGGTTGACCAATTGAAGGTCTAAAGGTACCAAATCACTTTGCAATTAAGTGCTGATTTGATGATCAACTCAATAGCTCAAACCCTAATGATTTTTCACTAGAATCCAAGGGTTGGATGAGCCAAACGGTCTCAAGACCGTTTTTAGCTCATCCAAATGGTCTCAAGACCGTTTGGAGGTCTAGGGTTGAGTATGGTTAAGCAATTGATGATCCAATGATACTAAGTTAAAGTGTAATCAATTGCTGATTTGGCGATCAATCCAATGATCCAAACCCTAATTGGTTGACTTGGATTTTGATGATGTGATGGGAAAACGGTCCCAAGACCGTTTGGTGGACATCCAAAGGACCTCAAGACCGTTTGGGGTCAGGTCATGTTCAATTTGGCTGATGGTTCAATGGTTTCAAAGTAACTAATCTTGCATTGATTAGTGTTGAAGGATCATCGATTCCAAACCCTAATTCAATTGAGTCAAACCCTAATTGAGGATTAATTGAGGGTCAATTGAGGGTCAAATCAGTTGAAGGTTGACTTATTTAACTCAATTGAAGTATCAGGATATGTCCAATTGATGATTGGTTCCATGAATTCAATGATTGAAGGAATCAATATTGAGAACCCTAAACCGATTGGTGTAGTTGAGACCATCTTTGGTCCATGCGGTTTTGAGGAGGTTTGGACCAAACGGTCTCAAGACCGTTTGAGTCCAAACGGTCTCAAGACCGTTTGGGACCAAATGGTCTCAAGACCGTTTGGGACCAAACGATCCCAAACCGTTTGTCCCCATGCGGTTTCAAAAGTCAAACTTGGGCAAACGGTCTTCACCTACTTGCTTGGACAAACGGTCTCAAGCACCACCTTTACCAAATGGTTTCAAACCATTTGAACCTTGAAGGACCAAGACCGTTTGGGGCTCAAGTAGTCAAAGTTGATTGAGGACTCAATTGGTTAATCCACTTAGACACTTGTTGTAATTGAGGACTCAATTGATCAATTCAATTGGATACCTTATGTAATGGAGGTCGAAGGTGATTGAATCTCTTGAGAATAGAGAGGATGAATGATTAATTGATCCAATGATGATTAGTAATAATGATCATGAAGGTACAAAGGTTGAAACCCTAATAGTACCTAAGTGATTAGTGCCAATTAAGGGATGAACCCTAATTGCTTATAGGATCAATGACTTGGTACACTATGTTAATTATAGTAGTATGTACTTGATGGAAGGATTGATATGACCTAATCAAGTTGAGATGATGATAGCATGAATTCATATATGAATATGATTCACGTGGTGATTAAGGGTATGATCCTAAAAGTAGAGAGATCATGAAACCCTAATCATAAACATAAACCCTAATCAACAGGGTTATTGTGTTCTAACCCTAATTGAGGGCAATTCTAAATGAAACCCTAATTGAGGGTGTATCCTTGTGAAACCCTAGTTGAAGGTGTATCTATGTGAAGCCTAATCCTAATAATGGAATAGTAGCTGATACCCTGAAAAGGGGAGTATCTAATGTGGCTGTTTATAGGCAACTTTATAATAAAACAATGCCTTAAACTAAGATAAGTCCATATCATGTGAGATAGTTGGACAATTATAATGTGTGGCCTATGCATTATATGCTAAGGGTGAGTATTTGGTGATGGAATGTATTAAGAGGGGAAATACCTTAATACAGGATAAAGTTGGTTAACTCAAGAGGGTCTGAAATGATGAGAAAATGATACATCAAGATATGATGGTTATGACATTCAAAACTTTAGGGTTTATATACCTTGATATACTCCAAATCTAAAATAATTGGGTAAGAAATATATGAAGTGTGATATGCAACTATTACAATGAAATGTATTGACTTGTTGCACTTGATGAGTGTTAATTAATGCACCTTGAAAATGGGGTTAAGCCCAAATGATGAGTATGATGTAGTCATACCATGATGAGGATGGGAAATGAACTCATTCCTTGAACTAATGATCATTAATGTTATATGATGAGACTAATGATCTTGAATAAATATTTATGATATCTTTGAATAAGTTGTTGCCTAGTGAGAGGTGACAAGATGTGAATAAATATTTATGATATCTATTCATGTAGTGCCCTGACCATAGATCCATCATCGTCAGGAATAGGTGATGGTGAAACGGGTGCCCGCAACAAAACCCGGAGCACATATTTTGAATATGTGGGGGTAAATGGGAGAAAACATCCTTACATCCTCTTGAAGAGATTGTTGGAAGGTAAAAAAGAAACCTCTCAATCCTTCATGAATATGTCAGGATGGATGTATCATGAATCTCCCGATGATTGGGTTAGATGGTGTACACATCTCCCAATGATACTTAATGTCAGATTGAGGAGATAAATAAAAAATCTCTCGATTGGCGATGAGAGTGCAGTTGACGCTGTAACTTTGTAGCAAAGGTGCCAGTATACCCTGGCTAGCTAGTTAGCAGAGACACGAGATGTCCTGCATGTGGTCTCGTACTGATCGATACAGATGAGGTCATAAGAATCCGGCTCTTTTGATGACCTATGTATGGTACCGATTTTGACTCCTAACAATGGTCAGTTGGAGTATGAGCGGTATACCTCATCTCCTCAGAGCATAAGTGTGATTGTAAAATGTAATCAGCCGTATAGCATGTTTGCTTAAGGATTGAATACGGAGACTCATTGGCTGATGTTGCATTTCTTTGTGCATTCCTTAGTGGATAAATGTTAATTATGATTCTTTATATTCTCTGCAAGGTAGACAGATGAATTACTTATCTACCATGGGTAGATGCAATGACCTCCTTGAGAATGGAGATTATCTTATTATATTCTATGATGAATAATTCTTCCTGATAATGTAAAAGAAACCCCTGCTCAGTTTTAATTTAATAAACTGCAATAACAATGTTTTTGGCGGAGATTTATATCTCTCGCTGGGGCAATTTTCAATTGTCTCACCCCGTGGGAAACATTTTTAGGTATGCATGGGAGGTAAAGAAGAAATCCTAGAACAAGGAAAGAGTAACAGCAACAGCAACATCAGGGACAACAATAAGATCTCAGGTGGAGATATTATCTGTCTAGTCATACAGATAGTAGTCCTATGTGTCGTCTCTGTACTCTCAGGTCCTCCGAGTTTTTAGTCAGTGTCTTATGAATCAATCTGAGGTTTTGGCTTGATGCCTCGAGATTCATATACTATATGTATATAATGTTTATAAGACAGTTGATGTTGTAATCTTTGAGAAGGAATGGTGCAGGTTGTGTACTTGTGAACCATGATGAATTTGAAATACTTTGGTTCTTGGTTAAAGAGTTTTCCTGTGAATGGATCTCTTTGAAAAAGTTTTAATTTTCAGTGATTTTCAGTAATCCGCTGCAAATAATTCACTTCCGCATTAGTTAATCATGTTTTTGTGAGACAGTCGCCACAAAATAGCTCCCTCAGTCCCCCTGGACAAAGCTGAAGATGACAATGAAGACATCAGTGTCGGGGAGGACTCTTCTGATGAATCAGAGGGAGAGGGGGGACATATGTGCCGCCAACGAAAGGCACCCCCCAGAGGAAGACGCTCAACGAAAGATGATTTCTCTACACCGTCAGAGCTACCTTCCTTTGGGATGGCTGACTTCGATAGAAGGGTCATCAACTACCTATCGATCAGGGACCTGGAATTTCTGAACAAGGTCCTAAGGTCACAGGCAGATGAAGAAGACGTCGTCTGGAGCGACAGATACTTCTCCGTACGACGGGGAGTGCTCAGAAGCATTTTCCGCTCGCCAGCCGTCATCGACAAAAAGCTATTCAGGGTCCTACAAGGTGCGATAATAGAGAACATCAGCACCAGGATAGGTTGGAGAACAATATACAACGCCACCCCGACCTTGGCAAGAAGGATGATGATGGGAGTTCCAGACTCCATTGCGGTGGCCAACATGCTGCAACACATCGAAGAGCACAACACAAACATCGTGTTGGCCCCGTACAAGCACCGGAAAATGTGGTTTCTGTGTGTGGGAGACCTCAAGAATCATGACGTCCAGCTGCTCAGCTGCTGCAACAAGGAGGTTCCACGCTCCAGGCTTATTTTCAATCGCCCGGAGGACAAACATCTGAGGCTTCTACCACTGCGTCTTCTACGAGCTATCAAGCAAGGAGTCAAACGTCACAACGACGTCTGGAACTTCTTCTCTATCAGAGACTTCCCCATCCAAGCATAAGAGGGAAGTGGAAACAACGCCTTTATCATCTTACGCGCCATGGAGTTGCTCAACATATTCGGATACATAAGGCATCTCCAGGGACAAAACTTTTACCACCTCAGGAGAATATACGCCCTGCTGCTGATCAAAGACGGACACTATTTCCGAGACGCAGGGGTACCAGAGAGGCTACTGAACAACGATCAAGAAGACGAATCTTCACAACCCAGCAACACTCCAGAGAAAGAAGCTGAGATGGAAACAGACATTGACGGGGCATGAAAGCAGTTAGAGATCCTGCGGGAAGTGCACGGATTCGAAGACCCTACTTCGCCTGAAACATCAGAGGGACTGATCAACATTTTCGACCGCTTCTCGTGCTCTACACTCACGCAGGAGCAGGTTAATGAAATTCTTTTAAAGTTAGCTGATTCTACCCCGACGGATGTCATCTACGAGGCATGCAGTGTCATAGTCCTGGTTGATGACTTAAGGGACATGGTAAAAGATAGAGGATGTTTGGCGATATTTGTGGCGGCCGCCTACATCCAGATGCTACAGACAAAGTTTGAACATGCATACATTGCTCATCCAATGCTGTTCAATGACATCTGCCTCACCGATGAATCAGGAGCAAAGCAATCATTTCTGGCAGAATTGAAGCACAGGGTTCCACGCACAATCTTCCTGCCCATCCTTCATTACAACCACTGGACGCTCCTGACAATGTACACTCGCCAACGAGCAGGAATCTTCTACAACAGCTCGGACAACAACAAAGATCATTCAGTGCAGTGTACATCGACGTCGTTGACCTCCCTCGAGTGCTTAGTATGAAAATACTATGATGACATGGCGACGCTGATACAACCATTTCTGGAGACGACAACAAGCAAATGGCACGAGCTCCAGTTTTACCACCGCAGTCCGCAACAAATTCCTCTATCCAACGACTGTGGCAGCTTCATCCTGGAGTGGATATCGAATAAAGAGACGCCTGACCAGCTCCACCACATCGATTACCACAACAAACAAGGACAATATGTGTGGGAGCTTCTATCTGGCACAGGCGCGCTCACCAGCTAACCCTCACTGGGTTAACATTACCCTACCTTATCTACTTCACAACTCTGGGACAGAGTGTGGAGTAAGTTTGGGGGGGTACCATGTACCAGTGAGGGAGCTACAAAAATTTAAAAATTTTCTTCAAACTCCACCCTTTTTGTTCTTCTTGTTCTTTTTCTTCAACATGTGTACATATACATATACATGATCATATAAAAATTTTGAAAAATGTTCTTATTTTGTCTCCATACATATGTACAAAGACACTATATAGTAAAAATCTGATACGACTTTTTGTCATTTTATTTTCTATGTGACTAAGGAGATGCAAGTTTTATTATGTCTTTCTGATAATGCAGCCTAAAACGACAAAAGACTATGACTTTCCACGCCAAAAATTGCGAAAAATAATCTTGCAACAGCTAAGAGACGTGTATGCAGAAGAAAAAAGCTGCCCAAACAGCAACAAAAATTCCTCTTGTTTTCCCTTACCCAACAAAAATCCCAAAAAGAGAGAACAACCTTATGAGAGTGAATAAAAGCATGAGAGTTGTGCCAAAAAAAAAATATGTATACACACTTGTCTTCCAAAAGTACCCATCTTTAGGCATGGTAGATCCGGGGCAGTGGTACGTATGATGTGAAATCACTGCTCTAAAGCCAACTGGCTTGGACTGCAGGGACCACTCGCCCGCTAACGGACTCGTATATGGATGGACTGATGGGAAGCCAGAAAACCCCAAAAAGCCTTAAGTCTACCCAAACACACAACTTTCTGTCCCCAAAAGCTGTTTGGTGTGAAAGCTAACTTCGAAATCATGCACCCAAGTCTCGCCAAAGCTGTGGAGAATTTTTTTGCTTAAATTAGGCATGAAATGCAAAGTCTGTTTTTCGTGGTCGGGCCGTATTCTCTGTAAGACATCTCAATGCTCTCTCAAACCCATGGTCTGGAAACTATACTGGTCAAGAAGAAGCATCACACAATAAAGTTTAAAGATTGATTGAGGACAATCAAAATGCTAAGTTTGGGGGAGTTGATAACACCAAATTTTGTGATTTTTTGGCCCTTATTTCATTATCAAATCTGCCCTTTTTAACTATTTTCCTCTTCTTTTTGTCATGTTTTTGAATAAACAGGCCACGCTACGCTATTAACTCAATTTTATCATCTTTTGCAGAGTTTTCCTCGATTTTAACTCATTTATCAACAAAAAGGCCCGTCCCGGCCCACGAACGTATTCCACCTGCAACGACCTTCCTACCAGCTGGCCGATACGCTCGCTGCCCGACACAGGGCAGCACAATACACTACCGCGCGACGCAAGGGTGCCGCACAAGAGGGAGCGGACGAGCGATACACCATTTACCTGACAGGGAGCCGGACTCGCCACGACTGCTGTAGCGTGTCGCGTGATACAAGCCACCCACCAGCAGGCGCCACTCGTTACGTTGACCGACACGCTCCCAGCCCGACATCCTTGTGATGGGCGACACGCATATCGGGCACCCCTGCATCCGCGATAATAAGAGCTGATGAAGAACACATGGCGTCCGGAGCACCATAACTTCCGCCAACTGCTGCCTATAAATAGCAGCTACAATACTCCGACGGGACGGGTCGGGATCTCTCGAAAGGCAACTTAGGAAAGCATCTGGAGCTAGAGTGTCGTGCCTTAGAGGTGTGCTGGGTGATTCTAGGTGAGCACTTCCCCATCCTGAGAGGGAGGGACTGGTTCACTTAGGGTCGGCCCCGGGCACCGCTGCAGGCCGATATCGGCCAACAAGGACGCCCAATAGGAGTACCTGATACTGAAAGCAACACTCTGACCCAACACGATACCTAGCCCGATACACATCACCAGTCACGGCGTGTCGCCTGAGAGGGTGCCACCCGACATGATCGTATCGGGCATGGGCGCCCCGCACGATACGTCCGCCCATTATGAGCGTGTCGCCCGAGAGGGTGTTCCGCCCGACACGGGTGTATCGTGCAAGGCTCCCGCCTGGTATCAGGCTGGAGAGTCTGCTACTGCATGTCGCCCTTCTAAATCAAGAAGGCGACATTTATCTCTGCTTATTTCAGTCATTTACTTTCTTTACTTATGCAATGTAATCAGACCCTTTTATGCTAATGGAATTAGAAGAGTTATAATTATCTGCTGCTTTATGCTTGGTTCCTTTTGTTGGATGATTGTTTGTTTAACATCTGAACTCTAGCTTGTACGCTTGGATCACATTTCGACTAGCTACCGAATTGTGTTTTCCCATTGCAGCATCCTCGAGAGAGGTGTTGTGGCTCTAGTGTTTGGTCCAATACAGGAGTATGAGAGTGCCCATGATCGGAGTTGCTTTAGTAACCTTTCCACTCTAACTTAAGTCCAGCAACCTCGAGAGGGGTGTTGATGCTTAGTTAGAGGTACCCGCTTCGAGAGGAGGGGTACAAGATGTTTCTGCTGCCGCTTGTTTTACTGAAGCTTTCTCCTTCGTTCCTTACTAAAGCAATAGTTTTATTCTCTCTGTTTCCGTTGCGCGAAAACCCTAAAAATTGATAAATGTTTAAAACCTTAATTTTCCTCGTAGCTTCAGTTGGAGATAGTTTTCTTTTATTTTATCGATCTTAACCTGTTGTTCCCTTGGGGGAACTTTATCATCTCCTTACCCATACCAGAGTGTAACGTGTCGATTCTGTATTCCCAACACTACCACCCTTGTCCCTGTGTTCGACCCCGTATATCTACTTTGACCCCATAAACAAAGTTGCGTGGGCCTAGAAGGTTTCGGGTTATAAATTTAAAAGCCCGACTACTTCAAATCCGCTTCCTTTTTCGGACGTGCGATTTAGGCCGGTCAGGTGAGATCACCTAATTACTAAAATTTAAAGGAAATACAAAACATGCACCTATTTATAAAAATAATAGAGATTGAGGGATGCATGTATAATATTCCAAGTAAATAAGCATGATTCAGATACATGTAAAATGTCAATAACAACGGAAAGGAAACTAAGTTATTACATTAGTTTTGAACACAGTTCACTACATGAGTTTCATGGAAGGAAAAACTAGTAAGAAAACTAATAGGATCTAGCAGTAGTAACTGAGATATCCTTGAAGCAAGATTTTTTTAACTCCTGATTCTGGTTTCCTAGACCTTGTTCAACACCTTGTTTCAAACTTGGGTGGTTGGGAAAGCACCCAATAAAAGAGAGAAAAAAATAAGGTACGTGTCAAAATAATGAACAAGGATAAAAGATAAATAAATAACATGTAAATAAAGGCTAAGAATTTGTTATAAGACAAAGAGATCAAGTATATGAGACATAACTAAATAGATGCTTGCCATAACAAGAAAAATAGTAAAATATTTGCATGCATGATTAATATTGACTACCTTAAATAAGTAGGGTTGAGGCAGCTAACAGACCTCAACCAAATAGGTTAGAGGAGAGTATCACATTCCTACTCACCTACAAAATATTTTATAATGGGGAGAGTAACACATTACCCTGGGCAAAATAACACATGCCCTATCTATGGGTAATTGTACAAAAGTGCCACTACATTTTTATGAAAATCTTAGCAATTGTCTTATTAGATTTTTATGATCAAGAAAACATATTTTTATGTCTATTTTGGAGTTAATATGTTAAAGTATCAATTTTTATGGATTTTATGCATCAAATTTATCCTCCAAAAATCATCCTTCAAAAAACATGGAAATCAGGCATTGAAAATATTTTTATTAAAAACAATATATTTTTCCAATTCTGAAACATATTTATTTGTTAATTTTGGACCAGTGGATTTAAAGATATGAATTTTACAAATTGGACCAATTAGAAAAAACCAAGTCATCAAATTCCATTGTTAGAGGGAAAGAGAGAGAGAGGGAGAGGGGGCGACCCATGACTTGGCCCAACCACATGTAGCCAAGTCAGTGGTCCGCACCCAATCAACCACTCATTTGACCCGTTCCAAAGCAAAGGGACACACAACCAATATACAGAAATAACCCTGAGCGAGAAATGAAGGGAAGAAGAGAATCAGAGGGGTAAAAAGGTAAAAGAACAAGGGGGATTGTCCCCTACCTTGCTCACGAGCCATGGCTGCAAGCAACTAGAGGCTGATTTGGGAAAATCCACACAATGAGATAAATCGAGAAAGTAAATACACATAAAGAAGAAGAAGAGTGCCATGAACCTGTTGATACAAACAATCGAGTCGAGGTGGCTCGAGGAGCGAGCCCTAGCCGCCGCAAACCCAAGCTCAAAATTATCTTCCTGGCAGCAACACACTCACTGTGTTGGGAAAGTAAGAGAAGAAGAGAGTTGGGTAAGAGGAGACGAAGGTTTGGGGGGCTCAATTTATAGGTGTGGTAGTGATTTAGGGTATATAGTCATGGGAGGTTCGAGAAGCTAACGACCGAGATTTGGCATTTTCCAATTCATGACCCCCATGTCATGAGTAGGGGATCAAAAGAAGCAGGATTTCAATTGGAAACCTGTGGAGAATGATTCGCGAGAAAAGATTGTGTGTAGCGAGAAATCCCAAAACGAAATTCACTGGCCTCAGCGGCTTGTTTCCTATTTGGCCCGAGCTAAGTGACTACTTTAGAGCCGTTGGATCACAGATCCATAGTTCCAAAATGCATGCGTGAGAGAAAAATAAAAGTCAGCCAAAAATACTTCACGTGACATAATAAATGAAATTCTAAACTAATTTGGACTATAGTGTGGATGCATTAATTTCTCTTTTTTCTCTTTCTTCTTTTCAGGGTGCAAACAAATCCCAAATCAATTAAAATTTGACACCTAAGTTAATTCGAGTATGTAGAATTTGAAAATGCAATTAGATTTCTCTTTTGAAAATTTTGATTCATTAGAATTAGTAAATATTATTTTCTCTTTCCTCGTGCATTAATGACTAAGATTTTCTAAATTTGATGAAATTTCATCCACAAGTCAAATTCAATATATTGGACAATTGTCATCTATTTCTTATAATAATACCATATTCAACTAGGGTAATGGGGTGATTGAGGGGAAGAAAGGGGGGCAAAGACGATGACGGCGGTGCCATGGAACATATCTTTAGGGGAGAAGGGAATCATGATCGGGGATTGGAATCGGAAGGATGACTGAAAAATAGAAGTTGCATTGGACAGGAGAACGGGGTTGGCTTCACTATTCTAGGGATTGGCTTCATGTTTCAATGCTCTGGTATGAAAGGAAGTGCAGATTGGGATACCAATTAAGAGACTCAGAATAAGAAGAAGCGAGATGTCAGCAACGAAGGACACCACGAGTCCATACAAGAATCACGTGAAAAAGAGTCAAACCGTAAGAAAGGGATATATGAAGATTCACTGCAGATCCATCATGTAGGCACATCCTATTCTAACATGGCAACGGCTGGCACGTACCAGGATAATGAAAAGGATTTCTTTCTGGAAAAAACATTTTGAAGATAACCTAGCACTGCAAGACGTATCACTAGGGATGATTGATGGCTAACCTGCACTGAAAATCCTTCCAGACACGGAGGAAAACCTAACTAGACCGTTTCATTATGCTGTGGTGGTGCGTCTCATAGGAACAGCATGACTATCTAACCCTAAGAGACAGGTTCAAACTTCTATGGGGGATAAAAGGTCGATTCAATATGTATGAATTGAATCTTAGTCATTTTATTATTCAACTTTCATGCAACCACAACTTTGACACCGCTCTCACTAGAGGACCCTAGAAGATTTTCGGCTGTAACTTAGCTGTATGGGAATGGCATCCCACCTTTGTACCATCTGAAGAATACCCTCCTTTCATTATTACATGGGTAAGAATCAATAATCTACCGATTCATCTCTACGTACTGACTGTCTTTGAATACATAGGGCTCGCCCTGGGCACTCTGAAAAAGTTGATAATCACATTGCAAGCAGATCCCGCAGCAAATTCGCTCATCTCGCTATTGAAGTGGATGTGACGAAATCTATGATTCCATCCATTTTAATCAACGACGTCGAGTACAAATTAGAGTATGAAGGAGACTATAAAGCAACCTGAGAAAGGCTTGCTGGACGCAAGTATGGGAGAACCTCAAATAGAGGATGATCAACTAATCTAGCAGACTCAAAGGAAGCGTGGTGGAGGCAGAAGAAGAAAAGACACCGCTCCAGAAAAGACTACCGATCACATGATGGCTGGGAATAGATTTGCTAAACTCTGCAATGAAGACACAGAAGGAGTAGAAGAGGGGCAAGCGGTGGAAACTACACATGATACTGGAGGATAAGAAGCCTCCCAAGCTAGAATGCCGAACAAGATCTGGAAAAAGAAGAAGGGGCAAGGGAACACAAAAGTAAATAAAGAAAATACATCGACCCTACAGGACATCACGAATACAGGACAAAAGGCAGGACATGTAAGGAATGCAAGAAAAAAGATGGGAGAGGAAAATCATACCGTGGTAAATCCTGGAATTGATGAAGTTATTGTGGTTGTGGTCAGCGAGGAGATGTAAATTCAGAATGAAACAAATGCACCAGAAAACAAAGAACTAGAGGATCATCACTCTTCCAAGAATATACATACAGAAGTCCACAACAATGAGAAATCAAATGGGCAAGTAAGAAATATAAAAGGGAGAGGAACCAATATTAAATGAAAAGGCAAACCCTAAGTCTTTTATTCCACTGCAATATAAAAGGAGAAGCCCCAGAAAAATACACTGCGCGAATCTTACAATCAGGAATCAGTAGAACAGAATAATGATGTTAATGCCGAGGGTGACAAGGAAGATAAGGAGAATAAAGCACCTGTAGCTAAGGAGTAGGATGCCCCAAATGGTGCTCTATTCATATTTATACTTTACACAATGATTAATATTATTTGCTGGAATATAAGGGGGATAGGGAATACAAAGACGCAAAATGTTTTAAAGGACTTCATCGTAGCTAAGAAACCTTCCATCGTCGCTATAATTGAGCCCAAGATAAGTGGAAAAGCGGCGGAGGTTATTATTCAAAATCTAAGCTTTCACAACTCTCATAGAGTAGAAGTGAGAGGCTACTCCGGTGGGATCTGGATAGGATGGAAAAACAACACAAAGTTGTCCATCATCCATTCTCATAGACTGTTTATCTCCTGCAGAGTAGATGGAAGGTATGTGGTTACATTTGTCTATGCAAACCCACATCGTCCCATCAGAAATATGTTGTGGAAGCATCTCGTCATGATGAGTAGAAACTTTGACAAACCCTGAATTGTCATGGGGGATTCTCACCCATCCTACTGAAAAAATGGGAAGTAATATCTTCAATGATAATGAAGCTCACATTTTCAGTGAAACACTTATGGAGGCAGGGTTGACGGTTTTTCTGGAATGAGGTTTACATATTAACATGGGCCATCTGTTAGGATTTTGTCTCTTATCCTAATTGGATAAGAAATAATATCTAACAATATTAGAAAAGTGCAATTAATGTTAGCCTTGGAGACAAATACATTATTTCTAACCGGGAGTCTCTATCTATAAATAGGGATAGACACCGATATATATTGTGTGCCAAAGAACACTGATGTGTGGGGGTTCCAACGTGTGGTAACTTCGGGTGTGCCAACGTAGGACAACATCGTGTGTAAAAATGGAAAGCCACAAAGGATAGCCAATGAGGGGAGAGAATGAGAGTGGGTTATGAAATTCTATTGTGGGCACGAGATTGTGAGGGAGCGACAATCCTTGTAATCTTCTTAGAGTTACTTAATAGAATTATGCGGTCTTCTTCGCCAACAATGTTCTCTGCTTGGTTATTTATTTGGTGGTTATTGGCTTTGTCGATGTGGGTAGTCGTGACTTTTGTTGTGCATGCTTGGGCTGTATCTCGTGTGGTATTTTTCTTGGGCTTGAAGCTTCCGCATATCTCTTCAAGTGGTATCAGAGCAGGATTCATGCGAGACGATCAGAAAGTGTTGGAAGCACAAAAAAACATGACGACGTCGACAACTACCGTTAGAGGTCATCCGATAGTAAATCTTGATGACAACATCGTTATGCAACCAGGCGGGAGCGAATCCATGTGTTGTGAAATATCAACGCGAGGTGGAGTCATGCAATTCCCTTGTAAGGGGCAAGCGACAATGGAGGCTACCTGGTTCTATCGACTGGTTGGATTTTTTCTAACAAAAAGAGGAGCGGCTGATGAGAGGCCTACCAACATTGAAGGTGTGGATGAAACACTAGCATGTGTAGCGGGTGTCATGAACCCGAAGATTGCTACATGTATTCAACTCTTACGGGCAGTCTGGTACGAGATTACAAATTCGCCTACAAATTTCAACAGATGCAGAGGCGAAGCTATCAACTGTTGGAAAGAGGAAGTCGTGGCTGGACTGACCACACAATGTCTTCAAGTGGGTATGACTAAAAGAAGACACAACCCTATGGCATGGGGGTCAAAGGTGCGAAAGATGCGGTTCTTCCAACCGCAGGTGGAGGCAGTACAGTTTCTCAAATTGTACAATACGAAGAGCTCTCACATGAAGGGTCTGGACAGTCATGTATGGACACACACTCCATGCAGGCGTGTATGGTGATACGCTTCTGGAAACAGGAGCAGCTTTTGAGGGCGGAAGCACAGAAGAAGAACGAGAGAAGACTTCTTGGAGGAGCAACTACAACGGATAAGATTCAAGGTGGAGATTGTAAGGATTTTATCTCTTATCCTAATTGGATAAGAAATAATATCTAACAATATTAGGAAAGTACAATTAATGTTAGACTTGGAGATAAAGACATTATTTGCTTATCCTTTTGTATTGTCATTTCCTAATCCCTATAGAATTGTGATATCATCTCGTATTGTCTAACCAGGAGTCTCTATCTATAAATAGAGATATACACCGATGTATATCGTGTGCCAAAGAACACCGATGTGTGGGGGTTCCAATGTGTGGTAACTTTGGGTGTGCCAACGTAGGACAACATCATGTGTAAAAACGGAAAGCCACAAAGGATAGCCAAAGAGGGGAGAGAATGAGAGTGGATTATGAAATTCTATTGTGGGTACGGGATTGTGAGGGAGCGACAATCCTTGTAATCTTCTTGGAGTTGCTTAATAAAATTATGCAGTCTTTTTCACCAATCATGTTCTTTGCTTGGTTATTTATTTCGTGGTTATTGGCTTTGTCGATGTGGGCATTCATGACTTTTGTTGTGCATGCTTGGGTTGTATCTCGTGTGGTATTTTTCTTGGGCTTGAAGCTTCCACATATCTCTTCACCATCTACAGGAAAGATTGGATAGGGCATCAACAAATAACAACTTTGTTTCAAGTTTTAGTGACGTGGTAGTAGAGCACCTGCCCAGAATACATTCCTATCATTGTCCTCTCCACATTCACTCTACTAACCGTCCTAAGACACGCCACCGTTTTCTCACTCAGGCTTCCTGGAAAATGAAATGTGGTTTTAGAAATGTTCCAAAAGAGAACTGCAACTTGGGGATGGATTTCTATGAAGAACTTCAAAAGAATAAAACTATTCCCACAAAATGGGATAGAGATTTGAGAGGCAAAAGCAAGAAAGACAAAAACAGGCTTATAAAGAACATCGTCAATTACAAAGAAATTAATATGGAGACCTACTATGGTAAAATTTTAGATCAACTTTGCACGGCTATGCAAACTGAACTGGATCAGATCTTGAGTAAGGAGGAGGAAGACTTCCAGGCTCATATTAACTAGATGCAAAATGGAGATAAGAACACCAAACTTTACCAAGCCTGGGTAAATTAGAGAAAGAGAGCCAACACTATTACAACCTTGAAAGATAATGATGGGAATTGGGTGACTTTAGAGGATGATGTGCGAGAACTTGTTATCAAACACTTTGAAGGCATTCTTACTAGCACGAGCAAACAAACAAGGGGTACCAGTGTTACAACCCCAATTTTGGGGTTTTTTGGTGAGAAATGTAATTTCTCACATTAAAGATATTTGAACAAATAATGATATAATTTGGTTCGAATAAATGGATTTTGTTTATAATAGCCTTGATGATTGTGTTGTGGGATTTATTGGCTATTGGGCCTAAATAACAAGAAAATTCAATTAGTAATTGAATAATTGAATAGTTGAGAAAAGGAAGAGGTAGAAACCTCTAGAAGGCAAAGAGGTGTAATCCAAGGATAGATTTCGTGCCTCTTGGGTTCCAAGGAATCCAAAGTTGCAAAAAGAAAGCAATAAGAAAAGAAAAGATCAATTAAGTATTTCTTTATTAAGAGAGAAATTGAAAACAATGAGAAAATATGAAAAATAAGTGAAAAGAGGTATAATTGAGTTATCCTTGGTGGAATTTCGTATCCCAAGGATTTCTAATGATAAAAGGAATGCCAATGAGGAAAATAGAAGAGAAATAAAGAGAAATCCTCAAAAAGAGATATTTTAATGAGAAATAAACAAGATAATGTGAAATAATACATAAAGATGCATCTACAAGGATAATAAGTATACAATAAAAAGAATTTCGAAATAATGGAGTGTCTTGGGATCCAAGGAGTCCCAATAAAGAGGAAAGAAAGAGAAAATACCAAAATTTGCAAAATAAAAGATAATATGATACATAATTAACGATTTTGGTGGCATTATGAAAAAGGAAGTGATTTGTATTAATAAGAAGATAGAAATTCGTGTCAAAGAATTAAAAAGCAAACATAAACGGAATAAGAGTAGGGGAATTTCGAATTCCTTAATGACCAAGGATCATGGATAAGCAAGGAATTGCTTAGGAGAGAGAAAATACTTCTTTATTAAGGGAAATTCCTTTCCTATTAGGAAAAGCCTTGTCTTCTTCGAGGGCAAGTATGCTGGGGCATAGATACTCACCCCTATATAAAGAGGTAGAGCCTCTGGCTCAAGTTCAAGAGGATCCCACGTGTCTCTCTCTCCGTCTTCTCCTTGTTTCTTCTTTTAACCCTAGCCATGGAGGATAACGACCCAGAGCCTTGGACGAGAGCTGGATGGGGGCACGATGCTCCCAGGTCTTTGGAAGGCAGTGCAACAGTCGTCCCTTGGCCCTAGGAACTGCGCAATGCCGACAGGAGGGCTGCAGACCAACCGCGGTCACAGACCCAGGCAGCCCGACTCGGCCACCTTAGCCGCGAGCCAAGAGCACCGTCCAGTACGGGGAGGCATGGAGGAGGTAGGGGGACCACCCCTGGTGGTCGCTGGAGTCTAAGGAGCAGCGGCCGGGCCACGTACGATCGCTGACCTAGCGACAGCGGAGGGGCAATCACAAGGAGATGAACGGAGCGTTTGACGAGTTTACCCTTCATTGTTGTGAAGAGCCCAGGAGACGCACATGGTTATAAGTGACTTTTCGAAATGTCTTCAACAAACCGGGCTACGTTGCATGAAGTGAGCGACGTGGCGCGCTCCGATTGGCCCAAAATAGGTAATTTTACAAAATTTATATCTCCCTAATAGTAGCTCGGATGAGTATGCATAAAATATGAAACTTGCTCAGAAAAATGAGGGGAATCTAATAAAAATAAAATTGAAGCCTGATTCCTTGTGCAATTCAAAAAGTAATGGAATATATCACCTTTAATGTATTAATGTTTAAAGATTCCTATTTTGAAATGAATAAAGTTTTTAATAGGGTTTAATGGATCATTAGAGTTGATGTTAACCTATTAAATGTAAAAAGGTATATTATGTTCAAAAAGAAAGAACTTTGAAGGTGATTAGTTTAATTTAGAGTTTATGTGCATAAATATGTTTGAAATTTGAAAAGGACATAAAGTTATCATCTTTAATGATTTAATTAAGGAAAGACCCTTAAATTTGATGATAGATGGACTTAATGACGTTATTTGGATAATTCAAGCTGATATTAACATGTCGTTAATAAAAGTGAAAATAGGATCTAAAAAGATGATCTTTTTATATAATTGGCTTAATTTAAGGTTTCGTGCATGAATATGCATTAATGAGCTTGAAAACCCTAATTTAGATGAATATGTCTTTTAATTGTTTTAATGGTTCAAATCCATGAATAAATAGGGATATGATGATCCTAAGTCAATTTGGGTAATAAAAGACTATTAAAATGAATAGTTGAGCAGTTAAGGTTCATATAAATGGAAAAGAGTATTTTAGAGTTGTTGACCTAAAAAGGAATAAAGTTGAGGAATGGATCTAAGAAACCCTAATGAATATTAATGAAACCTTAATGCGGATTAGAAACCCTAGAAAGTGAATCCAAGTCAATAAAGTAGATTTTTGATAAAGTGTGTAATAAATAGAGTGCATATTCTTTTCAGGAATTATCTGATGATTGAATAGCTTGCTTGGATTTCATTCTTGGTTGGGTTTAGTTAATGCTTGTGAAATCATCAAATCAGGTATGTGGTTACTCTTATGAATATCTCGAAATAGATTTTTGAGGTTTTCCGAGATTTTCACCGATGACTTGAATAAAATGTTGGATGAATTTAGTTCATGCAAACTATAATGTGAATATGACTATCACATAATATATGTGCCTACTAGCTCAGATCCTGGTCCCCTCTATGTCTTAATGGCTGACCTAGTATATGGCTACCTAGAGGGTAGGTCCATCAGGTCGTGGAATGACTTAGTATATGGCTACCTAGTGGGTAGGTCCATCAAGTCACAGTGAGTTAAATATTGGGCTACCTTTGGGTGGTGCCATGCGACTCTACCTTTACAGAGGTATTATATAAGTCCTTACATGGACAACACAAAGTTTTGGATAGGTATGGATTGAGTAGTTTGGCTTAAAATGTAATCTTGGTTGTTAAATGATTAATTGAATGATTACATTGTTAACATATTTGCATGATTATTGTTTTCCCCACATACCAGCTTCGGCTGACCGACGTTTTGTTTGTCGGTGTTTTAGGAACAAGTCAAAAGGACAAACAGTAAATCATCATATTGCGAAACACATGAAGTAAAATACAAGGAGGATTGGTTAGAGTAGAATTCTTAAGTGGATAGAAGTTTAGAGATCCAAGATTTCAAAAAGGTATGCAAAAATTTATTTTCTTACAGCTTTTCAGTATAGTCTGTTAAAATTTGATAATTATTCTTGATTAATTGCCGAACCTTTGATCCATGTTATTGGTTAACGGCTCTGACCTTTCGGTCTCCCTTAATTGGACGTAACAACCAGACAGTCAGTAGCAGACCCATGAATGTAGATTGGGTGAGGCCAACCTACTATAGAAATTTTTCTCTCGTCCTTTAGTCATTAATAATTTTGATAAAATAAAAATAATCCATATAAATGGTCATACTAAGACATTAAATTTATTTAATTTTTATTTAAAGAAGAAGGAAGCAAAAAACATGTTAAAATTAGCAAAAAGATCACAACATATGGTATCGCACACTTTTGATAACCACAAAATTCCAATAATAGCCTACAATAGTCTTTTAGTTTCTTATTAATGCCTCATTAACAATCAATATTAATGCCTCATAAACAATCAATACTGGCCAGTTTAGATCTGTATTGTTTAGTGCATTTTTGCGTAATGCTACATATTGTTTATTGTCAATTATATGCATTTCTTCCTACTATTTTCAAAAGAGTAGTTATTAAAAACAACATGTAATTTTGGTAATACGTCAGTTTTATTATCTATATTTTGTGTATCATTATGTGTAGCAATGTTATTGTGTGTACTTAAAAAATAATTAAAACATTTAATATTAGGCTATTACCGATTCGCTAGGTCAGTATAACTATGACTTCACATATATACATTAATACGCGTAGCAAAAATATAATGTTATATTTGTACATACTAATGTAGAGAGCTTGATTGTACTACCCCAGTTGATAGGTTAATTCTGAGTATACCTCCGGGTTTTATTTGTGTATACTATATCATAGTCATAGTCCAAAATTTAGTAGGACTCAAACTTTAATAATTATCTATTTATTTTGTGTAAACTAGAATAAGAGAAACCAGACCATATATTTATTGGTTAATGCCTTTTGACTATGACAACAGCAGTAACATCTCTTTCTCCTTCACCACTATCAGTTGGAATCTCTGGAAAGAAAGAAACAACAGAATATTCAACAACAACAAAAATTTGAAACAAAATATTATATCACAAATAGATGCAGATCTTCACATTCTAACAAAATGCAGGTAATCAAGTTGAAGGAGGACATGATGAATCTGATGAAGGTGAATCAGAAGCAAAATTTTTGTGCGATCTCAAAGCTATGGTTGATGATGAAACAAGGGTCAGTATAGTCTAGCAACAACTTTGATTACACTTCCGGGAGGATGCTTATTCAACAACTTGGGACTTTCCACTTAATATCTTCTAGAGGCTTGTTAAGGGGTGCCTCCCCCACTTCATCAGAACTTTGCTTTATCTCAACTAGGCACAAACGTTAACTTTTATTTCAGTTTATGTTCTTTTTAACATCTTGTATGGAACTCACATAAGCAGGTGTTTGCTTGCTTCGATGTGTTTTTTAATATATGCCATGCCTTTTACTAAAAAAATGTCTCTTTCTCCTTTCTACTCCGTCTCTTCCCTCTATCTATCTCTCTCTCTCTATTCATTTCTCATTCTATATCTATATCTTAGTTACGTGATCACTACATCTTCTTCTCACATTGATTGTTCATACATAAATGGCGTATTCAATGTTTAGTAATTGTGAGATGCAGTGATTGTAAAAGAAGACAAATTGATGAGTCTCAGATAATTAATAGCTTAAAGATTGGGGGTAATAACCGGAGCTATTAGTATTTATATGGACGGCTCCGTCATTACAAATGACGATACATGTTTCCACCCAGTTTGGTATTTATGACTCTTTGTCTCTCCCAACATTTTGTCTCTACTTCCCCTTCTTAATTTCTTAGACTCCTCAAATTCCAAAGTGCCTATTAGCTCGTGCATGTAGACCAATGGCTGTTTAAATTATCGGGATTCATGATGCCTGAGCAGATTGTGCGTTATACAATTAGCCACACTAATGAGTGAGTGAGGCCAAATGCAATATCGGTCATTACTGTTGGGGTTTATGGTTGGTGGAGGGTGAGGCCATGGCCTCAGGTGACCTCCACATTCGTACGCCACTGCAGACAGTCCATACCAGGTGAGTTTAAAGCCTTAAAGGATGAACAGAGAAGAAGTATTGGACGTCCCCCATCCGACAAAGAAATTCTGGAAACGCTAAAGCTGATGAACCCGCATAAGGAAGCTGGGCCTGATGGGATCAACATATTTTTCTTACAACAAAATTGGGACATACTAGGCGAATCTGTATGCAAGGAGGTGAAGGATGCCATTGCAGGAAATCCCTTGTTAGAAGAGTTGTGTCAAGCGACCATAGTACCTATACCCAAAGTCCAGCAGCCAGAAAAATGCCAGCAACTCAGACCAATTATCCTAAATAATGCCATTCTAAAACTTAGTTCCAATTACCCTAAATAATGCCATTCTCAGATATCGTCTTATGATTCCACTTTTTCCTGTTGATGAGGTATGCCCAGTGTGCCGCAAATCTTTCTTAAACACTTTTGGGGAGCATGCAGTTCATTGTAGGAAGTTCCCAGGCTTCAAATATCGGCATGACCTTGTAAGAGACGTTATTTATGATGTTCTTAGACATGCGGGAGTTGCAACTAAGAAGGAAGCTCCTGTGAATTTTTTACTGATCCTCAGGAGGGCATGTCGACACTTAGGCCAGAAGACGTTCTTATTTTTGGCTGAGTTGGAGGAAAACATGCATGTGTAGATCTAACATGAGTTTTTCCATTAGTTGGTCTAAAGAGTGTCGACTTTACTGTGGGACATGCTGCCCGTAAAGACGTTTCTGCTAAAGTGGCCAAACATGAGAAGGCATGTATCGACAATCAACATGTTTTTATCCAGTTTGGGTTTTGACACTTTTGGGTTCCTAGTACCTGAGGCTATGGAGCTTCTTAAGAGAGTTCAAAAAGTTATGCATAGTAATTTAATGACTCCCAGATCTATGAATGTGGTGTTTTAGAGGATTGGATTTGCCATTCAAAAAGGGTTGGCAGCGCAGCTTGTTGCCCGCCTCCCTTCTATTTCCTTGTAATCTTGTAGTTTTCATTTGATAACGAAGAATACCCAAGTAGAACATCTGGAAAAATTAATGGTGGAAAGGCTAAAAAATTTAATTCCTGACTGGATCGACCCGACTCAAAGCAGTTTTGTTCTGAGAAGAAAAATCACTGATAATATTGCCTTAGTTCAGGAAGTTATTAATAATATGAATAGGAGGCAGTTCACCAAAAAAAATATGAATAGGAGGCATGGTGCTAAAACTATGTCTATCAAGGTTGATGTAACAAAAGCTTATGATTATATGGATTTGAGCTTCATGGAGGACACTTTGAACAAGATTAGACTGCTGTTTAACATACGTAAATTCATCATACATTCGATCACAACAGGTTCCATCGTGGTAACCTGGAATGGAAAACTCTCTTGGAGATTTACATATGAACGTGGGTCCGATAAGGAGACCCTTTGTCTCCATACCTTTTCGTGCTTTCTTTAGATCGTTTGAGTCAGATGATTCCGCAAAGGGTTAGAGACAATAAATGGAAACCAGTGAAGGTCAGTGTCAGGCCCAACAATTTCCCATGTCTACTTTGCAGACGACATCTTACTGTTTGCTCAGTCTAGCAAGGAGCAGATCAGAACGATCAAGGAATGCTTCAAGCAGTTTGAGAGCGCTTCTAGTCAAGTGGTGTCTGCACTACTAAAAAACATAGTATAGATGACAGTCATGTAAAAAGTGACGCACTTTGGATGACATGTTTGTACATGACTTATAATCTGTGTAGGCCTACGTAAAATAGATGACATACATTTTTGTATATTTGAAAGGGTGACATACTTTAGGTGACATGCATGTATGTCACTTGTAGTCTGTGCAACATAGGTGACAGACATTTTATCATACTTGAAAGGGTGACACACTATAGGTGACATACATTTGAATCACCTATACTCTAATGGGGGTTTACACATGTATATGAGTCAAGTGTAATATACAAGGAGACATAAGATTTAGGTGACATGTATGTGTGTCACCAAAGTTATAGATGACATAAATTCATGTCACCTAACCTTAGAATTTTTACAGAATTACTATGAGAGGAGACTGTCTTGATATGGGCCTTAAATTCTCACAAATACATTACGGGGGACTTGCTGTTAGAGGAAATTCTCATGATATGGACCCCAGCCCTCACATATACATTTTTATAGAATTGTTGTGAGTGGACATTGTCACTATATGACCCCCAGTTCCTAAGAAATGCATTGAAAGGGACTTTTTGTGAGAAGAAATGTGTCATGGCTCCTCCCGAGTGTATTTTTGTTGGAATATATCAACACTTATTTGGTCACCGCACGTTGGACGACAACGCGATGCGAGGGCGCCAAGCCACTGCACATGATGTGGGAACCGATGACGATTCTGTTTGGCTTTCACCTACTTTTGATTATTTATTGTACCTACCCCGGTATCGTTGATGTTAGGGGTTCTCTGCTCGTCTTGTTCCCCCACACCATAGTATTAAGATCTGACTTCCATCGTATCTCCCAAACATGGATGAAAGGCGACCAGAAAGGTCTGGCGGTAACTTCAAGTCTAGTTCAACTTATCGACTTTTGTTGGACTTGGCCAGACCGGCTTTGAAGGACTTTTTTCGACAACCACACCCATAGCAGCAAGGGATTAGGGAACAATCACGCTCAGAGCATCCCTGGTGCCTAGCCGTCCAGGTCTTAGTACGTCGAGGATCGATACGATAGAGTCTGAAATCAATCCCCGGAGGCAGCAACCCATACATGGTTCCCTACAGTCGTGTGTTAAGCAGGCTTGCCCTGGTCAAGTTAGCAGGAAGGACTGCCGCCATACACGAGAGGCAAAATTCAGTTATGCTCTCTTTAATAGCAAAATTCAGTTTTCCCACACCGGAAACGACACATTATGATCGTCTTACTGCATCACAAGTAAAAAGTCATGAGGTTGTTCCTGTGGTCCCTTACCACACAAGTTTCATGTCCTTTTAGGAGCCTCCATACATGTCGTGGCAAACCGTTAGCAGCTAATTGTTTTGCTAATCATCTTCAGGTTGTTCATTTATCTTCACTGAGTCATGTTGATGGAATCTGTAAGGCATTGGAGTATGCTGATGTTTGGGAGGGCTTGGTGTTTTCTCTTTGTTCTTCCAAGCATTGGATGTGTGGTGTATGCCTTGGCATCCTATCATGGTCTAAAGCATGTCCTCATCAAGCTTTGTCCTCATCAAGCTTCTGATGGGTCTGATGTTACTACCACTCTACCTCAACAGCCTGGTGAGGCATCACTCGATGTGATAGTTGGTTTGCCTGCTCCCATCAATTGTGACTTTCCAGATTATGTTTCTTGCACCCTATCAGCTCGTCAGTGTATTGAGCCACTGCCTCTTCCTGTTGACCGACTACAGCTCGACACAGATCTTGTAGATTATGTCTTCTGTACGGGTGTCCCTACCGCAAAGCGCATCCCTCTTCTTTGTCGTTTGCCCTTTGCCGACACTCTTCACTCTTGCTTACTCCAGGTGGCTTCTTGCCCATGCTCTATTGATGCATGGATTCATCTTTTGTTGCTTCCAGCATGTGTTCTGTATCACTTCTCCCCTAAGTCTGCTAAAGAATAATCTTCTCGAAAACACATCTCTCTACAATAACTTATGATCCTTAAGGCTTAGGAGAGTTGGAATTCAGGACCTAATGTCATTCAACAACTCCTGGCTCAGATTTTGGCTCATTGTTGTCCTACCAGGCGAGAACATTCTTCTAAAGCTTGTATTCTACGTGCCAAGTCTAAGATCAAAGATAGCCAATTTTCTACTACCATTCGTGTTCTAATGGTGTTACCCCCATAAAAGCTACTAATCATATCTTGAAGCTAAACACCCTCAACCTCCACTGCCATTGGTACAACCTCAGTCTGAAATATCTAGATCTCCATTTGTTGTTTCTTGTTGTATGGTTGAACAAGCCATTTTCTTACGCACGTGATGGCCTACAATCACAACATCTTATTGATTATATGTGTGGGGCTGCCACTGCAGTGAAAGATGATTTTTTGCATGCAGTTTCAACTGTGGTGAATCTTTGGCTCACTGGTCGTTGTTTAGATTCCCTAGCTCTCTACATTGCCAATGCTCCATTGACTCCTCTTCTCAAACCAAACAATGGCATTCAGCCTATTGCTATGGGTACTATTTGGCAGCGCCTTGTATCCAAAGTTGCAGCAAAGGGTGTAAGTTCTGATGTCGTCAATATGGTATTGGTATTTCTGGTGGTGCTGAGGCCCTTCTATAAACATGTTGTCACTCCACTTGTCTATGAACAACAACACCACACTACAGTCACCACGGCTCTTGTTGACTTCAACAATGCCTTCAACATGGTTGATAGATCTACCGTATTCTGAGAGGTTTGTCTTCATTGCCCTTCTATTGCACGATGGGTTGAATTTTGCTACATATCTCCATCTCCTCTCTAAATGGAGCACAGCGAGCCTCTTTTTTCTTCTTTCGGGGTACAACAAGGTGACCCATTAGCCCCCTTAGTTTTTTCCCTAGGACTCCACTCTCTTATTGTACAGGTAAAGGATGCATGTCACCTTCACCTCCTTTCTTTCTACCTTGATGATGGTACCCTCAATGGGGACACAGAGGTTGTTTGGAAGGCTCTATCCCTCATTCAGGAGCGAGGCCCGATGTATGGAATTCATCTCAATACTAAGAAGATAGAGATTTTTTGGCCATCTGATGACCCTAGACGAGGCTTGAATGTGGGTTTGTTTCCTACTGACATCTCTCACCCAGAGCATGAAGAGATTCTAGGTGGCCCAATTTTCTACAGATGCATCCTTTGCGAACGAACTTCTCCAGAAACATGTGATGAAGAGATTAGGGAACAATTAAGATCTGACTTCCATAGTATCTCCCGAATACGGACGGAAGGCGACCAGAAAGGTCTGGCGGTAACTTCAAGTCTAGTTCAACTTATCGACTTTTGTTGGACTTGGCCAGACCGGCTTTGAAGGACTTTTTTCGACAACCACGCCCATAGCAGCAAGGGATTAGGGAACAATCACACTCAGAGCATCCCTGGTGCCTAGCCGTCCAGGTCTTAGTACGTCGAGGATCGATACGATAGAGTCCGACATCAATCCCCACAGGCAGCAACCCATACATGGTTCCCTACAGTCGTGTGTTAAGCAGGCTTGCCCTGGTCAAGTTAGCAGGAAGGACTGTCGCCATACATGAGAGGCAAAATTCAGTTATGCTCTCTTTAATGGAAAAATTTGGTTCTCCCACACCGGCAACGACACATTATGACCGTCTTACTGCATCACAAGTGAAAAGTCGTGAGGTTGTTCCTGTGGTCCCTTACCACGCGGGGCCTACATCCTGCATGGTTGGACCTGCTGCACAAGTTTCATGTCCTTTTAGGAGCCTCCATACATGTCGTGGCAAACCATTAGTAGCTAATAGTTTTGCTTATCATCTTCAAGTTGTTCATTTATCTTCACTGAGTCGTGTTGATGGAATATGTAAGGCGTTGGAGTATGCTGATGTTTGGGAGGGCTTGGTGAATGCTCTTTGTTCTTCCAAGCATTGGATGTGTGGTGTATGCCTTGGCATCCTATCATGGTCTAAAGCATGTCCTCATCAAGCTCTGTCCTCATCAAGCTTCTGATGGGTCTGATGTTACTACCACTCTACCTCAACGACCTGGTGAGGCATCACTCGATGTGATAGTTGGTTTGCCTGCTCCCATCAATTGTGACTTTCCAGATTCTGTTTCTGGGATCAAGTCCTCTCATGTTGTTAGTAGATTTGCTTTTGTTGCCTCTCAGATGCACACTAAAGATCTCCAAGACCATATGTTGTGTGAGGTCACATGCATGACTGGAAGGCTCCCCTTTGTCCAAGCACATGCTTGCATATGCAACATCTTGCCATGTTTTTGTTGGTCTATGTTGATAAGTACGCCTTCTGCCACCCCAAAGACCCAGTTTATTTTGTAGACACTTACTACAAAATGGTCATCCAACAAATCATGGCAAGAGACCTATCCTTACGGAAATAGGCTATTCTCACTTCTTTACAGGCACATTGATCCTTGGTAATAGATTGTATAGACCACCACCCCCAACACCAATGGATACAAATGGACGGTGGCTTCCGCAAGAACCCAATTGACCATTTTTCAATCATCCCCAAACTCATACACATCTCATTTATGAACAACTATGAAGACAATGCATACATACATGTCTCTGATCAAAGCATTTTTAGGGACTTGTTATGAGAGGACACAGTCATAATATGAGACTTGACACCCACCAAATACATTTTTGAAGACTTGATGTGAGTGGACATTGTCATGTTATGGGCCTTGGTTCCTAAAAAAAATTATATGTTTTTTAAAAGAGGTCATGATATAGGCCCCGAATCCATCCAAATACATTTTTAGGGACTTTCTATGTGAGGACATTATCAAGATATGGGCCCTGGCTCCACCGTAATACATTTCCAGGGACATGTTGGGAGAGGACATTGTCATGATATTGGACGTGGCTCCTCTCAAATGCATTTTCAAAGACTTGATGTGAGAGGATGCCATAATGATTTGGGCCATGGTTCCTCGCAAAAATATATTAAGTGACATGTTGTGAGAGGACACCATCATGATATCTGCCCTGGCTCCTCAGGAATTTATTTTCAGGGACTTATCGTGAGAGCACACTATCATGATAGTAGTCACATATCCTCACAAATACAATTACAATGACATGTTGGGAGAGGACTTTCTCATGATATTGGAGGTGGCTCCTCTCAAATGCAATTTTCAAAGACTTGATATGAGAGGATGCCATAATGATATGGGCCCTGGTTCCTCCCAAAATATATAACCCTATTGCATCTACTTTCCTAAAATATAATTAAAATTAAAAAGGAAATTGCTAAAAACATAGAATGACTATTTTCGGGGCTGAAATGGGCTCAAATCCCGTTTTGAGGGTATACCTCACGGATAAGCTGTGACTTGTGTTTATTGGCCCGTTTCCCTTTCCGAAAAGGTATTATGCAGATTTTTCTAACATCGGACACCGATGGCATCTCCCAAAAGCATTTAGAGGGACATGTTGTGAAAGGACACTATCATGACATGGGTTGTTGGGTCTTGTTTTGGTCAATATTATTGTTTCTCTTGTGTTTTGGGTCGAGAAAGAAGCGCACCATCCACGTTTGAGGTCGAGACAGTTGGTGTTGTTTTGATTGTGATGGTTGGTCTTGTTTCATTCATGATGGTCCATTCTGCTTATGGACGTGACACTTCATTATGGTCTGGTCGTGACATTGTGTTTGATGCAGTCACGACGTTGTGTTGTGAGGGTGCGTCGCGACGTTGTGTTGTGGGTTGTTTGTGTAGCCTATGTGTAACACTGGTCTGACGCCTTGCTTTAATGATGTTGTATCACATTCTATCATGGTCACAACGTGCGTTGTGGAGATAGTCATGATGTTGTATTGTGAGATATGAGTCGTGGCACCTCCCAAATGTATTTTTAGGGACTTGATGTGAGGTAAAATTTTTCTTGAAATGGGCCCTGACACCTCCCAAATGCATTTGTAGGGACATGTTGTGAAAGGACACTATCATGATATGGGTCATGGAATCTCCCAAATGCATTTTTTGGGACTTGATGTGAGATAACATTTTTCTGAAATGGGCCCTGACACCTCCCAAATGCATTTGTAGGGATATATTGTGAAAGGAAACTATCATGATATGGGTCGTGGAACCTCCCAAATGCATTTTTAGGGACTTGATGTGAGATAACATTTTTCTTGAGTGTTGCAAGCCCCACAAGTGAGTACCACGATTGACATTCTGATTTCTTTGTCTTTCCAGGACACTATCAAAGCATTTTTAGGAACTTGTTGTGAGAGGACACTGTCATGATATGGGTCCTAGATCCTCCCAGAAGCAATTTTGCAAACTTTTTGTGAGAGAACACTACTGCGATATGGGCCATGGTCCCTAAAAATGCATTTTGTGGGACTTGATGTGAGATGACATTTTAATGAAATAGGATTTGGCTCCTCACAAATGAATTTTGATGTGTCCAGTGAAAGGAGTCTTGGTCATCTTCCCTAATAAACATGCCTCGCATGTCTTATAAGATTCAAAATCTTATAGTACGTATCATATACTACTATATCCACAACCACAAACGATAGACATGCAATCACAAACACAAATACATCAGTTATGGCCATACTATTGTAATCCTTTGGAGCAACAAAGGATTACAGTCCACTTATGATCTTATGCATCTCATGCAACACCTGTGAAAACAACTTGTAAGCCTGTAATGATCAACATTACAATGAACAACTTCATGGATGCTTCGTGAGGTTGGAATGTCAAGTTGCTTCTTGGAATGGGATCTTCTTGTTGCTTCTCCATGGACGCTCCTTGGAGTGGGATTTTCAGGTTGCTTCTTGGAATTGGATCTTCATGGTGCTTCTCCATGGACACTCCTTGGAGTTGGATCTTCAAGTGGCCTCCTTACATCAAGATTACAAAGACTAAAACTAATCCTATCTTTATTACATCATATGATTACAAATATAAAGAGAAAGAATTAATTACACTTTGAAATAAGAGATGAGGCTCGGCATGCAAGCCGAATACATAATACAAAGGATCCATATGCAACAATTATACATCCATAACATTCACAAACAAACATATCCACAAGATCAACATCCACATCCATTCACAACATTCACAAAAGGGGATATTAGGCCATAACCGTGCATGCACTCACCACATAAAACATATTTTAAAGGCGACGTGTATGCTATCATAGGTATATCTACATATACGTATATACATATTAAAAAGCAGTCCTTTTAATGCGGGACATTCCCCATTAAATACTTTTTTTGACTCCCACGCAGACTATGCAGGGTACACAGGGGCAGCGCCCCTGTGCGGGCGGGGGTCGAGGGGAGGCCGCCCCTCGCGGGGTCTCAGGGGCAACGCCCCTGAAAGGTCTACGGAATTTTACTTTCGTGCACTTAGGAAAATCAATATTTTCCATATTCAACCCCGTCCAAAACGTCAAAAATAGTAGCCTGCGGCGTATGTGGAATTAGGTTTAGATTTACACATTAGCAGGTTAATTAATCAAATAATCGCATTAATTGATTAATTAATATCTGACTCCATGCAATCGCTTGGATGGCTCTACGGGCATACATATACCAACACCACGTGCACCCACACCATAGTTGCATCGATTATATTTTAATGTCATCAATGTTGACAACCCGGCCCAACCGGTTCGACTACTACGATTAATCAACACCAGTCCGGTTCCAAAATCATTGGTCCTGCTAATTTAGACAATCAAAGTCTGAAGCATCACTGAATGAAACGTATAATAAACCATAGTTGCATCAGTTATATTTAAAATACAATTATATTTTTCACTTTCACTGTGAAAAATATCCATGTAACAAACTTTCCCCCCACTTAACCCTACCGCTTCCTAAAACACCCACGCTGGTAAGACCGGTCAGCGCGAAAACTCCCAACTGAATCCCCCCACGCCTACCGCTTACCCCACCCATACCTATCACTTTCTTTTTTTCTCCCTCATCCTTCGTCAGTTCTGATTCCTCTTTCCTCTTAGAGTCTGGACGGTGAAAACCCTTCCAGCCACAATTGATCACGAGCAGCCTCTGGAGTCTGGCCGATCTTGGCCACGAGCAGCAGTGAGGCCACACGCAGCAGTGGCGCTCGCAACTCCATTGTAATTCTTCCATCGTGCCGCAAGCAGCAGTGAAGCTCGCGCCCCGCAGTTCGTACGATCGATTTTCTCCTTTGCTTCCGGTTAGTTCCTACTCTTCCTACTCCCTTCTTCAATTGCTTCTTTCTTAGTCGCCCCTCTTTCTCAGTCACCAGGTACTAATGCCCTCCTCCTTTGGACCGGGTTAGTTCTCATTTCCCTGTCATAACGCCCCTCTTTCCCAGACTCTAGGCATAGCGCGACGAAATGTCTGTTCTGCCCTGTTTTGAGTAGGTGAGTCCAATGTGGCTCGTAAATGATAATGAAAATGGATTTATTGAGAATTCAGGGTTGACGGTCTATGATTCCTACTAGATCTTTCTATGGTTCTTTATTCATCAGCGACCTCTTACTTTTTCACTTGGGTAGGTTGTTATCTTTTTAATGATTTGAGGTGAGCATACCCTTTCCATTAATAACAATATTGTTGCGCCTTGTCTAGTAATTTACATGTTGTCACAAATCTCCTATCTCTAAAGATTTGCCTCCTATTCACAACTACTGCCTCCCTTGTAGAAAAGCCTATCCAGTGAACGGGGAGTTCATGCTGTGAACCCCACTACTAATAGACTTCTATCCATATTTGGTGTCTGAAGAAGGGGGTTTAGGTTGAGAAGAGTAAGAGATGAGAAGCAAAATAGAGAACCATCTTATGCGGTTTCATCTCTTTATAGGCATATTGGGGTCAACTACATGGATCCTATGAGGGAGATTCTCCGGTAATTTACCTTATCTATGAGTTATGACTAGTGAACCCAACTTTACATTCTATATGGATAGTGAACCAACTACGAAAGTACTCACCTTTCGTGATATCCAATTCATTCAATCTCTGTCCATTTTCCTTAGGTCGACTTGCAAAATGTATCTGCTTTCTTTTTCTAAACTTTTAGGCTTTGTTTTTTACAAATCTTAAATTGTTTAGGTTCTAAAGCATTAAATATAGTTCTCTTTGTGATTCAATCCATTAATTAGTTCCATCAATTAATACAATACCATCATCAAATCAACGTTTGGGACCTCACCTTTTCTATTAAAAATGCATACATCAAATGAATGTACGGGACCTGGGCTAGTTTGTCCTTCTAAAAATGTTGAACCCATGCATAGAGACAATTAAGGCTCGAGAGTGGATACCCTTTACCACACAGATAATAGTTTGAACCTGCTGAATTTCCTGTGTCAAAACAAGTGAGAACAAAGTTACAACAAACATAAGGACAAATACTACTCCCAAGTTTCATAGAAGCACAAATATCTGAAGGATTTCAGTATTTATACTTCTGTTGTGCATGACATCAACATTTTACTCATGTTTCCCTTGGTTCTAGTACTCTTGTTGCATCTGATTTTTATAAATCAACTGCATCTACATGATGGGATATTTTTGCACCCACAACATGAATTCTGATAATATCTCGATGAAATAATTCATTTGCTACTAATCTCATCATGATTTTTCATAGTAGAGGACATTTTGAACTGAAAATATCACATCTGAGTTAAATGATCCCAAGTATTCTGTAGAGGACTATAAGAACAAGTCCTTCAATTTAAGTAGCTGATACCTCCATCTGGACAGCCATTTGGAACTTTAGGTAGTCATAGATTCACCCCCATAAACCTACAGTCTCTAGAGACATAAAACTCTAGGTTTTCAGAGTCCACAATGATCTGAGAAAGACCAGGACATAGATACTCCTATACATGAAGAGATGAGAAAATACACTTGAGATTCATTCCACACAGGGAAATGTAAATTGATCTCAAGGAAACCAGCATTCCAGCAAGGAGATGCAACAAATCAGGCCACTAGAAACACTCCTTACTAGGGCAACAACACCACATGATAGGGAGTACATGACTGGAATCTTCAAAAACCAAGAACAGTAATCCAACCAAGAAAAGACTAGAGTTCTACAGAACAGATCAAAATGACATTTAAAATCTTTTAAAACTCCAATCTGGAAATCACAAAAAGCTTGCTCTTCTTTGGTCTCTTCTTATTTGTAGGTCTAGGATCATCTTTGACTTTGAACTTCTCCCTAAGGTCGTGCTCAGAATGAAATAAATCATCTATACCTTCCAAATCATTACAAACCTGCTTCCTTTGTTACCAATCCAACAAGATGCCACAACTTTACATAACTTGGTTCGCATTGCAAGAAACATCACCAATCATTACAAACCTGATTTTACATTATGTGACCTAATCGGATCTAAGTCTAAAATAAATCCTGCCCAAAAAAAGTGAAGGCTGAATAGTATCTAGGCTAAACAACACCTAAACCAGACCTCAACGGTTCTTCTTGGTGAAATAGATTCTCTATTTGGTTCTGCTTTCTATTGATTTCCTCTTCAATATAGTTATAATAAAAAATAGATAATATTTTTGAAGAATATTAATTGCAAGGAAGAGGAATGGAAATTACAAAAATACATGTATTTAGCCTAGGCGCCCAGTTTAAGGTGGCCCGCCTAGAGCGTAGGGGGCCTAAGAGCACCTTTATAGCTAAGGCATATTTGATAAGGTGGTTAGGCATTGGATAAAGTGCTAATAATTAAGTGTTTACATTCATGATTTGGCCTAATTCAAGCCTAATTTACATTAACAACAATTGGTTCTTATACATAACTGAAAATTTAACAAAATTACATGATCATTTTTCAGGGAGCCATGGATAAGAGTTGGATGAGTAGAGGAAAATGTAAACATGAACATTGCCAACAGGCATTCATGCAAGGATTTAACTTATTTTTGAATTTTGCATTTAGTAATCGTACTGAGGTCAGGTGTCCATGTGTGAAATGTGAGAACAAATTCTTTCATAATAGGGAGACAATTACATGGCATGTTATCAGATCTGGATTTCTATCGACCTACACTGATTGGGAATATCATGGTTATATTGACAAAAAAGATCATATGGTCAATCAACATGTGGCTAACTCTTTTGACGATATGGAGGGGTTGATAAATGATGCATGCTACGAGGAAGTAGAAATGAACACAGACTTTCCTGATAGTGGTAGTGAATATCCTATTCATGATGATGGTGGTAGTGATAATGAAAATCATATTCATGATAATAAGAAATTTGAGGAACTACTTAAAGACGCTTGTGAACCATTATATCCAGGTTGTGATAACTACTCAAAGCTCTCCTTTGTTGTTCATCTATTTATACACAAATGCTTGAATAAAATAAGCAACAAGGCAATGTCAGGATATCTGGAACTTCTATCAAAAGCGTTGCCTATGGGACACAAGTTGCCAACAACATGGTATGAATGTAGAAAACTCATGTCTTCTCTAGGGTTAGATTGTCAGAAAATCCATGCATGTCCCAATGATTGTATACTTTATAGAGGAGAATACTTGAATTTAGACAAATGTCTAAAGTGTTCTACCTCGAGGTGGATTGATACAAGCCGGGGAAGAAGGATAAAGATCAAGAAAAAGACACCACGAAAAGTTCTTCGCCACTTCCCCTTAATTCCTAGATTGAAAAGATTATTCAATTCAGTTAAGACAGCTCCTTGGATGATTTGGCATTCCACAAGTACGGCTGGCGCAGTAGGTGAAATGGAACATCCGAGGGATTCTAAGGCTTGGAAAGATTTTGATACCAATCATCCTTCATTCAACATTGAGCCACGAAATGTCAGACTTGGCTTAGAGACAGATGGATTTAGCCCTTTCAATATTGCAATGGGGAGTAGTAGAAGTATTTGGCCTGTCATCTTAATTTTTTATAATCTTCCTCCCTGGCTCACTATGCATCAATCTTTCTTAATGATGTCACTTCTTATTGATGGCCCAAAATCACCAGGAAATGATATTGATGTTTATCTCCAACCATTGATTGATGAATTGAAGATGTTGTGGGCTGGAGTGAACACTTTTGATGCTAAACTAGGTGAGGTATTTAACATGCGAGCAATGCTTATATGGACCATTAGCGACTTTCCTGCATACAATATGTTGTCTGGTTGGAGTACAAAAGGCTACAAGGCTTGTCCGTATTGTCAAACTGATCATGGTTCTATTTACCTTCCATACAGTCGAAAATGTGTCTATCTAAGACATCGACGTTTTTTACCAATTAACCACCCATGGCGTGTTGATAAAAAAAGCTTCAATGGACTTGAAGAACATGAACCCGCACCTCAACCTGTAGATGGGAAACAAATTGAAGACTTGTGGAAAGATTATGATAATGTTGTCTTTGGAAAGGTTTCAGGTAATAATTCACATGACCAACATGAACTACCTGAGGGGTGGAAAAAGAGAAGTGTTTTTTTTGAGCTCCCTTATTGGAGCTCATTGCTGGTTCGACACAATCTAGACGTTATGCACATAGAAAAAAATGTGAGTGAAAATATTTTGGCGTGGTTACTTCAAAAGGATGGTAAAAACAAGGACAATATTAAAGCACGATTGGATTTGCAACACTTGCGAATACGTAAATCATTGTGGCCTAAACTTTCAAAATCAAATAATATTAGGGAGCTTCCTCATGCAATATACAATATGACAAATGAAGAAAAGGAAAACTTTTTGTCAGTATTAAAGGACATTAAACTCCCTGAAGGATTTTCATCAAACTTCTCCCCTATGGTTCAACTACAAGAAAGGAAGTTAATTGGTATGAAGAGTCATGATCACCACATATTGCTACACCATCTCCTTCCAGTAGCTGTGATAAAGGCATCAACAAAACCTGTAAGAAAAGTTCTAACGGAATTCTGTGTTTTTTTCAAAGAACTAAGTGCAAGGGTCATTACTATTGAGAAGATGGAAGAGTTGGAGCAGAAAATTCCTATAATAATGTGCAAATTAGAAAAGATTTTTCCTCCTGCATTCTTTGATGTCATGGTCCATTTAGCTGTACATCTAGCAACAGAAGCAAAACTTGCTGGACCGGTTCAATTTAGGTGGATGTATCCCATTGAGAGATATCTACACACACTAAAGAATTACATTCGTAATAAGAGTAGACCAGAAGGTTCTATTGCTGAAGGATATTTAATGGAGGAAGCAAGCATATTTTGTGATAGGTATCTGCATGATGTGGAAACCAAGCTACATAGACCTGTAAGGTATCTCAATGGTCCCCTTGGCTCTTGTTCTATAGTGAGCATATCTGTCGAAGAAATACATCAAGCTACACGTTTCATATTGCTCAATACTGAGGAAGTTCAACCTTATGTGAAGTAAGTAACAATTTATTAATTATAAAATATTTTTGAAAATTGTCTAACAAAATTTATCCGTGACATACATAAATACAGGAAGCATCAAGATATCTTAAGATGCCAGCACCCTAGTTGGGATGATTTCACCTTACAGTCACACCACAACAAATCATTTGTAAATTGGTTTGAAGATCATGTAAGGCAATACAACTATTTGATTTAACATAATGTTTTTATCCTATCTTATTTCTTAATTTCAGCCATATTTCTTTTCTAACTAGGTTGCTTCCTTACAAGAATTTGATGAACTTCTCAAGCCTATCCAATATCTGTCTCAAGGACCTAAGATAGGAATATATTCTTATAAAGGTTACTTTGTGAATGGATAAAAATTTGAGCGTCTAGATGTTGATAAAGATCGAGTAACACAGAATAGTGGTATCGCCACAATAGGCCCCGATGGTGAAGTATATTATGGACTTCTAGATGACATCTTTGAGATTCGCTACCATGGAATGAATCCTTATTTTCTGTTTAAATGCTCCTGGTTCAATGTCGATGAGGAAGGGTTGTCAGTTGATGATCTTAACATTGCACATGTTAACACTAGTAAGCAAAGCTTTGAAGATGAACCATTTATATACCCAGAACAAGCTGAACAAGTCTTTTACTCAAGAGATCCTGTAGATGGACATTGGAGTGTTGTATGCCACTGGAAACCTAAAAATGTATATGTAGATCATGATCTCATTGTTGAACAAAAAGATGACCACTTAGGTAAATATCATGAGCCTTCAATTAGTTCTGGGTTGAATGATGTTCCTAATGTCGGACGGACTAGGTCTGATATATCTACATCTTGTAAAGTTTCTAAAAGTGTAATCGGTGAAATTTTACAACCTAAAAAGAGAAGGAGAGTAGAGGTATAATCAATACAAGTCTTTTGTTAATATTTATGATTGGTTTTTGTAGGACTGTCTAATATTTCACATCAGACATCTAACTAAGATTTAATACAATCATTTTTTTTCAGAGTCATGCCACCTAAATCTATGTTCAAGTCCGTTAATCAGATCATGGAGATGGAAAATCAGGGCACCAATCTTGCATCAAGAAAAATAGGTATGTGAAACTTTATTTTAATTTTATGCATACACTTTTTTTGCCAGAAATTTTGTCAAATATTTTGTCTTTTATGTTAATTTCAGAACTAGAAGTGGTTAATGGAAGTAAGAAGAGAGCACTCATAAAGTATGCACCCACCTTTAAGGATCCAAATAAGGAAGTGAGTAGCAATGTGAATTCAATTGCAGCTGTAAAAAGAAAATCTGCGTCCATCCTTAAGGAAAGTATGGGTAAGATAAACTCAATTTAGTTTGAAGGTATTTAATTTCATGTGTTTATGTTAATATTGTATATATTTGGTTAGATGGATCAACAACAAGACCAACAGACTCAGATTGTTTGGATGATAACATTCCAATTGCAAATGTATTCAAAAAAGTCAAAAAATTGTGGTATACTCTTTACTACATTAATATCATATTTTGTATTTTCCAACATCATGTCCTCTTAGGTATGTGAAATTATTGCATTTGTATAGATGCATCTGTAAATGAAAAAGGTGAATCATACACTTTCAAGAAAAGTGTGCAGCCAAGTTTGAAGAAAAAGTCCATTGCTGAAAATGCCATGCACCTAGAAGACAACATGAGAACAGATCAAGAAATTGAACATGAACCCAGATGCAAACAATGTAATTCATACCATCAGTTTTTTTTCCAATCATTAGTGTTTTTTATTGTGTAGTAACTTTTGATAAATTTATCAAAATATTAATGATCTTATTGTAGTGTCTAATCATGGTAGTCAAGGGAGCACACCACTTCAAAGGACCAACTTCAGAGGTATTATTTTCAATATCCAATTAATTTATACGTTAAAATGTAATTAGGTAGATACAACGTTAGAATGGATTTCAAACACACTTTATTTAGGCTCGAGCAAAAGTACTGGAGGAAGTAAGAATTTACATCACCGTCATAGATCTGAAACTGGTACAAGTTATATTTGTGTATGTGATTTTTCCCCTTCTATTAGCAAACACTATCAATTATGAATCCTTCTACTTTTCATAGTGATAGAGAGTACAAATGCATATACAAATGCTAAAGAAAAGCATGTCCCCATCCATAACAATCCACTTAAGGAACGCTTGAGTGAGATAGCATCAAGTAAGTCTTAATTAATTTAGTTGCCTATGTATATATCGCCAACCCCTCAATCTTGTATCATTTTTTTCCATAAATATATTAGAAACGAAGAGACTAAGAAACTCAGAAATTTTGGAAGAAGAAATTCCAGCTGGAGATGCATTTAAAAAAACTCAAAATCATGGTATGAATTACATTATTTACTATATTAATTGCAGAATTTTACTTTATGACTGATCTCTTACTACCTTGAAATGATTGAATTCATGTAGACAAATCTATGAGAAGAAAAGGTGAATCAAGTACTATAAAGAAAACCATCCATCCAAAATTAAAGAGAACATATGTCCATTGTGATTCTAGTGCACCAAATCATAATGCATCTCGTAGGACTGAACTTTTAGGTAAGCATTTTTAATATTTAATTTTATATTTTGTCACCCTAATGATAAAATATTACTATAGCCACTGGGAATGTGAGATGCAATAAGCAGATATCTATTCCACCTGAAGATACTGAAATATATGAAGAAATGTGTGGATCACCTGTGGATTTTGACATGAGCGATGAGGATGAAACTTTAAGTGAGTTATGCATCTATTATACATAATACTATGCTAGTAATTTCTCTTAGTGTATCTCATTATTATATTCAATCTTTTAAGATTTTGATGACGCTCACATCCAAGAAAATTTGGATACCCTTGTCACAGGTAATAATTCTAGTTATATTATTCTAGCTATAATAATTATCCATAATCTATTCGTTATTTGGATATTAATGTAGAAGGTGATAAAGATAATGTTGGTGATTTCCACTTCAATGAAACTTTAGATGAGAATTACTCGCCCGTCCATAGAATTTCAGATATCTGTGTTCCAGGTAATTTATATAGTTACATTATTATTACTGCTATGATAATTTTACATAACCCACTAATTATTTGTAGATACTACTGTTGAAGACGATGGCAATAATGGTGATGACTTACATGATAATGGAACTTTAGATGGCTATTTATTGGGTAATACACTAAAAATTTCACATATAATCACCCTTACTGGGTACTATGCTCTAACAACAAATCATATTTCTATATTATGACAGAAAATGGTGATCATCTTGAAGATGAGTTGCACCTAGAAGACCAAACGGGAGTAAATGAAGAAATTCAAGATGTCCGAATATGTGAAAAAGGTATTGTATGTCATACAAATTTTAGTAAAAAATTTTATAGTTAATATTTAATGGTTATAATTTCATATAAAGCTAAAACGAATACAAGAGGATGCACCACTTACAAAGCATTCGCTCCAAAAGATGAAAAAAAATGGGTTTGCATTGTAGATAAAGAATTAGGTGTACCTGCTTGTGATGAACGTCAGAAACTATCAGGATGGTTGGGGTTGTACGCTAGACGCGCAGAGCAATTTCCTATAGCTAAAATTTGGGGACAAAAACATCAAAGAAGTTTTGAGAAGGTGATGGAGAAATTAAAGGTATGTAACATTATAGTTAAATTTAAGTGCATGTGTTTGTAAATGAATAATATAAGTATTGATGACATGGAAATTTTGTTACTTAAAATTTTGGTAGGATGATTTTGAATTTGTAATGGAAGATGGGGAAACCCAGGCTCCTCTAGATGGTGTTGTAACTGCTTGTAAAAGAATTATGCAACAAGAACTGAGAACTTGGAGATATAGCCTGAAGAGCAAATATTATGATGAAAATAAGACTATAGAGGAACAAGCCTCAACTTACGGAGACAAAAGAATTGATGCTGAGCAATGGAAAGAATTGTTGCAATATTGGAACAACGAAAAGAACAAGGTGATAATACTTTGTATTATACTATTTATCATCAAATCTGACATGACATAACTATTATACTTGTTTCAGGAATTGTCGGCTAAAAATAAGAGCATCCGAAGCATAGTAAGGCCTACCTATACGCATGGACCTATTTCTTTTGCAAGCCATCGCTTTAAACATGTATGAATATATAATTAATTAATTTATAATTATGTTTCTATCTTACAAGCTATCCAGAAAGTATTGTCTATTCTCTAATCTTGTATTCTCTAATATTGTACTAAATATTAGAAAAAGGAGCATCCAGCATTGGAGGTCTACGTCTCAGGCCATCTAGATAAGAAGCAAAAATTTCCCAACAAGGACACTAAAGACATTATTGTAAGTTGTGAAATATACTATTTTAATTTATTGTATAATTTTTTTGAATTACACTAACTTTTTAAATTTACCAATGATCATCAGCAAAAAGTTATTGATGAATGCATAAGTCGGGGGCTAGACAAGACACGTGATCCATTAGAGTTTTCATCATTTTTGGATGAAGTGATTGGAAAACATCGCGGAGGATTTGAAAGAGGTTTTGGTGCCACCGTATCTCGTCGAGATATACAAAATCAGAAAGCAAAAGAAGTTTTACATGGCATTGTTATAGAACTTCAACAACAACTGAAAGATACCAAAAGGGAGCTAGAGGATAGTAACAGAGAACTTGCTGAAGCTAATTTAAGAATAGTTGTACTGGTATGGTATTTACACCTCATATACTTTATTTTCATTAGGCAAAAATTATTAACATTTATTTTTGTATGTACTACTAGGAGAGAAGAAATGGAAAAAAGAATTTGGTTGAAAGAAGGCATGCTCTCCGACAGGTTGTTCTTCGAAATGCGGTAAGTTGATTATTCTACTTATTCTACTTAAGTTATAAGAAAGACTAAACTGTATAACAGGGATTGGACACTTGTAGCTTATTTTTTTTTCTTTTGTAGGGTCGGTCTTCACACATTCTACAATCATCCACTCCACCAGAAAGCACGGATCAACTAAGTGATTAGAAATTAATGCTCTACTTCCCATTAGAGTTCTAGATTTAGTTATTAGTTTCTTAGGAAGACTTTTTCATATCCTATTCATTTAGATAATGTATAGATAGATTTTAGTAATTTGTTCTCGGTACCATTTAATTTATTTGTTACATTTCCAGAACTTCTGTGTGCAGTTTGCATGAAATAAAAATATCTATATTTTTTGATGTGTCATATATGTAGAACAAAAGTTAATCATGTTATATATCTTTGTTTGTTTAATTTTAATTATGTATGTGGTTGGGAGACCCACAGTTAGGGTGGGGAATTAATGGAGAATCCTTTGATTGATTTGGCTTCAATTGACTTGAATACGTCTACTTTTTAGGCAAGTTGAATCCATCAAAATGCATTTCTTGCTTTTTTTACCAGCCATTTCTTACGTTCTTTACATACGTAAAAAAATACTTTGTTTTGTATAGGTAATTAAGAAACTCAATGCAGATAAAGTCTTTTATAGTAGTTTGTTGGAATTTCTTTTGGTATTTGAGAGCGAAGAAGGTAGTTTCCATCCCAGTACCTGAATATATATATATATATATATATATATATATATATATATATATATATATATATATAGAGTCAGGCTAGAATACACTCGAGTGTATCCGGAGCGGAATACACTCAAGTAGTTTTTCATGATGCAATATTTTTTTTGAAAATATAAACCGTTGATCTTCTTAAACATATCGTGAACAACTCATACACAAAATTTGAGCACATTTGGATATGTATAGCTCATGTTATGAAGACCGCAAAAATTATGCATTTCAAATTAGTTTCACGCGTCGATTTTGTTGCCCTTGGATGAGTGACTTACACTCATCCAAATGGACTCAAAATTTGTATGTAACCTAGTTATAGTATGACGGTGAAGATCAACGGTTTACATTTTGCAAAAAATAGTCTTGATATGCAAACACACTTGAGTGTATTCGTGCGATCCGTACACTCGAGTGTATTCTAGCCCGACTCTATATATATATATATTCTTCACAATTGGTCCTTTTTCTAGTAATAACTCTCACCCATCTGACACGAATAGATTGATATGATGTTAAGATCACATAGTGGTTCCATTCATCGATGCTAGTTCCAGATTTTTGCCATTACTGTAATCTGTCCTATTTAATATTTCTTTTCATGTAGTTTGTTGAAGGCATTGAGGATGTTGGTGGACATGGGGAGGGATCCACAAAATGCTTTGCTACAACAAGATTTGATCTCGACTAGGCAAGAATCAGAAGAGACTAGGCTACTGAATGAACCCTTCAATACTTTTTGGTATGAATCTTTCCTGTTATTGGAAGCTATAATATTGTGTTGCTTTAGCCCTTGTTTCAATAACTGAATCTCAAGGTAAACAATCCCGTTGCTAATGAATCAACATGTTCTATAAGCTCTCTAAATGGGGAGGAGAACAAGGAAGATAGACCTGTTCGGTATGCTGTTGTGGAACTGGGGTCAACTCCTGATGCTTCAGAAATTGGGAACAAAACCCATCAGGAGATGCCTGTTGAACCTGATAACCTTAGCACTGAGCTTTTACCTGGCTCTTGTAACAACAATATATCAATGGAGGATAAAGAGGTTACCAAGGAACTGCATTTTCAACTGCCAACAAATGAAGGTGGTGTGGTACCTCAAGGTTCAACATTTGATGGCGCTAAAGTCCATGAAAGCACAGTAATGCCTTTCAAAGCTCTGATTTTATTAATGTGGTTCATATATTTATTGAACAATATAGTACATGACTCTGATGACCTTTTCTTCAGGGTTTTAAAATGATACATATAGTGTCAGAAGCTCTGCCGAAGATTGTACCTTATGTTCTAATAAACCATCACGAGGTTCTAATTATCGATTTACTTGGATATACCTAACCAAAACTGCTAGTTACATGTTTGTTTTTGTTTCTTACATTTCTCGTGGTATTGTGTAGGAGCTCCTTCCATTAATTATGTGTGCAATAGAATGCCATCCTGACAGTGGCATCCGAGACTCCCTTACACACACATTGTTCAATTTGATTAAGCGGCCAGATGAGCAACAGAGGAAAATTATAATGGATGTAAGAAATTGTTTTTGCTTAAGCGATATCCACCTTTTCCTTAAGGTGATTCTATTCAAATTTGTCTTTGTTTTGTAGGCTTGTGTTACCCTCGCCAGAAATGTTGGTGAGATGAGAACAGAAACTGAATTGCTTCCTCAGTGTTGGAAACATGTTTGTTCCTTTGTTTCTCCCTCTAAGAAACAACCTTTTTCATGTCATTATCTGTTCTCCCCCCAAATGAATTAGAATTGGTGCTTTCATCTGCAGATAAGCCACAAGAACGAGGAGCGTAGATTGCTGGTAGCACAATCATGTGGTCTGCTTGCGGAGTTTGTTCGTCCCGAGATTAGAGATTCTCTCATTCTGTCTATTGTGCAACAACTGGTTGAAGATTCTGCTACCGTTGTGCGCGAGGCTGCTGCTCATAATCTAGCATTGTTGCTGCCGCTCTTCGCAAATGTGGACAAATATTCCAAGGTCAACCTCACTATTGCTCTGAGGCAGTCATGGAGCAGAAAATTGGCTTCACAGATTTGGCTGCAATGTAAGCTCTAGAACAGGGTATAAAACATGGCTTCAGGGATGTCTGGGAGACTCGTAGTGTTATAACAAGTGAGAATTTCTTTTTTGACGGTATTTATAAGTCTTATTTGTTTGCTCAATAGGTAGAAGAGTTGATGTTCCAGTTGGGATGTGACCCATCAGGATTGGTTGTTGAGACTACTCTTAAAGAACTTGTTCATGCCGTAGTCAAGTAGGGAAACAAAGTGGATCATATGCTACGTGTACTGCGTTCCCATATCTTGAATTCTGCACAGGTGTAGTTTTGAAGCATTAAATACTATTTTTTCCATCAGCATTCCTTTTGGTAGTTTACCACCCTGATTATTTTCTTATTTTTGAAGAGATGCCCTCCCGTTTCTGGAGTAGAAGGTTCAGTAGATTCTCAACTTAGGCTTCTAGGGGAGCAAGAACGCTGGAATATAAGTGTGCTGTTACGATTGTTGTCTGAGTTGCTGCCATATGTCCACCAAAACACAGTTGAGACATGCCCATTTAGTTCTGCTGTTTCTGCAGTTATAAGCCCGAAAAATCCCGAGCTGGGAACCAGGGAAACTTTACTTTTCTCCAAGACTCTACTTGACCTTTATGCTGGGTGAGTCCTATTTGATTGCGCCATTGTCTATTTGGATGGCTCATTACAAGCAGGCTACTTATTTATTTGTGACTTGTCTATCATTGAAATAGAGCATGTACCGAGTCTCCTTGTACTGTAGGTTGTAGTTGATATTTACAATTGTCAATTTGCTTGCTAACTCTGACTTTTTTTACAACATTTGAAGTTCTATCTCTCTATGTAATTCCGTAAGTTTTTTATCTTCTGCAGAACTTGCCTAAATGCTAATCATGTTCTAAGTCAGTATATTCAAGCTAGTCTGGTTTATTTCAATGGAAGAATGATGTTTTATATGTTGGCTAATGTCTAGCTAATAATTTATATGAAATTAAGTTTTTCTATATTATCTGATCCATAAGTGCTATCCATGAAATTTCTTTTCCTATAGTGATATTTGTTCAAGATGTTGATCTTTTCTAGTCATTTGTCATTGATTCTTATGTGTGAGAACTCAAACTGTGACTTCTGTACTCTTATTGGTTGGCTGCAAATTGAAGCTGCTGAATATGAACTCCTCATGAGTGAAGCAACATATCTTGCTGCTTGGTTATGTAGGAATAAGTGATTGTTCGCAGCTAAAATGGTTCACCCTCTTACTAAATGTACTAACTACCTGAGCTACTGATTACAGAGGTAGTAATCTTAATAAATGTATTTATTCTTTATGTTAGATGCACGGCCATAGATGCACTCCTCTGCTTCGCTCAAGTTCAATGAACCCATGATCACCTTTTCATCAGCCTGGCGGCACACTCTTCCCTTCACGTCGCAGCAGATGATGTCTCTCAGGACTACTACAGCTGGACGACCGGTGTCGTCGGCGAGGGCGGGCCGCCACATCTGCCGCGCCCACAAGCCCACCACTATCAAGTAAGTTCAAGCACTATAGTTCTAATTTATTTTGGGTTAATTATGCATGGCTGCAGGGGGTATGTATACATATCTTGCTCTTTTTGCTACTACGGAACGCCTAAAGTTACAAATTCATTTGCTTGTGATTCATGTTAACAAAATGTCCTTGTTTTCAGTTGTGAACGAAGGGTTCAAATTTTAGTACTAAGTGTTTTGTTTTTTGTTTTTTGTTCACAACAACTACTCAATTGTGAATTCTTTGAGTAAATCATGTAATGGAGTTTGGTTGTTGCCGATTACTTTTAATGTGATGTGTTTTAACGGTCAGGTAATTATTCTAACGTGTTCATAATAAATTTCTGATGTCTCTGCAGTTGATCTTGTGACCACTGGCGCAACAGTGATTTTACGCAATGCTAAGATTGATATGTTCAAGGGTTCGATGAGGCTTGCAGTGGACAAATTTCTGTATGCAATCTTCCCCATGCAGGCACCCAGGAGGAGGCCGCGGAAGCCTACGACATCGCTGCCATCAAGTTTCGTGGCCTCAGCGCCGTAACCAACTTAGACATCAGCCGCTACGACGTCAAGCGCATCTGCTCCACAAACGAGCAAGTGCTCCTGTCAGGAGTCAGGTCGTCGTCGCCAGCATCCCCGTCCGATTCCTCAGCAGCCTCCCCTCAGCTGCTACCTCTCGCAGCAGCGCCACCTTTAGACACGAGCCACGACAGTAGCGGTGCTGCAGTTGTGCCGCCGCCACTCCTCCTCGAAGCTTTGCCGCCATTCGGCAACGTGATCAATTGTACCGCGTATGGCGAAAGTATCCCACTGACGAATACTGCAGCAGCAGGTGTAGGGACGATGCCGACGACGCATTCGTCGAACAGCAGTCCTAGGTGCAAGCAGCCTGGGGCGCCCTCGTCTGCATTGTCGCTTCTGGGCGATGCCGAGCTGAATGACGACTACCACCAGCAGTCCATGGTTTTGTCGTCTCTGCAGTGGTTAAAGCAAGGTGGAGGTAGCGGTGGTGGGAGTGGATTAACAAGCGACCAAGCTGATCAGGATGAGAGGCCGTGTATGCACCCCCAGTATCGCAACTGGAGCCTTGCAACCGCAGCTACGCCTAATGACAGTAACCGACCAAATGTACCACCAAGCTTCCCTGGTTCCATGGACATGAACGTCAACGTCCATCAACACCACCAGTACCCAATGATGTTTGCCCTGTGGAACGACTGACTATCGTCCGATCCAGATGTAGACGAAAATAACCATCATCAGATTCCAAGCAAAGGTGTTCCTATCGTGCAAGGCTCCATCATCAGATTCCAACCATCATTAGGAAAACGCCTAGGCGTTCCTATCGTGCACAAGCGGAATGCAAAGGCCCTGTACCTTGATCTCATCATCAGATTCCAAGCAAAGGTGAATAACTGGGCAAACAAAACTTTGTCTCTAGCTGGACGTATCACACTGGCCAAAGCAAGCTTAAATTCAACAACAATATACATCATGCAGTCATTGAAAGTTGTGTGGAGTGTGGACAGAACTGGTATTGTAGTTGTACATTTGAGACATAAAACATGGAACAAACGTTGAATGTTTATGAGTCATGTATACATTGATTTTTAATAATATATTTATTTAGTCCTTTCTTTTTGGCTCCTTTGGTTCTTTCTACCGTGAGAATATGATATCTATATATGCTATCATGATTAGTAAATGCAACCAATATACCATGATCTTCCTAATCATCAAACACCCACTCTGAACCAGAATTTATGTGATCATCAACACACATTATATCGATTAGGTGACAACAAGTGTCATCATCAATTATTACATAGATGACAACAATAGATATTACTTTTACTTGTGACGATGATAGTGTTTGATGTCATCTATTGACAGTTTCCAGCAAACCTGTAATTGGCTTTAGATGACATGCTTTAGAAGAGCCTACATAGCACAAAGCTTACACATAAAAGATGACATGTATTAGGTACATGACAATCAATCACGTCATCTATTAGGATAAAGGTGACACACTTGAACGTAATAGATGAAGTATTTTCTAGTAGTGCTGTGGCAAAGACACACATCTTCTTTTCTAGGAGCGTCCCCAAAGCTGTGATAAGTGACATACAAAGGGTCGGTGAATCTCAACTTACACATGATCTGGGTAGATACCTTGGTGTCCCGATCCTTCATTCAAGAGTCACTAAACAGACCTATTCAGACGTCCTTAATTGAGTGACTAGTCGAGTGAATGTCTGAACGGCAAGGATGCTAACGCTTGTTGGGCGAATCTGTCTCGCAAGGGCTACTCTAACCGCAATCCCAACTTTCGTGACGCAAATAGCGAGACTACCTGTTACACTCTATGACAAGATAGATTTGGAGTGGAAGGTAGAATATCAACTACGTGCCTTTGGTAGTGTGGAACAAATTAACTAGCTCGAAAGAAGGAGGACTTGGCCTCAAATCCATGCGAACCTAGAACGAAACACTACTGTTGAAGAACACATGGGACATCATACGAGGAAGAACCACTCCTTGGTGCAATGCGATCCGACAGAAATTCTGGTCACATGACGAAAGGAAACCTGCTGTTGGATCCAGGCTCGAAAGGACCGTTCTACAAAGCAAAGAAATGACGAGTCGATACTGTATGAATACCATTGTCAGTGGTTCCACTACCTGTGTTTGGATGGATACATGGACTAAACCAGGGGTACAACTGAAGAACTATGTCACGAAAGAAATCCCGGAAGAATTACAGAACCTGCAAGTCAAAAGTTTGGTCAATCTAGAGAGACAGTGGACCTAGATTTCATAAGTGAATGGTGCAGAGCGAAGGTGATCAATTGGATTAGAAAGATGCCTATTCCCCTAGAAGGGGAAGAGCCTGACATTTGTACCTAGACTCTCACAAAGGATGGTAATTTTATAGTGGGATCAGCTTATGAACAACTGAATAGGTAAAGAACGGAAAGAGTGACTGGAGAAATTGGATGAAGCTCTAGAAAACCAAAATGTCGAGTAAGCTGAAAATTTTTGGTTGGCTTTTACTACATGAAGCAATTTTAACAAATTACAAACGGAAGTGTCATCATATGACTGATGACTGCACCTATAGTAGGCGCAAGAAAGGAGAAGAAACTATCCTACATGCCTTGTGGGATTAATTGCGAGTGGGTGAAGGAAGTATGGGAAGGAGTTTTGGAGGAGGATGATCTGCAAAAATGTTTGAGTTTCACAAATAGTAGAAGCTGGGTCAATCATTACGTCAAGGATCCTGAACACCTCCTAATAAAATTCCTCACTACATGCTATTATGTGTGGACATGTAGGAACAAGCATGTATTTCAAAATCATATCAAGACTACAACTAATCAAATTACACAGATTCGTACGATGGTAAGCATGCACAAGGAAGCGTCACTACTAGAAAACACTTCATCTGTTACGTTCAAGTGTGTCACCTCTATCTTAATAGATGACGTAATTAATTGTCACGTACCTAATACACGTCATCTTTTATGTGTAACCTTTGTGCTATGTAGGCTCTTCTAAAGCATGTCATCTATAACTAGTTACATATTTGCTGAAGAATGTCTATAGATGACAACAAGCATTGTCATCATCACAAGTAAAAACAATATCTATCCTTGTCACCTATGTAATAATTGATGATGACATTTGTTGTCACCTAAGTGATACAACGTGTCGAATGATCACATAAATTGTGATTCAAAATGGATTTTGTATTCATGAATGTCACATTTTTATAAAAGGCAATCAGAAATAGGGTGTTTGATGAGTAGGATGATCATGATGTTGTATGTTCAGAATGTATTAACCTTTTCAAATGTTGGCTTACTACTATAACAACACATATACATCATTTTTTTCATACTAGAAAGAACCAAAAGAACCAAAAAGGAAGATCTGGAATGGATATATTTTATTAATAATCAATGTATACATTACTCATACATTACTCATACACATTGTGACAGCACGACCATACAAAGATATCTATAATCATACACATATTGAGCTTGACGAAGATGTGTAGGACCCTCAAACGACCACCCCTAACCTAGACTGAGACAGACAGAGAGGGAGTAGAGGTGCTAGAGGAGACGGTGGATGAAGAATTGGGCACCTCATCTTGCTGTTTTGTAGATAGATGTGAAGCTGTAGTGTTGGTTGCTTGTTGAGTACTTCAGAATTCAGACTATTGCTACTGGTGATGTTATGAGCCTCAACTTCTACAGTTGTTGCACGACGATCATCATCCATGATCCAACAATCTTGCTCCTGTGTCGCCAGCGGGGCAAAGAGGATTGGCAGTCAGAATATATTAGAGTACTGTTGCTATGGCTGTAATTCATGCTACTGTCTCGTGAGGAAGATGAGTACGGGTGATACTGATGATACTATATGGTAATATTCCTCTCAACTCCATATGCAACTCCAAAGAGTATCTGTAACCTGGAAAAATGGAATGGATTAAGGACTTTGAAAACACATTGTTATGACTTACAAGAACACAAATGATACATGTAATACACACACACAAACACACATATAAACACACACACATGTAATACCATGACCACATGATCAAACATGGATTGTCAATGCTCAGCCTAACATTATACTCCCACCTTACTGTATAATACATATTTCTAATGAGGAATTCCTTAATTTTAGTGTGACATGAATAATTGAATAAAGTTTAAAAAACCAATCATCCTAATGATTCTTATGCTCTTGTACAGTCTAGTAATAAAAAATGGGTTTCATTGCTCACCTTGGAGATGTCCCAGAAATGAATTTGACAAAACATTATTAGACTCATTCTCAGATAAGAACAATGGTTCATATTGTCAAGTATCTACATTGTAATTGTGCCATGTACATGTTTCCTTAACCACATACCAACTGTTCATATATTTAGGAATGTCATCACTTGTAGGGCTCACTGCAAAACAAAAACCAACACAATCAACTGAAACTGTGAAATATGATTGTTAGGAATAGAGATATAAGAGAAAATACATTTTTTTATTATAAACTAGATTTGTAGTTACTATAATATCAAGTAGATTTGAGTAATATAATTGAGGATAAATAATATATTATTCTCTATATTAGATGATAACAATAGTTTCAACAAGATTTGATTTGTAATAGACTTTGGAAGCAATGACTGCTAGGGAAATATAAAGGGAGTATCTTTTTGTAAGACTAAAAGACAATAACTTGTATCATCGTACTCATAGAGTGGAGCATCATGGTAATCACTAGTAGCATCATATGGACTTCCAAAGTACATCTGAAGTTCGTCCCACCTAATACTGTGTCAATACGAATGTCGAGGGCTACAATGCTCATACTAAATATAGTGAGTAAGGGGAGCAACAAAAACTATTTTTAATTAATCAAACAAGTACAATTTTGTAAGATTGTCACCCTATTCTAAAATCAGAAACAAAGATTTGTAAAAAGAAAAAAGATTTGTAAAATTTCCTTCAAAGTAGAAAGTACCATCAAGAATACCACTAGGAACAAGATGCCTACTACCCTTACACTCTAGTTCATGGTCTAGAATCTAACATTATAAAAAGAATTGGATGTGATCTACTCAAAATAGAACCCTTTGTAGGGGAAAATTAGTGCACATGAATGAGCGACAATAGTTTTTAAGTGGGAAAATTAGTACACATTATTTTTTCAACCATGCAAGACATGTTCTAAATTTATATGTTCCTTATGTGTACAAGATCAACATTTAGATAGAAAGGAAAAGGAGAGCCCTTCTAGGGTCAAGCGGGAGATGTTTGGTTGCACATCACCCAGGGAACAATTTTATTCAAAGAGGTGATGGAATCTCATAAGTTTATATGTTCCTCTAACGCCTCAGGATGATCAATGATACGAAGTTCATAACCATCAAAACATGTATACAATGAAAGAAATACAACTGCATGACACAAACAAACACATGAGCTTTAATGCATAATATGCATCAATCTCATTTTAATTTGCACATGCGCATAGGAGTATGATCATATCATTTTTGTGCCCATTTGTTTCAAACAGTTCAAAGCACATAGGTTGATACTTACCAATGACCAACTCAGTCTAAATGACCCCATATGTAGCGTGCAACTTGGCTTGGTGCTAGCTCATTTGGTGTAGAAAAATTACAACCCAAGGATGGTCTGAGGTCCTATATGAACCATATAGAAAAGGGAGTTTAAAGTTTAAACAAGAAGTCAGTGTCCACTCAAAAGCAATTCTTCGAAGGAAGATTTTATTTTCAGATAATACATCAAAGATGTGAAACACACATTCATGTGCACAGGCGTGCATGTAGTTCTAAGTATACTCATGTTCCACTAGGGTTTTAACTAGGTAGACACACTCAAGATACTAGGTTGTTAGCATAAAGAAGCATTTCAAGCATAGTTCTAAGTATACTCATGTTCCACTAGGGTTTTAACTAGGCAGACACACTCAAGATACTAGGTTGTTAGCATAAAGAAGCATTTCAAGCATATGTAAGTTGAAAGGGATATATATATGCACGGTCTGTTTACCTCTTGCGTGTCCCTACTATTATTGGTAGGATTATTATCATTGTTCCCCAAAACAATTTGATGGAAACCAGTGTTTACAACATCATCCCAACCATCTCTGCAACTTCACAGAACTATCCGCTGGGCATTCATATACAGGTAGAGATTTATTGCACATCAAAAAGCTACAAGTCTGCTAGTACTACAAAAATTGCCAAATCTTAAACATCATATTTCATTAATAGAAAATTAGAGAATCCTACCAATATAGTAGCATAGATGCTAGTCACTGGTTCCACCATCTACTCATCGAAGCTTGAACTGGTCATGTTGAGTTGCTGACCAGGGGGACGACACTGGCATTTGCAACATGTCATGTATGCTACCACTACAGAAAGTATGAGCATGGTTTTGAGAAATTGGTATAGAACTAAGGGGATTTAAATAGGAGTTATAGAGATGATAACGTATATATATACTCACAGAAAAGGGACAAATCATTGTCTCCTTTGATCTCTGCTGATGCAGGTAAAATGCAGTGCAATTTACAAATTAATTTCAAGACGTCTTATGACTTGGTCTGTCTTCTACGCTAGCTAAGAAAGACAGGGGAAATGACGGCTGATTTCTTCTACAAGGCCTCAACACACAGAGCAAATATGGAAGATTTAAAATATTTAAACTAATTGGAGAATCAACAGATAGGACACACACGACCACAGGACAACATATTCACCTGAGATCAGAGTAGCAAGTTAGGCATCCAAAGAGAAGATGAAGAGCTATACTAGGGCGATTCCAGTGCATCTGGATCCCCAATTTCAAGCTAGGGTGTTGAACAGGGAGATGGATTCCTTGATTGATAGTCAGAGCATGAGGCACCTGAGTCTGGGGCTTCGAAGGCCGTCACAGCAGCCGTTGCCTTGGTTGAACTCTACCAAAAATCATCGCCCGTCAGATGGACCCCTTGTTGCACATTAAGGGTGAGGCGTCGGTCGCTGAGACTTCAACAACGGCGAAACCAGTCATCTTCTTAGCGGAGAGTATAGACATGTAGGTGTCAGTAACCAACAAATGGGGAAAGTAGTGTAGAGGGCGGGGAGTCTAGCGCTGCGGTTGATGTGAGACCGACAAATGGGGGAAGAAGTGCGATAGGCGGCCGTAGCGGGAGTGAGATAGGCAGCCGTAGTAGGGAGTGCGTAGGGAGGAGTTTGAGCGGCACATGGCTATTTTGGGGGTGTGGGGTTTAGAGTTGGCACGACGCGGGTCGGACCAGGGCTCGTCAGACCAGGACTGATGTTTTTTTAGAGAGAATGCTGGCTATTTATTCATCTCATCTATATGTAGCGCACACTAAGGAGGTAACATTTGTTATAAGAAAATGCATAATTGGACTAGGGCATTTTGAAAAAAGTAAATTACTTTGATGGAGGAGGCTCTCACTAGGGTTTGTGTCATCCTTGATGAAGGATTCTCTCACTTTAGTTTGCTCTGCCTTCTCTATAACCCTCTCAGGTTTGTTGGGGTAGTGACCTATGACCCCCCACTCCTTATCAGGGTGGCTTGCTACCTTCTTTCCTTGACTATCTCCTCTCTAGACATCCCTAATCCTACCGACAATTGATGTTTGGAGGTAGTAGGAAGGTTGGCAAAACCTCGATTAGCTAGGGTTAGAGTTTGGAGGGAGTATCCATCCACCTCCTAAGTCACGAGACTTTCTCCAAGATAGTGGAGAAGTTTGGGTTCTTGGAGGGATGCTCAAAATGGAAAAGATAAATGTTGGACTTGTCAGCGGTGTTGATGTTGATTGGTGTTGTAAAGCACATTCAATCAACAACAATGGTCTTGTATGTGGGCATGGAATACTATTTCACAAACATTCATCTGATGGCTCACGTGAGACTAGATGAATCTGTAGCACTCATAAAGTATGCTAGGGAATTGACACAAACCTTATAGTGCTCTGAGGTAATAGACAAAAAGCTTCCTTGAAGGAGGAGACTATGATGAAATGACAACTGAAGAACCTTCTATGCAGTTGTGGCCCCTATGAGCCACCTTGATCGGGCCCGAAAAATCACATTCGACCGTTCCTATTCCTATGGCTCAACACTCGAGACACCAACCCACCCATGCGCCTAGGGATTGCAACTCTCACTTACTAGGCTTATAGCTCTCGCATGTTGTTCTTGCAACACTCACTTGTGGGGTTTGAAACACTCTCTTACAAGTGTTGCAACACTCGCTTGTGGATCTTGCAACTCTTGCTAGCTAGGCTTGCAACACTCACTTGTGGGGCTTGTTGATCTCGCTTGTAGTGCAATTTGTCTCCTTTAGGGTGTTCCTTATTTTTCTTGACATCATCTAGAGGAGAGAGAAAGAAGTGGGTGCCTTGTTTGAGCCTTGGTTGAGGAGTGTCACCCTTAGTGGTGATTAGGGTTCCTATGAGTGATGCATGTTTCAACCTATGTATATATGGTGTGTTGTCTTGACCTAGGTCACGATCTAGGGTGAGGTTTGGTGGGTATCGCGGTCGAGACACCCCCTCTAGATGGTGGGGTTGCGACCTAGGTGGTCTTGGGTCAAGAAGGTTGCCTTCTTATTGGTTGTCTAGACTTAGGATGTATGGAGATCTCTTACCTCGACCTAGTGATGATAGATGGTGCTTGTCGCGACCATGGAGGGTCGTGACCGCGACCAAGGTGGGTGACCAAGGTGGTCGAGACCCAACCTAGAGTGTATCACCATGTCTTGCATGTATGTCTAAGGTGGTTGCATGTGGTTTCCATGGCACATATGATGATAATGTTGTGCCACATTAAGTACTTAAAAATGCATTTGGGTGGTGTCAGGTCCCATGTCATGACAACATGCTCTCACAACAAGTCCATCAAAATGCATTTGGGAGGTGTCAGGGCCCATATCATGACAAATGTTATCTCACATCAAATCCCTAAAATTGCAATTGGGAGGTGCCATGACCCATATCGTGATAGTGTCCTTTCACAACATGTCCCTTCAAATGTATTAAGGAGGATACATGGCCCATATATTGGAAGCGTCCTATCATAATAATTCCCTGAAAATGCATTTTGGTGAAGTTTGGGCCCATATCATGACAATGTCCTCTCACGCCGGGTCCTTGAAAATACATTTAGGAGGTGCCATGATGCATATGATGACAATGTCATCTCACAGTAAGTCCTTAAAAATGCATCTGGAAGGTGTCACGTCCCATAACATGACAACATCCTCTCACGACAAGTCCATCAAAATGCATTTGGGAGGTGTCAGAGCCCATATTATGACAAATGTTATCTCACATCAATTCCCTAAAAATGCAGTTGGGAGGTGCCACAACTCATATCGTGATAGTGTCCTTTCATGACATGTCCCTTCAAATGCATTAAGGAGGATACATGGCCCATATATTGGCAGTGTCCTCTCATAATTATTCCCTAAAAATGTATTTTGGTGAAGTTTGGGCCCATATCATGACAATGTCTTCTCACGTAGAGTCCTTGAAAATACATTTGGGAGGTGCCACGACGCATATGATGACAAATTTATGTCACGGTAAGTCCTTAAAAATGCATTTGGGAGGTGGAAGGTCCCATATCATGACAACGCCCTCTCACAACAAGTCCATCAAAATGCATTTGGGATGTGTTAGGGCCCATATCATGACAAATGTTATCTCACATAAAGTCCCTAATAATACAATTGGGAGGTGCCACGACTCATATTGTGATAGTGTCCTTTCACAACATGTCCCTTCAAATGCATTAAGGAGGATACATGTCCCATATATTGGCAGCGTCCTCTCATAATAATTCCTTAAAAATGCATTTTGGTGAAATTTGACCCATATCATGACAATGTCCTCTCACGTCGAGTCCTTGAAAATACATTTGGGAGGTGTCATGGAGCATATGATGACAATGTCATCTCACAATAACTCCTTAAAAATGCATTTTTGGAGGTGTCAGGTCACATATCATGACAACGTCCTCTCACGACAAGTCCATCAAAATGCATTTGGGAGGTGTCAGGGCCCATATCATGACAAATGTTATCTCACATGAAGTCCCTAAAAATGCAATTGAGAGGTGTCACGACTCATATCGTGATATTATCCTATCACAACGTGTCCCTTCAAATGCATTAAGGAGGATACATGGCCCATATATTGGCAGGGTCCACTCATAATAATTCACTGAAAATGCATTTTGGTGAAGTTTGGGCCCATATCATGACAATGTCCTCTCATGTCGAGTCCTTAAAAATACATTTAGGAGGTGCCATGAAGTATATAATGACAAATTCATCTCACAGTAAGTCCTTAAAACTGCATTTGGGAGGTATCAGGTCTCATATCATGACAACGTCCTCTCATGACAAGTCCATCAAAATACATTTGGGAGGAGTTAGGACCCATATCATGACAAATTTTATCTCACATCGAGTCCCTAAAAATACAATTGGGAGGTTCCACGAACCATATCTTAATAGTTTCCTTTCCCAACACGTCCCTTCAAATGCATTAAGGAGGATACATGGCCCATATATTGGTAGCATCCTCTCATAATAATTCCCTCAAAATGTGTTTTGGTGAAGTTTGGGCCTATATGATGACAATGTCCTCTCACATCGAGTCCTTGAAAATACATTTGGGAGGTGCCATGGTGCTTATGATGACAATGTCATGTCACAATAAGTCCTTAAAAATGCATTTGGGAGGTGTCAGGTCCCATATCATCATCCTCATATTCATGACAGAGAAATAATTGATGATGATGATGATGATGATGATGATGAGGATGATGATGATTATCCTCCTCATTATCCTCATCATTATCCTCATCATCATCCTCATCATCATCATCACATGAGGACGATGATGATGATGATGAATGATTGATGATGAGGATGATGATGATAATCATGATGATGATGATGAGGGATGATGATGAGGATGATTGATGATGATGATGATCCTCATCATCAATCATCCTCATCATCCTCACATGATGATGATGATGATGATGATGATGAGGACGATGATGAGGATGATGATGGTGATGATGATGACAATGATGACGAGGATCATCATCATCCTCATCATCATCACCATCATCATCGTCCTCATCATCAATCATTCATCATCATCATCCTCATGTGATGATGATGATGACAACGATGATGATGACGATGATAATGAGGATGATGATGATGATGATGATGATGTTGATGATGATGATCCTCATCATCATCATCCGCATCATCATCCTTATCATCTATCATTCATCATCATCATCATCCTCATGTTGTGATGATGAGGATGATGACGATGATGATGATAACGATGATGATGATGATGATAATGTCAGGGCCCATACCATGACAAATGTTATCTCACATCAAGTCCCTAAAAATTCTTTTGGGAGGTGCCACAAACAATATTGTGGTAGTGTCCTTTCACAACAAGTCCCTTCAAAAGCAATAAGGAGGATACATAGCCCATATATCAACAACGTCCTCTTATAATAAGTCCCTAAAAATGCATTTCGATCGGTAAAGTTTGGGCCATGTCATGACAATGTCCTCTCATGCCAAGTCCTTGAAAATACATTTGGGAGGTGCCATCACACATATGATGGCAATGCCATCTCACAATAAGTCCTTAAAAATGCATTTGGGTGGTGTCAGGTCCCATTTCATGACGACATCCTCTCATAACAAGTCCATCAAAATGCATTTGGGAGGTGTCAGGGCCCATTTCAAGACACATGTTATCTCACATCAAGTCCTTAAAAATGCATTTGGGAGGTGCCATGAATCATTTCTCACAATGCAACATCATGACTATCTCCACAATGCACGTTGTGACCGCGATAGAACATGATACAACATACACTCCAATTCCTCCTAGAAGCTAAGTGTCATCAAACATCTTAAAGAAACTCCATGAAAATGCATTTGAGAGGAGTCATGGCCCATATCTTGAGAGTGTCCTCTCAAACCAACTCCCTAAAATGCATTTGTGTGGAGCCATGGCCCATATTGTGCCACTAACCTCTTGCACCAAGTCCCTAGAAATGTATTTGTGTGGTGTCATGCCCTTATCATGACCGTGTCCTCTCACATTAACTCACAAAAATTGCATTTGGGATGAATATTGTGATAGTTTCCTCTCACAACAAGTTTCAAGTGAAAATGGCAGGTGCCATGGCACATATGATGACAATGTCCTCTCAAGTTTGGGCCTATATCATGACAATGTCCTCTCATGCCAAGTCCTTGAAAATACATTTCAGAGGTGCCATGACACATATGATGATAATATCATCTCACAGTAAGTTCTTAAAAATGTATTTGGGAGGTGTTAGGTCTCATATCATGACAACGTCCTATCACAACAAGTCCATGAAAATGCATTTGGGAGGTGTCAGGGCCCATATCATAACAAATGTTATCTCACATCAAGTCCCTAAATATGCATTTGGGAGGTTCCATGACCCATATCATGATAGTGTCCTTCATAAAATGTCCCTTCAAATGCATTATGTAGGATATATGGCCCATATCATGATATTATCCTTCATAACATGTCCCTTCAAATAAATAGAATCAGGGCCCATAATCCATTTCTATGGACCTTGTTCTCAAAAATGTATCTGGAGGAGCCAAGCCCCCTATCATGACAGTCTTTTCTCACTACAAGTCTCTTGAAATTCATTTGTGAGGATCCAGGGATCATATCATGATAGTGTCCTCTCACAACAAGTCCCCAAAAATTCATTTGAGTGTATTTGGGGCCCATATAATTACAAATGTCATCTCACAGTATGTCCCAAAAAATGCATTTGGGAGGAGCCACGACCCATATCATGATAATGTCCTCTCATAAAAGGTCCATAGAAATGGATCATGGAGGATCCAAGGCCCATATCATAGCATTGTCCTCTCACATAAAGTCTCTATAAATGCATTTGGGAGGAGGCATGTCACATATCATGACAGTGTCCTCTCATAGAAAGTCCCTAGAAATGTATTGGGGAGGACCCACGACCCATATCATGACAATGTCTGCTCACAACAAGTCTCTAAGAATGAATTTGTGAGGAGTCACAACCCATATCATGATGTTGTCCTCTCACATCATGTCCCCAAAAATGCTTTTAGGAAGAGCTATGGCTCATCTCATGAAAGGGTCCTCTCATAACAAGTCTCTGAAAATGTATTTTGGAGGTGCTTATGCCCATATCATGACAAATGTCATCTCATAGCAAGTCTTTAACAATTCATTTAGGAGGATCCACAACCTATATCATGGCATTGAGCTCTTACAACAACTCCTTAAAAATGCATTAAGGAGGATCTAATTCCCATATCATGACAATGTCCTCTCCCAACATGTCATTGTAATTGCATTTGGGAGGATATGTGACCAATATCATGATAGTGTGCTCTCACGGTAAGTCCCTAAAAATAAATTTGTGAGGAGCAGGGCCCATATTATGATGGTGTCGTCTCACAACATGTCACTGAATATGTTTTTGGGAGGAACCAGGGCCCATATCATTATGGCATCCTCTCACATCAGGTCTTTAAAAATGCATTTGAGAGGAGCCACATCACATATCATGAGAATGTCCTCTCCCAAAATGTCATTGTAATTGCATTTGGGAGGATATGTGACCACTATCATGATAGTGTGCTCTCACAGTAAGCCCCTGAAAATAAATTTCTGAGGAGTCAGGGCCCATATCATGATGGTTTCGTCTCACAACATGTCACTTAATATGTTTCATATAATTGCTCAAAAGATTACATAAAAGCTCTCACAGAAGCACAAGCAACAAACTGAGTTGCCAATCCTTGTTGGATGGCAAAACCCAAGGACCCAAAAATAAAAGCATTACATGTAGATGAAGGCATCATAAGATTCCTATTTATATATGTTGAAGGCGTCAAAGAAGAGAAATTGCTTCATTGGCAGGCACCCCAAAGGTGTCAAAGGCGAAAGGTAGAAAATGATGTTGGTAGGCCTCACATGCTATTCCATGTTTATGAACTTTTGGTATTGCTGCCTCGGACACTGCCTGCCCTACTTTAAAGTTTTTTGAAAGGATACCTTTCAAGGGAGAAACTCATGTTAGGTCAACACAGGCATGTTTTCCATTCATACAGTGAAATAAAAGAATGTCTGCAGGTCGCAACAAATGAACACCATCAAATTGAGTGCCAAGGAAGGCCAAAGGAGCTTCTTTCAAAACCTTTAACCCAGATCGAGTGCCAACATCATGACAAAACTTATAACCAGGCCGTGAGCGGCAATGCACTGCATGATCACCAAAGGCATCAAGATATGTGATGTTGCAAATTAGACAACATTCATCACCTGGATACAAGGGAATCATAAGCCAATACGAAAGGATAGCTCGATACTCAATGGGTAACATAGACAGACCAAGGCCATCAATAGAAACAACCCTAAAAAAAAATTGTAGATGATCATCTTGTAAAGAAGTGAGAATAGCATGTTGCCGTAAGGATAGGTCACTTGCCATGATTTGTTGGATGACCATTTTGTAGTAAGCATCTACCAAAATAGACTGGGTCTTTGGGGTGGTAGAATGCGTACTTGTCAACATAGACCAACATAAAGATGGTAAGATATTGCATATGCAAGCATGTGCTTGGACAAAGGGGAGCCCTGCAGGCACGCATGTGACCTCACACAACATATGGTCTTGGAGATCTTTAGTGTGTATCTGAGAGGCAACAAAAGAAAATTTACTGACATCATGAGAGGACTTTATCCCCAATCCCCCTAGATGCATAGGAAGTGTAGCCAAACACCATTGTAAATCACCAAAACATGGGCCGTCACCAACCAAAATACGCTCCAGACAACGATGAAGACCATGATAAAAAAATATCCAACACAGGTGTGATAGAAGAAGGAGGTGTTGTACGAAGATCAAACAACAGTTTGGGCATCCAACACAAGACCTAAGAAGAAGAAGCTCACACTGTGGGTCCTGGAGTGAGGACATGCGATCCATCATATCAAGGGTCTTCATCACACATTTCTGGAGAAGTTCCCTTACAAAGGATGCATATGTAGAAAATTGGGCCACCTAGAATCTTCACTCCACGCTTTGGATGAGAGATGTCACTTGGAAATAAGCCCACATTCGAGCCTCATCTAGGGTCATCAGATGGCCAAAAAATCTGTCTTCTTAGTATTGAGATGAAGACCATACATCAGGCCTCGTTCCTGAATGAGGGATAGAGCCTTCAAAACAACCTCTGTGTCCCCAATGAGGGTACCGTCATCAAGGTAGAAAGAAAGGAGGTCAAGTTGACATGCATCCTTTGCGTGTAAAATAAGAGGGTGGAGTCCCAAGGAAAAAAGTAGGGGGCCTAATGGGTCACCTTGTTGTACCCCGACAGAAGAAAAAAGAGGATCGCCATGATCCATATAGAGAGGAGATGGATAGCTATAGAAAAACTCAACCCATCATACATTAGAAGGGCAATTAAGATGAACCTCTCGGAATATGGTAGATCTATCAACCATGTTGAAGGCATTGTTGAAGTCAATAAGAGCCATGGTAACTGTAGTGTGGTATTGTTGTTCATAGACAAGTCAAGTGACAGCATGTAGAAGGGCCTCAACACCACCAGAAATACCAACACCATATTGATGATCCATAAGATAAGGGATGACATCATAACTTACACCCTTTGCCGCAACTTTGGATAAAGGTGCTGCCAAATAGTACCCATAGAAATAGGCCAAATGCCATTGTCTGGTTTGAGAAAAAGAGTCAATGGAGCACTGGCAATGTAGGGAGCTAGGGAATGTGGACAATGACCAATGAACCAAAGATTCACCACAGTTGAAACTGCATTAAAAAATCATCTTTCACTACAGTGGCAGCCCCACACATATAATCAATAAGATGTTGTGATCGTAGGCCATCACGTGCGCAAGAGGTCCCTTTCTTGAATGATAAAATGGCTTCTTCAATCATAGAGCAAGAAGCAACAAATGGAGAGCTAGAAATTTCAGACTGAGGTTGTACCAATGGCAGTGGAGGTTGAGGGTGTTTAGCTTCAAGATAAGAATAATTAGCAGCTTTTGTGGGGGTAACACCACTAGAGGATAGAACACGAATGGCAATAGAAAATTGGCTATCTTTGATCTTAGACTTGGCACGTGAAATATAAGCTTCAGAAGAATGTTCTCGACCTGTAGGACAACAATGAGACAAAATCTGAGCCAGGAGTTGTTGAATGCCATCAGGTCCTGAATTCCAAGTCTCCAAAGCCTTAAGGATCATAAGTTGTTGTAGAGAGATGCATTTTCGAGAAGACTGTTCTTGAGTAGACTTAGGGGAGAAGCGATACAGAACACATGCTGGAAGCAATAAAAGATGAATCCATGCATCAATAGAGCGTGGGTAAGAAGCCACCTAGAGTAAGCAAGCACGAAGAGTGTCGGCAAAGGGAAAACGACAAAGAATAGGGATGCTCTTTATGATAGGGACACCCATGCAGAAGACAAAATCTAGAAGATATGTGTCGAGCTATATTCGGTCAACAGGCAGAGGCGGTGGCTCAATACGCTGACGAGGTGACAGGGTGCAAGGAACAGAATCTGGAAAGCTAGAATTGATGGGAGTAGGCAAACCAACTATCACATCGAGTGATGTCTCACCAGGCTATCGAGGTAGAGTGGTAGTAACATCAGAGCCATCAGAAGATTGATGAGGACATGCTTTAGACCATGGCACAATGCCAAGGCATACACCACACATCCAATGCTTGGAAGAACAAAGAGAAAACACCAAGCCCTACCAAACATCCACATACTCCAACGCCTTACAGATTCCATCAACACGACTCAGTGAAGATAAATGAACAACTCGAAGATGATTACCAAAACTGTTAGCTGCTAACGGTTTGCCGTGACATGCATGGAGGCTCCTAAAAGGACATGAAACTTGTGCATTAGGTCCAACCATGCAGGATGTAGGCCCCGCACGGTAAAGGACCACAGGAACAACCTCACGACTTTTCACTTGTGACGCAACAAGACAGTCATAATGTGTCATTGCCGATGTGGGAAACCTGAATTTTGCCATTAAAGAGAGTAGAACTGAGACATGGAGGGAACACTCTCATGTATGGCGACCAGCAGGGCAGTCCTTCCTACTAGGTTGACCAGTGCCAAGCCTTCTTAACACATGAATGTAGGGAACCGTGTATGGGCTGCTGCCTCTGGGGATCGATGCTGGACTCTATTGTATTGATCCTTGACATGTTGAGACCTGGACGGCTAGGCACCAGGGATGCTCCGAGCGCGTTCTTGCCCTAATCTCTTGCTACTACGGGCGTGGTTGCCGAAAAAAGGGCAGCCACCACCGGTATGGCCAAGTCCAACAAAAGTTGATAAGTTGAATCAGACCTGAAGTTATCGCCGAACCTTTCTGGTCACCTTCCGTCCACATTCGGGAGACACTATGGTAAGTCGGGTCTAGATACTACGGTATGGGGGAACAAGACAAGCAGAGAATCCCTGCCATCAACGAAACTGGGGTAGGTGCAATAATTAATTAGAGGTAGGTGGGAGCCAAATAGAATCATCGTCGGTGCACATGTCACGTGCAGCGGCTCGGCACCCTCGCATCGCATCATCGTCCAGTGCACCGTGACCAAATAAGTGTTGATATATTCCATCAAAAATACACTCGGGAGGAGCCATGACACATTTCTTCTCATAAAGTCTTTTTCAATGCATTTCTTAGGAACTGGGGCCCATATAGTGACAATGTCCACTCACAACAATTCTTTAAAAATGCATATGTGTGGGTTGGGGCCCATATCATGAGAATTTCCTCTAACAGTAGGTCCCCCGTAATGCATTTGTCAGAATTCAAGGCCCATATCAAGACAATGTCCTCTCATAGAAATTCTGTAAAAATTCTAAGGTTAGGTGACATGAATTTATGTCATCTATAACTTTGGTGACACACATACATGTCACCTAAATGTTATGTCTCCTTGTATATTACACTTGACTCATATACATGTGTAAACCCCCATTAGAACATAGGTGATTCAAATGTATGTCACCTATAGTGTGTCACCCTTTCAAGTATGATAAAATGTCTATCACCTATGTTGCACAGACTACACGTGACATACATGCATGTCACCTAAAGTATGTCACCCTTTCAAATATACAAAAATGTATGTCATCTATTTTACGTAGGCCTACACAGATTATAAGTAATGTACAAACATGTCACCTAAAGTGCGTAACTTTTTACAAGACTGTCATCTATACTATGTTTTTTGGTAGTGCATTTCAAACAGACATAAACAACACAAGTGATAGATTCCCAGTCAAATGGGCTCCTCCATTGCCGCACTACCTTAAAATAAATACTGATGTTGCGATAGGGAAAAGGGATGCGGCAGTGGAAGTTGCAGTCAGAGACGACAGAGGATAGTGGAGAGGGGGCTATGGGAAACACATCAAAACTACGAATGTAACTGAGGCTGAACTTGCTGGGATTGATTTGGCTCTGGAGGTAGCAGAGAACTATGTAGGAAATGGAATTATTATTAATATGGTAGTAGCTTATCCCAAAGTTATTGTAGAGTTCACGATGCGCAATCCTAAGTTTTCCTATTGGATTACTCGCATCAGAAAGCACCTACAAGGAGATAGAGAAATTAATGCTATATGCAGAGAGAAGAACAGAGTGGCAGCCACTCTGGCGAATTACCATAAAAAAACCAGTTCACCTTTTTTAACTATATCAATCCCCCGGATACAAATATTAGCAAAATAGTTGGAGAGGAAGCGTGTAATGGTAGTAGTACTACCATGTTTAATCCTGCATCATGTATTAGTGATTGTAATCATCATGAGAGTTTGCTTGCAAGAGGAAGGCAAGATGAATAAGAACGCTTCCTGACTTCTTGAAGAAAATGTTAGATACAAATTTGCCATTAATTTTACATGTTAAAGTCGTTTGTACATTTATTTAATATATTGAAGGTTCTACACACCTTCTCTCTCCTAACTTTACCTTTTCATCAAAGATTCTCCAAATTGAATAAAAATTCACCCAAAGGTATATTTAATTTTTAGATCATGAATTTGGCGTCAGTTGTTACTTTTGGAGTCATTAGTGGGTTTATTTTATATTTTTGGGATATCTCCTATTTCCAATTCAATTAATGAAATTATAATTACTAATTTTCCAAATTTGTGAAACTTGTCTCTTAAGTAAACTTTAGCTCAAAGAAAACAAATTTGGGCTTGGAATTATCTTTTGAGTTTCTCTTTTATAATTTTTATGCAATTTATTCACATTTCCACTATTTGACAAATTAATTCATTTTATGTCACATTTTCATTGTTTTAGGATTTTCTTTTATTTCTTTTGTTCCTAAAGGCCAAAGAAACTTCTAGTGTAAATTTATTTTATCTTTATCCTGCTTAAGTGGATATTTTGCAAATTAGACCCTTTTATAAACTTTTACTGAGGTATTTGTGTAAAAATCCTTTTATTGGTATAAATAATGAACCGATTGCTCACCAAACCACTATGAATTTCACTAATTCAACATTGAGGACAAAAATGATAGAAATGAAAGAAAAACCTTAGAAAAATGGCTAAACTAAGATTATACATATATTTCAGGTTTTTACAGTGTGGCTAAAACTTTTTCCATGATGGATCGCTTGGCTTTGCTTCAAGACCCATAGTATGAGATTTTTCTTCTCTAATCATGTGTTGGGGTGCCACAAGCTATTGTTTTCTCTTTGAACAATAACACCGACATCTATCAACTATGCATTGGATGATTTAATTATGGGCTTCGTCAATGTCTAACATGTATTATGGTCAGCGATGGACCAGGCTTCAATGATCTATAGTGGTTCTTGGCCACACTTCCTATGCACCTCAGAGGGTTGAGCATCAAATATTCCCATGATGTCAATAAGTTTTCTTATGTTTCCTCTCTGATCCACACTCCAAGACCACATCGTGCGAGAGTTTGGATCGATACCTACATGATACTATCTCGTTACCACACATGACATCATCCACAAGATCTTGCTATCCTTTTTATGGTCGCAATTAGCATGTATACCTTCTCCCACTCCAAAGACCCAATGTATTTTGGCTAACACTTATTATAGAACTATTGTCTAGAAAATCACTACAAGTGGCCTCTCTCAGCGACAATTAGCCATCCTTGCTTCTATCAAATCCAACCATGCATTAGAATTCCTACTTGTCATTCCCATTGACGGACTTGGTTTCTCCATGTCACCTATTGAGTATTGAGTTATCATTTGCTATTGAATTAATATTCCCTTGTACCCAGGTGATGAATGTTCCCCTCTTTGACATAGACGCTGACACCTTCGGTGATCATGATGTTCATTGCCACACAAGACCTGGCTATAACTTTTGACATGACTTAGTTTGTCATACTCTTTTTGACCTTGCCTCTCGAGCTTGGTTAAAGGTCCTAAAAGAGGCTCCTATGACCTTTCTTGGCACAAGACCTGATGGTATCCAATCTCAACATCCTATGAAAATCTTGATATATGATTGGGCATATGAAAAAAAAACATGCATTGACCTCACTAGTCTCTTATCTATCATGTGTCCTTATTAGTACATTACAGTAGGCCACATAGCTGGTGATTCTGCTGCTTAAAAGGTACAAAAGCATGGTGCATCTTGTATGATAAATCACCATCACTGTTTGCCTTTTTCTTTTGATATCTTTGGAGTACTTGCTGATGATACAACCTCTCTTATATGACACCTTCAACACGTCCCAAATAAGAACCTTACACTACCGTCTTCTTCTTCTTATAATTTTGTTTTTAGATCTATAGGATTTTCCATCCAGAAAGGACTGACAGTTCGATTTTTTGCATGTGCTTCCATGAAGGCATTTTGTAAACGTTTGGTTTTTAAAGTATATTATATTTGCACACTAAAAGAACATGTCTACCCAAACATAGTTTATTGGAAAACTTTCATAATAGTCTCCTAATTATTTGTTATTTTTTTGGTTTGCAATGAGAATTTTTAGTTTTCAATAATGTATATCTTTTTATTCTTTTTGGCGCCATTACAAGAAAATATGAAAGTAAGTATTGTGGATGCTGGTTGGAAAATATGAATCTTCATTCTCAATTACATTGCAAACTATTAATTTAGTTTATTAGGGTATTACACATACATAACAGTTTTAGCCCCCATTTAGAAGTTTTTTCTCTCGCACTTCAAATTGATCAATTTTCACATATAACAAAACATGCATATGTAAACTTTGTTTACGGATAATTTTGTTTATAATACATCCATATTTTTCAAGATTTTTGTTTTCAACAATAAAAATAGTTTTTAACGATTTATACATGCTTTCTTTTGGTGGCATTTCTAAAAAATATGAGAGTAAGTGGTGAATGTTCAATGGTTTACTACTTTGTAAATCCAATATTTAAACTAAATGTTGAAACTTGAACATTTACATGGTAGCATTTTCTATGTTACTGTAAAATGAACGGGTTTATTGAAGTAATTACAACTTTGTCATTCTAGTTGTTTTAAAATCTTCTAGCCAATAAGACTGTAGCGGGGTTTCCTTTCCCACTCTCTCTTCCCACATTTCTTATCTATTGTTTATCTCCTTTTCATATTAATTATGTTTTTTCTCCACTCTCAATATAAAAAAACTCAAGATGAACCTATCTATGTCATTTAATAAATGCCAGTCTGTTACTTGAATCACAATTACTTTCTTCCACACATTTCCATTGCATATTCTCCATTTTTTATCCTAAAATCAATTTCATTAAACATCCATGAATAGAGTTATGAATGGTTTCACGTAAAAACTTATCTTTAAGGATACCATTAATTGTAACCTTTTAACTTCTACACGTTATTGATTACTCACTTTCTTAATAGATAGAAAAACATCATCTCTTATTCTAACTTTCTCCAACTAATTAAAACCTAGTGAAATTAAAGTTATTGACCTTCTATAGTGATTATTTTTCCCATTAACTATATTTTCTTGAAATTACACTTAATCAGTAATATCCCTTCGACTATCAAACAAATAACTCCCTTCAATGTTTCATTTGTCTATGCTTTGAATAATTCTCAATATATATGGCTTATAAGTTTCATTTATAGTACTATTGATAAAGTGATATGTTTAAAATTAGTACCACACCATTTCACAATATATACTACTATTAAAAGAGTGAGTTTGATGAAAAGAAATATTTATATTCCATTTTCATTTACATAGAAAATACCCAGTAAAATAAAAGTTTTTTTGAAATCTTGCACTCAACTCTCTTTCTTCTCACATTTTCACCTTTTTATTATTTGTAAATTGACTCTTTCTCTTATGATGTTTTCAACTCCTCTTTTTGTTCATTTTTGACAAAAATATAAATTGATGCACAGAACAAATTGGAGAAATATAATGTAGAGGTCCTTCCATCTTCTCCAATTTTTTCTCATTTGTTTATTTTTAAAATTAAAATCAACAAAAACAAAATCAATTATCCAAACTCATGCATTTTATATTCTCTATCCATGTAATGATATGTTCAATAACACACCCAGATATTGAATCATAGTTTGAAACCCCCCTTTTCCTAATTCCATTTTTGATTATATTAGGGGTACTTCCTTTTCCCCAGACTTAGATATAATTAATTATAATTATAATCAAATATCATCAAGAATATATAAATATCTTTTACATATAGATTCTTGTATCTACTTATTAATCAAGTCTCTAATCGGGATTAAACATATACATTATCCATTTTATAAGTTGCAACTTTCAGTTGGGACTTGAGAATGGGCATCGAATTAGAGTAGGAAGAGAAAGGGAATTAATATGGGTTTTACATCCTATTTGAATAAGAAACATAATAAAAACATCAATTGAGTGTTTAAGTTAGAAATAATGAAATTATATGCCAAATAATGTCCAAAGGAGAAAGTAAGGATGAATTTAAATTCCTTATAGTCTAACTAGAATATCTAGCAAATTTCAATTCTGTAGGATATTATATGCTCCCTAAAATTGATCGAGGAAGGAAAAGTATAAATTTTATTGAGATTTAATGAATTAATATGTGTCATCCACTTATTTTCCTAAAGCCCATCTAAATGATGCTCATTTTTCATTCTCTTCACCTTGAACCCTGACTAAGTCCCAATCTCTGACTCGACTTTCTCCATTCATTCACAGATATTCAGTCCTCCCTTCATTTTCACCCGATGACTCTTTCTGTCCCGTGCTTCTCTTTCATTCTCCATATCCCCCAGATGCCTACACAACTTGCACCTAGATGCCATGTTTGAAGAGACAACAAAGGATTTTAAAACATACCACTACGATAGAAACACCTACACACAACCACACGACAACAACCTAGACATCAACACCTCTGCATTTCCATGCCTCTCCTTCCTTCTCCTCCCCTTCCTACCTTCCTACTTCTTCCTCTTCCTAGATTACCAGAGTCGTCTTAACCCTAGATGCCCCAACACCCTCACTATCATTGAGTGCAAGCAATGTGGCCGTAGGGTGCGGTAGCACCTTCCACTATGATTCTGTGTCTGCTAAACAACCTCAAGCGACTTGCTCTTCTCCTTTAACACTTCTCAACCACCTGGAGCTACATGTCCTAGCCGCTGTGCTCTTCTTTTGTAGTGTCGCACTTATAAGAAGTCAAAACAAATTGAGATAGGAAGATCTACCTTTCTACTATTGTGGCTGGTGATGACCCCATCAACCACGACCTGCTACGGGATCCTATCTAGTTAACTACCATGAATACCAAATGTCATTGTTAGAATATCCTTCCACTCTAAAGACCTCACTTCCCTGGCTTCCTTCTCTTCTTTCCTCCTCCACTCCTGCACCAACATAGCTCACCTCCCCTAATGCTTCCTCGACATACTACTAGCTACAGGGTGTTGCACTAGAAAAGCACCATATTCATGGCCACCTCTCCATCTTCTTATTCTTCCCAACAACTTGACTCTAAGATGTTAAGACCAACGCCTCTTGGACCAAAAAAACTACAACTTACTATCCTAACTCTTGTCCTTGGCATCCACACTTGTCCTCCTTGAACTACTACTCCACCACCCGCACCACTAGCACATTCTTTCAAACTCCTCACTCTATAATCACCAACATAAAGCCCACCAGATACTAGATGATACCACATCACCACAATCTACTAGGAATATAGACATCACAATATTTTCCCATCATGCCTATGGGTCTAGAGATAAATGAAATCACCCTCTTCTTGTTCATATTCAATGCAATGGAAAATATGACTCCAAACCATCCATCTCATTAGTATTGGAAGAGTTGATATTGCCTTCTCCAGATGACGTACCTCAAGGCCAAAGATTTTAGGAATATGAAGCTCAAGTTGTTGGCTTTGACCCTAGAAATTTGGATGAAACCAACTGCCAACGACTAGTTTAAAAGCTCTTTAGGTAAGCCATTCATTTATTTACTATCTAGCATAACTTTTCAATCTAGAAAGTCATATATCAATAATCAAGATAAGGATTAATTATATAAGCTTCGTATGAATATAAAACTAAACGTAGTCTTTACCTAAACACTTGGCCGATCAACTTCATTATAATGCTATATTATAATACTTAGTATGTATCTTAGTAAACTTGTTTCTCATAATCCCAATGCTATCAAGTTGATTAGTAGTAATACCCTAGAGGTTTCATTTGATGACAATCAGAGGGCTTAAATATATAATCCTCAATTATGGAAATGAGTTATATCTTAGGATTGGATACCCTAATAATCGTTATACTATTATAAATGCATGTTTCCATAGAATACAAAGTGTAACTTGATTAATTGATAAGAAATTTCAAGACCCCGTATAGCCTCTTGAGAATCAATGAACAATAATGCACATATATGTATATACATATTTGATGATAATTACAAATATAAAGGAGTACTATATACATATTCATGCCTATGTCATATGAGCATATTTGAACTTAGTTGAATAAATGAAAGTGCAATGATATTTGATGAGGAGAATATTACAAGACCTAAATTGAAGGGATGAATTACCCATACATTTATGTATCCTAGACATACATAGACTTATGTGCCTAGAGCTGGATATTGAAACTAAAATAGGCATCCAATGGATCCAATGTGACCATAACAATATTGAAAACCCTAATATGCCAACAAATGTTTAGAGTTAGGGTAAGAGCTAATATGTATACATATATACATACACACAAATATATATACACAAACATAAAGATACATACATACATATATATATATATATATATACATATATATATATATATATACATATATATATATATATATATATATATATATATATATATATATATATATATATATATATATATATATATGGACGTTCATTCGTTGCCTGCGTGGGTAGCCTAGATTTTCGCTACCCGACAGCCAAAAAAGTAACTCTCCTGGCCCAAAAAGTAACTCTGCTGTCAAAAAAGTAACTATGGTGAACAGAAAGTAACTACACGAATAAAAGAGTAACTCTGTATAAGATATACAACATATATATATAAGGACAAGTTTTTTGATTTTGGAGGGGAAAATGATATTATTTTTGGCTAAATTTTTTTGGAGAGCTAGACAAAATAGTCCTCTACAATTATAAATTTTTTTTGAAAAAAAGTGGTTGAACGGGTGGGAGGGTAGCTACCCGCGCGGGCAATAAAAATGGGCCCTATATATACATATATATATATACACACACACACACACACACACACACTTACACACACACACACACACACACATATATATATATATATATATATATATATATATATATATATATATATATATATATATATATATATATATATATATATATATATATGGCCCATCTTTATTGCCCGCGCGGGTAGCTATCCGCCCACCCTTCCGACCAATTTTTTTCAATTTTTTTTCAAAATTGTAGAGGACTATTTTGTCTAGCTCTCCAAAAAATTTTAGCCAAAAATAATATCATTTGCCCCTCCAAAATAAAAAAACCTGTCCTTATATATCTGCTGTATATTTTGTATTGAGTTACTCTTTTATTCGTGTAGTTACTTTCTGTTCACCATAGTTACTTTTTTGACAGCAGAGTTACTTTTTTGGCCAAGAGAGTTACTTTTTTGGCTGCCGGGTAGAGAAAATCCAGGCTTCCCGCACGGGCAACGAATGAACGCCCATATATATATATATATATATATATATATATATATATATATATATATATATATATATATGCCGACAAGGGATAACCTGATTGGTGAATTTTGTTGGTCCCCAATGAAGGGACCCAGGTTCAAACCACACAAAGAAGCATTTCTTTATATATGCCGACAAGGGATAGCCCGATTGGCGAATTTTTTTGGTCCCCGATGAAGGGACCCAGGTTCGAACCACACATAGAGGCATTTCTTCATTTACCATCTTCTCGAACATCTGGCCTCTGCCATGGGTTATGCAAGAGGGGAGAGATATCTTTCTCTCTTAACCCCATAATCCCATATATATATTTAACTAGACTAGGAGTGAAAATATGTCCCCTTTGGTTTGGCGAACACACATAACATGCTCCTAGGATGGATACTTGAGTGTATGGATTAAAGTATATCAATTGAATTAACCACTAGCCATGAAACTTAGGTACGTGCAATCCCTATTTTATTTTGGGCATTCTCATGGTTGTGTTTTAAATTCTGATTTTGAGGCATTCACTTGACTACTTTCTCATTTTGGAAATCCAAACTTGAACGTCAATATTTTCTTATTTGAAATCGGAGCTTTTCTAGACACTGAATTACTTTATTTAAATGGGTCCTTTGACCCCTCTTCCTATGATTTTAATACTATGTGTGAGTTGTGACTGGAATACTAGTCTTGACACTCTATTTGTGCATGCTAAATGTTTGACTAGAATATCTAGAATAGTGGTATTTATATACAAATATACTTATAAAGGGCACACATATTCTGTGCAGAGTGTGCGTTTTCACCCTTACTTTTTAGGACATGATCCCGTGGTGTTATTGCCATGCTTTACGTATATTTCTTCTACATTGTTATTATCACACCCCGATCTCACAAATTACCATTAATCATGAGATTAGGGCATAAATTGAGGATTTAACGTAATACAAAGATCACCCTTAACTTTTTTCTTTCTTTTTCAAACTCTTTGTTTTCTCACATTAAATCACATAAACAAACTTTACAAGAGAATTAAACTTTGATTACTTTAATATGATCTCAACATAAATGATACACATCCATACATTCATTCTCAGGTACTACAACATGATAATTAGACACATTCTCTCTTATTAAGAATAAAAAAGATACAAAACATCACTTAAAACACTCTCACATCTATACTAGGACCTAGAGTGATAGGGACCGACTGAACTTAACTAATCTCATACTTAACTCATGTGGTAGATCTACTCTGATGCTTTGACCTTCTTCAAGTCCACGTGGTTTCCCTAAAAATTGTGAGTAGAGGGGTGAGCCTACTCGCTCAGTGAATGAGTACTTCAAAGAAACAATCTAAAGCACTGATATAATTACATATATACTTTTAAGCAACTGATATCAATTATAGCAGCAGTAAGCTTTAAAGAGATTGATCATTTACAATCATAAATATGGAAGGATACTCTAGATATCAACAAGAGTAAATCAATATATGAGCATGCTTGATTAATTTCAAAGAGAACTAATAATTCAGAAACATACAAAGAACAATTGCTGGGAAACTATACTTGAATCTTTCTTAGCCTTTCTTACTTATAAGAAACTCTTTAAAACTTATATTATCATATTTTAGCTTATGCTCTGATCATATGCAGTGTACTCTACATATGAAGACTCGTAGCGAACTATGATCTCATCGTACAAGACTTAAATGACACACCCGGGAATACTAAGCCTGACTACGTCGCTGGTCTGCAATAGGAAAATGGCTCTCTGGCCTCGACACACCTATTATTCCATAAAAACTAGACTCCTCCTCTAACCTGAGCACATAGGCGAAGAGTCAAGCCACCTATTGGCTTTACTATACTCTAGTGCTACCAGGATCTCTGGTTAAAGTAGGACACTACATTCTGTATTTTAAGGAGATTTCCACAAGGGCTTCGTCCCCCGTATCACCTGTTAGTACGTTCCGACCCCCGTATACTGGACACTTCCAGGGTTAGGTCGTTTCATCCCTACGGCGCATACCTCTCATAGGGAATATACGGTGTTCAGGGATCTTAAGTCTATTATTTTATTATTCTTAGAAAGCTCTTACTATATTGTATCTTTTCCCTTACTTATACTTGACTCTGGTATCTCTATGGTACTGTGTCTATTTATTTGAAGTTTATAACACAACATGTATATCATTCTAAACTTGGCAAATAAATACACTCAAAACACTGTAATATACTGAGAAATCAACATTTTATACCTGCAGGCAAACTAAAATTCTTAAATAATAAATTACATGTCGACTTGATACTTTATACACTATAATCATGCAATTGAACTTCTTAATACACTGATAAGAGTTAATTACTTGACATACAAGTAATCGTCATTTGCACCTGTAAATTATTTGTACTTTCTTGGAAAATGTGCACCTCAACCCAAATCTTGAGTTGTGCATCACCACATCTCATACTAAGAACATTGATATAAAAATACTTGATTCATTGAACACCCTATCCTTAGGGTTTCATTTACCTCATTCACTTATCACATGGCTCTCATAAGGATTTCATGCGACATAAACATTCACTGAATAAAGGCTACTATCAACAAATCATATAAAATCAATATATGTATGAAACCTTGGAACTGAGATGAATTTGGGTTTCCATGCCATTCACTGAGATAATATGCATCAATAATAAAACTGAATAAATAAAGTCTATCATGTCAAGAAAATCCATTCAAATAGGTTTCACGATATCTATTCACAAATATCCAACTTTCCTCGCATCTAGGGTTTCACCTCTTTATTGAGATATCAAACAAATATTATTCACCTTAAACAAAATCCAAGATAGTATCTAATATATATGTACTATGAATTTAGATAAACAATCATTCATAACCAAGGGGATCTAGATAAACAAATTTCTATATTTAATTATACAACAATTTCAGTCATAGACAAATTCCATATATTTCAGTTTACTCTTATAACCTCTGCGAATACTTAAGGAATTCTCATTAGGATGTATTGTATACATTTCTAATATGATTTTATCATATGAAATTCATCCAAACAGAAGAAGAATCCATTTCATGTCATTTTGCAACAACTTAGATCAAACACACAATTCAGGATTTGTAGTCGCATACTAAGCAATTAAAGATTATGGATGATTTAACCAATTTTCATGCAATATACTATTTAAAGGAAGTTCCCACTCACCCTAAGGTGTGAAAACACCTTAAAAATGCAGCTCATCCCTGGAAATCTCGATCTCATATCAAATCCCTAACAATTCACCCGATTCTTCTTCTTTTCAACTTGGAAACCCTAAAGATGAGGGATTATGAAGAAAGCATGAGAAAAGGGGAAGTTTTGATACCATTTTGGATAAAATAAGAGGAGGGATGAAATCTTGACATGTGAGAGAAGATTCACCATTAAAGTATATGCAAAGAAGCTAAACTTACATGATTTCATCATTCCTCGGACCGCAAAACCGAAGGTCAACATCTCCATCACTTTCTCCTCTCAAACCCCAACTCTCCCTCTCTCTAGGATTTCGTTTCTCTAGATTGAATCACAAATTATGAGAGATCCTTGTGTGTTAGGTTGACCATATAGAGCAATTTATCTGCTTGGGTCAATTGCACATTGACCCCTCACTATACTTTCTCTTATTTCAGCTGAATTTTCTGTCATAAAAATATTATTGTAATTCGTCTACTGATAAGGTCTAAACGCATCCAAAAATTATGAAAATTTCATATGTTATTTATGATTGAGTTTCAGACCTCTAGTTAAAATTTTAGATCATTTTGAGTTACCAATAAATAACTAAAAATAAAACACTACACTGCTAAAAAGCACTCTGTCAGCATTTTGGTCGAAGTATAATTTGACCGAGAACCACATTTAAAGAACACTTAAATATTCTAAATTTTTTCTCTAGTATGCATGATTGAGTTATCCATATCATATACAAAATTAAATTAAATACAAAATTTTTAGAAAATATGAAAAATCATTTACCGCACTATTATCCTGATCAAATTCCATATTCATGTACTATTAAAACCCTAATTTTTGCCGATTAGGGTTTACATTTCTCAAACCCTAATTATTCAAACTAAAATCATAGTTAGAGTTTCTTATTAGTTTTGAAACATCACAATTGATCTACTATCATTAATCAAGTCTAAATGATGTTCAATCTAATCAAGCATGTAATCATTCAGGTAAACCCTAGTTTACCAATTAAGCACAAATGTGGTCATTACAGTTACACATGCAAAGGCTTTATTTGTTCGCAAAATGAGAATGTTTGCCCAAATCTTTTTTATATGTACATACTCAGTGTATTTTGATACATGCCTTTGTTTCCTATTTACTAGGTGATGTCCCCCTTCCACCTAGGTGTAGGTACATTAGAGGACAAGGTCTCAAGAAGACCATACTCAAGATTTTGAACTTGGGGGTAGCTTGGAATTACTGGGTTTCCATCTACAGTTGGTCTGATATGTTAATAGGTGTATGCGTTTTTATTTTGAGATGACACCTTTTATGGTGAGGAACAATTGTATATGAATTATTATGTTACTTTGTAATAGTTTTATTTCCTCGACTTCATCATTACATGGATTTTTATATTGTATCATTTGGGTGGATCCCCTTTCGAGTATTACTCCTTACATGTTCTCTCTGCCAATAACAATCTCCACACTCCACTCACTTAAAATATATAAAGGTGATTTCTATCCTCATTGAATATTTCTATTCTAACTATTATAACTCCTCTTTTTGTTTAAATACCCCATGTAAATGATAAACTTTATTCTCAATGCAATAATAATATTAGGGCCATCACCATCCCCATTAACCATTCACAAAATCCATGAACCGTCATATATCCCCTCCTTACATCCCTTTGTCTTTTGCTTTCTCTCTTTTTATTTAATATTATAAAGTTCTCTATGATCAATACTAAAAATACTCTTTTTCTTTAAATAGCCTTGATGTTATAAATTTTTTATATCCATTAGATATTCAATTACATCCCTAAGTAAATCCATCTCTCATTGCTCAATTTTTATCTCTTTATTATATCTCCAATTATCTCATGTCCTACCTTTAAACCTCCCCTAGATTCTAAAAACTAACTCCTATATCGACCACCATTACCACCACCCTCCCTGAAGCCTGTCTAGTGTCTGGATTTACTAGGAAATGTTTAAGACTATGTAGTCAATTGTCAGCCAATTTTTTGGGTTCTTTTGTTAAATATATTGTTGCCCAATCAATTGATTAGGGATCTTGTTTATTGACCAACTTCTCTTTCTCTACTCCTACTACTTTTGGATGCCTCTAATAACCTCCCACTCAATTTATTAGAGGTCATTGACCACTTTAAGTGTCTTATATAATATTTTTGACACACAAAATGGTTTGGATGATTCCAAACTTCAACTCATCCTTGTTAGAGTTGTGGGGAACACTAAATAGTGCCATTGAAGATTTCTTATCATATCTCACTCAATTGATGACAACCATGCTCATGACATCCTATGACAGGACACACAAGAGCCATGGAACACAATCTATAGGGTTATGGAAGATTTGGCCATTATTGGCTATACCGTTAAGAAGATTATTAACTCCATCCCAAATGAGATTGGCAAGTGGGGTAATGACCTTGATGAACCTTTCATCTGCATGGAACCAACACTTCTACCTATGAAGATCAGAGGAATGGTCATCCTGGAGAAGTTGCGCTGTTAATGGGGAGGGTATTACTCGTTTACCCTTTATCCATACCCTGTAGGGTAAGGGTAAGGGTAAATGTTTTTTTTACCTGTTCCCCATTTACCATTTCCCCTTATCCTCATCACATTAAAAGGGAAGGGTAAGGTATGTACATTATCCATACTCTTTTACCCTTTTACCGACATATACTTAACAAATATATATAACTATATAGAAGCTTCTAGTTCAACTTCCATCCTATTCTCTCCAACAAGAAATCTTGCGGGTTGTGGCTTTCTTCTCACCCCTCACACTTAAATGTTTGTAGTATTATATTATTAGATGTTGAAAAAGTTAATAGGGGCATGGAACAATGAGAAAAGGATGACTACACCACCTTAAAATAAATTATTATTGGACCAATGTATAAACATATTACATCCTGTTGATATTCACATTTGTAAAAATGTAAGTCAAGAAAGATGTGATTCAATCTTTATCACCCTACACACCACCTTAGAATAAGTTATCTTTTTATAAATTTCTTTTTATATAAAAATAACCAGTTTACCCTTTACCCTCCTGATTTACCCTATGGGGAAGATGGTAAGATTAAGGGGATTGTTCAGAAGGGTAATTACCCTCATCCTTACCCGCTACCCTTTGGAGGGTAAGGGTAAGGCTAGAGACTTACCCTCCCCATACCCTCCACGGTGATAGTCCTATGGAGAAGAGAAACATCCCACACTTTCTAGTTCATAGATGATAAACACACACATAGAGCAGCCACATTTTCAACCTGGGAGGCTCACATCTAGGTTTGATGTGATGTTTTGATGTCTTTTTGAGGTTTGGTAGGGGATATGGAGGGATTTTCACTGTGACCTTATAAGTGGTAGTTGTACATCCCTTTTCACTGATTTGGCCCACAAGAGGAGAGTGGGATGAATAAGAAGATCTCTTGGCTTTTATTTAAAAAACCATAAAATTATATGAAAATGTTAAAGTAATTAACAACATATAAGTAACAGTAAGTAATATATATTTATTTTCCTATACCTAGAATTGGCAATATGCGACTATAAAATAGGCATTTTGACATATATAAAACTCCCCAAGAGTTATCTTCTTGTTTGATGATGCTCTTCATTAGAAATCCTCAATATGTGCATCTATGAATAAAACTAAGAAATAAATGAAGTACTCAATGTTGAGCCTCTGACATCACCTAATCTTAATTTGATTCAAACAAATCCTACACTATTTGATCATTTTCAATATTGACATCACATTCAAAACCAAAGCAAACTAAGCATATCAGAACTAATTGAATTGAATCATTAAATACATGCAACTGTGGTTACATGAATTTTCCTATATATATATATTTCATTAAAACATGTTTTCCAGCTTATAATTTTGCATTTTCTTATGCATAATAGAAATAATGTCTAGTATCTCTATTCCAATTAATTCATTGAATTATGACTCAAGAATTAGTGTTCCCATGCTTAATAGGAAGGCCAAAGATACTTTTAGATGAATTTTTGGGCATCCTAAGCAAATTTGAGAGCAAACTAATGACGTTTGGACTTAATTAATGAAGTTGTATATGTTTACTTGGGAACCAAGTTAAGGATAATTGATGACTCTAGTTTGAATCAATAACTTAGCTATAGTTTTATAATGACTAGTGGATAATAATCATAACTTTGGGTCAGTTTGTTGACAAGATTTGACTTCAGGGATGAGTTATAGGAAATGGTATAAATCAAAAGGAAATGACAAGAACATCTAGTTGTCGTAGGATAGAGTCCAACCAGACTTAGACTCTGAATCTGAGTACATTTGAGCATTTGTATTCATCCTTTTTATCCTAAACAATGTAGTAGAGTCCTATAATAGTTAGGATCCCCTATCTTCTCTCTACTTCTCTAACTTAAGTTCAAAATCATGCGGAAGTTATCTCACAAGGATCCAGAGGTTAAGAGAAACAAATCCACCCGTGTTCAGGTTTACCTCCTAAATCCAATTTCTTGTTCTTGATTCCCTTGATTTATGACTATTCAATATCTTGATATGTTGATTAATTATTTTTTAATTCATGTAAATTAAAATTCAATGGATGGTTGTTCATTTGCACATACATAAGATAATGGATTATAGGTAAACATTGAATGTGTAATAGGATCATGACTTGTAATCCTAACTTGGGTTTAGGTCCTGGTTGAAAGGAGGGTATTAAACACTAATGATATCATCATAAAATATGTTTGGAGTCTTATTGTTATTACATATAGGAGTTTAGACATGTTTTGGAGATCAATGACCCCTTAAATGAGTTATAAATCCTTTAGAAACTGCTTTGATCCTTTAGATATGGGTTTTGTCTACTGTAACTGATAAGTCGACCAACCTAGAGGCTAATCATGCCAACTTGTTGAGCTTTGAGGGGTCATATGGATCAAAGTCTTGAGTTTTGATCAAAGTGATAGATCTAGAAAAAGCCCACTGACCTTTGAGAAGTTTGATGCATTGATTTTTAGTCGCTTTCACATGCCATTGTCTGGGCTTATTTTGGATATGTCTTCACTTTGAGATATGTTTATACATTGTTTTCCTTTATGAGCCTATGATTCACTATTCATGAAGTACTTAAAATTTTATCGAAGTATGTTAATTGAATATTCATATCTCAGACTTATGTTATATTTCACTTATTTTTAGGAAATTTGAGCACTAAACAAACAACTCAGCGCTACTGACATGCATGTTGTTGGTACAAAAAATCAAGATCTAAAATAGGAAAGGAGGGAAGACTTGGTGCTACCAAGATGATACTCAATGTTATCGAGAGAGGCGTCGATGCCATTGAAGCCAATGGTTGGTTACTAATTCATGATCCAAGGAGCATCAGAACACAAGATTAATTGCCTTGGTGCTACTGACTAGCCTGTCACTGATATCAACATCAACATCCAGACCTCTATGAGAAACAACTCAGTGCCATCAACACTCATGTCAGTATTACTAACACAACTTGAGAAGAAACATATTGGCTAACAACTCAACACCATCAAGACCTTGTCGAAGGTAGCGACACCACACAATTAGAGCAGATATGAAATTAAGTAAGATACAACAACAACTAATTGGGGGAAAAAGCCTCCTTTAGGACCTAAGGAGTGCAACCAAAAATGAGGGATAATGTCATTTTCAGAGCACAAACTGGAGAGAGGAGCAAACAAGGAGATGGTCACCAAATAGATGCTCCAAGCACTTATAGAGGATAGATTTGCAACCCAAAAGTTGTAGATCATAATGTTCATCAATGTGGTCACCAAGACTACATATGTAGGTTTTTTTTTACATTGGTTTCATGGTGTTTATCTTATTTTATTCTTCATTCTCTTGATTTATAATGATGGTAGTCATGCAGGTATAAACCCATTATTCCTTAGGATCTGATAGTGGCCTGATGTTGCATTGCATTTGAATTCTATGAGTCAATAATTTACCCCCTGTTCTAGACGTGAATCTATAATATATTCAATGATTTGTTTATGCTTGATCACCATAATCAAAGTAATACACCACAAATTACTTAGGGAGAGAAATTAGGAGTTAGATAAGTTATAGATTCACATGGCCTATAGTGCACTTCGGGGGAAGGGTTACAACTATGAAAGAATAACCTAGAGATTTTGACCATGCATCTACATTAGTTCCTAAACTGCTACCTGAGCGGGGTTTGTTTTAGTTTAGGTAGTGCATTATGTTGTGGGAGTGGTAATGCGTGATATGGCTCTATAGCCCAGAGTAAAGGGTGAATGATTATTTATAAAAAGGAATTTGAGTGCAGTGTATGTCATGCTGAAACCACAACTAAGTAATCAATCCATTTTCATAACAACCATATTAAATTTGATTTTAATCTTACTTCTTAGTTAATTAAACAATCAAACAACTCTTTTCTAGGTCTATCTAATTTGGTCTCAATAAGTAGTAGTCTTTGGTGAACATTTCCATGAGTTCAACACTTGGGCCTCATAGGTCTATATTACACAACACATGCATTTGCAGTCTACACACATGTTTTATGCGTGTCAAATTTTTGGTGTTGTTGTTGGGGAAACGACAACCCCAACACTACGATGCTGTGACCAACCATTCTAGCCATTTTTCTTTTGACTTATATTTTTATTTGCAGTACATAATAATTGACAATTTTTCTTTTTCTCATTTTCTAGTATTTTTTGTCTCACATTTCCAATTGAATTTCCAGGTACTAGTGCATGGTTCTTACTCGAATCACAAACTACAAAAAGTCCTCCCCACCTGGTGTAGATCGAGAAGATATCTTGTGCAAGGTGTGAGAGTTTAGGGCTTCATCTTAGAAGCTTATTCAAACTCCCATTCCATAGGAGGATCAAGAACATGCAAAAATTATGGATCCATATAGTGATGATAATGTGGAGGCGTGCCTGAGGAACAAACAATTTGGGAGAAAAATAAAGGGCATCATTGATATAGCTCAGCTTGGACCAATCAAACACCATACAATGAATATTGGAAGTTACAAAATCAATCCATGACTGATGGTATTAATCAAGACACATTCTTTTCATGGGCACAACATGGAGGACTCGATGGTGCACATCAATAGTGGAGAGTTGCGACATGCTTAAGCTTGATGGGGTCCTAGTCATAATGATTTACTTAAAGCTATTTTCATGCTCTCTATCAGACAAGGCCAAGGTGTGCTTTGTCATATTACCTCCAACATCAATTGAGAAATGGGATGAGATGACCGACACATTTTTCAAGAGATACTTTCCACCATAGAAGACAAATGAATTGGTGAGAAAGATCTACAACGTCAAGCATCGGGCTGATGAATAGTACTATGACCAGTGGGAAAGATTCCAAAACATGCTCAGAAGAGTCCCACATCATGGGATTGATTTGTTTGGTCAAGCAAAGACATTTTATTATGGGTTGCATAAAGGGGAAATGACTACTCTTGATAGTGAAGGGGTAGAATTCTTCCTAAATAATAAGGTGACAAGATGTCACAAGATCCTAAAGAACATGGAAAAGAATCAATCATGGGGGAGAGGTGAGTGAACTACCAACATCAGCTAGAAGTGCAATGGAATCACATGCAGTGGTGGATCTAGAGGCACCCGAGGACACAATTCACAAGGAAGCTTGATAAAAAAATCCAACACCTCATTTGGAGGTTAGGAGGAACAATGTATGTACTTGTGGAAACAAAACAACAGGGTAAACAATGTATATGCATGGCCATGAGATCCTAAATTATCTTGGAAGGATCCTAACAATTTTTAGCAGGACCCATCATAAGCACAACAACCCAAACAACAACAAGGCAACACCTCACAACAATATCAGTAGGATAGAGGCCCTAGTAAGATGTACAATATTGAAAACATGCTTGGCAAACTCATGGGTCAGAATAAGGTTTACTTGGATCAATCTAAATGGGAGCAATAGAATCAAGGGGCTCAAATTCATAGCATAGAAAATCAAGTTTTGCAACTTGCAATTGAGATGGTAGCCATAAGGAAGACAACTAGCAAGGGTTTCCAGGATACTCAAATGTTCTACCTAATAAACAATATTTAAGGAAATGGTTCTTCACTATGGTAAAGTGTAGGTGAATGAGAAAAAAGTGATTCTAGAGTAGAATAAAACACCACCTAACACTAGGGCAGTGAAAGACACAATACCTCAAGAGCAACCACCAAACCCTACACCTCAAGAGGAAGTTACAGAAGAGGAAAGTATTGGGCAAAAAAAAAACTAAGAAGGATTCTTAGATTCAACCTCACTAGCACAAGAATATGACTCATATGATGTTTCCCAATATCTTGAAGGCCAAAAGGTTGACCAGTATTTCACAAAATTTCTAGATACTTTTAGGAAGATCCACATCAACCTACCTGTACTTGATGCCATTGAACATGGTGAGTTCTTAAAAGACATCATCAACAAGAAGAGGAGGATAGTATATTTAAATGTTGTGATATTGTGGGAAGAAGCCAGTGCATTGATAAAGAGGAAATTGCCACAGAAGATACAATATCCAGGATGTTTGAACATACTATGTTACATTGGTAAGGTGAAGTTTGGAGAAACACTATGTGATCTGGGACACACATTAACCTCATTCCACTGACCACATTCAAGAAATTAGGACTCACAAAATTTGACAAAGAGCAATGTAACAATTCATCTTGTAGACAATTCATTGGCGAGGCCAATAGGCATATGTGAAGATGTTCTAGTGAAGGTTGACAAATTCATATTTCTAGTAGATTTTTCACTCCTAGAAATGCACTATGACTATTGGTAATGAAATACTCTTAGGCAAACTATTCCAAGCCACAACTAATGTGATTTGGATGGGGGGAAGAAGACTGATAATTGGGATCTAGGAGGACCGTTTCAATATCAAGTTACCCGATTATCAACAATTGATTAAAGAGCAGGGACAATGTCACATGATGCAACATTATGATAGTGAGGTATCTCCACTCATGGGAAAACCATTCTACACATGGCACATTCCATGCCAAAGGTAGAAAAAGGCACTCTTGCAGTAGACAATATTGAAGATACAAAGCAAATATCTTTTAGGAAGGCCATGAAGTATCATGATGAACCAGAGGAGGAAGTGCACCCACCGACAATCACTAATGTTGTAAATTCTTCCATCACACATGCGTACCCTCAACTACCTTTAGAAGCTTTTCTAATGAACCTTGTGCATGACTACACACGGTACCATATATTAGAAGATTGTGCCTTGATTCTAAAGACATTGGCATGTTTTTATTCAAGACATTATGAGAATTGGGTACCTCCACCACCCCATTAGTCCCATCTTTGCAATGTCCTCCTGAACTTGAATTGAAGCCACTTTCACTGCACCCGAAGTGTACATTCTTGGTAGTGGACAACAAACTTCCAGTAATCATTTCTGCATCACTGAGTCTTAAAGAGGAGGAGCATCTACTCAACGTGCTAAATAATCATAAAGATGTGTTTAGGTGGTCCATTACTGACATCAAAGGGATCTCCCCTAGTTTATGTCAACAAAAGATATGAATTAAAGAGGGAGTGAAACTAGTGGCACAACCTCAATGACATCTAAATCGCATAATTTCTGAGGTTTTGAAGAAGGAGGTAGTGAAGCATCTGTTGGCAGGTACAATTTACGCTATTTTAGATTCTAGATGGGTTAGTCCAACTCAAGTAGTTCCTAAAAGGGAGGAATAACCATCACTATCAATTCAATGAGTGAGCTAGTTTCTACTAGATTAGTGATCAGGTTGTGAGTTTGTATTTATTACCATCGATCAAATGCAACCACTTTGAAAGACCATTTTATGCTACTATTTATGGATTTAATCCTTGAGAGGCTCATCGTCTGCTCACACTTTTTATTTCTAAATGGTTATTCTGGATATAATTAGATTTTTATCAAAAAGGATCAAGAGAAGTCAAACTTCACTTTTCCCTATGGTAGCTTTGCTTACTGTCATATGTCTTTTGATCTTTTTAATGCCCTGATGATGTTTCAGCAATGTGCTCACTATTTTTTTGGATATGGTTGAGCGAACTCATTAAATTTTTATTGATGATTATTTGGTGTATGGAGAGTCATTTGAGGACTACCTTGCCAGTCTTGATAAAGTTTGCAGAGATGTGGGGACACTAACCTAGTGTCATATGATGGTGAATGAAGGGATTGTTCTTGGACACAAGGTGTCCAAAAAAGGTATGGAAGTTAATTTGATTAAGATTGAGGTGATTTGCAAACTACCTCCACCATCTTCGGTGAAAGGAGTTTGTAGTTTCTTAGGATATGTTGGTTTCTATCGATGTTTCATAACTTTTTTTGTCAAAGATAGCAAAACCACTTTTTGAATTGTTGGAAAAGGATGTTGAGTTTAATTTTGATATTTTCTATTGGAAGTGTTTGAGATTTTAAAGGAGAGATTGATCTCCACACCTATGGTGGTCGCTCCATATTGGAACCATCCTTTTGAAATGATCTGTGACACATCAGATTATGCTGTTGGAGCTATTTTGAGCAACAAAGATCGTTATAATTCCATCATTTATTATGTGTCAGGAACTCTTTATGATGCTCAAGTAAACTATACCACCACTAAAAAGGAACTTTTGGCCACTATCTTTGCTTTTGATATTTTTCGGCAACATTTAACAGGGGCAAAGGTGATTGTATGGACTGACCATGTGACTATTAAGTACCTAATATAGAATAAGGATGCAAAGTTGAGATTGATTTGATGTATTTTGCTACTAAATGAGTTTGACATAGAAGTCAAGGATAAACCTAGATCATAGAATGTAGTGGTAGATCATTTATCTAGATTAAAGAGGGTGGATGACTTGGGGCTAGAGATACTGATTATTAAGGATTTTCCCAATGAGAAACTTTTGTATGAGGGACAAAGACCCTTGGTATGAATATATAGTAATTACTTAGTTTATGGTGCATTACCAAGAGATTGGGGATATTATGAGAAGAAGAGTTTTTTCCATTCCTTGAGGTATTTTGTTTGGGATGATCTCATCTTCCTTAAGCAATGCAAAGACAGAATATTGATGAAGTGTGTTCCCGAGTACAAGTTTGAGAGCATAGTTTCCCATTGCAACTCTCTACCCACAAGGGACACCATGCTAGCTCAAATACAATAGACAAGGTTTTGGAGAGTGGATTTTATTGGCCATCCTTTTAAGGATGCATATGACTTTGTGAAGAGGTTTGACACATGTTAATTGGTGGGAAATATCTGTAGAAGACATGAAATGACCCTAGTAAGTTTCACGAAGTTGACGTTTTTGATCATTGGGCATGCATTTCATGGGACCCTTTGTGTATTCTAACTATAACCTCTATATTTTTCTTGCAGTTGACTATGTGTCAAAATGGGTGGAACCAATTCAAACCTAGACTAATGATGCACATGTTGTATGTCACTTTGTGAAATATAACATTTTTTGTAGGTTTGGGGTACCTAGGATGATCATAAGTGATGGATGTTTTCACTTTATGAATGGGAAGTTTGGATCTCTATTGAGCAAATATGGAGTGAAGCATAGGGTAGGAACTCCATACCACCCCAAACTCAAGGCCATGCTGAGATGTCCAATAGGGAGATTAAGATGATACTGGAGGACCATTTTGAGAAGTAGGACGAACAAGAGAATGCAATTGAATAATGCTCTTTGGGCCTATAGGACGGCATTCAAAACACCCATTGGCACAACCCCAAATGCACTACTTTATGGGAGGACATGTTACTTGCCTATAGAGAGGGAGTATAAAGCCAAGTAGGCCTTGAGCAATTTAAATTTTGATTTGTGTAGTGTTGGGATGAAATGCATGTTAGAACTTACTAAATTGGATGAGACCAAGATAGATGCCTATGGGAATTTAAGGATTTACAAAGATAGTACCAAGAAGATCCATAAATGCTATATCTTGCATATGATATTCCTAACACATCAACGGGTGCTATTATTTAATTCTAGGACAAAATTACACCCTGGCAAGTTACAATCCTGATGGGTTGGACCTTTTGTGATGGTTAAAGTGTTTCCTAATAATGAAGTAGAGATTAGTGATGGTGCCAAGAAATTCTTGACAAATGGAACAATGTGTCAAACATTATATTAATGGAGAAGTGGTCCATGAGGAGGAAGAGTTGAAGCTCATTGAGCTTCCTTTAGGATCTAGTAAGGCTCTTATGGGAGGTAATCCACTTCCATTTATGTAATGTAATATTTTGTCACTCATCTCTTTTGTTACAATTCATGCTTTTCATAAGTAATTCTTTGGTTGATGCAATGGAAAAAGGTGCCTTGATGTGTTTTGTGCAATGTGTAGAATTTTGAAGTGATGGTACTAGAGAATCCACCATCAGTAGCACTGACCCATCATTGGGGAATCACTAGAAATTTTGGAAATTTTAGTACCAACAATAGGCGGGTTGGTGTCACCAAATCATTATTAGTTAGAAATTGTCAAGAGTCATTCATCTCCGTAGTGCCAACACCACCGTCTTCAATACAACATATTTTGAGAAGAAATCATAGAGCTACACGAGAAGATTGTTGATACCATCAAGAGGATGCTCGGTGGTACTGACTTATCAAGTTCGCAAAAGATAAAGGACAACACAGGTCGGTACCACCGACACACATGTCGGTGGCACCCACATATTTAGTCAAAGCCCTTGATAATACATGAAATCAAGTCTCAAAACCACCAAGAACAGTCTTGGTAGCACTGAGATCATGCTTGGTAACACTAATAGAAGAGCGCGAGGGCATTGACAAAGAGATCATATGCCTAGTTCAGCTTGGTACCATCGACATACAAATCACAAACACTGATGCAGAAGACCATATCTATGGAACTAACACCAACGATAGCAAAATTTCACATCCAATGGTAGCTTGAAGCGATCCACATGTGACAATTTGAGAGTAGGTGTCATCAACAACCGTTGGTACCACCAATGTAGGTGAATCTAAGGGTCAGTGTTTATACAGCCCAAAGTTGTCTCTATTAACGGATGCCACCGACATGCCCCCAGACAGTAACAAGTCGGTACCACTGACACTTCATGTCATTAGTACCAACACCACATTGGTAGATCCACCTTCAACTATAGAAAGGGATGCAAGGGGTGATCATAAATCACACTCAAGAATTCCTCTCTCATTCATGATGTGCAAGACAATTCAAATCACAAAACATTACAACACCTAGAATATTCATTTGAGCTCTTTTCCTCCTCTTCAATTTCTGCTCTCCAAGAATGACAGCCAGACGAAAATCTCAATCTACCACCTTCACACTTGATCAGTTGGTACCCAAGCCAATGAGGGCGGTCTTCCAAGAAAATGCAAAAAATAAGCGCTTTACTTCATTATAAAAGAGGGAACTCATGCCAACTCAGTTGGGGACCCAACCTTCCTTGCCAAAGTAGGCTTCATTGACAACCTCCAATACATTTGCATCGAGTACATGATGGTGCATTATCACCCATTCTTCAATGAGTGGCCCACCTACTCTAATATCATATATGAATTCCTTACCAAGTTGGGGTGTGCTGCATCCTCAAGAATGAGAAGGATGGGAAGCCAACTGGGTGAAATTCTAACTATACAACATTGAGCACCACCTCACCTTGGAGGAGTTCAACTCCATCTACTTAGTACACGGGTGAGGTGTGCTTCACACCAGGCAATTTTGACTTCAGTTTGGCATGTAGAGAGAGAACAACACTTCCTCGAGGGTTCATCATCAACTAACATCAATCTTGCATCATGGATATTGAGAAGCCCACGTGCTTCACCGCAACCTAACAAACTTTAAGGAGTGGGGCTCAAGAGGGGAACATTCCTTACTAATTTAAGAAAATAAATTGCATAAAACCCCACAAATGTAAATAATGACTAAATTAAGGGGTTCACAATATTTTCTCAAATATATGAGTACAGAAACATAGTTGTGGCACTAGAAAATAAATCTAACTATTACATAGCTTTGTTGTTCAACTTAACATTGAGGCCATGTAAGGAAAATGTAAAAAACATGAATCTAAATTATTAGGATCACATTGTGGTGAGCAACCTACCCATCTCAGAATTCATCCTTGAAGTTGGTTCTGAGCAAAGTTCCTTATTTCTGAACCTCAGGCTATGCTACCTCTGGATGGGTTCAAAAGCAACACCCATGAAGAAGAAAAAGAAGGGAAGGGCATTAGCAAACACTGATAATGTGCAAAATAAAATAATTGGGCATTAATTAAAGCAAGAAAACATTTGAATAAAGAGAGGTCTATAACAAGATATCCACAAGAGAAGAGTTTGTCAAAAAGATTTAACATGTCCAAAAGATGAGCCATTATTATCAAGGAAGTGATAAATTCAAAAGGAGTCTTGCCATATACTTGTACATCAACAAAATAGATAGTTACATGGTGATAAAATACTGACTAGCATATACTAAAAGTAGGATAGGAATCCATGTATCCCATGCCAAGGTCAGGAGGATGAAAAGATCAGTGCCAAACAAAATATAATAATGTAAGAGGACTAAAACCTTAGTCACTGACATGAGGACTAAAAACCTTAGTTCCTAAAATAATAAATTACAGGAGGACTAAAACCTTACTGCATCAGAAGGAGGAATAAAACCTTAGTGCTTAAAATCAATATGATATCACTACTTCTAGCTATGACTAGTCAATTTCAGATGCAAATAGGACAGACAAGAACAAGGTATAGTTATTTTCATGCAAAGGATGAGAATCTCAAGTTTTCCTAAAATGGGTAAGAGGACCCAATCATTAATATCATTAGGTCATAGGACCATCAATGTAGTATTCACACATAAATATAAAAAACCAGGAAGACATTCACAAGGAAAAGTACTTTCACAAGATGACATGGATGTATGTCGTTTTAGTCATTGCCTCATATGGGAAAATATATTTAGTCATGATAGTATGCCCAATTTTTATATAGTAGATGCACATACCTTGACTTGAGTGTTAAGTCAGAGATCATTTCCTACCCTTCCATGTCTAAAGTCAACTCAAACCTACATATAATATTTGTTCCATTGATTAGGGTTCAATATATGATACATTAGGTGAAACCCTTATAATCCAAATCCTTCTATAAAACCTAAACCGGATCTGGTTATTGATATAACATTGGTTCATGGTCTCTTACTAATATCCTGATTGAAAATTTCAACTCTAATATTATTAAGATAATAAGTAAAACCAAAACCCTGAGAATCCAATCCTTAACACTTGGGAATCATGTGATGAAGACTATACCAAAAGATAGAATTTTTTTGGAGATTCCAGTAAAATGATATGATTTTTACAAGATTCAAATTATTAAATGGTTTATTAGTGAATTAAAATTGCAAGAGACCAATTTCCCTTGTATTAGAAATCGAGACTACACTTTGTGATAGGGTATTTTGGTTATGTGTGTATCGGCGTGACATGCAATAACAACCAAATAAAACATTATGATTTACCAGAATACCCATGCGAGAGAGATCATGTATTAAAGAAGATGGAGGGGAGGGGGTAGTTTAGTAATTCTACTCAAAATCATCCTCCCCCTCTTCTCTCATGCCACAACTACAGTGCACAGTCAAAGAAGGAGTCTAGATTGGGGAAAATCATGCAATCAAATTTGGTGGTATAATCATCATGGAAATAGAGGAGTGGGTATCACAAACCTTACCCTTAAATGAATTGTTTTTTGTAGAGAGGAAAACTATCGTTCATGTCCAGTGGTGTTGTCGGGAAGATCGAATTTGGAATCCAAAGAGCATGAGTCTTTGAAGCAATTAACAAGAGGGAAAGACAATGCGAGTTGTGACAACACAAGGGATGTGGCCACCTATTTATACAGTTTGGTCCTAGGATTTATGTGATGAGGCTTGAAGAGACTTGCATCCCAAACTTTGGGCTTTTCTCGAATTCTCCATAATGTCTCGAGTAGGACGTGGTTGGATTTGGAATCACATAAGGAAACTTGTGGCAAAAAATCTCAGACAAAGGTGGAGTGTGGGGAGAGTTATTGTGATTTTAAGTCATCCAGTCCGAGTGGCCTATTTACTAATATGGGCACAAGGTGGATGACAATTTCCTCAGCCAAAATATTTTGGTCTAACAGGGAAAAATAACCGCACACATTGTCTAAACCTGGGAGCCCGGTGTGATGTGTGACATATCATGATTTCCAAGTCAGATTAGAATAAAGTGATACCTAAATTACTTCATTTTTCTTCCCACTCAAATTGGATGAGTAAATAATTTCCAATAAAAGTGAAATTTGGCAAGTAGGCTAATTTGAACCTAAGAAATCCTTGTAATTATTTTTGACATGTGAAATCTAAACCCATCAAAATTCAACTTGAGGCCTAAGTAAATTTTTGGCATATTTATTTACTCTGTCATCATTTAACACCCAAATTTATTGTATGACTCTCTCTTAACCATACCTACCCATAGGAAAAATCTAGAAGATTAATTTCGAACTTAAATACTCCAATGCAGTAAATTTGCACAACTAGACCTAAACTTGTATATTTCCCTTATTTCTTGTATAAAGGCATCAAATAATTATGGTTTTGGCTTAAACCTTTATAATTGAAGATTATTACCATACTAGTATAAACCAAATTAATAAGTGAGGTTTAAAAATAAAATATTATATTATTTACTTAAGATTGGGTTCGTTACAACACCCCATCCCTTAAAGAGGATTCCATCCCCAAAATCCATATGAATTTTTTTGAGGGTTCATAGGTTATATATTTTGAGATTACCTGCATTGTGAGTATAGTTTCACCGATGCAACACTTCCTTAAGGATGCCATATACATCTACCCAAGATGACCCAATTAGAAAGTCTACTTAGGTACCCTAGTTAGGATGTAGCTATTACATATGTTTTAATTTGATTAATAGCCCAAGAGTTAGCTAATGTGTTTTATTCCAACATCTTCAACTAGTTCTCTACTTCTTAAGGACTAAGGGCTTAAGATCCTACCTCGAAAAGGAAGATTTTAAAACCTATCTAGTCATTCTATATGGATAGCATAAGATATGACAACTATGTCCCAATTACTTCCCATCATAGATCTTTTCTAGGTCAAGGGTATCGGTTAGCATAATAGGTTAGAGGTTTTGTCTTAAATGGTACGTATCCATCCAAACCAGTGACTTGGTTTTGAAAACATTGACAAAATCCAAAACTTTTATTTTTTATTCATTAGAATATATATATATATATATATATATATATATATATATATATATATATAGTTGTTTAAAAATCTACGATAGAAATATGAAAATTGGCACCAAAATCAATACAAAACCAAGTCACCAACCAGACCCTCTCAATTAACTATTTTATTTTATTCAGGTTCAAGGATGGGTACAAAACCTTCGAATGTTCAAGATGATCCATAACCATACTTTTAATCCTCAAAAAATCTATTCTCTACTGATAACCCTTGAGACACACACTACTAGATGATAACCTTCATGTGTCTTTATAGATGTTGTTTTTCTTATATATTCTAATGTGAACAATCACAAATTTGTTTGAGATAAAGGTTCATGCATAGGTAAAGAGTATAGGTGCATGCTACCTTCATGTGCTGCATGAACATATTCGACACCCAAAACATTTAGAGAGAAAATAGGAATTGCAAATCTCTCAACAGGGGGTCTTCCTCGATGGTTGGGATGGTGCCTTGGAGGTTGGGGATAATGGTGTGGTGATTGTTATTGAGGTACAAGTGCATGAGCAAGGGGTTGTCCTCTATAAAGTTGTGGGCATTGTGGCCTAATATGCTCAACTAAACCACAATGATGATAGATCAAAGATTTATCATTTCTCTGGAAAACGATTCTCCCAAATTGCATTTTCTGAGGGAATGATGAAAATGACATCTTGAACACCTTCTGCACCTATACTTGTGACCTGAATGTTTTCTCTTGTTGTTGTTGTTACTGTCCTTTGAAGCTTGATATCCCAGATAAGACTCAACTTCTAAGACCTTATCAACCATCTACTAAAAAGTAAGAGGAGGCTGAGGGACAAGTGCATGACCCACACGATAGTTGAATCCCTATAAGAACATATCAGCCCTGTGACCTTCGCTCAAACCAGTAGCATATCACTCAAGTAATAGAAATCTCTGCACATTAGTAGAGACGATAGGGATCCTTGTTTCAGACTATAGAATTACGTTCCCTTCTTCTTCAGGGTAGTAATGCAGATGTACTTCTCACCAAATAATGCCAAAAACTATTCCCAGGTGAAAGTAGATATGTTACAAGTTCGGGCTATCCCATTTGACTAGACCTGTGCTGGCCCATCCAACACATATGAGGTAAACCTAGCCTTCTAATGAGGAGGGAATGACACACCATCAAACATCCTCTCTATTACCAATACCCAGTCGTCGACCTTATTGACCATCTCCAGTTCACCTTCTCCTTTAAATTAGGATGGTTGCATTTTCATGAAGACGATCAATGAGTATTCCCTTATTTTTTTGATGATTTGTGTGGTGTTTGTCTATCACACATTAATGTGGTTAGGAACTGTCATAGAAGAGATAACTACTACTCCAGGGAGATGCTAGTCATAGTAGTTGTAGTGGTGGTGTCAACAACACCCCGAGTCACACGTGTGTCTTGGGAGTTTAAGTTGTCCCTTGAAGGCATGCCAAAATGTGGGTGTACCAGTGTAGTGTACCTATCTGAAGCGCCAGACTCGGGCGTTGCACCGCTTTCTCCAAACATGCTGGTTTTCCTAAAAAACATGCATAGCATATATGGGAAAGAGTTCCAATGATGAATTTTCAAAATAGATAGATCGTCGAGCATAATTATGCTTAGATACCATCTTGTAAGGAGTTGAGCCTGAGAGGGGAACACTCTTAATTTAAGAAAGTACATTGCATAAAACCCTACGAATGTAAATAATGACTAAATGAAAGGGGTTCCTAATATTTTCTCAAATATATGTGTATAGAAATGTAGTTTACTGTATTCGAAAATAAATCTAACTATTACATAGCTTCGTTGTTCAACTTAACATTGGGGCCATGCAAGGTGAGTGTAAAAAACATGAATCTAAACTATCAAGATCGCATTGTGGTGAGTAACCTTCCCATATCAAAACACATCCTTGAAGTTGGTTCTGAGCAAAGTTCCCTTCTTCTGGAACCTCGGGTTGTGCTACCTCTGGGTGGATTGAAAAGCAACACCCATGAAGAGGAAAACAAAAGGAAGGATAGTCAATAAAAGCTGAGTATGTGTAGAGTAAAAGTATTGGGCATTAATTAAAGAGAGAATTTTTTTAATAAAGGAGGTCAATAAAAAGATATACAAAATAGAAGAATTTCTCTAAAAGATTTAACATGTCCAAAAGATGTGGCATTTATTTTAATGACCCCACTTCCCGGTAACCCCCAATCAAGGGAGACCAAGAGGTCAGATGCATTATCCCAAAATTTAGGATCAATAGTTTAACAATTTAATAAAAAATAATTATCAAATTCTACTAACTAAATTGGAAAGCAGGAATAAAATAAAACTTTTGCATACCTGTTCAAAATAGGATATACAACTTCTATCCACAGTAGAAATCTAACTATCAAATCCTCCATTGGATTACTTAAATTCATCTTCACAGATTTCACTTTACTGTTTGTCCTTTTCATATAATACCTAAAATGCCGACAAACAAAATGTCAGTTAGTAAACTGCTATACTGGTATGTGGGGAACAAACAAAATTTTGTCATTTAAATGTCCACAAATAGTTTCTAAAAACCTAATTATCACAAATAAGTTATTAACATTCCAAATTATGTTTTCAATGTGACATTCTCAACTGCTTTTTCCCTAAACCCTGGATTACCCTCTCTTAGGGTTTTGTCCTTGCAAGGGACATAAGGCCACCTTCTCCATCCTGAGCTTGGTGCCTGGGGTCACATCTCATGGTGCCCAATGGTCTTCCCTCCTGGGCTTGACCAATTAGACCTTCCCTCTGGGGCTTGGTCATGCAACATACATCAGGGTGGCATGTAGGTTCGAGAATACACATATATACTTAATTTTGATAATCATAGAGACTTTATAGGATTGTAGAATTAAACATCCAACAGTTTAGGTTGCATCCAATCGATAAAACATTTGGGAAATTCTATGAAACTAAATCAATTATTCATAAATAACCACATACCTGTTTAGCCGAATCAAGATAGCAATATCCCAAGAAAGTATGAAATCCAGGCAAGCAAGCAATCCAACAATCACAAAATTCCCAAAAAATATATGTAACCTATTTATCAAGAATCTACTTTATTATATCAAAATTACTTTCTGGGGTTTCTAACCCAAATTAGGGTTTCTTTAGGGTTTATCTACAACTTTTCTCCATTATAACCATAAAACCTTAACACAACATATCTAGAGGCAAAACCCTAATTATTCAACTTAATCACATTAGATCCTTTTATCATCTACTAGGCTTGAAATTAACCTAACATCAATTTTATATAAAGTATCTCAAATAATCTCATATTGACATATCAAAACCCCAAATTAAGCTATTTAGCCCATGGATTATCTTCTTAGACATTCAATAAATCGCTTTATTAACAACAAGTTAATCTGTTTGTAGATTATCCATATTAATTATCTCTATTCCATAGAATTATCAAGTAAGGATTTTTCTTTTCTGCTACGTGTCTTTTTCCATTTTCTTTTCTCTCAAATTATCCTCCCTTGGGCTCGTGGATCCTCCCTTGGATCTGGCTAACCGGGAACCCAGTCGACTCCCATCTTTATTCTCATAGGTTCCACGCTTCCGCGACCCTATTTTAGCAGAAGAACAGGGGAAGCTCACCTCTTTAGCGGAGACCATCTCCCGGTTCGCTTCTTGGCTCACAAAGTCACCAAATGACACATAACATGCCGCTCCCTATCCACCTGACTCCACTGTCCTCGGGACACTCTCCATCATCGGCTGTGTAAGACAAAACAAAGAAATAGGACAATTGTCCTTGGCAGCGGCGTACAAGAGAAAGAAAGGAGAGGGGAGCAACATATATAAGAAACTAAAGGCAGAGAATTTAGGGATAAACTCCACAGAGTCCCACGAACCATAGGGTGCCTTCACATTGGGTGCATATGCACTTATATACCCTCTTGGGTTGAGGGTAGGTTTTCACAGCACATGAGAATTAGTCAAAACTCCTAGAGAGTTCTAAACCAGGCAAAACTTAGGATGACTAGGTGTGATTTCTTCTCCTGAATTTGTTGAACTAGTTTCCTTAACCATTACTCCATTATCTTGTGAGATAACCATTTCGGAAAGTCCACAACCCAAGCCCCCTATTTCCTTGTCCGACCAAGGAAGGTGACAACACTGCCACTGTTGGATCCGAATCCAACGATTGTAGTGTCACACACACACACACACACACACACACACATATATATATATATATATAATATAATTCTATTAGGAAACAAAATGATACTTTCCTCATATATTGTCCACACTTTAGGGATTTTTATCAAATCCATATCTCCTAAACCACTCCAATTAATCCCAAATTTTAAGGGAACGTCTATAAATACTTAATATACTTATATTCCAAGTTTGAAGCCAAAACTCAAAAGGAATAACTCCTTTTCTTCATTTTCAAGTCAATGGCTTAAAAGGCATATATTATGCATTAAAACATATATATTCTCTTTCCTCTTTTCCTATATTCTTTATTTTGATTACTCTTTCCATTAGTAATCACATGTTAATGAAATCTAATCAATTGTGGCCATCAATGCCACTTTCTAGATATTTCCATACATTTCTCACAAATATATTGCTCAATATCTATTATCTTTTATCCTTCTCTATTGTTTGGACTTTTCTTCTTTTCCTCTCTTTTATATCCATTATTAGATTAACAGAACAATAAAAATCATGAAATTCATATCAAAGGGGAGATTTGCAAAGAAACCCATTCTTCAAAGCAAAGCATACAACCTTCTCAATTCAAGTCCATATTCATAAAATTATTACATTTCAATTATGAAAACACATGTAAAATTGAGGTTGTAACGTTTATCGTCAAGGATATGATAAATTAAAAGGAGTCTTGCAATATACTTGTACATCAACATAATAAATAGCTACATGGTGATAAAAATAATGACTAGCATATACTAAAAGTAGGATAGGAATCCATGTATTCCATACCAAGGACAGGAGGACTAAAACCTCACTACGAAACAAAATATAATAATGCAGGAGGACTAAAACCTTAGTGCATTGGTAGGAGTGCTAAAACCTCAGTGACAAAAACAATAAATTATATGGGGACTGAAAAACCTTAATGCATTGGCAGGAGGACTAAAACCTTAGTGTCTAAAATAAATATGGTGTCACTACTTCTAGTTATGACTAGTCAATCACACATTCAAATAGGGCATACAAGAACAAGGTATAGTTATTTTCATGCAAAGGATGAGAATATCAAGTAGTCATCAGATGGGTTTAGAGGACCCAAATCATTAATAAGATTAGGTCAAAAGACCATAAATGTGTTATTCACACATATGTTAACAAATCAGGAAGATATTCACAAGGAGAAGTAATTTCACAAGATGACATGAATGTACACAATTTTAGTCAATGCCTCATATAGGAAAAGATATTTAGTCATGATAGTATGTCCAATTTAAATAGAGTAGACACACATACCGTGACTTGAATGTGAATTCAGAGATCAACTCCTACCCTTCCAAGTCTCAAGTCAACTCAAACCTACATATAAAATTTGGTCCATCAATTAGTGATCAATATATCCTACATTAGGTGAAACCCTAATAATTTAAATCCTTCGATTGAACCCTATCGACTCTGGTTATTGATCTAATATTGGGTCCAAGTTCTCTTAGTAATATCCTGACTCAAAACCTCAACTCTATTATTATTATTTAGATAATAAGTGAAACCAATCCCCTAAAAATCCAGTCCATAACACTTGGGAATCATGCAATGAAAACTATACCAAAAGATAGAGAAAATTCTCACGTTTCCAAAACATATTTGTGCATTATTTTTGGAGATTCCAATAAAAAGATATGATTTGTATAATATTCACATTATTTATTGATTTATTAGTGAAATTAGATTGCAAGAGACCAATTTGCCATTGTATTAGAAATCAAGACTATACACTATGATAAGATATTTTGGTCATGTTTGCATAGGCGTGACATGTGACAACAACCAAATAAAACATTGCAATTTTCTAGAACACCCACACGAAAGAGACCATGTATCGAAGAAGAGGAGGGGCAATTTAGTAATTCTACCTGGGGTCATCCTCCCCCCTCTTCTCACACACCATGAGTGCATCACATAGACAAAGAAGGATTACAAATTAGGAAAACCTGTCTGATTGAATTTTGACATTACGATAATCACAGTAACGAAGGAGTGGATATCACAAACCTTACCCTCAATCAAATTCGTTTGCGGCAAAGAGGAATGCTATAGGCCATGGCTGGAGGTGACTTCAGGAAGTTCAAATTTGGCAGCCAAAGAGTACAAGTCTTTGAAGCAATTGGCAAGAGGGAAAGACAACGTGGGTTGCTGCAACGCAAGGGATGTGGCCACCTATTTATACACTTTGGTCCTAAGGTTTTTGCGATGGGACTCAGAGAGACTTGCGTCCCAAGCTTTGGGTGTTTCTAGAATTCTCCACAATATATCTTGAGTAGGGCATGGTTGGTGCATAAAAAAACTTGTGGCAAAAGAGTCTCAGACAAAGGTGGAGTGTGGAGGGATTTATTGCGATTTAATTCATCCAGTTCCAACAACCTATTTCCTTTTCTAGGCACGAGGTAGATGATGACACCTTGGCCACCTAATCGTGATCCAAAGATAGAAAATAACTGCACATGTTGGCTAAAGTCAGGGGCCCTGCCTGACATGTGACATATCATGATTCCCAAATTAGATTAGAATAAAATGACACTTAAATTACTTCCTTTTTCTTCACACTCAAATTGTATGACTACATAGTGTACAATGAAAGTGAAATTTGGCAAGTAGGCTAGTTTTAACCCAAGGAATCTGATATTTCAATTATTTTTGACGTCTGACAAATCTAAACCCATAAAAACTTAACTTGATGCCTAAGTAAATTTTTCACAAATTTATTTATTCATTTATCATTTAGCACCCAAATTTTGTCCGTTTCTCTCTTACCCATACCTACCCATAGGAAAAATCTAGATGATCAATTTTAAACTTAAATCCTCCAATGTGGTTAATTTGCACAATTAGATCTAAACTTGTATATTTCCCTTATTTCTTGTATAAAGGCCACAAATAATTATGTTTATGTCCTAAACTTTTATAATTGAACAACATTACCATCCTAGTGGAAACTGAATTAATAAGTGGGTTTTAAAAATAAAATATTATATTATTTACATAAGTTTGGGCTTGTTACACAAACACTATGTTTTCTAGGTCGACACAACGACATGTGAAAGTCCAACAGGTGAACTTGTACGTACTTTCATCATTCTTTACTTTGGGACCCCGCTTACACCACTGGACATGCATCTCTACCACCACCTCTCCAAGCCCAACACCCTCAAGATGTCATCTTCTCTTGATTTGAAGCACTTGAAACATGCCCACCTCATCTCCAAGTACATAGGCAGGGTGTACGCCTTACTACATAGACAGATGAAAAACACTAGAGGGGGGTGAATAGGGTTTTATGATAATTTTAAAATTAATTCAACCAAGCAACCACAAAAAATATTGGAGAAGGAGACAAGGACGTTTAGAGTGGTTCCACCCTTAGAAAAAACTAAGGGAGTCAGTCCACTACCCAATTGTTTCAAATTGGGATTTTGAAAGCACTTGTATTTTATTACCTTTTGGAGGATGATACATAAGATAAAAATACCTTCACCACCCTTAGGATAGCCTTCACCTAGAAGTAGTCCCACCAACCTTGAAGCAACCTTCCTCGAAGTAACTTCAAGCTCCCCCTTGAAGTAGCCTTCCTCTTGAAGTAACCTCCCATTGAGACAGCCTTCTTGAAGTAATCCTAAGTCCGCTGAGCTACCTTCTCCACCTGAAGAAGCTCCTACAACCTCCTTTCTGCAGCCTCTGACCTAGGAGTAGCAAAGGAGAACAAAATACAATAGAAGGAACAAGATTGGAAGAAAGAAACAATGTTACCAATTGAGCACAATGCTTTGATCCTATATCAAGCATATTGACCTCCTATCCACTGTGGATGAACATGATAGTGTGGTGTCTAGGAGATACTAAGCTATAATACACTAATGTAGAATAGATTGCAAGTGTAGCTCAGCTTGTTGCTCACAAAGAATGAATCTCAAGTATAATTGTATGCACAAGTGATGCTTTGGGTGTCCTAAGGCATGTCCTATTTATAGTAATGGCATATTAGTGCTTAGGGACGTTCTAGACACTTTCTAGTGTGTTCTTAGTGCTCAACTAGCCATTAAGTATCCAATAATTACATTGCAACGGATAGTTGTTTAATGCTGAAAAGTGCAGTCCAGAACTTCTCTCGGTCGAGAAATTTGTCGACCGAGAATGTCTCGGTCGAACTTTTTGTCGACCGAATAGGAGTCTGAGGTCAATGTGTTGTAACGTTCGATTCCAACTTCCAACTACTTTTCTAACTCAGTCTAATAGCTAGGAGGGTCTATTCTCAATTGAGGAGTTTGTCGACCGAGAGTGTCTCGGTCGAAGAATTTGTCGACCGAGAATATCCCTGATTCAATGTAGTGACTCATCTACTGAGTGTGTGTATCAATGTGTAATTGTGCTTATATCTTAGGGGAGAATCTATCTAAGTGTTGTGAGTGGATAGGAAAGATCTAACACTTGATTTACATGATGTCTAAGTACTTGTACATTATAGACTTGTACAAGTTTTTACATTGAGCACAATCATGCAAATAAAAGCAATCTAAGCATGTTGATCTTTCAATTTGTGTAGATTTGCAGCTATCCACTTCCTTATTTGTTTTTCCCTAAAACACTCAAATAAAAAGTTAAATCCACAAGAATGAAATGTTTGTCATCATCAAAACAAAGGGTATAATAATGTCCAATTTAGCCAACAATCTCCCCCTTTTTGATGATGACAAACATTCTTAAAATATAAATCAAGGGAATTGAAAAACATGAGTTTCATACCTGAATTTTACCTTTTGTAGATATTCTCTTGTTTGTTCAAGGAGTCTGTGCTAGGTATTCCCAAAGAGGTATAGAACATAATATCCATCTCTTAGAGAATATAGTAGCAATTTATGTAAAGCTAAGAGATTATGAAACTCAAATTATTTTGATTTATATTATTTCTCATCCTTTGTCATTTAAAAAAGATAACCATATAACCAATTTGCTCCCCCTAAATGGGATACTCCCCCTTAATTATATACTATAGCAAGAATGTCAAATTTAGCCACAATTCTGAAATCATGATTTATTTCTCAATCATTTACAAGGGATGTTAAGACCTGAAAATGACATGAGAATCCTTTAGGCTCATAAATATATTTTAATAGTTTCTCAACCATTTTGTGAGGGATGTTAAGCCCTGAAATCATATGAGATTATTTTAAGCTTATAGTAAAATCAATGAATGTATCTCTAACCAAATACAAGGGATGTTAAGCCCTAATTTGTTTAGAGAATTCAATTAAGAGCAAGATATACATCATATACTAAGATCATAACTTAATAAGTAATGAATTAATTTGTTTTTGACATGCTGAAGAAATATACTAAGGTTAAGTGTAAGTGAATGATTTCAAAATAAGCATTTTGTCAAGCTTATTTTAGGTCGACCTTGACTTTGACCTTAGCACCCCTCAATTGAATTCTTTCCCAACCGAGAGGCATTTCAATGTGCATTTTCACAGGTTGTCCAATGGGCCACTTGATGATCATTATTAATTCTTGATTTTGCTCATATATGATTATTTGAATGTTGAAGAGTCTAAGACAAGATCTTTTTATGACTTAAGTTTTCCTTTAAGAGCTTAATCTATGTAAGCAAAATTTGAGAAGATATCTTGTTAGAAGCCTTAAATTTTCAAATTTCTAAGAGATTTTCCATTAATACCAATATTTTCTTATAATCACGCAAGGTATAAAGTTTTGATGCCCATATATTTTTTATTTTAATTAGGATCATTCAAATATTCAAAACAATGTAATATACAAGGCTCATTACATACTTAAGTTAATTGCAAATTAAATATCTTGTTTTTACTGAAAAATTTTGTCAGAGTTTCCCTCAGTCGAAAAATTTCTCGACCGAGAGAGGTTTGGTCGAAGTATTTGTCTGCCAGACATTTATCATGTTTTTGCAGGCTAAAGACAATAACCCTCTCAGTTGAATACTTTCTCGACCGAAATGTTATAGGTCGACAATTTTATCGACCGACTAAGTTACTGTTTCTCCAAAAAATTATAGGTTTGAGATAGAAACTTCTTTGGTCGACAAATTTCTCAACCGAGGAGTGTCTCAGTCAAAGTTATTGTCGACCATGATTGTTTTTTATTTGTTTTCAGTAATCATTTGCAAGAAAAACATAAGGTACATCCAATACAACTTTACAAGAACATGCAATTTAAAGCTCCGTTTTGTTGAGGTAAGACATTTTGAATATCAAAGTAACATTTTAGGTCAAATCTCAATTAATCATGTTCAAATCTCTAAGTTTTAGGAACCCAAACTAGATTAACATCCTATTTCTTGTAAGGGCAAGAAAACAAATAATGTCCAAGACGTAAATGGTAATGACATCATATAGAATCAATCACATTTCTCTTCTTGGCTAGATTGTCTTTAGGCACATACATAATTGTATTCTTGGGCACTTGTGTCCTTCTCACTCTAGGTTTTTGACAGGATTTACCTTTGGGCTTATAACCTAGTCCTCTTCTTCCAATCTAACCAGAAGAATCTTTTATGATCTTATCAAGAATACCATTATTTTTGAAGATACTAATTTCCTTTTGGAATTTAGCAGTTTCATCCATTTTCCTTTTAACATCTAACTTTACTTGCTCTAGGTTAGACAACAAACTATCTCTTTATTTGATAACAACATCATAACCTAAATGAGTACACAAAATATGTTGAGTTTGAAGATCATTCAATTTTGCAAGTAGTTCAACCTTTTCTTGAGAAAGAAAACCATAATTCATTTCTAGAGTAAGCAACTTCATATTGCAGTCATTAAGAGATGATTTCAAGGTACAATTTTCATAAATAATACTTTCTTTTTCAGAAGCAAGATCATTTAATTGAGCATACAAATCCTCATTGGTTTTAGTAACTCTTTTTAGTTTCTTTTTACAATCAATATATTTATCATGTAATTCATCAATGCTAGCAACTAGCTCTTCTTTAGATAAATAAAAAAGACTTACCTCTTCTTCTTCATTTGTTGTAGCAATAAGGCACTCCACTTCTTCTTCTTCTACACATTCATTATCTTCACTTGAATCATACCATGCAACTTGGTAGGCTTTTTTACTTCTTCTTGTGAGATGATTTCTTTCCCTTCTTGAGTTTGGGACAATCACCTTTTAAGTGTCCCTTTTTGCCACATTCAAAGCACCTAGAGGAAGAAACACTAGAAGTTTTGTTAGTTTTAAATCTTCTATATTGCTTACCTTGAGTTTTAAATCCCATGCAACATATTGAACATGATACTTGTACATTATAGACTTGTACAAGTTTTACATTGAGTACAATCATGAAAATAAAAGCAATCTAAGCATGCTGATCTTTCAATTTGTGTAGATTTTCAGCCATCCACTTCCTTATTTGTTTTTCCCCAAAACACTCAAATAACAAGTTTTATCCATAAGAATGAAATGTTTGTCATCATTAAAACAAAGGGTATAATAATGACCAATTTAGCCAACAATCTCCCCCTTTTTGAAGATGACAAACATTCCTAAAATATAAATCAAGGGAATTTAAAAACATGAGTTTCATACCTAAATTTTACCTTTTGTAGATATTCTCTTGTTTGTTCAAGGAGTGTGTGCTAGTTATTCCCAAAGAGATATAGAACATAATATCCATCTCTTAGGGAATATAGCAACAATTTATGTAAAGCCAAGAGATTATGAAACTCAAATTATTTTGATTTATATTATTTCTCCCCCTTTGTATATAACCAATTTGCTCCCCCTGAATGGGATTCTCCCCCTTAATTGTATACTATAACAAGAATGTCAAATTTAGCCACAATTCTGAAATCGTGATTTATTTCTCAATCATTTACAAGGGATGTTAAGCCCTGAAAATGACATGAGAATCCTTTAGGCTCATAAATATATTTTAATAGTTTCTCAACCATTTTGTGAGGGATGTTAAGCCCTGAAATCATATGAGATTCTTTTAAGCTTATAGTAAAATCAATGAATGTATCTCTAACCAAATACAAGGGATGTTAAGCCCTAATTTGTTTAGAGAATTCAATTAAGAGCAAGATATACATCATATACTAAGATCATAACTTAATAAGTAATGAATTAATTTGTTTTTGACATACTGAACAAATATACTAAGGTTAAGTGTAAGTGAATGATTTATGAATAAGCATTTTGTCAAGCTTATTTTAGGTCGATCTTGACTTCGACCTTAGTGCCCCTCAATTGAATTCTTTCTCAACCGAGAGGCATTTCAGTGTGCATTTTCACAGGTTGTCCAATGGGCCACTTGATGATCATTATTAATTCTTGATTTTTCTCATATATGATTATTTGAATGTTGAATAGTCTAAGATAAGACCTTTTTTTTTTACTTAAGTTTTCCTTTAAGAGCTTAATTTGTGTAAGCAAAATTTGAGAAGATATCTTGTTAGAAGCCTTAAATTTTCAACTTTTTAAGAGATTTTACATTAATACCAATATTTTCTTTTAATCATGCAAGGTATAAAGTTTTGATGCCCATATATTTTTCCTTTTAATTAGGATCATTCAAATATTTAAAACACTGTAACATACAAGGCTCATTACATAAGTTAATTGCATATTAAATATCTTGTTTTTACTAAACAATTTTGTCAGAGTTTCCCTCGGTCGACAAATTTCTTGACCGAGTGAGGTTCATTCGAAGTATTTGTCTGTCGGACGTTTATCAGGTTTTTGCAGGCTCAAGACAGTAACCCTCTCGATCGAATACTTTCTCGACCGAAATGTTATCGGTTGACAATTTTTTCGACTGACTAAGCTACTGTTTCTCCATAAAAATGTAGGTTTGAGATAGAAACTTCTTTGGTCAACAAATTTCTAAATCGAGGAGTGTCTCGGTCGAAGTTATTGTCAATCGAGATTGTTTTTTATTTGTTTTCAGTAATCATTTGTAAGAAAAAACATAAGGTACTTCCAATACAACTTTACAAGAATATGCAATTTAAAGCTCAGTTTTGTTGAGATAAGATATTTTGAATAACATAGTAACGTTTTAGGTCAAATCTCAACTAATCATGTTCAAATCTCTAAGTTTTAGGAAACCAAACTAGACCAGCATCCTTTTTTCTATATGGGAAAGAAAACAAATAATGTCCAAGACGTAAACAATAATGACAACATATAGAATCAATATCATTTCTCTTCTTGGCTAGATTTCCTTTAGTCACATACATAATTGTATTCTTGGGCACTTGTATCCTTCTCACTCTAGGTTTTTTTATATGATTTACCTTTGGACTTATAACCTAGTCCTCTTCTTCCAATCTGACCAGAAGAATATTTTATGATCTTATCAAGAATACCATTATTTTTCAAGTTACTAATTTCCTTTTGTAATTTAGCAATTTCATCCATTCTCCTTTTAACATCTAACTTTGCTTGCTCTAGATTAGACAACAAACTATCTCTTTCTTTGATAACAACATCATAATCTAAATGAGTACACAAAATAGGTTGAGTTTGAAGATCATTCAATTTTGCAAGTAGTTCAACCTTTTCTTGGGAAAGAAAACCATAATTCATTTCTAGAGTAAGCAACTTCATATTGCAGTCATTAAGAGATGATTTTAAGGTACGGTTTTCAGAAATAATACTTTCTTTTTCAGAAGCAAGATCATTTAATTGAGCATACAAATCCTCATTGGTTTTAGTAACTCTTTTTATTTTCTTTTTACAATCAATATATTTATCATGCAATTCATCAATGCTAGCAACTAACTCTTCTTTAGATAAATAAAAAAGACTTACCTCTTCTTCTTCATTTGTTGTAGCTATAAGGCACTCCACTTCTTCTTCTCCACCTTCATTATCTTCACTTGAATCATCCCATGCAACTTGGTAGGCTTTTTTACTTCTTCTTGTGAGATGATTTCTTTCTATTCTTGAGTTTGGGATAATCACCTTTTAAGTGTCCCTTTTTGCCACATTCAAAGCAACTAGAGGAAGAAACACTATAAGTTTTGTTAGTTTTAAATCTTCTATATTGCTTACCGTTTATAATGAGAGTTTCTTCTTCACTGTCTTATTCACTTGTGTCATGACTAATCTTGGTTGATGCTTTGAATGCAATGTCCTTTATTTTCTCCTTTTCATGTTCAACCGCCAATTTTTCTTCTTCTTCAAGGGTGACTTCATGAGTCTCCAAGTTGCCAATGAGTTGTTCCATCCTCAATCTTGTGAGATCATTGGCTTCTTCAATGGCCGTCACCATTGGTTTGTACTTTGGAGGCAAGCACCTAAGAATCTTGGATCTTGATCTTCTTCACTTATGGATTTTCTTAATGTACTCAAATCATTAATGATAGTAGAAAATCTTGCATACATTTCACTAATGGACTCATTTGGTTCCATATGAAAATGTTCAAACTTTTGTTTAAGCATACTAATCTTCGAATTTTTAACTTGTATGGTTCCCTCATGTGTAATAAAAAGTCTATGCCATATATCATATGCAGTTTCACATGAGGAAATTCTATTAAATTCACTTACCAAAATAGAACAATATAAAATACTTACAACCTTGGCATTAAGTTGAGCTTGTTTTACCATATTGGCATCCCATGTAGCATACTCGGTTTGAGGAAGAGTATAGGAATTTGAAACCATTCTCCAAAGATCCCAGCTGATCCCTTGAATGTAGAATTGCATCCTCCTCATCCAATAGTTGTAGTTGGCGCCATCAAATGGTGGAGGCTGAGCTACAAGTGTTCCTTCTAAATTGAGGTTGTTTAGTACTCCATCACCCATTTTCTTTAAGACTTGTTAAAGTTCCTTGAAGCCTACTCTAATACCAATTGAAAAACACTAGAGGGGGGGTGAATAGGGTTTTATGATAATTTTAAAATTAATTCAACCAAGCAACCACAAAAATATTGGATAAGGAGGCAAGGGCGTTTAGAGTGGTTCCACCCTTAGCAAAAACTAAGGGAGTCAGTCCACTACCCAATTATTCCAATTGGGATTTTGAAAGCACTTGTATTTTATTACCTTTTAGAGTATGTTACATAAGATACAAATACCTTCACCACCCTTAGGATAGCCTTCACCTAGAAGTAGTTCCACCAACCTTGAAGCAGCCTTCCTCAAAGTAACTTCAAGCTCCCCCTTGAAGTAGCCTTCCTCTTGAAGTAGCTCCCCATTGAGACAACCTTCTTGAAGTAATCCTAAGTCCGCCGAGCTACCTTCTCCACCTAAAGAAGCTCCTACAACCTCCTTTCCACAACCTCTGATCTAGGAGTAGCAAAGGAGAACAAAATACAATAGAAGGAACAAGATTGGAGGAAAGAAATAATGTTACCAATTGAGTACAACGCTTTGATCCATATCCACTGTGGATGAACGTGATAGTGTGGTGTCTAGGAGATACTAAGCTATATGACACTAATGTAGAACAAATTGCAAGTGTAGCTCAGCTTGTTGCTCACAAAAAATGAATCTCAAGTGTAATTTTATGCACAAGTGATGCTTTGGGTGTCCTAAGGCATGTCCTATTTATAGGAATGGCCTATTAGTGCTTAGGGACGTTCTAGACAATTTCTAGGGCGTTCTTAGTGCTCAACTAGCTGTTAAGTATCTACTAATTACATTGCAATGACTAGTTGTTTAATGCTGAAAAGTGTAATCCAGAACTTCTCTGGGTCGAGAAGTTTGTCGATCGAGAATGTCTCAATCAAACGTTTTGTCGACCGAATAGGAGTCTGAGGTCAAAGTGTTGTAACATTCGATTCCAACTTCCAACTACTTTTCTAACTCAGTCTAATGGGTAGGAGGGTCTATTATTGGTCGAGGGGTTTGTCGACTGAGTGTGTCTCGGTTGAAGAATTTGTCGACCGAGAATATCCCTAATTCAATGTATTGAGTCATCTACTGAGTGTGTGTATCAATGTGTAATTGTGCTTATATCTTAGGAAAGGATCTATCTAAGTGTTGTGAGTGGATAGGGAAGATCTAACGCTTGATTTACATGATGTCCAAGTACTTGTACATTTTAGACTTGTACAAGTTTTTACATTGAGTACAATCATGAAAATAAAAGCAATCTAAGCATGTTGATCTTTCAATATGTGTAGATTTTCAGCTATCCACTTCCTTATTTGTTTTTCCCTGAAACACTCAAATAACAAGTTAGATCCACAAGAATGAAATGTTTGTTATCATGAAAACAAAGGGTTTAATAATGTCCAATTTAGCCAACAATAGATAACTGAAGGAGAGGGTTCTCCCTAATCCATCTTCCATCTAAGGGGAGTGCAACATATTAGATGGCCATCAGAGGATACAGAGGCCGTACTAGAGGGGGGGTGTTGACCTACCATTAAAGGATGAAGAAGAAGAAGAAGAGGAATAGGAAGAGGAAGAGAAAGAGGAAGACGAAGAGGAAGAGGAAGAGGAAGAAGACAAGGCATCCATGCCTTACATAATGTATCAATAGATACACCACATCCCCCATTAATATGAAGCTTTGAGCTCCATAGCTCCAACACCTCCACTGCTAGGGGTTGTGTTCTCCATAGAGGACATGTATGGTATGATGTGGTCTATTTAGAAAGGGCAACAACAACAATTAGCCACCCTAACTCAAATTCAGTGTATTCAGTAGCAACTGCTTCGGTAATAAAAGGACATCTACAATAATGACTGTCTTCTCTTAGTCATGTAGGAGAACATCAAAATTTGTATGCAGAGCATTGAATACCATTAGCATCCCCTCTATGACCACTACTGGAGTCCGGGGAACTTTTTTATCTACCCTCAGCTACGTGACATTCCAATACAACCATCGCGGTTACAAACACATTCTATCCACCTGATCCACAAATGTCATCGGGAACATTCCACCCAACACCACCGTTCCAAGTTTCGGGTACCACTATTACACCTCTTAGTTTGATTTTGTCTATGTGTACATTGTCAAATTCAAGCTTGGGGAGAAACAAAACAAATTTCTTTTGTGTTACCAATGTTACACCACTTAGTTTGATTTTGACTATGCGTACATGGTCAAATTCAAGCTTAGGGGGGAATAGAACAAATTTCTTTTGTGTTACGTTCTATTTTAGTTAGTTTTCTTGCATTTTTTATTTTTTATTGATTTGCTTTTAGTAGTAGGATCCACAATCTATCTAGTGTATTTGTGGAACTTAAATTCACATGAGTGCATGTATAAGTAAAAAGAATGTGCTTCATGCTCCTGCAATGTATTCGATGCTTTATGCTTTATCTTTTAAGCTTACTTGCAAAGTATAAGACAATGCCAACTCGAGGAAGTATTTGGGTCAGTCAGCTTGAGGACATTTTATATGAATGAAAATCATAATGTACCTAAGGCTTGTGTATGATGGGAATGTTAGAGCCCAAACCAACCAAACATTGATGAAATCTTAAAATGGGAATTTTAGAAATAAAACCTAAGGTCACCCTATACAAAAGTTGACAAGAGAGGGATATATCGTAGTTAAAAAATACAACATCTCTTAATCATGTGATTCAATCCAACCTTCATGTAATTTCATTCACCACCACAAGATCACCAAGTAACCCAAATTATTTTCCTCTTGACTTCATTTTATAGCATAGTAAGTAGATGTTAGTTAGTTTCTTTTCAACTGCATCAGAAAAGCAAAACTCTACATGTCACTTTATTTTTGTTGAGATATTTTAGTTGCATAAGAAGTTACATATAGATTGCATTTTCCTTTGCATCATTTTGCATAATGTGCAACCTATATCTATTTAGATTTCTCCATAAATAAAGAATGAGAATGATCTACATGTGTATTCCTAAAAAAATGATTCATAGTGCAAAGGAAGCCCAAGCATGAATAATAAAAACATGCTAAAAATAAGAGGCAAGAAAATCAATAAGATAATTGCATAGAAAAATAAACAAAGGGAAGATGAAAAGGATGCCATGAACTCAATTAGAATTTTCCAAATGAGAAAGTGAAAATTGCTGTGTATGCATTCCTCCACCCATACTCATCATTAGAATGAGACATTCATTTCATTTATCACCCCACCATGACAGTAGGCATTAGAGGACATGCACTTTAATTTCATCCATTTTGTATGTGCATCATATTTTATTTATGCATAAATAATTTGGATTTTACTTATGATTCTTGTCTCATAGCCACCTATCTTTTCCATCCTACGCTCATCACGATAGAACACATATATGATTATTCCCTTGATGCATGTTTATATGGGGAACTTCTTCCAACATAGTTGTGTAGGTAGATCAGAGCAATGTAGATAAGGGAATCACATGGTGCATCAAGCACATGCCCTATTGAGTATGATGTTAATTATAGTATAATGATAACGTTTCATTTCTCTTATTGTAGACATCTGTATTGAACATTTCTGATTGCTTTAGAGGAGTTACATGTTTCGTTGTTGGTAAGGGTCGATTTGAGATCATCTAGCGGGGGAAATTGAGAAAAGTATTTCATGAGATTTGTCCTTTTTTGACACTTTCAAACATACCCAAAAGTAGTGTTGCTCAAGGATGTGCATCATTTAGGGGATTTTGATGCATTGATTTTCAATAGCTTTTCACAGGCCATTTTATGGGATTATTTTGCATATATATTCACTTTAAGATATGTTTCTACATTGTTTTCCTTTATGGCATGTGAATCACTATTTCATCAAATATTTATTATTTTTAGCAAATCAATTTAATTGATTATCCATTTCTCAGACTTATGTTATGTTTCCCTTCTTCTTAGGCGATTTGAGCACTGATAGACAACTCGATGCTACCCACATACATGTTGATGGTACCAAAAAATCACGATCTAAAGAGTAAAGGAGGATAGACTCAGTGCTAACAAGATGATATTCAATGCTATCGATAGAGGTGTTGATGCTATCAAAGCCAGTGGTAGGTGCTACCAATCTAAAATTCAGAGAGCATCAAAACTCAAGATTCATTGTCTAAGTGCTGTAGACTAGCATGTCGATACTGACATCAACATCTAGACCTCTATAAGAAACAACTTAGTGATAATGACACTCATGTCAATAGTACCGATAGAGTTTGAGCAAATACATATTGGATGATAACTCAGTGCCACTAACACCCTGTCAGCGGTACTGACACCGTGTTATTAGAGTAGATATGAAATTAGGTCATATCCAAAAAACACAAGTTAATGGGGGTAAAATTCTCCTTTATGTCCTAAGGAGTGAGACCACAAATGAGGGATCATGTTAATTACAGAGCATAGAGAGGAGAGAGGAGGAGATGATGAGATAGCCACTGAACGGGTGCTCAAGGAAATTCTAGAGGACAAATTTATAGCCAAAAAGCTACAGATCAGAGTGCTCATTAGAGGGGATCACTGAGAGGACTTATCCATGGGTTAATGTTGGTTTATTGATGTGTATTTTGTTTTCTTCCTCCGTATCTTGCTTTAGGATGATGAAGTCATGTAGGCTAAAGCCCTTATTCGTTAGGTCCCGAGAGTAGCTTGGTGTTGCATTATATTTGAATTCTATGAGTTAATAATTTATCTCCCTTGATCTGGACGTGAATCTATAATATCTTCAATGATATGTATATACTTGATCACTATAATCAAAGTCATAGACCACATATTGCTTTGGGAGAGGGATTAGGAGTCAGACAAGTTATAGATTCACATAGCCTATATCATGCTTCTGGGGAAGGCTTATGGCTATGAAATAATAGTCTAGAGATTTTGATCACACTTATTAACTAATTCCTAATGAGATACATGAGTAGGGTGTAAGACCTGGACCCACTACCCAAGACTATAGTAGAGTTTTAGGAATAACAACTATCCCCATAAACCACCACCAGTCTCAACTACACACTTTGTCATTACTCACACACAAGACATGATAAATTTCTTGACTGGTCACCCATCCTTGTACTACTTTGGGCTTAACCAAAATGTTCTTTAGTGATGGGCTCCCTAAAAAGGAGGTTCACCTTAGTGATATGAGTAGTACAACCATTTCTTTTAAGATCATTTAATTTGAGGCCTCAAATCCTGGGATGTTATAATCTCCCCCACTTAGACTCTTGACATCATATTCAAGGCTCAACTATATGGCATCATATCCCCATTACAGTGTAGACCCATAATGGCCCATGGACACCCAACTCCCGACCACAATATATCAGTGCATCAGTGTCTACATTACCATGGAAATCCCTTTCTAACATGACTGAACTACACAACTCAAGAATGGCATGCCACATGCCCATGTGGGCCCCACCTACTAAGGGTTTTTGGCTCTGATGCCATTTGTAACACCTGGGCTCACTGCCGATGGGTATAGTAGAGTTTTAGGAATGACGGCTGTCACCACAGACCACCACCAACCTTAATTTCATGCTTTGTCCTCACTTACATGTAATCCAGGATAAAATTCCCGACTGGTCACCTGTCCTAATAGTACTATGGTCTGAGAATTCTTAAGAGCACAATTCTTAAGTGACAGGCTCCTTGAAAAGGAGGTGCACCTTGGTGATATTGGTATTCTGACCATTCTTTTTAAGACCATTTTATTTGAGGCCTCAAATCCTGGGACATTACATGGGGTTTGTTTTAGTTTAGGTAGTGCATTACACTACATGAGCGGGTAATGATTTCTATGGATCTTTAGTCCTGAGTAAAGGGTGAATGATTATTATTAAAAATGAATTTAAATGTAGTATATATCGTGGTGAAACCACTTATCCTAAGGAAACTATCATTTTTTGATAACCACCATTATAAATTATGTTTTAATCTTAGTTCTTAGTTAATTAAGAAATCAACCAACTCTTTGCTAAGTTTAGCCAATTTGGTCTTTATAAGTAGTAGTCTTTGGTGACCTTTTCCCTGAGTCCGACACTCGGGCCTCATTGGCCTATATTACATGACACATGCACTTGTATGTTACATGCATGTTTACGCGTGTTAAAGTCCAATCAAATTAGATGCTTTAAGAGATAAAGATTGATCAGAGTGAGAGGTCAAAGTGTTAGGATCCAACAATAAGAAGTTGGTATACCGTTGAAAATTATGTGATCTAAAATTTTCTAAGGGATCTAGTCCAATTCAGGTTACTATTCAACATACTAGATGTGTAGTCAATCGGCTACCAAGTACTTCGACCGACCTTCCAATATATTAATAAAATTACATGGGTTAGTACTATTCTTTATTATTGATGGTGTTTTTGTCTTCTGGTCAAGTTAGACAAATCCTTTTTTGTTCCATATAGATTCTAGAGCTCCATTTTTCATGGTTTACCTCTAGGATCAAGGGGAGAATTTTTGGAGGGTGTTTCTAATCTTTGGCTTGGAGAATCTTGATTTAGAGCTAGTGGTGGTGGATGGACGCCTTTAAGGTTAGTTTTCTTCTATTCTCTATTCTCCCCCCCTTTCCTCTTTAGTGTCATGGATGACATGTTGCAGATCAAGTCTTTTAGTACTTGTTATTTCTTCTTATACCTCCCTTCCTTGCTTCCATAGCTAAGGTTGGATGGAAGGAGGTGTTCTTGAAGTGGTTGGAGACCCTTTGATCATTTGCTACTGTAGGAAAGGTGTTCTTGCTATTTTTTGTTGTTGGAGCCTTTTTTCTAAGTGAGTGGATATTTCCATCTCATTGACTTGGTGTAGAAGAGGAACATGTGAGGGGGAATATACTTAACTGATGTTTGATTGGTGAATGTTCATACATAATTCTATGTATTCCTCTCGTATGTTTCTTTTTTAAAATCTACAACAATGAAAAAAATGCTAAGAAGTCCCCTTCCTTTCACTTAGATAATTAAAGAAGGATTAATTAAGCTCTTGATGTGTTATACATGTTTCTACACTAAAATCATGTGTAATGGTTGAGTGAGGCAGAATGATATTCTCACTATTCATGTCAGTGCTAAGTAACCTGATGGAATCTTTAAGTCATTGAATCATTGTAGATATGATGAATGTCACGAGCATATGATTAACTAGGATTCTTTAGCGTAATAATTCTTTTTTAATACATTGATAATCTAATTGTCTAGCTTGTGCATTTACATACGAAAGAATGCTGAATGATGAATCTTTCCTAGTAAACCCTAATGATTATATCTCTTCCTTTAATGATTTGGTAGTGAACTCAAATGTAATTATATGCATTTCTTATACATTCATGATGTAATGAATTGATTGAGTGATACACTACTATTGTAACATCACCATACACCTCAAGATACTTGAATGATAAATGAGAATTTAACAACAATATAAATTTCATGAGAAGTGATATAAGTGATGATAAATTATATAAGATATGAACCAAGATGTAAAGAGGAAAGATACACCTAAAAGCTTTGATTAAAGATAAAGTAAATTCATAACAAAAAGCATATTCTTGAATGATATCACATGAGAAAAGTAAACTAATATGAGATAGTTAAATTTGAATGGTTAAAATACTATGATTATGAGATAGATAATGAAGGATTTTACATGGTTACGATGAAAAGAGATGGTGTATGTGGCATATGAATCACATGGTGTCTTAATATGTACATAAAATCCTAGGAACTTAATGTGTCTTGGACGTATGATGTATCATGGACCGTGATGTAACTCTCTACCCTAGGAGGAAGTGAATTTGGACCTTTTTCACACACTTCACACTTGTAGGAAGTAAACATTTTGTAATGTCCCCTTTGATTCATTGGGCCATTGAGCCATTACTCACATGAAGCTTGGAATTTTGGGTGGTGGTCGTATCCTAATAGTTATTTATGGGTAGTGTGGCATCACCTTGATGATAAGTTGGCAAGGGATGAGAAATTTGTTGATAAAGTGTTATATGCCAATGATACCTAAAATATGAGATATAAGGAAATCATCCAAACATTATGTGTGATAAAAAATATTGTATGTTTATTTATATTTAGTTGATATCCTACCATGTTATATATTATCTTGCTCAATAATCCCTATAATAACAAAATAAGCATCCCTTGGCTGTAAAAATATGTTGAGTGGGAAGTAGCCACCAGTCGAGTCTCAACACCTCACAAAATATGTTTTCAATGTATTTCAGGTATCAAAGTTGTGTAGCGGATGAGTGGCACATGGTGTTGATGTTGTGTTTTGGTTCTAGTTGTTTAAATAGAGTCCCCACACACTCAGGTCCCTGATTGAATTATGTTTATTCATATCACTTTGTTGCATGTTTCTATTTTGTGCATATGTAATTATTGTTATGAATAAAGTTCATGTTTCAATAAAGGACTAAATGGGAATATGTATATGTTATTTGATCTATATGGGATTGAATTTATAGCTTACACACTAGTTTAGTTTACATCATCAAGGTGTTATTGTGTTTGTTGATGAGAGTTGGTTAGATTTCTTTCTAGCTCTGTCATTGGGGTTAATTAGGTTAGCCTAGGTGGTGGGGCTATAAGGAAGTGTCTGAGATTAGGATTTGTTAGTCTACATGGCGATTAAGGATATAAGATTGGTCTATGGATTGTTTGAAGATGCCGTTGTTGGTGGATTTTCTTGAAGGAGTAAATCAATTTTGGTTGTTTCTTACCTGAGTATTATCACCTAATAATATAATATTGATTCTTATTTTCATATTTGATTGGTAAATAAGAAACTCATAGTGAAGAGACAACTTGGTAATTCACATGATGTTGTGAGAGCAATACAACCTAATACATTCAAAGTACATATAGTGCATCGTGCTGGCCTCATGATGATGTTACCAAAATAGCTAGTGAAATGTATGGACAAAAACAATAACTTCTAAACTCCCTCAGTCTTTGGAAGTAATATATAGGGAAGACTTATAAGCCTCTTTGTCATATAACACTTACACTTAGGGGGATCCATATTGGTGGGAGAAAATCCCCAACTCCATTTATGAAAAATAAAACCAAAATGAATAAGAGATACATGTAATCATGGAGCACTGGAAATATCATTGATTACAATTTCATCAACTTCTTGGGTTATATTATTCAAACAAAAAATGAATATATAAATTAACACTAATCCTTTAATTCTATCAATTACATACTAATGCTTTTCAAGAAAATAAAGGTGATTACATGGGCACTACTAAATACATGAATGCAATCCATCAAGTTGATTTTTAGGCATTAAAACCCAACAAGTAGATGATGTTTCTTTGATACAATTATAAACATGGAAAGGAATAAGCAATACCAAATATATCAATATGTAATAAACCTAACATAGTATTAAGCTGAGAGATATATCCTAATCATGCAAATTCAAACAATGAATGAATTTAAGATTTTTGAATATTAAAGGGAATATTACAAGTAAAATAGAAAACTAAGATAATTCACTACCCTCCATCCTCTTCCTAAAACTATACTACTCCCAATTAGATATAAATTTAGGATGAAGTGAGACATATCAATGTTTAGTAGCATCATTAAAAATATATTAATGTTTGTTTTTTAGTAGGGTGTGCACATTATTTAGTAACCATGCTTCCCATGTTAGAGTGGGATGTTCAAGACTTAAAAGACTTTGAAATTTAGTGCAAAATTCCCAATTAGAAAGTAATGATCATGAATTCCACATCATGAGGGATATTGTGGTCGCTAGGCATGTATACTTGAATATTAGTGCTATGTAGGGTCCTCCTTTATATCAATCACAAAAAAGATCATATGGGATAAACAACTTCACTATCTGAATGAGAACATATTTGAAAATTTTGATGGGTGAATATACAGAGGTCAACATATTGGAGTGTCATCTCCATTGCCATTATGTTGGTGATTCATAAAATTTTGTACATAGATAATTAAGTGAGCATTATACTAGCTCCAATATTTACAAACCCCTTTTGACATGTGGACTCTCCAATGTAGCATGCTAAACCAAAGGCACTTAGATCCAATAATTTATTGGGCACCCTATCTTGTATATTTCACTTGCAGTGCATGTCAACTTCACCATATGAAATTTTTAGATCATATTCTTTTTGTCATCATATCTACAACAAACTTGGAGTATGTGGAATTTTATGAAATTGCATTCAATTACAAAATGTTGAAGTAAAGATTCATTAAGGTTTCAATGAAGTTTGTGAGCTTCTTCTCAAGGTGATCCTTCACTAGATATTTTTAAGAGGATATGTGTTTGATAAACACATGTGAGAAATGACCTAGATCCACGATTCCTATCTTGACATGTGTTTGATGTTGAACCCCTAGCTAAATTGCCACAATCCATGTTTTAATGATGACTCCACAATTTCATTTAGTTGTATCTAATGAATCTATTGAAGATATTTTGTTTGTTCAAACACCCTTTATGCAACTAAATTGAAAAATCCTAATCGAAGGACACTCATAGCATGCAAAGAGATCAATGCGAGTGAAAAATGATCAATACCTCTCTTGATTCTTATTGTAATACACTCATTGACTATAATTCCTAGCATTAAGATCAACTTGTAATATAGAGATGATAGAGAATATAGACAATATCCACTAATACAATTTTGAATTTTTCACCTATCTTTCCTTACAAAAATACCTAGTGTAATGTTAAATTAGGCTTAAGGGATACTATTGCTGACTAACTTTTTCCCAAAATAATACATAGGAGAAAATGGTCCTCTTGTGGGTAATTGCCTATGCATAGACATGTTTTCGATATTAAACTAGGTGATGAACAAAGGAACAATTTTCATTAAGTGTCACGAACTGGTGTTAAAGCCACAATTTCATCGAATGATTTTTCCAAGGATGAAACCAGTCAACAAGGTTTCAATTCCTTTATGGTATATTTTGTTAGGTCATTTTCTCCTCAAGAAAAACATTTGATATTGTCAGCTTTTTACACATTACAAAGTATTTGGGTAGTTTTTTCTATGACAAAACTGGCCAATATGCATATAAAAAAATTATCTTTTGAGTGCTCAACTAGATATTTTATAGACTAAAAAGGGAATATAGTAGTGTTGGGGTTCTAGACGCTCCTTTAAAAATGACTATATTTTTTCCTAATAACTTACATTACCTAGTAGGCACTCATAATTGTACAACAAGTCATTTTAGATCTTCCCAAGATTACAAAAGACCCATATTCTATAGATTTGAGGTTGTCCCACAAAGATACCTTAATCTCCTTTGTACTTACACTTCATTACATCAATTGATTGAAAACATACTTGTAAGATAGACAACTCCACATTATCTACTTGAAAGGTTATCATTCCTCCTTCCAACCTCATTTTCTCAAAATGATAGAAGTGTCTTCCTAGGTGGAGGATGGTAGTAGGGAAAGAGGTTATTCATAAGGGTAATTTCCCCTTGGAGGGTTGTTGGTAGTTCTTTTAGGAAATGAAGTAGTTACTTTTTGAGTGAAAAGAGTTTGCTTGATGTATCTTATCAATGTTGAGAAATCCAAGTAGGTGAGACTACTTAGTAGTGGTTATGCATAAAAAAAATCCTTATCTCTCCAAGAGAGCTCTTCTCCATATGTAGCCTTGTAACTGCCCTGGCACAAGGGGGGATAAATCCCACCTCTTGCAATAATTCACCCCACACATGCAACCCAAAAACCACCTCCATCACCTCTTTGATTCCTCCCCACGATACCAACTGCTAGTCAGACCCCATATGCCTTTACTCACCCATCCAATTCCACCTAGAAACCCTCCTAATTGGGGTTCTCAACCCCAAACATGCCCCACTCATGGTGATGAGGCAGGATATGGTGCCATTTATGGAAACTTGTGTCATCCCATATTTTTAGTAAGATAAGGTAAGGGTCTTAAAAGAAATTTATCCACTAATTAGAATTCAAATTTTACTTCAATGCAAACACCCTAATTAGAAACCCAAAATTTTAAATTCTTAACTTGATGCTTCAACTAAACCCTAACGTGATGACGAGATCCTATTATAATGTTTAAAGGATTTTCCACAAGTAAAAAATGATATATAACTTGTTTCAGTTAGTTTGTAAATCAAGTACATCAATCTTAACACTAAATTGGTGAATAAGTCACACATCAGGGTCTAAAGTGGATTGACCTAACTAATGATGACAATGGGCCTCAATGAAGGTCATATGAGTTCTAATACAATGATATGGGACTCTATTCAAATTATGATTCCTTGATACCTTTTAGATAGCAGCTAGATAATTATATATATGTTAATCCTAAAATGGAAAACATAATTTTTTTTTACTCTCAAGAGTGAAAACTAAGTTGATATTTGTATTATAATTGTGTTTCAATCGTATTAACCTAGACCCCTCAAATAAATTACAAAGAGATATTGTAAACCATTTTTGATCAGTAATCTACTAATGTGTCACATTAGCCTAAAGTCTCGTGATTTAATGTTTGTCATGCGTCCTTTACAAATATGTGTCTAGGTTGGACTCTACGAGTCCATGAGGAAGGAGTCATCTCCTCCACTCGAGTTCACTCCCTCCTAGACTCTACATATTGCGTTTTCCTTAACCTCCTTTCACATATGTCCCTTAGTGGCTTTTGCAAGAAATTCTCATTACCAGATTGTTCTTCACATCATCCTAGGCTGATCAATCATGGATTTGTTGGGTTTCCTTTCTATAGAGACCCCAAAAGCTTGAGACTCATGTAGTACTTTCCTATTTTGGCTACAGTGAGATCCTACTACAATCACAAACCCACTCATATATATGTGTCTCTTCTTTCCTCCAAAATGGATCACAATACCTCAAGGAACACTTCCCAATTGTCACCTTGGCCCCAAATCAATTAGTTCCTAATCCACTAAGGTTTCACTTCACTCAAACCCTACTAGAGGGTCGTCTCAGGGCTTGAGACACATAAGGTCACGTTTACCTCTACACATACCCAAGAAGCTATTCATCACATCAATTATCTTCTAAAGGCAAGTTTCATCTTTTCTATCTTTTTCACTGTACTTAGTTATTATGGTGAATACCAGGCTTTAGATCCATGAATAACTTTGGTTTTGTGGTCTTAGATCCATCTCAAGGCTGAAAAGGTACCTACTTCCCAAGTTCATCCTATGTATGGCCTTTTTGAGATTTTAGACCTCCACTCTAAGAATAGGCTATGGCAGAGTAGCAGTTTTGCTCCTTCGATTGCCCCAGATCTTGAACCAGTAATATTGGTGACTGCAAGATCCTGACAGAGACAATGATTCAATTTAAAAACCAATTTGATGATCCACTACTTGTTTCCCTCGCACATTTTCACTTGAGTAAAAGCTTTGAAAGAGTCTCCAATTACCTTTCTAGGGATACATCATGATGGTCTTCATGCCCATATCAGCTAACATTTTATTATTTGATTGGACAGATGGAAAGCACACTTGAGTTGATACTATTGGTCTCTTTCCATTGACTAGGAGCATTTCAAATAACTTCAAGGTAGGTTAGGTAGATTTTAATGTGTCCACACACAAAGTTCATAAGCATGGTGCTGTGTGTGAAACAAACCACAATCATTTCCTTCACTTTGCCTTTGATGTCTTTGGTGTTCTTATTGATGACTTAATTTCCCCCCTATGATGTATACAACATATCATAAATAGGAATGTGATGATGCCATCATCTACTCCTTCAGATTTTGTCTTTAGACCATTGGGCTTTTCCATACAAAAAGGATTTGTAGCTAAATTTGTAGTTCAGACCTCTAGAAGGCATTTATTTAAACTTGTGTCGTGAACTAGTGTATTATTCATCTTTTGATTGGAGTAATTTTTTTCAACACACTTGAGTATAAAATTCTAATGGGACATATCAAACGCAATCTAGGATAAGATCCTAGTTGTGAAATCCTCGTTTATCCCTTATGTTTATTTTTTAGTTATCACACGACCATGGGAAATGTTGGAATCTTTGACCCTTTTTATTTTTGAACATTGTGCATTTCTGACGTGTGACCCGTTGTGACGTCCCTGGATTTTTTTTACAACTTTATTTGATGTGTGACATCCAAATTGAAACCTCGCCTCAGTGAGAATCCTAATTTGAACACCCCACACCAGGCTAAGAAAAAGAAAATCAGAGGAAGTCAGAATGAAACAACAAGAGCACATGCACATGAACAATAATATAACCATACAAAACATGTTCACCATTCAACATATAATTACAGCATGAATTATTACAACATTTGATATTACATACTGAACAACAAACTTATACATATACATGTACTACCACTAAACTACATGATCTTAAGACAACAAGTCCACCTGTACATCATCTGCCACATAACTCTCAACTATCCTTATTCTTCAAGGTCATATGTCCACAACCTAAATAAAAGATTACATGTGGTACACGTCAGCACAATATATAAGTATATTGTACTAAGTACACCTACGTGTATTTTATGTACCTCTCAGTATATATTGGCAAAAACATAAATGTAAACTTGGCAGTAATAAATAAATATAATAAGAGTCCAATACTTGAGAAAAAGTTGGTTAACAAAAGTGAATAAATATCTTTTAGGCATATTACCATCATACTATCCATGCATTTACCACCAAGGGAATCATGCATAATCTTGGCCCTTATGAGCCCAAGATGGGAGGCCTCATGATCTACTACCAAAGAGTTTGAGATCATTATATTTGGGATCTACTACGAAAGAGTTTGAGATCAAGTGATTTACTACCAAAGAGTTTGAGCTCACTTTCCAGCACTATACTATCATATGATGGATCAGATATCTTATGTTTCATATGTTCATAGCCATATAGTATGAGAACATTAAGAACATATCATTCAAGAACAAAATATTTCATCCAATATCATATGCCAAGTGTTTGTATCTATATTTCAATCATATTGTAAAGTAGGCCAACTAAGAGTAAGGGCATACCTTGATCACAGATAACCTAAACCACATTCTTGATATCATATATATCATCATGTCAACTATATATTGGTCAAACCCCTAGTTAAGACAAGATCACATATCACCATCATGCTCTCATCATCATAATCCTAGTTATCTCCATTTTAGACTTTACCTTAATTCATTAGCATATTCCCATCATTACTTGTATTCTTGTCTTAGATTTATCTTACAAATGCCATTTTCCAAATTATGGTTCATTATCTGAACATTAGGTTCCATATCCTTTTTGTGCACATATAACCATAGTTTATATACATTATTTAAATTAGGGTTACAACCCATGTATTAAGGGTCATCTTCATATAACATGAATTTTATGCATCTAACTGATATCAAAGTTCCATGTTATCTTCTAGTTATTGATATTAGGATGTTCTGTAAATAGCATCATTTATTGAGCATGCATGTATTTATTGCATTTTATTTAGAGTTAAAATCCCTAATTAGCCATATTGACCAAATTACATGATTACATGCATCAACATTATAATAACTGACCTTAAATGGATTATACATACCATTTAGGAGTTAATAGCACATTCTCATAATTTTAGGCCATCATTTGCTATTTATAACACATGATATGATCATTATACAACTTACATAATATCACTATTATTAGTGCATCAAAAGCCTAATATTATCATTCTATTGTGTTCTACTAATTGTTCTGAGAATTTTGATATATTATTTGTATTTTTCAGACAACAGAACTAATTTCTACAATTTATCGAAGATCTGGGATTTTATGAGGAATATTACCTTTTACAGCCAATTGCGTGTCGACACGTGGCTTCTGGGGGGGGGTGCTGCTCCTTTGCTGGTTGAGTCGGCGGTTCTTTTCCTGGGCCAACTGGTTCATGACAGTTCAGATTGGGTTGATGTGTTGGGATGGTAATTGGTCAGTTTACAACTATTGGATCCGACCTTCTCTTTCTTTCTCACTCACATATTAACATGGATGCCTGCCTCCCCTATTCTCTGCATGTTCCACCGCATAGGGCTGCTCTGGCGAGCAATCAGTAGGGAGCAGGTGATCTTCATTAGCTACTAAGACCCTCAAAAGATTCGACGACCTATATCTCACCTTCACGACTGCTAGCCTTCTAGGACGTAGGTGTGGGGTTCACTCTCCACCAGGTCGCCGCCGCTTGTGTCTGTCACAGTGGAGCAAAAGAGGCATCTGGCCTCATCTTGTCCTTGCACCGCTCTAAAGCTTCAGAAAGCTTCACAAAGCCTCTGTGAACCCATACATATCCCTCATTCTCAAAAGAAAGTGTGTACATAGGCCTCCAAACTCAATCTTCCTTCCAGCCAAGCTTGGCTTCATCATCCATGGAACTCACAATGGAAGGGGGTCAAAAACACCCTACTTCAACTCCTCTACTCTCCCTCTTTCTTTCCTCTGCTCTACCTTCTATCTACAATTCCCTTCTTCATCTCCTCCTCTACGGCCTGTGTGGGTGGGTCGTGGAGAGACAACCGGATGGGGGAACTGGAACTCTCTCATCAGTTCTCCATATGCCTCAAATGAGGGGTCCTAGTTCTCGTCATGGGTGAGCTAAGATCAACTACTTGCTAAGACCTCCCTCTCACCCCACGATCTCAGAAAGTGGTGGCGGGGAACTTGCAGCCTCAACTGGTCCTCTGCTGACTCTTAACCGCAAGGTCAGATAAGACTTAGAGGCCTTTGATCTCGCATCCAAGGGTCTAGGATGATTTCTCCTAAAAGCTTGATCCGTGGCTACTTAGTCCAGGGGAGCGTGACATTGCATTTGATCAAAACCCAAGTTCCTAATCATGAACCTTGGTCCGAAATACATCAAGATGCACATTATTTCATTATATTCAAACTTTAATAACTCACTCTAGGACACTCCAATTGACACCAAATTTTAATCACAACTTTACTACCTCTTGAGCTACATTCTACAAAAATTTGGTGACAAAATACAGCTATTTGATCATCTAATTTAATACTCCAAAAAGGCATGAACTCAGGGATCTTAATCATGATGTTAATCATCAAAACACCTTCAACTTATGTCAAAACAATTGGAATATACTCATATGATCAAAACACTCTTCAGGTGCTATCACTATGTCATTGTAATATGTAAACTTAAGAATATCAAAATCCCATTCTATCACACCCTTAGACCATGTGGCTGCCTGCAGTTGATCTAGCTTGGAAAGTAGTCATGGTTTTGGATAAACAGTTCTAGTGTGGATTTAGTATGTTTTTTTATTGGATCAAAATAAGAAAATTTATAGTAATTACATATGTTATCAGAAAAATAAGAATATATAGACATTGGAAAGGCTTTTTGAGACGAAATCTTATTTTCTAATTTTCAAGACGTAGTTGAATCATTCCAGAGCATGTTTTCCTAGAAGACCTAGATTAGGGTCAATGCTAATTAAGATGGAAACTAATGAAACTTATATTAATATATAGGACTTCAAGGTTTCTGCAAAACCTCAGGAAAACTTGGTGGAATTTTGACCTCATTGGTAAGTGGATCATGCACTCTGAGCAACAAGTGTGGATAAATGGATTTATATTTGCTTATATTTATGAAATTCAATTACAATGTTACCAAGTTCATATTTTAATGAATACTTACAAGAATTGTGACTATGAATCAAGTTATTAATTTCTAGAATATTGTTCTCATCCATGATAATGAGCATAATATGTTTATCTTTTTATGAAGATTCAATGTTCCAAGTTATTTTGCTCTAGATAATGTTAAGTAAAAGATAGTTAATTTATGATTTTTCTTTCCAAATTATTCACCTTCTGGCACATATCAAGCTCTCGAGAGATATGACATATTCTAGCTCTAGAGAGCAATGTTACGTTTAAGCTCATGAGAGCAAGGTTATTTATTAAGCTCTATGTGAGAAATTAGCACTTGGGTGCATAAGCTTCATGTGAGCAATGTGCTCTTTGAAGCACTTATAGAAGAAGGACAACATATTCAACCAAAGGAAATAATGTCAGTGATTCAGATAAATAAAATGAATATAAATGAAGATAAATTAAGGCTTGGTTTACAGCCATCCCAGATGTTCATCCTCTGCCACAGGAATGGGAGAGGGGAAGTGAATTCCTCTCTTTATCCCAATATGAAGATAAATTACATTACAATAATTCAATGTATAACATATTTTAATTCATGCTTCTTAAAAGTATAGGTATATTTTAGTTTATATAAAGTTACTCAGTGCCACTTACTATAACATGTTTTCCACTTTACTTTGCATGGCAAGGGATGTGACGTCTTTGGTATGTATGCCCAGGGAACCAATCATATGATGATTGTAATGGCATAATTGTAAATGATTTGATTAATAATAAAGGCAAATTTCCAATTTATTATGTTTTATTCAGTTATGAGATAATGATGTAACATAGTAAATGTCTTGAGAATGATATTACTCAATGACATATGTCTTCAGGTTGATGACCTCAACAATGAGATCATACAAATGACAAGAGTATACATTCTTGTTATGTCCCTAGTCGGCTATTATTGTGGAAGGTTAATTGAAAACAATAACACATAAGACCAGAGTGTGTTAGTTGATGATATAATCTCATCAGGGATATGTGATATCAAGCCAAAGACATAGATACTTGTTAGAGAATAGTGTACCAGATATACCCACCATTAGAGTGACATGTGGAGACCGTTACATGGCAGTTAAAATCATCTCTCATAGTGTTGGTGGTGATTGTGGTTCTTAGACTTGAAATCACTACACTCATCACATGTCATTCAATGCACTTTGACATCATCCACCGTGACCTCAAATAAGGGTTGCCATAAAGGTGATGATTAGATGCCCTATGACACATGGTAATGACTATGAGTGACATAGATGGCATTTGTCCCTCATATAGGAGTATGATATCATGGAAACTTGATTCATGAGACTAAGAAATGCATGGCCATGTTCATGTGAGTCAATTTGTGATATAGAGCTTACATATATCTTAGATAGTCTGCTCTAGTTCAAGGAACATGGATTGAACGTTGAAGAGGATGACAATTCCATGCCTCGAGTTCAGTCTGGATATTAGTGTCAAAGGAACTATACAAACATTATAACACCAATCACAAATTGTAGGTTGAAGTTGTTCTCCAACTTTCCATTTACTTGGGTAGCAATGATGTGTTGCTAGATAGCATTCATTGCTTGTGGTATTATAAATTAGTTATGGAGATTCATTGCCAATGTAACTTAGAACATATAGGGTCACGCACTTAGAATACACTTGGAATAGGAGCGTGTTCATGAAATAATGTTTAATTTGAATATGAAAGTGTTTTGGTATTCAATTTAAACAATGATTGTTTGATTGAACTCTTAACCAACCAGTTCAAGTGTTGAACCAATCAGTTGGAGTATTAGGTTGATTGGAGATTGCATAGGCTGAATTCTAGATGAACCAGGGCATGGCCGATCGGTTCATGAAGTGAACCGATTGGCTCAAGGTCATCAAATGACTAGTTCATATGATGAACTGTTCAGTTTATTGATCAATTCAATTGCATCAAGGATTAGTACTGACGTCATATTGTGAACTAATTGAATTGTAATTTCCAATACAATTTCAATTGGGAAACATGATGAAATGATCAGTTCAAGGGTTGAACTGACCAACTCACATGCCAAATGATCATTCAATATCTAATTACATTGAAAATTATTGATCTATGTGATAACTTTTTCATGCCAAGGTCATGTACACTAACTAACTTTTTTGGTGAACTATACACTAAGTAATATTAGTTAGATATTGAATAGATGTGGGTCACTAATTAGATATTTAAAAAATATTGATCCACACAACAATATTTCCATGTGAAGATATTTGACATGAATATTTACCCCAAATATTCCTAGATCTACTGATACTTTGCATATAAAAATTTGGAAAACCTCTTGCATTTGAGTAGAGTAGCGGTATTGAAATATGATCTTTTGATATGCACCCCTTTTCTAGTGTATTTTTTGGTTTTATATATATATATATAGTTTTAAAGTGGCCATTCTATTCATCCTGTGATCAGGGGTCGAATCTGAGACCTCTTGATAACACATCAAGGGTCTTAACCAACTCAGTTGTCCTCACTTGGACTATTTGGTTATATATATTGGATGAGTACCTATTCAAAATATATTCATTTTTCTAAATTTATAATGATGAACCTTATAAATGATAACCCACTTTAATGGTAGTTCCTAATTTCCCTTCCTATCATGAAGGGATGTGTTTTTAAACACTTGTCATTTCCCTTATTTGGATAAGAACTGGACAAATTGTAACATCCCAAAATTTGAGGCCTCAAATAAAATGATCTTAAAAATAATGATTTGGAATACCATATCACCAATGTGCACCTTCTTTTCAGGGATCCCATTACTAAAGAAAATTTTGGTCAAGCTTGGGTAGTGGGCCTGGGTGTTACAAATGGTATTAGAGCCAAACCCCCCCCAATAAGTGGGGATCACATGGGCATGTGCATGCTAGTCTTTGGTTGTGCAGTCCAAGCATGTAGGAAAGGGTTGTCCATAGTGATATAGCCATCCTTGAACCGGTACACATGATTAGGAACTGGGTGTCCATAGACCATTCTAGGTCTGCACTAAAATGGGGAAATATTATCAGGCCATATAGTTGAGCCATGATGAGGACGTCAAGAGTTTAAGTAGGGGAGATTGTAACATCCTAGGTTTTGCAACCTTAGATAAAACGATCTTAAAAGGAATGATTGGACTACCCACATCACCAAGGTGCAAATCATTTTTAGGGAGCCCATCATTAAAGAATTTTATGGTTAAGCATGTTCATCCCAAAGTAGTACTAGGATGGCTGACCAGTTGGAAAGTTTATCTTGGCTTGTGCGTGAGTGAGGACAAAGCACAAAGTTAAGTCTAGTGGTGGTCTTTGGAGCCACTAGTCATTCCTAAAACTCCACTACAACATTGGGAAATGAGCCCAAGTGTTACACATGTCTTCAGACACGTTTTATTTCCCACCTAATTATAAGTAGATGCATCTTGGGACACATATGATTGACCTTCATGATTTGGTGTGGACTTGTCATTGAAAACCTTAACTATAATGGAAGACTCACTTCAAAGAAGAAATTTGCTATTTCAAGTACTTCATAAGAATGAAATATTTTACTTAGTTCATCCATTATCAAAATAATTGTTATGTACATACTAATTATGTTTATATAGCCACTGTAGAATTCAATTCACAATGACAAAGAATTTTTGTATGATTTGATCTTACAAGTAGTTATTAATTAGGATTGTCATGTCTATTTCTTCTTCTCTAGTTGATATTCATGATACCTGTTGAGATATTAAACAAGCTTAAATGAATTAAAACTTCATGAGGATGAATTCATAAAGGATATGATGTTGTATATTCTTTTAGTTTATTTTAATTTTATTTTGTTTTCATCATTTTGGTGGCATCCCCAGATTTTCTAAAACTTAATCTAACTTGTGACGTCCAAATTGAAACCTCACCTCAGCGAGAATCCCAATTTGAACACCCCATAATATCCTAAGAAGAAGAAAAGTAGAGGAAGTCAGAAGGAAATAATAGTAGCACATGCACATGAACAAGAACAAGAACAAAAACAAAATGAAAACAACACAAGCTCACCATTCAACATATAATTACATAATGAATTGTTACAACATTTGATATTACACATTGAACAACAAACTTATACATATACATGTACTGCCACTAAACAACATGATCTTAAGACAACATGTCCACCTGTACATCAGCTCACCACACAACTCATAACTATCAAGCCCTTCTAGATCATATACCTACATACCTAAAACAAAGATTACATTTGGTACATGTCAACACAATATTCAAGAATATTGTACTGAGTACACCTACGTGCCTTTTTATATACCTCTTATTACTAAGCTTGGCAATAATGTAAAACTAATACTTGGCAACATTAAATAAATATAAGAAAAGACATATACTTGAACAAAGATGTCTATTAACAAAAGAGAACACATGTTTTAGGCACATTTTCCATTATATCACCCATGCATTTACTACCTGAGAGTTGAATGCATTGAAGAGCTTATGATCGAATACCAAAGATTTGGATCATTTCATAATGTGATCATACTATCAAAGAGTTGGATCACTTTCAAGTAGATGACTACGAAAGAGTTGAAGCACTTTATTTTCTAGCACTTGACTACCAAAGAGTTGAAGTGCTTAGATATAATGGAACATATATATTATGTTTCATGTGTTCATAGCAATACATATGGAAAATCAAGCAAGATATCATATAAGAACAATCATTTCATCCAATATCATATGCCAAGTGTTTACTACACATATAATGCAAGAATACTGTATAATAAGCCAAGTAAGAGGTAAAGACGTACTTTGAACCAAGATAACCTAATCATCACATATTCCTCGATTTAACTACCACTCTTGGTCAAACCCTGATCAAGACAAGATCACATGTACTATCATCAGATTCTCATCATCATTAACCCTAATTGATTTATTTTAGGGTTTACGTTCATTATTATAGATCTTCTCATCTTTACTTATACTCTTGTCTTGGAATTATCTTACTGATCTTATATTCCATATTATAGTTCATTTAATGATAATTGTGTTTTACATTATAATGTGAACATATTAACCTTAGGTTACATGCATTAACCTAAATTAGGGTTTCAAACCATGTATTAAGGGCCATCTTCATATAACATGAATTCTATGCATCTAACTGATAGCAAAGTTTCATATTATCTTCCAGTTACAGATTTGAGGTTGTTCCATAAATTTTGTCATTTATTGAGCATGTATGTATTTATTACATTTAATTTGGATTATTATCCCTAATTAGCCATATGGAGTAAATTACAAGATTTCATGCATCAATATCATAATCACTGACCTTAAATGGATTATAAACATGAACACGAATTTACTGACATTTTATCATAATTTTAGGCCATCGTTTGATATTATTATCCATGAAACAAGAATTTTACTACATACTGATAATACTCAGATTAGTGCATGAAAAGCCTGATATTATGCTTTCATGTTGTTCTACTTATTTTTCTGAACAATTCTGTATCTTATTCGGATAAACGAACTAATTTCTATGAATTACACAAGATCTAGGTTATATTTGGGGCATTTACCTTTGTCAACCACTCAGGCGTCGCCACGTGGCCAACTCGGATGCAGTTCCTAAGGTGGCACTGGTTTGCTTGCTGGTCAAGTCTAGTTTATGATCTGGACCCAGTTGGTCTTTGGTTGAGCTGACCTAGTTCTTAACTATAGACTTGGTTCAACGATCTCTCTTTGCTTGCTGGGACCCACCTGGTCCAGGTTTAGGTTAGATCCATGAATCTATGGATCTGTTAGCCCGAACGTTTCCTCTCTTCACTTGCGTCTGGGGAGTCCCACACCTACATGAAACTAGGACAGAGTAACCATTGCCACACTCCTCTCCGGTGAGCAATCAATCACTACTCTCTCTTCCTTACTAAATGAAAATGATGCCCTAATGTTCCGCCTACCATTCTGTGCGCCTTCGGCCATCCAGGATAGATCGGGGAGGTCACGATCTTCATAGCTGCAAGATCTTTCGCACCATCTGTAGTCGTGACATAGGACAAGGGGAAAAGAAGCCTCAGTTCATTCTGCTAAGATCTGAAGATTGCAAAAGCTTCTCCCAACTTCCTCTACTCCTTGAGTCCCTCCAAAACTTGTCTTGGAACCGTCTGTTGTTGTCCCTGAGTTCACCTTTAACTCTAGAAAAAATCCACCTTGTCGACCATCGAAACCACCTTGGCAAGCCATTTAAGGCATTAGAAATGATCGATACCTTCTTCTCTAACCTTCCTCCTCATTCTCCTTTCTTTTCCTTCCTCTATTCTCCTCTATACCTCCCTTGTCTACACCTCATTCTCTACTGTAAGAGCTTATGGACATGTCGTCAGGTGAAAACCCTTGTTTTCTCTACTCTCACAAAAAAAGGTCTCAAATGAGGGGTCAAAATGTTTGTTCTAGTAATCCGAAATCAACTACTCGCTAAGACTTCCCTCTCACCCCACGATCTAGGCAAGTGGTGGCGTGGAACCATGCTGCCTCAACAGGTCTACTGCTTTATTCTAACCGCAAGGTAGGTGACACAATCTTGGTTGTTCATCTCTAATGTGTGCTTGAGATGTAGTCTCTTCCAGCCCTGATCCATGGCTCTTCAAACTAGCAACTACAGGGCGCTTGATAGTGATTAAGACCATCACTTAGGTCTATCAACCATCCAAAAGAACATTATTTCACACATTTCAAACCTCTCCCTTTGGGATACTCCAATTGCCACAAAATTTTAACCATAGCTTTATCATCACTCGAGCTACATTATACTCAAATTTGGTGACAAAAATCAACTATTTGGATTGTCAACTAAATTCCTCAAAGGACATTAAATATGGGGATCTTAATCATTATATAAATATCATTTGACATCCAAACTTTGAGAAAACACTTGGGACACTCAAAATAACTCAACATGCATGAATTAAATTATGTCATTGGACATTTAAGGATTCCAAACATCCAGTCCATCCCATCATATACATCTTAAAAGAAATTTCTTCCTCAAAATTAAGCCATCCTTTTACTTTGAGGAAAAATCAAAAGGTCTTCATCCATATGTAGGACACCACGCTATGTGCAACATATCCAAAACAAAGCTCCATAATCATATCCAGACCAATATTATGAGGTTTAAAACATCTAAGGTGGATCACCCCTTCATAAAATATTGAAAAAATGGCTTAGAGATTCTGGTTAAGTCATGACATATCTTATATGTTAGGGTTGCATCCTTATCTTTACCCATGCATTAGGGTTCCCATATCATATTACCATGTTCTAATGGAGTTAACTAAAGTTAGCCCACATATCAAGGTATCATAATTATTATGTTGTGCTAACTGTCAAACTATAGTTTTCATCTTTATTAAGCACTTAACACCTCATGTAACATGTTTCATTCATATGACCTTATTTCATTACTCATAATAAATTGCAACATTTATTGGTGATTTCATCACAAGATTATCCAACAATAGCACATTATCATCTTTATTCATGTATGTGGTTAACCATTTATGCATAGAGATCTATCAAACCATCACTAGGGTTTCCATCATATCATGTCTATATATCACGTCTTGAGATTAGATCACATCCTTACATATATATCTGGGTTGTGCTAAAGAAGCTTATATGAGTGGCTTGTTAAACATATATGAAAACTTCATCTAGTCCAACTGAGGTTCTCCTCATGAGGGTAGTGCCATGCTCAGTCTCTCTAAGAAAACTCAACTCTATGAGTATCTCATATGCATATACTTTATCTTTCCTCTCCTAGTTTAGAGTTCTCATATTACCTCATTGGCACTAGTGATAGTCTTACAAGCTCTATCCACATAAGCACAAACTAAAACATAGTATGACATACTCTTCATAGGTCTTTACCCATGAGACATGCTTACCCAAAACTCTCTCTATATATATACACCACTAGAGTCGTCGTATATGGGGAAACACCAACCCGAGCATGAGGATTTACATCAAATTGACATCATTTACCTCCTCTAGGGCCTTGGGACTCTCTCTCCCCCACCCAGATGGCATGTACTCATATTCTTATCCGCATGCACATATATAGACAAACCCTCTTTGACTCTAGGGTTTGGTCCTCTCAAGGACATCTAGGGTTCAACAAGACTATAGGAATCATGCATAAAGCAACTCAACTCATTCACTCAGTAGTAGTCTAGTTCAAGACATATCATAATGCAAATTTCTCATAATTCTCATATCTTGGAGTTTATGTTCTCTAACCTTTGGGTCTCACTCTCTCTGGAGTTAACCCTTAAAACTGGTCCTAACACTAGAGGATCTCCTTTGTAAAAGAGCTTGAGGCTCATGCTGACTCACAACCTTGTCTTAACTTAACATGTCTTATATCATAAAAGCCTAGTTACTTGCATCATCAAAACCTATCTCAAATACTCAAAACTAAACCCTAATCCTTAAATACAAACATTGATCATCATAAACTGTCTTATATCATCTATATAAGACTTACATCATATCATCAAAAGTTATTTCATCTGTTCATTCTCTCACAAATTCTAACAAGGCTCTAGACATCTAATCTAGAACTACTCTCTCTTATAGACTAATGTCATTCACTTTCACTTAGGTTACGTGACCACATCCGACTTGTACATGTGTGGGGACACATTTTTGTAATACTTACATATATAATAAAATATGATATAGTTTTTCTCTGATAAAACATGTGTCAGAGAAAACTATCAAGGTTCGATCCAATTGGAATAAAAAACAAATCCAGAAAATTAGTGTCCCACACATAGTAGAGAGTACAATGCCATGAAAACTAGTGAAAAGGATGAGAACATGGTGTAGACTAGTATAGATACTCTAGACAATGAGAACCACATGTCTAGGATTTCTTTTCCCTTGATGCACATTATTTTTGAATAATGTAACATCCCATACCAGCACATTTTAAGGAAAGAATGACATCTTAGGACTTGCTATAAAACAAGAACTAGTCTAGAATTAGTTCTCAGACATCTAGGTGCTAAACTAGAGCTTAGGTCAGATCTAGTCTCTGAAAGACAACTAATCTAACGCTAAAGATTTTTTAAGTTCAAGGTTATTTAGTTTCAAGTTTCATAATGAGCAGATGCCATTTGCTATTTTTCATGCTCTGATATGACCTGTGACATCCCCATATTTTCTAAAACTTAATCTAACATGTGATGTCCAAATTGAAACCTCACCTCAGCGAGAATCCCAATTTGAACACCCCATACTAGCTAAGAAGAAGAAAATCAGAGGAAGTCATAAGGAAACAACAGTAGCACATGTACATGAACATGAACAAAACTACAACAACACAAGCTCACCATTCAACATATAATTACATAATGAATTATTACAACATTTGATATTACACATTGAACATAAACTATTACATATACATGTACTACCACTAAACAACATGATCTTAAGATAATAGTTCCACTTGTACATCAGCTTGTCACACAACTCACAACTATCAAGACCATCAAGTTTATATGTCTACATACCTAAAACAAAGATTACATGTGGTACACATCAGAACAATATTTAAGAATATTGTACTGAGTACGCCTACATTTCTTTTTATATACCTCTCATTACTAAGTTTGGCAATAATAAAAAACTAATACTTGAAAGCAATAAACAAATATAAGAAAAGACATATACTTGAACAAAGATGTTTATTAACAAAAGAGAACACATGTTTTAGGCACATTTTCCATTATATCATCCATGCATTTACTACCTGAGAGTCAAATGCATTGAAGGCCTTATGATTGACTACCAAAGAGTTGGATCATTTCATAATGTGATCAGACTACCAAAGGGTTGGATCACTTTCAAGTACTTGACTACCAAAAGGTTGAAGTACTTTATTTTCCTACACTTGACTACCAAAGAGTTGAAGTGCTTAGATATAATGGAATAGATGTATTATGTTTCATGTGTTCATAGCAATAAGTATGGAAAATCAAGCAAGATATTTTACAAGAACAATCATTTCATCCAATATCATATGAAGTGTTTATTACACATATAATGCAAGCATACTGTATAATAAGCCAAGTAAGAGGTAACGACATACCTTGAACGAAGATAACCTAATCATCACATATTCCTGGATTCAACTACCACTCTTAGTCAAACCCTGATCCAGACAAGATCACATGTACTATCATCAGATTCTCATCATCATTAACCCTAGGTTATTCATTTTAGGGTTTGCATTCATTATTATAGATCTTCTCATATTTACTTATATTCTTGTCTTGGAATTATATTACTGTTCTTATATTCCATATTATAGTTCATTTGCTTATAATTGTGTTTCACATTATTATGTGAATATATTAACCTTAGGTTACATGGATTAACCTAAGTTAGGGTTTCAAATCATGTAATAAGGGATATCTTCATATAACATGAACTATATGCATCTAATTGATATCAATGTTTCTTATTAACTTCCAGTTATAGATATGAGGTTGTTCCATAAATTCCATCATTGATTGAGCATGTATGTATTTATTGTATTTTATTTAGGGTTATTAGCCCTAATTAGTCATATGGAGCAAATTACATGATTTTGTGCATCAACATCATAATCACTAACCTTAAATGGATTATAAACATGAACACAGATTTATTGACATTTTATCATAATTTTAGGCCATCATTTGATATTTATTATCCATGAAACAAGCATTTCACAACTTACATGATATTACGGAGATTAGTGCATGAAAAGCATGATATTATGCTTTCATGTTTTTCTACTTATTGTTTTGAATATTTTTGTAAGTTATTTGTATTTTTTGGATTAACAAGCTAATTTCTATGAATTACACAAGATATGGAATATATTTGGGGCATTTACCTTTGTCGGCCACTAAGGTGTCACCATGTGGCCAGCTCGGGTGCGACTCCTAAGGTGGCACTACTGCTTGTTGGTCGAGCTGGTTTACGATATGGACTCAGTTGGTCTTGGGTTGAGCTGGCCTGGTTCTTAACTGTAGACTTGGTTTAATAGTCTCTCCTTGCTCATTGGGACCTGCCTGGTCTAGGTTTAGGTGAGATCCACGGATCTATGGATCCGTTAGCCTGAATGGTTCCTCCCTTCGCTCACGTCTGGGGAGTCCCAAACGTACATGAAACTAGGATAGAGCAGTCATTGTGGCACTCCTCTCCAGTGGGCAATCAATCACTACTACCTCCTCCTCGTTGGTTGAAAACAATGCCCTAATGTTTCGTCTACCCTTCCGTGCACCTTCGGCCATCTATGCTAGATTGGGGAGTTCAGGACCTTCATAGCTACAATCTCGTCGACACCATCTATAGCCATAATGACAGAGAAGGGGAAAATAAGACTCAGTTCATTTTCCTAAGATCTGAAGATTGCAAAAGCTTCTCCCAACCTCCGTCTACTCCTTGAGCCCCTCCAAAACTCGGCTTGGAACTGTCTGCTGTTTTCCCCGAGTTCACCTTTAACTCTGATAAAAATCCACCTTGTCAACAATGGAAACCACCCTAGTAGGCCATTTACAACACTAGAAATGGATGATACCTTCTTCTCTAACCTTCCTCCTCATTCTCCTTTCTTTTTCATCCTCTATTCTCCTCTGTACCTCCCTTGTGTACACCTCATTCTCTACTGTAAGAGCTTATGGACATGTCGTCAGGTGCAAACCCTTGTTTTCTCTTCTCTCACCAAAAAAGGTCTCGAATGAGGTGTCAAATTGTTCATTCTAGTGATCTAAAATCAACTACTCGCTAAGACTTCCCTCTCACCCCACGATCTAGGCAAGTGGTGGCGTGGAACCATGCTGCCTCAACATGTCTACTGCTTTGTTCTAACTGCAAGGTAGGTGACACAATCTTGGCTGTCCATCTCTAATGTGTGCTTAAGATGGAGTCTCTTCCAGCCTTGATCCATGGCTCTTCAAATTAGCAACTACAAGGCGCATGACAGTGATTAAGACCATCACTTAGGTCTATTAACCATAAAAAAGAACATTATTTCACACATTTCAAACCTAAATAATTCCCTCTAGGATACTCCAATTGCCACTAAATTTTAACCATATCTCTATCATCACTCGAGCTACATTATACTCAAATTTGGTGACAAAACTCAGCTATTTGACTTGTCAACTAAATTCTTCAAAGGACATTAAATATCAAGATCTTTATCATTATGTAAATATCATTTGGCATCCAAACTTTGAGAAAACACTTGGGACACTCAAAATAACTCAACATGCATGAATTCAATTATGTCATTGGAATTTAAAGATTCCAAAAATCCAATCCATCACAATTATTTTCCTTGGTCCATTGATGTAATACTTTGTTTGATAAATAAAAGCGGGATTGCGTTTTTACGGTTGCATCTATTGTATGTACAAATTTGAGCCCCTCAAAGATGGGAACACTAAATATTTTTAATGTTGTCTTGCAAGGTAGTGGGATTTAGATTTGGTAGACTAATAGTTATTTGATATATGTCACAACTTTTAGCTTTATTCTAATACTTGCTAAATACTAATCCAAACTTCTTGTAATGCCATGCATGTCCACAATAGTGAAAGAACTTAACCCTGTCCATAATGTTGAACATCACATATACTAGAATAATATACCACAAGCACACTGGTTATGAATATAGTATAGAGTCAGATAGTAAGGGGTCGATCCACATGAAGAGATAGGGGAACTAGAGCTAGGTTTGTTTTAATAGGTACCTAGTGCAAAGTGTAGGGTTTTAGGGTTTGACAATTGAGTTTCAATTATGCTAATGTCAACAAGAAAGAAAGAGGAAAACAAAATTTCAAACCAAAATTAATCCTACAAAAATGTTGCTACCGAATTAAGAAAGAAAGGAAATAAACTAACTACACAAGTCAATAAGATAAGCAAGGCACGAAAGCGAATAGTTTTATAGACTACATTCACTAGGAATGCAAGTGAATATTACACTTAGAAATTGAATAATTAAATCTAGCACAAGTAACTAAGGGCAAGGATGAAATGACCTCTCATGGTTAACTAATATTAGTAAGGAAATTGACAAAGTAAACAAACAAGGAAGCTAACTAAGTTAACACTAGTTAAGGGAATACGTAATTAGTTATGGAACTGGGCCATTTGGAGGTAAATATAACTATCAACCTTGTTAGGGTCATATCATGCAAAACCTTCAATTAAAGCATGTTATCAGACCAAACAACAAATTAGGATGATGAGGAGTTATCTTACTAGTAGTTGACCATCGGTGGTATAGGTGTACATAGAGGAACTACTCTATATTACCCCTATCCAACCTTATTAGGTTCAGTTGACTAGAGTATAGGTATAATGCAATCAATACCACACTCTTATATGTTTCTAGGAGTAATTATCCTAATCTACTTAGTGGAAAAGGGTGGCATGAAGTATAAGAGAAGGAGATTTCACCTCCTTTACTCTACATTCAACCTATTGATATTCTATTTCCTTAGTACATCAACTGAGGCAATACTAGATAGTTAAATCTCACACCTAAGCATAGGATGATAGATGAATATTTAGGAATGTGGATATCTAGGAAAGGACCCAATAGTTGCACTTAGGAGCTTCTCCCTACCACATATGCACCATTCCAATATACATAGGTTGTTCCAAGCACCAGACACCATTTCAATAGTTGGTAAATGAGATAGAAGCACAGACAAAACATTTCCAAAGGAAACTATAATGTCAACACAAATAGTTCTCCAACATGGTATGAAAGTCACATTTATTCCCCAGTATAGCCCATGAAAATGTCTTCACTACTCATAAAAAGAGAAAAAAAATGGGAAGAGAAGACATGGGTCTTGGTGTTAAAGATTCCTCCTCCTTTCTACCAATAGAAAAGATGTCCTCATCACTCCTTTAAGGTCTATAGGCATAGAAAATGGAAGCAGATTAGCCAAAACCCTACAAAGTAGGTTTCTAGGGTAGCAAAAATGAAAACAGGAGTAGAATGAGGTAGATAGGTGGTAGGTGGTGATGCAGTGAATTTGAGTCACATTTATAGGCTGGTTTCATACTTATTTTGTGTGGTTATGTGTCATTTTATGACTATAATAGCATAATTCATATTGCTTTAGCATATAATCACTATATGCATCAAATTCAGTTTATTTTATCTTATTTTGTATAAATTATCAGAATTTTTGGATTTGATTTGTGTTCCTCTCTCTGTTTCAGATAATTTGTATATCTGGACCCATCGATACCATCGACGACTCTGTCAATACCATCGACATGGCGTTAGTACCCAGGCCAGAGGGAGAGCATCCAAGTCGATACCATCAACCAAAGACGTTGATGGTCTCGAGATCGTCTTAGCAGGAATTAAGTCAAGCATGTCGATACTATTGACAACATTGTCGATAGTATCGAGAGTTCACTAGGTTCTAGTAACATATTCCATTGTTTTTAGCATCGGAAGTGCACCTTAAGGTTTCGATACCATCGACACCCCGTTGATGGAATTGACGCCATCAGATCAGAGTTGTGCCCAGAATTGCCACAATCGAACAACTGTGATATTTTGGCGGCCGTAAGTCATGCCTATACCTAAGAAAAGAAGGCCACGACCAAAGGATCATGTTGCACTGAACTGAACAAGTCCCGAAAGGAGAAGAGAGAAGAACGGAGCCCAAAGCTATGCCTTGGGAGATTCCAGAGACACAGACGGATGATTTCACTGCCAAAAGCTGCAGATCATGCATCTTGCATCGAGGATCACCCAAATCTTCTCTGTTTTAGGGGTTACATCATATTTTCTCTCATTTCCCCATGTCTTCCTCTCTCTTCTCCATGTGTACTATTGAGATGAACAAGTTGGGCTAATCCCCATTGTCCTTAGGACCGGGAGTAGCCCGGGGAATCATTGTATGACAATTTTACAATAATTATCATAATTTGTCTCAATCTCCCTGACATGTTATCATGTTTCTATCACAATTTGCTATGATTGATCACCATAGTTAAAATACTATTAATTTCTCTTGACGGAGGATTAGTGGCTGAAAAGGCACGATTAACACATTAACTAATAAATTCCTTAGACAAGGTAATGTAAGGTTAATGGTGGATACCTAGAGAATTCGTTAAAGCACTTAGATCTAGGATATAAGTTACTACTGATGTGGAACTGACCTAGAACTAGGTAGTGAATTGTATTGCGGAAGCAAGCAATTCTAATTACAGGCCAAAATTAGGGATAATGTGTGAATTATGATAGTTGTGTATAATTTCATACAGTGAGACCTCGTGGTGAAACTGTAACCCTAAGGATTCCCATTCCATTTGATTAAATTAAACACTTAATCATCACTCATTTTTGTTTCTTTTTGTTTTATTTTTATTTTTATTTTAAACTCAACAATTAACTTTTCTAATCGGTCTAGATGATCACGACCAGTTAGTAGTAGTCTATTACAATTTACATTTCCCTAAGTTCGACTCGGGCCTCACAAGGTGTATATTACTTCGATACGTGCACTTTCGTTTAACGCACGGTAAAATCATGTCACGTTTTTAGCGCTGTTGTTGGGGAAATGGTAAATTTTGGCACTACGAGTGCTACAAGCAGCCACTCTAGGCCACTTTTTCTTTTTATTTGCAATTTTAATCATTGAAATTAATTGTCTATCTTTCATATTCTTTATTTGTCTAGCACTGTACTTACTCGATTTTCCACATCTCAGATACTAGTGCATGGTGAAGACGCATAGTACGGACTACGCATAGTCAACACCTGAGGTTCCACCTTTGGGATCTGAAGATGAGTGGATAAATACACCACCCGAACACATTGAAGAAGAACTTGAGACTTTCACAATGGCCGAGGAGCAAACCATTTGGGAAAAGATTAAAGCTTCTTCTTCCTCTACTTTGAAGGGGCCAATCAAGAAACATGATATCAACATACCTAGTTACAAGATTAACCCAGGGCTGATCCAGTTGGTCAAGTCGCATGCTTTCCATGGGCTAAAGAATGAAGACCCAGTTGCCCACATCAACACCTTTGTGGAACAATGTGATATGGTGAAAGTGGATAGATTTCCACAGGATGCAATTTATCCGTAATTGTTTCCATCTTCTCTAGTAGGAAACACAAGGGAGTGGCTTTACAACCTAGATGATGAGCATGTGGAATCATGGGACATGATGATTGAAGTTTTCTTTGAATGATATTTCCCACCCGAGAAGGCAAATGATCTCGTGAGGAGGATTCATAATTTCAAACAGCAGACAGGTGAAACATACTCAGAGACATGGGAACGTTTCAACATCATGCAGTGGAAATGCCCACATCATGGGCTGGATTTAGAAACTTAGGCAAATATCTTCCATTTTGCCCTTAATGAAGATGCCAAGATTAATTTGGACTCATTAGGGACAAGTTTCTTTTTGAACAATAAAGGCTCAAAGTGTAGAGAAATTTTAAAGAACATGGCTAAGAAGCAATCCTGGGGTGAAAGAGATGCACCAGAGCAGGTCAAAATCGCAGGGGAATCCAAGGCAATTAAAGAATTAAATGAGAAGATGGACCTGATAGAAAAGAGAGTGCTAGCAAAAGTTGATGAATGATCTAATGATGAGGCACATGATAAGTTCATGCGTCAACAACAGGGTTATAGGAATAATGATTATTCATGGAGAAAGGACAAGAAATTCTCTTGGAAGGATCCAAATAACTTTTTGTAGGATCCAGATCAGAAGTTACAACCCAGTGCAGAAGATAAGAGTAATGAGTTTCTCAACTAGGTGATAAAGTGAAATCAAGAGTTGATGAGCACTTTCGACAAACAAATTAAATATCAAGGAGAATTTATGAACCAATTTGGCCAGACTTTGCAGAGTCATGGGGCACAGATGAGGATGCTTGAGATGTCTATTGCATAGATGGCAACTAAAATTGCAAGTTTGAAGAGGCCAACACAATAGGGTTTTCTAGGGAATACTAATGTTCCAGGAGGAAACCACCAACATAAAACAATTTTGTTGAGGAGTGGAAAGAAAATTTTGAACTCCAAGGCCGATGAACCAAGCACACCACAACCAGAAGCCACAGGTGAGGCCATAGAGGATGTCGTAGTCACAGATATAGTGGAGGATGAAGCAAAGAAGGCCACAGAGGAGCCCATTGCAGAGAAAGAGACTGAGAAGAGGATGCCTTATGTGCCACCACATAAGAGGGCACAGACTGTCCTAGTTCCTTATCCAAATAGTCTGAATGAAAAGAAGGTGGATGCACAGTTCAAGAAGTTCCTAGATAGCTTTAGGAAACTTTCAGTCAACATTCCTCTGCTAGAGGCCATTGAGAAGATACCCTCCTATGGTAAGTTCTTGAAGGATATAATTACCAAGAAGAGGAAGATTCCTGACACAGAGGTGGTAGTGCTTAATGAGCAGGTCAGTGCCTTTATTCTGGGAAAATTGCCACCAAAGAGACAAGATCCAGACTGTTTCAATATTTCATGCTACATTGGAAAGGTGAAATTCGGTGAAGCACTATGTGACTCAGGAGCGAGCATCAATTTGATGCCTCTCTCCACTTTCAAGAAACTTGGTCTTAAAGAATCCTGGAGGAGTAACATGACAATCCAACTTGCAGATAATTCCGTTGTAAGGCCTTATGGGATTTGTGAGGATGTTCTGGTCAAAGTGGACAAATTTGTATTTCTGGTAGATTTCATGGTGATGGAAATGCAAGATGAGAAAGGAAATGAGTTGCTTCTAGGTAGACCCTTCCAGGCTACAACTGACATGATTCTGGAAATGGGTAGAGGTCAGTTGACCATGGGCATAGCAGATGACAGATTTGAAATAAGATGCCAGATGGCTCACAATCATCACAGGAGCAAGGACAGTGTAGAAAAATTAGATACTTTGATCACAACGTTTCCATTTGTCTAAGGAAACCATTTCTTGATATGGCTCACATCATGACAAAGGTAGATAAGGGAACACTTGTTGTGGACATCATGGAACAAACAAAGGTGGTTTCTCTTATGAAAGTTGTGGGTTATCCCAATGATGAAGAAGAGGAAGTCCCACTGTCTACTGAGGATGATGCTATAGCAGTTTCCATGCTTGACTCGTACCCACAATTACCTCTTGAAGCTTGCTTGTTCAACATCATGGATGATTGGATGAGAAACACGTCATTGCAAGAATGTGTGAAGATGCTTCGAGTGCTTCCTTGCTACTATGCCAAGAACTATGAAGAACTAGGACCACTGCCACCACCGCTTCAATCTTCTTTGGTCAGCCCATCGGATTTAGAGCTAAAGCCGCTGCCCCCTCATTTGAAATACGCATTCTTAGCGGTTGATGCAAAGCTACCAGTGATCATTTTGGCATATTTGAGTGCCGCTGAGGAAGAGCAGTTGATGATTGTGTTGAAAAATCACTGTGGTGCATTCGAGTGGTCAGTTTCTAACATCAAGGGGATCACCCCTACTCTCTGCCAACACAAGATCTGCCTCGTTGAAGGAGCCAAACCTATGATTCATCCGCAACGTCGCCTCAACCCCATCATGATGGAGGTCGTCAAGAAGGAGGTGATCAAGCTTCTGTTTGCGGGCATCATCTATGCTATTTCAGACTCTACATGGGTGCACCTAACACAGATAGTCCCTAAAAAAGGGGGAATCACGGTAACTCAAAATCTTTCGAACGAGCCTGTCACCACCGGATTGGTAACTAGGTGGCGTGTTTGCATTGATTACTGTCGTTTAAATTTTTCAACTTTGAAAGATCATTTTCCCCTGTCATTCATTGATCAAATTTTAGAATGGCTGGATGGACGCTCTCACTTTTGCTTTTTAGATGGCTATTCCGACTATAACTAGATTTCCATGGACCCTAAGGACCAAGAGAAGTCTACCTTCACTTGCCCTTATGGGACTTTCGCATATCGCCACACTTTTCAGCCTTGCATGCTTTCTATCTTTTCAGATATGGTAGATCATTGTCTAGAGGTTTTTATGGATGACTTTTCCATCTACGGTGCATCTTTTGATGACTGCTTATATAATCTAGACAAGGTTCTACAAAGATGCGAGGACACACATTTAGTCCTCAATTGGGAAAAATGCCACATGATGGTTAGTGAAGGAATAGTGGTTGGACACAAGGTGTCTAGAAAGGGACTAGAGGTAGATCCAATGAAGATTGAGGTTATTTCCAAACTACCCCCACCGAACTCAGTGAAAGGGGTGAGGAGATTCCTTGGTCATGCGAGGTTTTATCGTCAGTTTATCAAGTATTTTTCTAAAATTTCTAAGCCATTATCGAAATTTCTTGAGAAGGATGCGGATTTTTTTATTTCAATGACAAATGTATGCATGCCTTCGAGGTTATCAAGCAAAAGTTGATTTCCGTGCCGATTGTTCAAACTTCAGATTGGAGTAAGCCATTTGAGCTTATGTGTGATGCATCATATTTTGCCATGGTGGTCGTTCTTGGGCAGTGCCTTGAGAACAAACCCACAATTATTTTCTATGCTTCTAAGACTTTGAATGATGCCCAACTTAATTACACCACCACAGAAAAAAATTTCTTGTCGTGGTTTTTGCATTCGAAAAACTTAGGAAATATTTAGTGGGGTCTAAAGTTGTGGTATGGACAGACCATGCTTCCATAAAGGACTTAATGGAAAAGAAAGATGCCAAGCCTAGACTCATTAGGTGGATCCAACTCTTGCAAGAATTTGACATTGAGATTAAGGACAAGGCAGGCATTGAGAATGTGGTTGCAGACCACTTGTCTCGGTTAGAGTGGGTAGATGAGAGAGATACTAACATACCCATTATCGAGACCTTCCCAAATGAGCAAATCCTTTCTATTCAATCTAAGGACCCATGATTTTCACATATCGTGAATTATCTTGCATGCAAAGAACTCCCAGATGATTGAACTTACCAAGAGAAAAGAGGGTTTTCCATTCTTTGAGATATTATTTTTGGGATGACCCTATTCTTTTGAGATAATGTAGGGATGGAATTTTATGTAGGTGTGTACCTGAGAGCGAATATTATAGTGTGCTCAGCCACTGTCATACATTGCCCACCAGCAGTCATCATGCAAGCACGAGGACGATGACTTAGGTATTAGAGAGTGGCCTTTATAGGCCCACACTTTTCTGAGACACCTATGATTATGTGAGGAGGTGTGACTCATGTCAAAGGGCAGGTAACATCTCAAAATGGCAAGAAATGCCCCTCAATGTGCTTCAAGAAGTTGAGGTATTTGATTTGTGGGGCATTGATTTCATGGGACCCTTTGTGTCCTCCAATTCTAATTTATATATCTTTCTTTCTGTTGATTGTGTGTCAAAGTAGGTAGAGGCAATACCCATAAGGACTAATGACGCTGCGGTAGTGTGCAGGTTCGTGAAAGAGAATATCTTTTGTAGGTTTGGTGTGCCACAGATGATCATAAGTGATGCAGGCACCCACTTCACGAACAAGAAATTCACTGCACTATTGAGTATATATGGGGCCAGGCATAATGTAGGTACCCCATACCACCCGCAGATGCAAGGCCAAGTGGAGGTGTCCAATAGAGAGATCAAGATGATCTTGGAATGCATGGTGGCCTCTTCCAGGAAAAATTGGAGTGCACTACTACCGGATGCACTATGGACATATAGGACTGCGTTTAAGACACCTATAGGCACCACACCTTTTAGGTTGGATTACAAGTTGGCTTGTCACTTGCCAGTGGAGTTAGAGCACAAGGCATACTGGGCGCTAAGGAAGCTAAACATGAACATTGATGATGCAGGGAGAAAGTGGATGCTAGAGCTCAATGAGTTGGACGAGCTAAGGATGAATGCATATGAGAACTCGAGGATCTACAAGGAGCGAACAAAGCAAATTCATGATCGCCACATTCAATTGTGAGTTTTCAAGAAGGGTGATAGTGTGCTATTGTTCAATTCAAGATTGAAGTTGCATCCTGGGAAATTGAAATCTCGGTGGAGTGGACCCTTTGTGGTTGAGGAGGTGCAACCCCATGGTGCTATAATGGTGAGAGATGGCGCGAGAACATTCTTGGTGAATGGTCAAAGGCTAAAGCACTACTATGGTTAAGACTACGCAAGGAAAGTGCATGAGATCAAACTCATGGCACTAAAAGAGGAATGAGGAGCATGATTGCATCTAGCCCAAGATGTTAAATGAGGCATTTGTTGGGAGGCAACCCAACTTCTTAGGTAGTTTTCATTAATTTAGCACTTAGTCTCTAAAAATGATACCCTGATATTTGTGTTGAGTATGCAGGCTGGGAAATGGTCGATACCATCGACGCTTGGGTCGATGGTATTGAATTTGGAATAGCAAAAATTTCTACCGAAACTTCAACCAGTTGATACTATCGATGGCCTCGTCGATAGTATCGACATGGGAACAGCGAAAGAGAGGATCAACACAGAAAAAGGTCGATAGTATCGACCGTATTATCGATGGTCGTGAGATGTCTAAAGATTTTCAGACCGGTTTTTCTCAGTAAAGTCGATACCATCGACACCCTGGTCAATGGTATCGACACACCATAAAAAAGAGCACTACCAAACCCTCGCGAGGATCAGAAGTATTCACATGCATCGATACTATCGACACCCAGTCGATGGGTCGATGGTATCGATGGACACATCAACGATCCATGCTTCTCCATCAATGGTCTACATCAACGATTTGAGGACACCGTCGATGGTATCGACACCCCATCGCTACCATCGACACTTTGACGAACCGGGCCCCCGTCATCCAGCCATCGACAACCGTCGATACCAGTGAGCGATGAATTCTACTACCTGTCGATACTATTAACGGATCCATCGATGATATTGACGCACCAACAGTAGCGGCAGCCAACCCTTATAAAAGGGAGTGAAATTCTTCAATCAAGTCTCACACTCTCAAGCCATCTGTTCCACTTTCGAGCCCTAGCAGCCCCGAGCACCCAAAAGCTTAAGAAATCTACACTGACGATCATCCTCACGCATCTCCATCAATGTTGTGGATCTCCATCTTCTTAAATCTTCACCGACAAATCTTCTACGAGCTTTATTGCTAAACCTCTTTCTCTCTCACTCGTTGCCCATGCAACAATGGTGTGATCAGGAGCTTCATCATCCAGGTCTACCCCACCTGCCCTACCTGCGCCGTCAGAAGGATTAGTCCCTCACCTGAGGCTAGTCCACCCATCCCTGTGTTGGGTTTTAGGGGAGATAGAGAAGGTAGCGGAAACAAATTTTTCTTCTCCCAAACCCAGAATAAAGGAATCGTGTCAAGGTCTATTCAATAGGAAGGATGGTTTGTAGAGACATACCTTGTCCCAAGGCTTGCTCAGCGACTTTACCTCACGGCTTGTGTGGTCTTCACCTCCGATCTTGGACGGTGTCTGTGCAGCTCCTGGTCTCACCGAGACTATTGGGATTGACAACTGTCCTTCGAATGGCAGAAGTCTCCCGCCTATGAAGTAGTCCACATGGACCACCTGGAACTCTGATCTCCTTGTTCAACAAGGAATCAGAAGGAGTCGCACCCTCCTATCGGCGTACTAGTCACCGACACACTCTCCTGCCACCAATTACTTTTCTGCAGTTGTCTTTCCCTTGATGTGCCTCCCTTATCGGGTAGCACTTGCTCGGGCTCTCTCGGTTACCAAAACTAGATAGAAAGACAACTTTGTAGAGCAACTGGTGTTCTGAGTTGTACTTTGAGAAGCCCCTAATACCCCTATATATAGGAGGGTCATGTGACAGGGTTCTCTAACCCGGGCAATGCGGGATTAAGGCAGGAGTAGAAGGGTTTGAGATTTTCCACAAAACAACCAACTACGCCACCTGAACCAATCATTTCAAACATGAAACGTTCGGTTGGGGAGCTGAGCCGATCGGTTGACACCTCAACCGATCGGTTGTGACACCTGAGCCGATCGATTCACTTCTGAGCTGATCGGTTCATGGTCCTGGTCTAACTCTAATTGACTTTCAAATTTGTTTCTGATTAATCAAATATTAATCCTTATTCAAATCAATTTGTACAAGTGAAACAAATTGTATTTGCAAAATAGTCTTCTGAGTTTCCAAACGATCTCGGTTGGTCACACGAATCGACCGGTTCAATAATTGAGACGATCGTTTCATGGCACATGAGCCGATCATCTCACCATTTGAGCCAATCAGTTCACCAACCTGAGCCGATCGCTTCATCCCATGAGCTGATCGGTTGGGGCAACAAACTATGCAAAATCAGTTAATTGCAGTTCCAATCAATCTGATATTGTAATCCATCGATCCAACACCTTGAATACAATGATATTGAGCTATCAATTGATTGAGTGTTTAATTGAACTACTAAACTCCTTTAGTAATCAATCTAAACATCATATGTGGATAAAATCCTCTTCTAGGTTAAATCCTATGTGTGTGACCCTGCAAGTCCATTTCACATTGGCAGTGAAAGTCCATAACACTTACGACGTCACAAGCAAAGAGTGGTGTCACACATCGGTGCTACCCAAGTGAAATAGAAAGTTGGAGAACAACTTTTAATCCTAAAATCCATGAATGGTGTTACAGTGAATGTATAATTCCTTTGTCGCTGATATCCCGAATGAACTCAAGGCATGGAACAGTCATCCTGTCAATGTTCATTCACTTTCTTGATCTCAGAGTAGATTGGAGGAGATATGTATGACATCAATATCACATACTGATTCACACATGTGTGTGCATGCCTATCTCAATCCTACTCATCAAGTGGCCATGGATATCAAACTCCCTTAGGAAGGACAAATCCCATATGTATCACTCACCCCTGAAAAGCCCCATGTGTCAAAGCCACCCAATCATCACCTTTATAATAACCCATGTTTCAGGACTGCATTTGATGATGTCAAAGTGTATCCAATGACATGTGTTGAGTGTAGTGACTTCAGGTCAATGAATCAAACTCACCACCATCACCGTGAGAACTCAATGTGACTACCATATCATGGTTCTATGTGTCAAACTCACAGTGGGTCTGTCCTATACACTTGTTCTCTAACAAGTACCTATGTGTTTGGTTTGATATCTCCATATCATGACTAACGAGATTATGTCATCAACCAACACCACAATCTAGTCTTGTGTGTCATTGTTGTCTATCTACCTTCCACAATGACATCTGACTAGGGACATAATAAGAGTGTACAAACTCTTAGCATCCATATGATCTCATCGTTCAGGTCCTCAACCTGAAAGCATACGTCATTGAGTACTGTCATTCTCTAGACATTCAATATGTTCTATCATTATCTCATATGACTAAACCAGAAAGAATTAGAAGCTTGCCATTGATGCTTATCAAATCAATCTTAATGTATCCCACCAATCATCCTATGATTTGCTCTTAGGGCATACATACCAACAGACTCCCACTTGCACTATGAGCCAATCACCCTTGAATCATATTCATAGTGATCTTCAAACATGTCCCACATGTTACTGTGCTCTAGTGCTAACATAGTGTGTTATGGAAACACCTTGCCAAAGTCGGTATTAATTGCATGTCTCTCGTCTCTTCATTGTACGTCACATGTATGAGATGGAGTTGCGATAATATGTGATCTAGTATTCCTTTGCGAACCTTTAGCCACATTGCATGACCAAGTACTCCTTACTTGTCATCAAAGATCGGAATATCTATAAGTTCATCTCATGAACATACAGATCCATATAGTATCCACTAATGTTCTCTAACACATGGATACTCGGCCTTTTCCTTTTAAACAGCTTTCTTGGAACATTTCCATTAACAAACATTCACTTTTATATATCTCATATATATTGCGATTAATTTTATGTCCTTTTCGGAAGTTCGCATCGATGTAACTCTTTACAGTGAACCCTTCCTTATTTCCATAGAACTAGTACTTCTCAAGTACTTATCAAGTTCTTATGATAATCCAGTAACCCTTATTGGAACTAGACAAACATCCACTCTTCATGTCCCACATATGATTTATCAAGATGAGCACATCATATTGTCATGTCCTACATACAAGATGATGAATGCACTTTATTTTGCTATGTCTATATATGCAAGATAATGGGATGATTACATACATGATAGATCCATATCTATTCTTATTGTTCCCATCCTTCATAAGAATTGGACACTTGGCCTTGGGATATTAACTCCATGGATATATTTTCTCCCACTGAATCTGTGCATACTGAACCTTTCAGTATAGATTGCCAATGTATGCTCTCTCTTTTTCAGGTCAAGAGGTTTTCGAGAACTATATCTATAGATCTCTATTCCTATCACATAGGAAACATCTATATCTTCCTTAAAGATAATTTCCACTTTGGATTTCCATTCTAGAACATTTCCATTTTACATCAACATGTGGAATGTGAATACGCTCCCACTAAATCACAGATCCCTTCAAACCCTTTGACTATATCATCAAATTAAAGATCACAGTTCTAAGTTGCTTGTACTCAATCAATCACATTGATTAGTCCATTGTAACTTATAGACTTCATTTGCATTAATGGATTCATAAACCTTATAGGTTGTGTCACATACACGTCCTTGTTTTATCCCTCATAGGAATGCAGTTTTAGTATCCGTATGCCAAATTTCTTAGTCATTAAGTTGCAATCAACAAGCATCATCCTTCTCAAAATGTCATCCATGTGTCTTAACACCTAAGACTCATTCACACTTATGGATTTCATCCCAATGAATGCTACCATCAAGGTCATACCTTATGGTTCACATGGAAGTCATTTATGATGTAATGGTCATAAACCATAACTCAGAATCCGGTTCCTCATATTCATCTAGATAGTTGTCTCATCACATGACCAAATCATCTCATAGATAATTGAGGTGTATCTGTCAAGGAATTTTGAGAACTCACAACACTTTGTGATTCTTAATATCCTTTATTAGTGTGGGGTATTCTTTATTTAAGAAGAATTTAGTTATTTGATAATCATCCTCTAACTCCTTAGAGTATGACTCCTTTTTGATTTAGACATCACCATGTCTTAATCATGAGTTCACTATGATACACTATCATACTCACTCATAAGGTTCTGAAACATTTGGTTCAAGTATTTCATTCATTGATCTCATCAAGAATTAACACTTTACCAAATTCGTACTTCATCTATGATATTATTGAACACTTTAAGATATTCATATTGGTATTTCATTAAACACCATTTGAAGTATTAGCATTTATTCCAATAGGCATGTAAATACATCACATGTATTATACCTAATAGGATAATCATTCTCCCACTACCACTTAGTGAAGATTGATTAATCATGTCTAAGAGATTCATGTCTCTTACTGGTTCTCTAACCAAAAGAGTCTAGATTTATCCATCATATGGAAACTAGAAATGAATTTCTCATGATCTACGCTAATTTGATTGTTTGAGTTATCAATAACTTTTAGGTATCACTTTATCTTATGCATACCAAGTACCAAAAGATAAACAACGCATTGCCACAAAGATTGAAACATGAATTTTATTAATTGCCATTATTGTCATACGATATGCAAAAAATAATGTGTTTCTTTCTATTAACAAATACGAAATAGTAGTTCATAACTCTATTACATGCCTTTAAGGCTGAAAATAAACTAAAGTACTCCTATCTATGGCGGCAACACTTGCCCCATGTATTGGGTGCTTTACACTTTATATCTTGGTATCATATACCTCAAAAAGTGTTATAAGTTTATTTCATGACACCTTCAGGTGGAGACGTCTATCGCCTCTTTCTTCTTTAGTTCTTCCAGATAGTGTGGACAATTCCTTTTCCAATGTCTTAGCTTTTAACAATGGTGGCAATTGCCTCTCTTGGTTACACCTCCCTTGGCCTTGAGAGTTGAAGATGACTTGGGCTGCTGATTAGCATCAGAACCTTTCTTAACCTTGCCCTTGCCCTTGTGCTTGGACTTGCCTTTCTTGCTGTTGATCATCATCACATGCTTAGCCTTTTCCTTCTTCATCTGTGTCTCGACTGTCCTCAACATGCCCAACAACTCTGTCAATGGCTTGTCAAAGTTGTTCATGTTGTAGTTCATCACAAACTGACTGTAGGATTCTGGAAACGATTGTAGTATCACGTCAGTAGCCAACTCTTGGATCAGAGGAAATCCCAGTCTTATCAGGTTCTCTACATACCCAATCATCTTGAGCGTGTGAGGACCAACTGGATCTCCTTCTGTCATGACACACTTGAATAGTACCCTGGAGACATCATATCTCTCTTGCCGTGCTTGATCTTCATACATGTTCTTGAGATGCTGAATCATCTCAATGACACCCATGTTCTCATGTTGTCTCTACAACTCATGGTTTATGGAGCACAACATCAAACACTTTGCATAAATGGCATCATCAGAATGCTTCTTATAAGCATCCCTTTCTGCCTTTGGTGCGGTAGGAGCAGGTTCCTCTGGAACTGGAGTATCTAGGACATAGAGATTTCGCTCTTGAGTGAGAACAATTCTCAATGTCCTAAACTAGTCGTGGAAGTTAGTCCCATTCATCTTGTCCTTTTCAAGGACCAATCACAATGAAAAGTGATTGTTGTTTGTTGTCATTTGAAATACAAAAGGAAACATATGCAATTTAGTCCAAAACTCAATTTTGACTTATTTGATTGATTTGAAAGGTTGATGATATAATTAGGACTTTAATTAATTATCGCTCCCACTATTTTGTTCAAATTGATAGCCCTCACCATCAATTCGGAAGATTGCAGCGTACAATCTTCTAGTGGGTCAAGATCCTAAAATCCTTTGAGTCATGGACCAGCTAGGGCTGTCACCCACAACTTAGATCTTACAGGTAGGCAACTTTTTCCAATTGCATCATATGCAACTCTTGAAAGATGTCATATGCAACTCCTTTCCATGATCACCTCCAAGCCTCAAGGTGCTAGATCCTATCTAGGTCACCTTGTTAAGTCCAACCCAAAGCCAACACGATGAATATGCACCCTTCTAGAGCAGATCCACATATTCATCCTTCACACTTCCACGAGATAGATGATGCACCATGCTAGGGCTTGCCCACACTTGGCCGATCAAGATTTTCACGTGTGTCGCATTTGGAAAGCATCTAAAACTTTAATATTTAATGAGGGGTTTGGTTTTTATAGGTACATATACATATCCAATCACCACAATATATAGTACATATCATATACATGCTATATCCCACAGAAAACATGTGAAATGATAAAAGCGATGACTATGACCATCCTAATGTGATTCCTTGAGCCAAGAGGAATCACAGTCATCTAGGTCTACATCACATATCCAACCTGTTCATCAACTCATCACATGAATGACCTGCTCACCCTAGCTAGTCGTCTGGGTGCCATCAGTCGATCGGTTGGCTCCTCCAACCGATCGGTTCGCCTGGTCATCGTGCATCTCCTCAGGTCGCCACCCGCTCGTCTTGCTCCTCGAGACGATTGTCTGGATCGCCAACCGATTGATTCATGCCTTGAATCGATCATCTCGGATGTCGTCAAATTGTCCTCCGTTCTTTGACATAATAGGAAATAAAAGTTCTATCCTATTTACATTTGATTTGAGAAACCCCGAATTACATTTGGGGGGGAGGAAAGGTAGGAAAGAAATCTCGAGTTATCTCGAGTTACATCAGAAATAGGATATAGGGAATCGGTGCGCATACCGAGATGTAAGCAACTACATTTAACCAAGCCCACATATAGGGTTTATTGGCCATAACCACGCTATACATCCACCATAAAACTCATTTAAGGGTGACGCATATCGAGTACATTCATATTACATATCATATATGTATATTGGGATTTGTGGATTTAGAATTGGAAAAGGAAAAAACCAATTTTATTCGCATCGTATGAAATAAAGTATAGAGCAGTTGACGTGGCTCTGATACCACTGTTGGGTTTTAGGGGAGACAGAGAAGGTAGCGGAAACAAAATTTTCTTCTCCCGAACCCAGAATAAAGGAATCACGTCAATGTCTATACAATAGGAAGGATGGTTTGTGGAGACATACCTTGTCCTGAGGATTTCTCGGTGACTTTACCTCGCGGCTTACGCGGTCTTCACCTCTGGTCTTGGACGGTGTCTGTGCAACTCCTGGTCTCACCAAGACTGTTGGGATTGACATCTATCCTATGAGCGGCAGAAGTCCCCCGCCTCTGAAGTAGTCCACACGGACCACCTGGAACTCCGATCTCCTTGTCCCATAAGGAATAGGAAGGAGTCACACCCTCCTATCGATGTACTAGTCACCGACACACTCTCCTGCCACCAGTCACTTTTCTACAGCTGTCTTTCCCTTGCTGTGCCTCCCTTATTGGGAAGCACTTTCTCGGGCTCTCTCTCGATTACTAAAACCAGAGAGAACGACAACTTTGCAAAGCAACTGGTGTTCTGAGTTGTACTTTGAGAAGCCCCTGATACCCCTATATATAGGAGGGTCATGGGATAGGGTTCTCTAACCCGAGCAATACGGGATTAAGGTAGGAGTAGAAGGGTTCAAGATTTTCCACAAAACAACCTAATGTGCCACCTGAACCGATCATTTCAAGCATGAAACGGTCGGTTGGGGAGATGAGCCAATCGGTTGACACCTCAGCTGATCGGTTGGGACACCTGAGCCAATCGGTTCACTTCTGAGCCGATCAGTTCATGGTCCTGGTCCAACATAAATTGACTTTCAAATTTGTTTCCGATTAATCAAATATTAATCCTTGTTCAAATCGAATTTGTACAAGTGAAACAAATTGTATTTGCAAAATAATCTTCTAACTTTCCAAACAATCTTGGTTGGTCACACAAATCGACCAGTTCAACAATTGAGCTGATCGTTTCATGGAACATGAGCTGATCGTCTCACCAGTTGAGCCAATCGGTTCACCAACCTGAGCCGACCAGTTCATCCCATGAGCCGATCGGTTGGGGCAACAGACTACGCAAAATCAGTCAATTGCAGTTCCAATCAATCTGATACTCTAATCAATCGATCCAAAACCTTGACTATAATGATATTTAGCTATCAATTGATTGAGTGTTTAATTGAACTACTAAAATCCTTTAGTAATCAATCTAAATATCGTTTGTGGATAAACTCCACTTCTAGGTTAAATCCTATGTGTGTGACCCTACAGGTCCATTTCACGTTGGCAGTGAAAGTCCATAATACTTATGACTTCACAAGCAAAGAGCAGTGCCTAGTCACTCATCGGTGCTACCCAAGTGAAATAGAAAGTTGGAGAACAACTTTCAATCCTACAATCTGTGAATGGTGTTACAATGAATGTATAATTCCTTTGTCACTAATATCCCAAATGAACTCAAGGCATGGAACAATCGTCCTGTCCATGTTCATTCACTTTCTTGATGTCAGAGTAGATTGGAGGAGATATGTATGACATCAATATCACATACTGATTCACACATGCATGCACACGCCTATCTCAATCCTACTCATCAAGTAGCCATGGATATCAAACTCCCTTAAGAGGGACAAATCCCATATCTATCACTCACCCCTCAAAAGCCCCATGTGTCAAAGCCACCCAATCATCACCTTTATAACAAACCCATATTTCAGGACTGCATTTGATGATGTCAAAGTATACCCAATGACATGTGTTGAGTGTAGTGATTTTAGGTCAAAGAATCACACTCACCACCATCACTGTGAGAACCGACTATGACTACCATATCATGGTTCCATGTGTCAAACTCACAGTGGGTCTGTCATGTACACTTGTTCTCTAATAAGTACCTATGTGTTTGGTTTGATATCTCCATATCATGACTAATGAGATTCTATCATCAACCAACACCACTATCTAGTCTTGTGTGTCATTGTTGTCAATCTACCTTCCACAATGACATCCAACTAGGGACATAATAAGAATGTACAAACTCTTAGCATCTGTATGATATCATCATTCAAGTCCTCAACCTGAAAGCATACGTCATTGAGTATTGTCATTCTCTACACATTCAATCTGTTCTATCATTATCTCATATGACTGAACCCGAAAGAATTGGAAGCTTTCCATTGATGCTTATCAAATCAATCTTAATGTATCCCACCAATCATCCCATGATTGGCTCTCAGGGCATACATACCAACACCCCGGAGGTTAAAAAGCTGTACAAGGATCTATGGAAGCACTCCATTGAGACAACCCGGTATGGAGACTGGAAGTTGATCAAGGATCTGGGTTTTGAGGCCAATATGGCCTATGTGGTGCAGGGACAATTGAGCGATTCCCCTAGGTTGTGCCGTGACCATGCCGACGGTCATCCATTCTTCAGCGGGTGGCCCACTTACAAGGAGATTGTCATCGAGTTCATGACATCTCTGGACATTTGTGTCATTCCCAATGAATTAATACTAGCGCGCACAGAGTGGAAAGAGGGGCACGTTTATTTCCACCTCTACAACAAGGACTATACGATGACCCTTCGCAAGTTCAACGTGATTTATGGGTGGACCCATAGCGACCATCGTTAGCTAGCGCACAATGCGGATTACGGTGCCATGATTGTAAATCTAGTTACTGTACCGACGGGGTACTCGATCAGCTAGCAGAATGCCTCCATAGCTAATTTTGAGCATCCATTTGTCAAGATCTTGCACCGGATTCTCTACAACACCTTCTTTGCAAGATCGAAGCTGTCTCAAAGCAAATTTTAGGAGACAGACCTGTTCTTCCTTTATAATCTGCTGGAGAGGACACCCGTCAATTTTGTAGCCTTCTTCCTCATGCGCATAATGGTGATTAAGAGGAACACTTTTCGCAGGGCCCCCATTTATTTTGGGGGTCTAATTACGCCAATTTCAATGTACCTGGGCCTGGATCTGTCTGGGCTACCCAAGATGGAGTGCAAGAACACGCTCAATTTGAGCCATTTTATGAATGTGGGCCTCGTTGAAGCCCATCATGGCATCGTCTATGCCACCTGCCATGTGGCAGGAGTCTTTCAGAGGAGGGAACTGACGGACCCTGCTTTCAACATCAGGCCTGGACAAAGCTACATGTGGCCAATCATTGATGTTGATGAGGATGAGGAAGAACAAGCTGAAGAAGTGGAAATTCAAGATGGTGACGATGATGAAAAAGAGGAGGAGGAAGCCACCATTCCTCTTTGATGAAGGGTTGCTTCGTGAAAGCATCCACGACACTATGGAGCTTCCTCTTCTTCCCAGCCACCGCTACCACAACCCTCTCAAGGTGGAGAGGATGTCTATTCAATGCAGGGGATGTATACAAAGCTGTAGGATATTCAGCAGATGCATCACCAACATACCGCCTCTTTTGCGGGAATTCAAGAAACAACAAACCGGCTGTTTGAGAATCAATAAGCAATCTACAAGAATGAGCGCCTCCTCTTCTCCAACCAAGAAACCATCTACAACATGTTGCATAGGATGGATATGCAGCAACAACTATTTTACGACCACTACTGCAACCAGAACTTTTTTGGAGGATACCCATAGCCACCACCGATGCCCCCATCTGATATGTCATTCCAAGGGCATTATCCTTCTTGGGATTCTAGCGGCCACCAATACCCGCCACACCCACCACCGGAGCAATAAAGGGGTATCACTGTTCCACCTCTTAAGTTAGGATTTCGACTATGAGGCCATAATCGAGTTCAAGCTTGGGGGGTGCTGGAACAACATCTATCTAGTTTATTTTATTTTATTTGATCTTTTATTTGTTTTTGCAATTTTCATTTTTCTTTATCTTAGTTTTCTCAATTGCTAGATTTACTATTTTCTAGGATCCACTATCTATGTAGTGTAATCAGTGGAGTCTAATTTAATTGCATGTCATCTCATTTTCACTTGGGGCTTTGTGAGAAAATGATTTTTAATGAAAAATCCTTAAGAAATTGTAAGTTTGTCTTGTGAGAACTTGAGGACATTTCTTATGAAACTCATTGGGCAGATAAACTTAAAAACATATGAACATGATTGTGTATCTGTATGGTTCATGTTAAGAGGATTGATATGGATGTTGAGCCTAAACCAACCAAATGATAACATGACTTTAATTTGAAGTGAGAGAGAGAGAAACTCCTTGATTAATTGGTACACAATTTAGTAAGGAGGCACATATAATTCTATCTGAAGGTTCTGTCAATTAGTCTTGTGATCTGATCCACCGCAATTTCATTCACTCTCCACCATAAGAAATGGGAGCACATTATTGTCTTTCACTCTTTGATTGCATCCCACATAGATAGGTCATGCATTATAGTTATTTTGCATATTTTGCAGAAAAATGGAAAAAGAAAGATATAGAGTAGTTATACATGCACATTATCCTTAGGTGCATGTCATTTAGTTGCATAATTGTCATAATAAAGTGCATTCAAATCTTTTGAGCATATAGTTGTACATCATGTGTTGTATGTTCTTTTGAAAAATTAAAGATGTTGAACTTGTTCCATACCCTCTGAATAGAATGCATCAAATGTGCCAATTAGAAAAAAAGAGAAGGAAGCCCAACAAATAATCCATTACCATTTATGAAAATGAGGGCTTGAAAAAATGAATGAAAAAAAAAGAAAAAAGTATGAATAAGAGGAAGAAAGGAACATGTTCTCACCCACAATTTAGGAAGAACAAGCACATGGTGTACTTACTTAGACATTCCATCTCATTTTGAGACAGAATGATAGTGCATGCATCATTTCACAGAAAAAATGTAGCATTAGGGCATTTTCATCATGATAGGTCATTCATTTTTGTTTTTGCATGATCGATTGTACTGTGTTTCCATTTCTTCCATAGCCACCCATTCCATTCACTCTTTGCTCTAAGTGGTAGGCTACCCATGATATTAGCCTCATTCATGTATATCAGGAGATCTGCTTCCATTTAGATGGTAGTTAGGAAATGAGCAACGTAGATAGGAGATCACAAGATGCACCAAGCCTGAACACGAGGATTTTATTATATTAACTGCTTTACTTGATAGTGTTCGTGATCTTAGGATGGATATCTCTCACGAATGATTATTGTCACTTTAAGGGTAGTTTTCATTCTGTGGTTGGTAAGGGCCAGTATGTGAATTGCAGGTAGGAATCATATTGAGATATCAATTTTGTGATTATGTTCTTTAGTTGACCCTCTCAATCAAATTTTAATTTTTTTTGCTCGAGGACGAGTAAGATTCAAGCTTAGGGGAGTTTGATGCAGTGAATTTGAGTCACATTTATAGGCTAGTTTTATACTTGTTTTGTGTGGTTATGTGTCATTTTATGACTATAATAGCATGATTCATATTCCTTTAGCCTATAATCACTATATGCATCAAACTTAGTTTATTTTATCTTATTTTGTATAAATTATTAGAATTTTTGGATTTGATTTGTGTTCCTCTCTATGTTTCAGGCACTTTGTATATCTGGACCCGTCGATACCATCAACGACTCTGTCAATACCATCAACATGGTGTCAGTACCCAGGCCGGAGGGAGAGCATCCAAGTCGATACCATCGACCAAATCTGTTGATGGTCTCGAGATCGTCTCAGCAGGAATTAAGTCAAGCACGTCGATACTATCGACGACACCGTCGATAGTATTGAGAGTTCACCAGGTTCTAGCGACGGATTCCATTGTTTTTAGCATCGGAAGTGCACCTTAATGTGTTGATACCATCGACACCCTATCGATGGTATCGACGCCATCGGATCAGAGTTGCACCCAGAACTGCTATGATTGAACAGCTGCGATCTTTTGCCGGTCATAAGTCATGCCTATACCTAAGAAAAGACGGCCAAGACCTAAGGATCACGTTGCACTCAGCCGAATAAGTTCCGAAAGGAGAAGAGTGAAGAACGGAGCCCAGAGCTATGCCCCGAGAGATTCCAGAGCCGCAGATAGAAGATTTCACTGCCGCAAGGCTGCAGATCGTGCATCTCCCATTGAGGATCACCCAGATCTTCTCCGTTTCAGGGGTTACATCATATTTTCTCTCGTTTCCCCATGTCTTCCTCTTTCTTCTCCATGTGTACTATTGAGATGAACATGCGGGGCTAATCCTCATTGTCCTTAGGACCTCGAGTAGCCCAGGGAATTGTTGTATGACAATTTTACAATAATTATCATAATTTGTCTCAATCTCCCTGATATGTTATCGTGTTTCTATCACAATTTTCTATGATTGATCACCATAGTTAATTTCTAATACTTTTAATTGCTTTTGACAATGGATTAGTGGTTGAAAAGGCATGATTAACACATTAACTAATACATTCCTTAGACAAGGTAATGTAAGGTTAATGGTGGATACCTAGAGAATTCATTAAAGCACTTAGATCTAGGGTATAAGTTACTACTGATATGGAACTGACCTAGAACTAGGTAGTGAATTGTATTGCGGAAGCAAGCAATTCTAATTAGAGGCCAAAATTAGGGATAAGGTGTGAATTATGATAGTTGTGTAGAATTTCATATAGTGAGACCTTGCGGTGAAACTGTAACCCTAAGGATTCCCATTCCATTTGATTAAATTAAACACTTAATCATCGCTCATTTTTGTTTCTTTTTGTTTTATTTTTATTTTTGTTTTAAACTCAACAATCAACTTTTCCAATCGGTCTAGCTGATAGTGACCAGTTAGTAGTAGTCTACTACAATTTACATTTCCCTGAGTTCGACTCGGGCCTCACAAGGCCTATATTACTTCGATATGTGCACTTGCGTTTAGCACACGGTAAAATCGTGTCAGGTGGCCACCCTAAATACTATGAGGTAGCAACCTTTACGTCTTGTCTACCACTTATGTATACATAGGGGTCTAGGGTGGCTACAGATTAAGTGGGATAGTTTAGGAAATCAATATAGGAAGCAGTAGCATTTCAAGGTAGAACAACCATTCTAGAGGTAGAACGGTCATGTTCTCCCAGGGTGGATGAATGGACAGTCAAGGTCGAACAACCATTTCAAAGTCGAATGGACATTTTAAGGTTGTGACGTAGTCATTCTGGTTGGAACGATCATTCTAGGTGAAGGTGGAATTATTTGTGAAAGGGGTTTGAGTAGATAGGGAATTTGTGTAAATGACCATTCTAGAAAAATCATTTTGTGACCAGAAACCTATGTAGGGTAGGGATGAGATGAAATTGGAAGTTGAAGGAGTTTTGAGGGATCATGATGTTTGTTTGGTCTTTGCTTTGTTTTTTTGTAACTCAACTAATCTTGGAGGCAATTATTTCACTTAGATAGTTTCTTGCTCAAATTATGATGTTCCTTACTTATTTGACTCTTTAAAGACTTGGGGTAGGATAGACTTAAATACACTATCTCCTTGGGTTTGTCTTACTATGAAATATTTCTATAGGTCATCTCTTCCTCCAAAATCCATCATGTAGTCTCCAAGGCACATAAGAAACATACATAAATGCATTTTATGATAATATAAACTACTAGGGAAATTCATGAATAATAAAAAATCCATCAATAATGATTGATATGACACAATAGGAAGACCCAATTAAGGTCTTGATCTGTGGAGTGATTGGCTTTTGACATAGGTGGTTGACAATTTTTAACCTTGAGGGTTTATGGCCATCTAACCTTGGTGGTCTATGGATACTTGACCTTGAGGTTATGACTTCTAACGTAGGTGGTTGATGGCTACCAAACTTGAGGGTTGATTTCTTATGACTTAGATGTTGGACAACCTTTTAACCCAAACCGTCCATGTCTATCTAACTAAGAGGGTCAATGGGTTCCCTGACCAAGTGTTTGATGGGTTCCATGGCCATGTGCTTGATGGGTTTTCTTGCCAAAAGGGGGGATGGTTTAACTAGTTATGGGTTATATTAGCTTTTTGATTACCTAGAGTATAGATATCAACACCCCCACTGCCCTATGCTTCACTTTCAAAAAGGTCTTTGGAACATGGTTGGAGAAAAGGCGGGTCAATGAAAAGTTGGTTGGGTGTTCATGAGCTTATTTGGTGTTTTTCTACATTTCTTTTGAGGATCCAAGTATAAAGACCAACATATTTTCCCTAGATCAAGTAATATCAATACTCGTTGTGGTTTTCCCTCTCTTCTTTCTTACTTAACAATGGCTCTTAGGTAACTATAGATCTAGCTTCATTTGGCTAAAGATATCTCCTTTATACCATATTTCACCTAGTTGAAGTTGTATCTTGCTTCGATGAGAATGTTGGTGGGTTGTTTGATGGAGTTTTAATATTGGGTTGTGATAACCTTTGTTGGATTTCATGATATTCACTAAAGGTTAGTCATATGACATTGTTTTGCCCTTTTTGGTTTGAAAGACTACAAGAAAAACCTGAATAATGCTAAGAACATGCTAGCTATTCTAAAAGACAACCTTTATGGATATTTGAGTAGTCTAATGAGTAATATCTAGTTTCCTTACCCTCCTTTGTATTGAAGTATGATCTATGATGGATACAATTAAACTTTCTTGATGATTTAATGTTTAAATTTGAAATAGATATAATTTTTATAAAATGGTAATTATATGGATTGTTGGGTTACATGTTGTGGAAATATGAATTTATAATTTTGTTACTAATTGTATTTCTAAGATGACAATATTAAGATTTTCTAGCCATTATGATTTTGAATATCATGATATACATGGTTTTTGTGCAAAAATGGAATTTGTATGCTTACTATTGCCCTCATCAGATGTCCCTCATGTTAAGGAGCTTGAAAACAAAATTTGACATGGTTTTTATTGCTCGAATGTGAAGATAACTACACCTTTTTAAATAAAAGTTGAATCTTTATGAGGACTTGGCCTTGTTATGAAAGAAATTGATGTTAGGTTAAGTAAGTAGAATTTGTTGCATGATATGGGGCTTTCTAAAGCTTATATGATTTTCACTTGAATAAAGGTGGTGTATGTATGTCAAAGAACCATTTATTACCCAAGTCTAAACTCCAAATGACTAGAAAGTCAATAACATTAGGACCCAGGTTTTCATCCCTAGCATGGTATTAGCAAGTGCAAGTGTGGAACTCTAAAATATTATACATGAACAAATATCTAGAAGCATGCACCAATATATTTTCAAAAATTGATAAGTATTATTAAGCAACATTCTTTATTACAATATTCCAATTACATATTGATAGTAAATTATACAAGTTTGATCGTGTACACTAGCTAAGATCATACTAGAAGTACACATGAAAACATGTTCACATGCCATCAACTCTCGATCTATCTATAAGTCTAAAGCATACATGAAACAAGCAGGTCAACACACAAGGTGTTGAGAATAAGGAAAAAAGATACATATGTTTTTATCCAAAGTTTTCATAATTTAAAAAGATTTTAGAAGTAAATGAACAAGAATAAATAATTTAAGTACATAGAAAAAATGAGATCTCATAACAAAAATTAGAACCCATTTTTTATGTCATTTTTCCCTACTATACTAGAAATATCATGTTCATAAGGCCTTTGACCATCTTCCCATAGGAAGGGTCCGTGAGGGTACTTAAGGCTTAATGCCATTAGATAACCCTATTTATCAACATGGTCTATCGTATCTTGACAACTCAAGCAGGATGCCCAACTTTATGCCCTTACCTTGAAAATATAGGTAGGTGCACAAAGTTAGTATAGTGGAGTTCTATTTTATGTGTTCAAATTATTAAATAAACAAGACAAGGCATTGAGTACAATACTACAATACTAATGTAAATAAATGAGTAAGCAAACAAACATACATGCATACCAATTTTCAAGCATGATAACTATAGTCATTTAATTATTAAATCCCATACATGTATCAGATATTCATAACCTATCATTGATCATATAGATCATAAGCAATCACCTAGTTAAGAACAAATTTACATGTATGCATTAGATTCTCATAATTAACTAAAACTAGCTTCATTTTAGGATTTTGGACAATTTTACATTCCAAATTGATTATTTACATGTTTGATAGTCTTTTGCTGATTTACAACCATCATGAACGTGTGGTTCATTTTTTTTTGAAGTCATTTTAAGGTTCCATTAATTCTATATGATTACTAAAAGATTTATGTCAAATTTGCACATTTTCAGGCAAAATCACTTGTAATAGGGAAAACAAGGTCATGTGTCATGCATTCAAGAGGTCCAAGCATAAAAGATGACACATATCATCCAGGGTTGGACATAAGAAGAACATACTAAGATTAGGAGGAAGTCCCCAAGCTCTAGGCATCATACACCCATAATTAGGTTTAACATCTTAGCATACATGCTATTATGAATTATGTTCATCATCAGTATAGGTCAATATAAGATTTATATGGGGCATCCACATCAATCTAATCATAAGGAAGGTTATTTTCTGATTTAGAAGGGTAACTCATAAGATTATGACTATATCGAGAAAGAGCATAGTGTTGGTATGTATGCCTGTAGAGCCAGTCATATGATGATTGTAATGTCATACTTTGCAAATGATTTGAATAATAATAATAAAGGCAATTTCCATCTATATGTTTTAACTATTTTTGAGATAATAGTATTACATGATAGATGTCTAGAGAATGACAAAACTTAATGACGCATGTCTTCAAGTATGTGACTTGAACAATGAGATCATACAAATGTTAAGGGTATGTACACTCTCACTAATGTCCCTAGTCGGTTGTTAATGTGGAAATAACCATAGACATCAATAACACAAAAGACTAGAGTGTGTGTTGGTTGATGACAAAATCTCATTAGTCATGATATATGATATCAAACCAAGCACACAGATACATGTTAGAGAATAGTGTATCGGACAGACCCACCGTAAGAGTGATGCATGGAAACCACACTTGGTTAGTCAGGATCATCTCTTATAGTTTAGGTGGTGACTATGGTTCTTAGGCCTAAAATCATTGCACTCATCACATGTGGTTGGGTACACTTCGGCATCATCAAACACAGTCCTGAAATATGGGTTGTTATAAAGGTGATGATTGGGTGACTTTGACACATGGGGTTCTGACTGTGAGTGATAGATATGGAATTTGTCCCTCCTAAGGGAGTATGATACCTTGGCCACTTGATAAGAGAGACTGAGAAATACATGGCCATGTACATGTGAGTCAATATATGATATTGAGCTTGCATTTATCTCAGATAGTCTGCTCTAGTTCAAGAAACATGGATTGAACATTTGTATAGGATGACAAGTCCATTCCTCGAGTTCAATCCGAATATCAGTGACAGAGGAACTATACAGTAACTATAACACCAATCACGGATTGTAGGTTGAAAGTTGTTCTCCAACTTTCCTTTTCACTTGGGTAGCACTCATGTGCGACTAGGCACTGCTCTTTTCTTGTGATGTCATAAGTTAGTTACGGACATTCACTGCGAATGCGAATTGGAACATATAGGGTCACACACATAGGATTAACCTGGAAGAGGAGTTTATCCATGAATAATTTATTACTAAAGTGTTTAGGTACTCAATTAAACATTCAACCAATAGACTTGACTCAGAATAATCAAGTTCAAGTATTGAACCAACTGATTAGAGTGTCATATTGATTGAGAACTGCATTGACTAAGTTCTGCACAACCTGGACTACCAACCGATCAACTCATGGTTAGTGAGATGACTAGTTCACTCTGGTGAACCGGTCGATTCACATGGACCTAACGAGTAGGTGTTGGGTTTCCCAGTTCATGAGAAAAGATCCTCGTTTCACTTATTCAATTTGATTGGGGCAAGAATTAATCTTTGCATTACTTAGAAACAAATAAGGAAAGTCAATTGTGGGCAAGTCTGGGAAGTGGAACAACCGGTTCACAGGGTGAATTGATCGGCTCACCGACCCAAATGACCGGTTCAGTTGTGAAATGTTTGGTTCGCCTGCCGCAAAGCAATCAGTTTGTGGAATATCCGGACCCTTCTACTCCCGCACAGATTGGGAACCCTGACCTTGCCCTCTACTATAAATAAAGGGGTACATGGGGCTTCTCAGAATACACAACTCAGAACATCAGTTGCTCTGCAAAGTTGTTGTTCTCTCTGGTTGTGGTAACCTGAGAGAGCCCAAGCAAGTTCTACCCATCCAGGGAGGAACAACGAGGGAAAGACAACTACAGAAAAGAGATTGGTGGTGGGAGAGTGTGTCAGTGACTGGTACACTGATAGAAGGGGAAAAATCCTTCTAGTCTATCCATCAGGCTGACTAGAGTTCCCCATAGTCCGTGTTGACTATCTATAAAGGTGGGAGATTTCTGTCGCTCAGGAGGATGACTGGCAATCGCAGTCCAAGTCAAGACCAGGAGCTACATAGACACCGTTGAAGACTAGGTGGTTGATGATCGCACTAGCTTTGAGATATTGTCACTGAGCAAGCCTCAGGACCTGGTATATCTCGCTAAACCATCTTTCCTAATGCATAGTTATTGATGCAATCTGCTGGTTATGGGTTTGTAGTTAGATAATTTTTTTGTTTCCACTGCCTATTATGTCCCAAAAAACCCAACACATAGTTCATGTCATATATCACGTAAGAGGTTAAAAAGGGCGACATTAGGGACACAAACCCCTCTTAGCACAATAGGGATCGTCCCTAGGTATCTAGGTCATCAACATCATGATTATTACTTATTTCAAAGATCAAGAGGTTTGGATTCATGAACAATCTCAAACACATCATTTTCCTCGAGCATAACCATTTACCCACATAAAAGAGGTACATTCAATGCATTAGGTGGCATATGACTCAAACATAGACAAAGGAGGATAAGGGTGGATATATATGAACCATATGGTAGTATAAATCTACTTATTTCGAAGTGAGGGTGGGGCTATGTGTCATATTGGATGCAAAAGTAGCAAATAGGGAAAAGTACATCACTTTTGTTAAAACCAAAACACATATGTGCATTTAGTCCATAAAGTTCCAAAAGGGGTGATTAGTATCATAATAAAGTTCAATATGTATAAAAGTTACAATTTAGGGAGAAAGAGTTTAAATTTACTTTATAGGTTCATGCTTTTCCGTGATCAATCAATAAATATGTCAAACTCAGTCAAAGTCTGTGTGTTTAACAATGCAAGGAAAATGAAGATGTTTTATTGTTCACGACCATGCCCAAGTTGTGGGTCTAATCAATATGATCAATTTGATAGGTTATTTCACCTAATTTTCCCTTAGAATGAGTAAGTTACCCATTATTTGATGTTTTTTTATCTAGGACTACAATGATTTGCATTGGAGTTACTTTTATTGTCAAATAGTTGATGCAGAGGTCATCTAAGACCATAGAATATCGATCCAATGGATGTCCCACATGCACTTGCAGCCTTGCACCTTGTTAGGGTTGCACCATGGTGACTTGGATGGACTCCACTTGGACCGGAGATCAGTGGCCCGCACGACCAGTCCCCCTTCCCCATGTCCCTCTTCATCATCCTTGTGCTCTTGCATGCATAGAGACAGTTGCCCACGCTATTTCTCACCGGCGTATCCCACTAGAGGGGCAAGGCACCCAGGAAAAATGCCACCAAGAGGCTAAGAACACCACTTCTAGCTTCATGGACCCTTATCATGTTTTATTTGCATTCTTGGTGAAGTAAGGGAAGAAACCTAAAATGGAGGTCTGAGGGATCCACCTTGGAGGTGGGAAATGAAGGAGGGGAAAAGAAGAGTGCTTCACTACATGAAAAGGAGGGAAAGAGGGGGAAATAAATGAGGGAGAAGAAATGAGGTGAAATTAGGTCTCTATTTTGAAATAGGAGAAATAATGGAGTGGATTGGTTGGTTGTTGGGTAATGTACATTGTGGGAGTGTTACAGTATACAAAGCAAGGTAGAAGAAGACCTTGGCATCATTGTATCAAGCAGAACAAATTTCAAGGACATGATTATAGGGATGGGTTGGATTGCATCCAAAATAAGAGGGAGAAGAAACTCATCACTTCTAGGCTACACCTCACATTGGGCCCACTAAGCCTAAAAATTCAAGTAATTTTATAAAAACAAGTGAATGTTGAGAAAAAAATAAGGGCCATAACTTTGGAATCAGAGCTCTAATTGATGCACTTTCTATGGATTTATATTCACAACTGAAATCTCTACAACATGAAATATATTAGACAACAAGATGATCATATTTATGAGGTTCAGTTTTAGTTGCAAGATGGTGATCCATTAAGGAATGGTACATTGTTCAAATTTACAACTTAATGTCATACATAGTAAAATTTAGCATTGATGTGACCAAATTGGAATACCACAATACTTAAACTATGAAATTGATATTTTGTTGAGTAAGAAGGCCAATGAAAAGAGAGAAAGAGTATACTAGAGGAGAGATAAAGGTGAAGATGTCACATCCTTCCCTCCTTAAATAAATTTTGAACTTGAAATTCATCCGAGATCATGGTGAAAGGTAAAAGTTCATATTCATATTGTTTAGGCAACAAAAACTAGGTGTCAAGTCATCCACCACTATGGGGTTCACACATAGTTATCATCACCAAGTTTGTACCCATCCCAATCATATACATACATGTTACCTAGTGCCCCAACATATTATGACATCATGATAACATTATGGTTTGACCTCCCTTATCCCCACTACGTTAGGGTTATGTTCATGTATTCATAAAATCTCTACATGTGTTCTCAAATGCTATGTTATCAAATTCATGTATTCATTATCATGACTTTTTATAATGGTTATCACTACCCTTATATTTCCTCATCGAATTCAAATATCTAGCATGGTTTAGTTTTCCACCTATGCTTCTACCAATTATCCAAATTATGTTCATTTAATTTTGGGTATGAAATTAAGCAATTATATTTCATGGTTATACAACCTAAGATATAAATGCATCATCATATCAAATTCAAGATTTCAAACTCACCTATTTCATGTATGGTATGGTTCGATATTAAGTCTAGACTATTTATCTTGTACATATATAGGTTTTCAACCTAAGTGAGACTATTTCATGTATCAAGCATCATTTGAAAAATGACATTATCATCAACATCAAGGTTTCATAATTATCTCACTTGTATTAAAAAAGACCTCCACAAACTCGAGTCATTCAAGCTAAGACCTATCTATGTCCAACAAGACATGCTAACCACAACCATCTAACCATAAAAAAATTCTACCCAACTTTCAAAAGCAAGGGAAAACACTAGATTCCTTCATATAGACCAGTAACCTGAGTATGAGGCTCATCATGGACATCACACATCCTAAACATCATCTAATGATTTTTGGATATCTCTCTCATGTAGATGGAAATCATACATATCTTCAGCAACCTCTTTCTATAGGTTTAGATATGTTCCTCTAAAATTTAAGTTTTAAATCATCAATGGAACCATATAATAGGTGAGTCAACTCATATACTTAGTAGTCTAGATAGCGATCCATCATCATACATTTCATCGTGAACATATTTCAACATATCATATATTTTGGAGTTTAGGTACTCTAACCTTCTCTCGTTTCGGTTTGACCCGTATCAAGAGTTCACCCTTATAGTATGTCTGATTATAAGGGCCCCTTTGTAAAGAGATGGAGGCTTGTGTCCATCCCAAACCATAAGTCACAATCTATATCTCAACATATATAACACTAGGCACAAGCAATCATTCCAACCCACTAATAATGTGTAGCACCTCAAATAAGGCATATATACCATACATGGTGCTAGGTTAGATAGGGCTGCATGGTAGACTCATCTCACATCATCAAACATACTTGAATCCTTTAGAATCAAACATATCTCATCAAAAAACAAGTTTATAATATCAACGCCAACTTTGACATTGAGATCAATATCCACATCTAACTTAGGTCATCTAGGCAGTACTAGCCTACCCTTTATCATGGCTATAGACAACTATAGATACTACATCAATTGTCCAAATACTATCATCTAGAGTGATGTTACATCACTTTCTCTTAGGTTACATGGATATTAACTACCATTATGTGTGTGGTAGTATTGTTAATATGTAAAAATATAATGGTACTTGAAATATAATTTTTCTCCAGTGTTGAAGCATCTGATAGAAAACCACAATACTCCATTCGATTAAAATCAAAACCAATAGTGGGTTACTACACTCATTGCGAATTCTGATATCATGACACCTAGAGAACTACCAAGGACATGGTTCACACATATGCAGCTACACTAAGGACATGCCACAAACATATGTCTAGGGTTTTCAATTATAAGCTCTCTCTTTTATCCCCCTCCTAAACCTAAAACCCATGCAACATGATAGAAGGAGGAGAAAAGAAATCTTTTAGGGATTACACAAGTCTATACCTAGTTATATAATATCTAGATTCTAACATAGAGGCTAAGTCAACTTATTCTAATTAGGACAACTTATTAAGTTTCAAGGGTTGAGATGTAAGGTGGGATTTATTTTGTGTTTCATGTGATGAATATTTGGTGTAGTTATTGATCATGCTCTATACCATCTATCATATAACCTTTATTACCAAAATTCTAACTTCAAATTACTAGAAAGATAATGGTGTTAGGTCCCAGGAGTTTGTCCCTAGCATGGTATTATTAAAGTGCAATTGTAGAAGTGTAAAATCTTAGCGTACATGGACAAATTACTAGAAGCATGCATCAACATATTTTCAAAATCCACAAGTATTATTAAGCAACATTCCTTATTATGAGGTTATGGTTGCATATTGAAAATACATTATACATGTCTGATCATGTATACTAGCTAGGATCTTGCAATGAATACACCTGAACACATGCTCATATGCCATCAACTCTCAAGCTATATCTAAACCTAAAACATACATGATGGGTCAACACATAAGATGTTGGGTTTAAGGAAGAAAGATACATATATCTAAAAATTGCATAATTTTAAAAAATGTAGAAGTAAACAAATAAGAAAAAAAGGTTAAGTATTTAGAAAAATTGAGAGCCTAAGTTTTATATCATTATAGTCCATTAAACCAGCAATATCATGTATCATAACTTCTTTGATCAGATCCCTGTAAGAAGGGTATGTGAGGGTGCTTAAGGTTCAATGCCAGTATGTAACATAGTTTATGACATGGTCTGTCCTATATTGACAAATCAAGTAGTATGTGCAGCCTTGTGCCCTTACCCCAAGAATACAAAAAGGTGAAAATGTTTGTATAATTGATTACTATAGTATGTTTTCAAGTTAAAAAATCAACAAGACAAAGAATCGATTACAATATTGCAATACTACATGGAATAATTGAGCAAGTAAACAACCAATATCAAGGTTCAAGAAAGAAAGTCATAGTCATATAGTTTTTAAAGCATGAACCTAATTTAGAGATTCATAACCAATCTATGACCATCAAGATCTTAAGAAATCACTTGTTTGAGAAGAAGAATACATTTATACATTGGATTCTCACCATTAACCCTAACTACATTAATTTTAGGGTTTTGGCTCGGTTACATTCTAAGTTTGTTACTCACATGTTTGATGATATTTTACAAATTTAGAGGCAATTATGAAGGTGTGATTCAACCTTTAAGTCATTTTAGTGTTCCAGTAATTATATATGATTATTACATGATCTATGTCAGTTATGCAAATTTTAGGGTCAAAATGCTCAAAATAAGGCAAACAAGGTGATGATTCACCAATTCAAGAGGTCCAATCATAAAACATTATTATATAAGAAAGTTTAGGACATAGTAAGAACATTGTAAGATTATGTGTATGTCCCCAAGGTCTAAGTATCATACACCCATCATTAGGTTCAACATCTTAACATACATGCTATTATCAACATTGTTCATCGTCAATAGGGATCAAGATACGGATTATGTGGAACAACCACATCAAGGTGATCATAAGGTTGGATATATCCAAATTTATAAGAGTGAGGCACCAGATTATGATATGTGTCAAAAAAGGGCTAAGGAGCAGAGTTCAAGTCATATAAATCAAATAAGAGGTAGAAAGGGAGAATTTAGGGACATAGCCGCATCATAGAAGAATATGGGTGGGGCCTAGGAAGATAGGTCATAAACATCTAGAGGATTACCAGATTCATAGGTATAAGAGGGTTAGATGCATCAACAAGAACAAAAACATCATTTGACTCAATTATAGCAGTTCATCCACATAAAAGGGGTACATTTAATGCATTTGGTGCCATATGACTCAAAGATAGAAAAATAAGGACAAGTGTGGATATATGTGCCATAAGTAAGCAGAAAGGTGTTGACTTCCAAGTTAGGGTGAGGCTAGATGTCATATTGGATGAACAATTGACATCTAGGGAAAAGTATATCACTAATGTTCAAAGAAAAACACATACGTGCATTTAGTGCAATTAAGACAAAAAATGGGTGATTAGGGCCTAAATGAAGTTCAATAACGTACAAGAGTTATGTATTTTATAAGAAAGAGTGTATAAGTGCACTAAAGGTTCATGCTTTATAATGATCAATCATTAAATATGGTCAAAATTAGTCAAGTAATGTGTTTTTAGCAGTGAAGGGAAAAATGAAGGGGTTTTAGGGTTAAAACCCATGCCCAACTTGTAGTTCTTGTTTATAGGATCAAATTTATAAGTTGTTAAGGGTAATTTTCCCATAGGATGATCATGTTATGATTTTTTAATACATTTAATGAAGAACTTTTGGGATTTACATGGGTGTTGTCTTTATTATCAAATAGTCAATGTGGATGCCTATTAGGACCATGGATCCCCGTTCCGATGGTTGGCCCACAAGAACTTTACATCTTGTGCCTTATTGGGCCTCTATTGCAGTGACCCAGTTGAACTCCGTGTGGACTGTGGGTCAGCAACACACTCGGCTAGTCCACCCCCTGTCCCCCTTCGTCATCCTAAGGTTGGTGTATGCACAACAACAACTGCCTATATTTTTTCTTGCTAGTGAATCCCATATAAGTGGTGAGTATCTTGCAAAAAAAACCCCCCAACGAGGATGAAAATACCCTTCTTGCCATTGTGCACTCGAATCAAGGTTTATTTTCAACTATGATGAATTAGGGGAAGAAATCCTAAATGGAGGTGTGGCAGTGCCACCATAGAGGAGGGAAATTAGAAGGGGGGAAGAAAAGTGCTCTAGTGCATAAAAAAGAGGGAAAGAGGTAGGGTGAGGGAGAAGAAACAAGGTGAAGGGCTATCAATTTAATATAAGGATAAAGAATGGAGTGTATTAGGTGGTTGTCAGGTAACATACACAATAGCAACACTACAATGTATGATTCAAGCTAGAAGAATACCTTGGGTCATTGGATTGAGGGGAAGGAATATGTGGGCCACAATCTAAGGGCTGGGTTGGATCACACAAAAAATGAGAGAGGGTAGAAACACATCCCTATTGGGTCGTTTCCCCCACATTGGGCCCATTAAGCCTCAAAAACCATATAAATCAATAAAATCAAGTGAAAAGTTGAGAAAATTTTGAAGGGCCATAATTTTGAACTCATATATCCAATTGAGGAAATTTATGTGCAATTGGATTCACAATTGAAATATATACAACATGAAATACATTATGAAGAAAACAAATCATGCTATTGAGGCTCAATTTCTGTTGTGGTTCATTAAGGAGTGGTAAATAATTCAAGATTGCAAATTAATTTAACATATAGTAAAATTTTATCACAAAACTCCAACATGAAAATTTTATCAAGTTGAGTAAGAAGTCCAATAAATAGAGAGAAAGAGTATACTCAAGGAGAGAGAAAATTCTGGTTGCCATAATGTCTTTATTCACTTGGTGTACCTTGCTTAGTAAATGGCTAATTTATTCAAGTCAACCTAATGCATGTAGACCCCTAAAACTATAAGAATATCCTAGTGTGTGCAAGATAGGATAGTGATATGAGAAACCTATTAGGAATCATGGAAGCAGAAAAGTAATCGAAACAAAAAGATCTGCACATTTCTAAGAAGAAGGTGATCAAGGTATACCTTGTTGTGGATCAAGTCTAGTGATGTTTTTCTCACGTATTGGTATACATCGTTGCTAGCATGCATGGATGGTTCTCATTGATGTACTCTAAATGCAGTCATGCAATGCCTTCTTCTCTACGTAGTCTATGTGGATGCATAGAAACTCCTCCTATCAAGGTATGAGTTGGAGGGAAGGAGCAACCTTTCCTTAGTGACATGTTAGCATCTCATTTTCTCTCCCTCTCTCTTTCTCTCAGGTACGATGATGGCTAGGGTTCACATACAAGAGTGTGTCTATTCAAATTTGGTCCTCATACCCATTTAAATAAGATATGAAAGGAAGTAGGATTTACAAAACCCTGAGAAACGAATTGTGGACATCCAAACTGGTATTTACAATATTATAGAATCACATTATTAATTAATTAGTCAAATAATCACATTAACCAATTAAATAATATTTGGTAATCTTGTTATAAAATCTAACTAGTCATTTGGGTTATCCGGATGACTTATCATGCATGTCAATAATTAAAATCAAATTAATTGGTTTAAATCTATTAATGAATTAACTTGGACTATATTCCAATGTTATTCTAGTTGATTTCCTAAATGTTTTAGTAATTAGTTTGACTTGGAACATATCCAATCATGTCCAAAATTACACTCCTATTACAATGCATCCTATGTGTGTGACCCTATAGGATCCAAATAACGTTGGTACTGATGCTCATAATCAAATTATGACTTCACAAGCAATGATTGGTATCTAGAAAGACTTAATTTCTACCCAAGTAATTGGAGAAGTTGGGGACCAATTTTAACCTAGTATTGTGGATAGTTTTACAAGGATTGTATAATCCCTTTGTCTTTGATATCTATATTGAATCCAAGGAATAACAACATCATCCTCTTAATATTCAATCTATGTTCCTTGATCTAGAGTAGACTATTTGAGATACACTCATAGTCTCATTGAGCACGACCATGCATTTCATAGTCTCAGTCATCATTTAACCATGATATAACTCCAATAGAAGGGACAACTTCCATATAAGTCATTCACAATAATCCACATGTTTCGTAGTGCACCTAAGGACTACTTGTATAGAAACTAATATTCAAGGTCACGTTGAGTATTGTTAAAGCACACTGAACAACTTGTGATGACTCTAGTGACTTCAGGTCTAATACCACTATCACCACTTTCACAATGACATGTGATTTTGACCTCCATTATTGGCTTCCATGTATCACACTCAAAGTTGGTCTGTCTAGCACATTTGTTTATAACTAGTACTTGCGTGCTTGATTTGATATCCAATATAGTCATCAATCAAAACACATACTAGTCTTAATGTGTTATTGTTGTCCTAATTTTCACAATAATTTCTGACCAGGGAATCAAACAAGAATAAATAATCTTAACATGTACATGATCTCATATTTAGGTCCTCAACCTGAAATCACATGTCATTGAGTCATACATTTTTAAGACATTATTTATTTATTCATTATCTCATATTGAAGAAAATATAATAATTGGAATTTCAATTATTAATAATCAAATCCACTAAAGCATGTGCCATTACAATCATTGTATCATTAGCTCCCAGGGCATACTATCAAGAAAACCTTGTAACAATGTTTGATTTCGGAAAGGTACTTAGAGTCATATGTTGTTAAGTATATCTTGGTATGTGGGGGTTAGTTTCCTCATTACCATTACATGTATTATGTATAAATAGTATATATGAGGTTGTGTCTCTAGTTATATGTGATAATATGAATTAGATGCATGTGTCATCATGATTTATATGGGTCTTGATTCCCATGTGATATGTGTAATGCTCCATGGCCTTCGTACGCAAAAGGGACATGATTTGTATTATGTAGGTTTCTATTTAATGACCCTACTTATTATACTCACTCAGACCAAGAAATACCAAGATCATTATCACAACCAATTATCCTGATATCCCATACGGTGAGCTAGCCTACTAGTTGGTTGAGTGGTACACTCAAATAACCCCATGCTTAAATATTAAAATCAATAACAAATTTGTGTAGCTATGTTATTTATGTATCTTCTCAATTGGAATTGTGACGTTTCAAATCACTTGTATAAACTTTGCAAGTATCATCTGTCTTACCCTTACACTACGTAATGCGGAGATTATTTCTTATCTCATAATTTTCCTTTACTATTCTAATAATAGTAGGCATGTGTGCATATAAATGCCTTAAAGTTGTAATACCATTTTATTGGGACATGGGTCTCACTCTCGAGATTCTCCATGTATTCATAAGTGTTAAACCTAGTACCTAAGGCTTTACTAAAGAGGAGAATCCATTGGATGGTTAGTTATGTCAAAGGTTGGTGTTTGGGTTTTTTGAGATATTTGGAGTTATTCACGCAAATAGCATCTATACAATGTGGTTTTGTATCACAATGTATCTACAAAATAGTTGTTGGCTTGTATGCCATATATGTATGTTCATGTCATAAATGTTAATAGGAATACATTTTTATTCAAAGGTTGTAATAGTGGTCTTCGATGATAAGAATGAAATGTTACTTGTTGATGAATGAATTTGATGCCCCTTTCATTTTCAGCTTGTGGATAAGTGATTGGGGTTTTATATCATACATTTATTTTCCTTCTTGGTTAATGATAATGATGAGTCATTTGGTGTTTTATTTTGAATAATCATGTTTTTTGTAACATCTAGGGGTTAGCATGTCACAATATGGTTGCATCAAAGACTAGCTTCCCAGTGTATAGGGACATATGATCTCATGTTTGTCTCTTCCATGTTATCGACAACTAACCACCGATTATGGTTATGTAAATTTGGTCGAGAATCAGGAAGAACATGTAGATACTAGGTATGTGCCACTTGGGGCTGGAGAGTGTCATATGGTACCATAGCACAGAGTTCCTAAGAAAAGAACTATGCAACCTATACCACATCCCCTTAACCTTACAATGACAGTTGACCCGAAATTCTCAGGTATGTTCTGCTAGCTAGTGACTAACATAGTGCACATGGCCAATATGGAATGAATTCCTCTACCCAAGGTACCATCATTACATGATGAATCTTTCTAGAATCTAGGGAAAACCTTTTATAGGTTGAAAAGAAAGGGTTCCATGGAGTATGTTGAAACATTTGGTCCAAAGGATGTGGACCTATGGTTGATGAATCATGAGAAGGATTTTTGGATCTAGAGCCGAACAGGAACAAGCATATTATCTACCTTCTAAAGTAGTCCTAGCCATGAGTGGTCCATGGATGAGGAGAAGAGGCATGGGAAGTGATTACTGAAGCTAAGTTCCTTAAGGTGATTGAGTCCATGTATCTAGCATTTGTACTTAGAGGAGAAGATGAAATCATTCAGACACATGTTCTAGATTATGTCAATTATTGACTATGAGCCACAGTTTATGAAATTTTTTTGATGTTGTCCTAACTTAGCTTCCATAGAGAAGGAAAGGACTAGATGTTCTAAGAAGAGTCTGAATGTCGAGTTCGCATAGGTGGTACATACTCTAGTTTGTGATTGAATTTCTCATGTTCTGAGGAGGTATTCAAAAGGATTTAAAGGATGGTAATGGTTCATCAAGATTTTGAATTGAAGGAATGGTTAACTAAATTCCATATTTAATAGCTTGGGTCCTATAAGAATCTAGTTATTCAACACCACATTAGCAATAATGATATCATTAGTCACAAAAGAGATAGACAACCTTTGAGTTGAGGGCACCTATATGGTCAGAATGGCCTACTAGTAAAGGCACAGGACAAGGTTTTCTACACTCTAGGGCAAATAGTTCTAGTTTTATGTTAGTGAGATGTTCGTCTTGGTCATAGCATTGAAGGTAGTACAACCCTTGAATAACAACCATTGTTCTATGTGTTTAGTGTGATTAGTATGAAAACATGAAGATGTTTGTCCATAGTTTTACCAAGAGGTAGCACACCATCCGAGGAAGAGTCAGTATGATTCACAACAATTGAATTGTTTGGTAAGAGGACAAGGCCAAACATAACATGAAGGGTTGATAGGACCATCAAAAGAAGTTATACATTCCCCTATCTACTATGACTAATCCTGAAGGAGTAATTAACCCATGAGATGTGATAGGTTAGATGGAAGTATTTCATTCTAACTCATTTGCTTTATTTTATGTATATAATTTATTTTTTTGAGGTGTGATACACTCATTAATAACATGAGAGGTGATATTACTATGTAACTTTATTTTTGGTAGAAATATCATCAACTTTTGTTGGAAACTTCTTTAGTGGGTTATGATGTTTTATAGAGATGTACCCATCCTATGTTCTTCATTTCTTAGAACAAAATCTTATATAAATTCTTATGAAACTTTACAAACATGGATATCATGTGATCTTAGGGATGGTTAGGGTAGAGAAGCATGAGGTTGTTTTGTACTATGGTTCAAAAGTTGTGTCATTTAGAGATGGTGATGTCTCCTAGTCTTTCCAAGGACATTGAAAGATCCTCCCTACATATCTCATGTTTTCATCCATGACCAAGAAGACAATAAGACATGGTTGTGTAACTTTATTAGTACATGTGATAGATACCAAGACGATGAGTCTTGAAATAGAGGACGTTTTGGTTGTGCAAGAGTTTAAGGATGTGCTTCTTGATCAGTATCCATGTAACATCCCTGACCTGGGTTATGTGTTAACCCTAGATGCTTTTCCTAATAAGGTTGAGTAAATACTTAATCTTATCTTGGGAAAATAGAAACTTATGTTTCAATTTTGGTCATGTTTGAACAATGTTGAAGCAATGTTTGCATATTTTGGACTAATGTGCAAATTACCCAAGTTGAGGGGTTAAATTGAAAGTGTTGCATGATAATATGTTCCTATGATGATGATACATGATAAGAATTAATATGATGTAGTGTCATGTTTTTCACAAGCTTGGGCACCAAGATTAAGCTTATAAAGCAATCCGTGTGCATTAAAACCTAGTTTTGGTGTAAAGTGCAATTTACCCAAAACCTAGGGTTCAATATGCAAATTACCACTTCAAAAAGGTCCCTAATGTTTCTTGGAATCTTGTAGAGAAAATAAAATGAGAGGGGCGCCTCATTTGAATTAAGTTGGAGGAGAGAGAATCTTGATATTAAAATAATCAAGATTTAATCCTAAGTGAAACCCTAATTCAATTTGGGGCAAAAATGAATGTATTAATTAAAGGGATTTCAACCAAAATTAAAATGGTTGAATTCAGATGTGTATGTATGAGCTTAAATCCTAGCAAAGGCACGAGCATATCCTAAGGAGGTGAAATTCCACTCACCATTATAATAAGAAAAAGAATTTCCACTCAAATATGGATATTCTTATTATAAGGGTTAAGGTGCTCAATTTCTTTTCCCTTAATTCATGGATAATGGAAGGGAACTCTTTAGGGATAGAGATTCCCTTGCATTCAAGAAACCAAGGGGGAAGTGGTGGCAACAATTTTGGAATTAAAAGACTTTTATAAAGAATTGTCTCTCTCATCAATTTTCTTATAAAAGTACCTTTTCCAAGCCAAAACAAATGCTTTTTCGGATTCTATTCTTTCCCCTTTCTTGGAAAACGACCAAGGAGCTGTGGAGGATCAGGAGGACGACCCCCAACCTGTTGGTAAGGTTCTTGACCTCCTTTCACCTTGAATCCATGGTGAAAATTGAAAATCAATGCATGAATTCTTCATATCTCGACCCCCTGTTCAATTCTAACCAATTCTTTTCCTCAAAGCTTGAAGACGACCCTTGGAATAGCAAAAGTAGTTGCATCCACCATTTTTTCCGTGAGCTTGGAGCTTTGGAGCTCAATTGGAGGCAGGTTTTATAATTTGAACCCTTAATTTTATTATTGCAATCAATTTCTTATCAATTGGTGATCATTTCTACTTTTCCGAAATTAAGTTTGGTTGATTGATGCAATATACATGGAATTCATAGTAGATTTAGTGAGTTTGGAGCTTGATGATGATGAAATCGTCATAAGCACACACCTCCCCAAATATCTAGGACAAACAGTTTGAATGTTGATTCCAAACGGTTTCACCAAACCGTTTGGTGGTTTGTGTTCCAAACCATTTGGAATGGTTGACCATTTGAGATGGTTGACCATTTGAAGATATATGCTGTGGTGATTGGATATTGATCCAATGGTTTCAATTGGTTTGATCTTGAAGGTTTCAATGTGTATGATTCCTTAATTGCAAACCCTAATCAGCTAAGTGCTGATTTTGAAATTGATTGACCCAAACGGTTTCAAAACTGTTTGGGGATCACCCAAACGGTCTCAAGACCGTTTGGGGGTCACACAAGACCATTTGGAGGTCTAGGGTTAAGTATGGCTAAGTGTTTGAAGGTCCAAAGGTACCAAATTGAATTGCAACTAAATGTTGATTTGATAATCAATCCAATGGTCCAAAACCCTAAATGGATGCCATGGTTTTTGATGATGGAATGGGAAAACAGTCTCAAGACCGTTCGTAGATCAACCAAACGGTCTCAAGACCGTTTGGTGGTCATCCAAGACCGTTTGAGGTCATGTCATATCATGTGATGATGATAGTTCATTGATTTCAATTAATTTGATTCCACAATGTCAACCATTGATGGATCCTTGATTTCAAACCCTAAGTGATGGTTTCTTGATTATCAAACCTAGTTCAATTGGGTTCAAAACCCTAAATTGAAAGTATAATTGAATGGTGATTCAGTGGTCCAATTGATGAATTCTTTAGTGGCTCAATTTATAATTGGTCCATGGAATTGAAACATTGAGTCGATTGAGTGTTGAAGTGCCTTTTTGGTCCATGCAGGTTTGAGAAGGTTTGGACCAAACAGTCTCAAGACCGTTTGGGACCAAACGATCTCAAACTATTTGGAGACCCAAAGTGCAAATAGTTTCATTACCTACTTTGTCCAATTGGTTTCAAGTATAACTTGTTCAATTGGTTTTCAACCAATTGATGTACGAGAACCAAGATCATTGAGGGTCTAAGTAATTAAATTTGTGAAGATCAACATGGTTAACCCATTTGAATATCTCATGTAATTGAAGGTCCAATATGGTGAACCTATTTAGATGCTTAATGCAATTGAAGATTTCAATGGTTAACCCAATTGATCACTTTGGGGAATTGAAAGTTTAATTGGTCAATCCTTTTGAATTCTTTATATAATTGATGGTTTAATTGATTAGACCATTTGGACTTCTAATATGATCAAAGGTCAATCAGCTATGTGATTATTAAAGATGTAAACCCATGATGATTGTGAAGGTTAACCCTAGCTATGTGTACTCAAGTGAAGAGTTGACCTAGATTAATCTTGAAGTAGTTAACATCCTAAAGAGGATGAGAGAGAGAATGAGAGAGATGAATGCTTATATAATTAAGCCCTAATTCTCTCATTATGAGTAAACTATGTGATAAGGGTTAATCCATAATAATGAGATCGTGAAACCCTAATTAGAGCAATGCTATGTGTGAAACCCTAATTAGAGCAAATCTATGTGTGAAACCCTAATTAGAACAATGCTATGTGTGAAACCCTAATTAGAGCAATGATATGTGTGAAACCCTAATTAGAGCAATGCTATGTGTGAAACCCTAATTAGAGCAATGCTATGTGTGAAACCCTAATTAGAGCAATGATATGTGTGAAACCCTAATTAGAGCAATGCTATGTGTGAAACCCTAATTAGAGAAATGTTATGTGTGAAACCCTAATTAGAACAATGCTATGTGTGAAACCCTAATTGGAGCAATGCTATGTGTGAAACCCTAATTGGAGCAATGTTATGTGTGAAACCTTAATTAGAGCAATGCTATGTGTGAAACTCTAATTAGAACAAAGCTATGTGTGAAACCCTAATCTAGGGCAAAGCTGAGTGTTATCATAAATCCAGGGTGATGATGTAACCCTAACTGAGTGTAACAATGAAGGAAACCCTAATTTAATGGGAATTGTACATCCTAACCCTAATTTGAGTATCAGGTAAGAGAAACCTTACTTGGATGTGAATAGAAAACCTTCATCCCTAAAATGGGGGTAAGGTGCATGAAACCCTAATATAGGGAAGTGCCACTAATCCTATGTGAAGACCTAACACTGGGTGATGTATTGTGAAATCCTAATTTCACATAATACTAGGTGAAACCCTGATATAGAAGGATGATTATATGAAACTATATTGAAGAGTAATACTATGTGAAATCCATAAATGTATGGAATATTTTATGTGAATCCTCAAATTATAAATATGGAGAATACAATTCCTAATAATGGAACAGTGATTAATGTTATGACAAATGTAACACCTAGATAGGTTGATAATGAATATCCTTATATTAATAGTTCCTAACTCAAGGATGAGTCCATAGTATTGGCAATGGTTGTATATTCTAAGTGAGTGATTAATGACCACTACTTTACATGATAATTGTGATGAACTGGTGCATAATGTATTAGGATGGGGAATACCCTAATACAAGCTAAGTGTATGAACTCAAGTAAGATAAAGGTGTTGAGGGAAGTGCTACATCAAGATATGATAGATATCACATCCAATACCCCAATACTGGTATACCTTGATGTGTTATAAGTCTAGGATAATTGTATGAATGACACATGAGATGTGTCATGTCAATGGTTACATTGAGATGTAATGTACTCTGTTGAATGTAGGCTAACATGCCTTACAAAAAGGTTCATCCAAACCTATGAACTATGATGTAATCATATTATGACAAAGATGAGAGAGAAACTCATACTTTGTGTTGATAATAAATTTAATGATGAATGATGAGAATAAATAAGTATGATTGAATACTTATGGTATCCATATTGATTCCTTGCTATGTGAACCCTAATATAGGGTAATGCTATGTGAAACCCTAATATAGGGTAATGCTATGTGAAAACCTAATACATGGTACTGCTATGTGAAACCCTAATACAAAGTGATGCTATGTGAAGTTCTAACATAGAGTAATCCTATGTGAATCTCAAATACAGACTAATGGGTTATGAATGTAATAAGATAACCCTTGTATTGCATAGTACTAATATGTAATGGTATCATGATTACTAATCATGCAGATATGTTGAGATGATGAGCATAGCCAGGTATGAGCTATGATGTTCTATATACTGAAAATGTTCTACAGGCCTTATAAGACTTCATATGCTTTGTTGCTTAGTGAGAGGTAACCTACAATTAATAAGTCATGTGTGTCACATAATGTGCTAATTATCTTAGATTGTTTATGAGCTTAGGAACTGTGTGCAATGCTTTGTGTAGCAAGAATTATAATGTCCCTGGGTCAGACGATATGAAGGTTTGAAGTTACCTAATAAGTGGAAATAAGTGTTCTATGATGAGTTATGGGTTCAAATACCCAGATTCTATAATCATGATAATGAACTTATTAAAAAGTAGAAATGTACTTGATGAGCTGAGGGACTAAGATCCCAACACTTTGTGAAAAGAGAATGGCTACAGGCCATGACTCCCCAATGATAATGCCAGGCATTAGATATATGATCTAAGCCTGAAGAGATTTAATGTTGTGGTAATGATTCTATAGTGAATAAATGTTATACATGTTCTTCATATTCCTTAAAGGATAAGTGACATGTTGTTCTATCAAATTATAGCTGTATTGCTTTTGATAAGAATGGTGTTCTAATCTGTTGGACATTAAATTAAATACTACTAAACATATATAATTCCTTTGTGTATATTTATCTTCTTAAGATGCAATAATAATATTTCTGGCGGAGAGTTATATCTCTCGCTGGGGCAATTTAAAATTGTCTCACCCCCATGGGAATCACATTTTTAGGTGGACGCAGACGAGGAGGTAGAAATCCTTTAGTAGGTGAAGGGAAGCAACAACAGCAGTAGGGGCAGCAGTGAAGTCTCAGGTGGAGACATTGGTTGTTATGCCTTGTATAGATGTAGATTGTAAAGAGGTGAAATCAATCAACCTCTCTACTAAAAACAATGGTAAACAAAATCCATTTGGGATAGCAGCGGAAGATAAAATTTTGGCTATATTCAATTTAAATAAAGTGTACATAAAAATTTCCCCAATATGGGTGTACATTCTTTATACAAAATGAGGATCTAAGTAGAGGGAAACTAGACTACTCCACTTTTATCTCCAAGCAACACATCCATCTGCCAAGTCCATGCCCAAGCTATGATCTCCATTCCATATCCAACACCTTGCTCCACATCTGGGTGGTTGGGAAGGCATCTAGCAAAAAGGGAAGAAAAAATAAAAGTATGTGTCACTAAACTATACTAAAGGTGAAAAGATAAATATAACAAGTAAATTAGGCTAGGGATTCATCAAAAGATGAGACATCAAGAGAATGATGTCGTATATATATAAAAGAAGCTTTCAATAGATGCTTGCCATAAACAATATATAACCAAGGATTGCATGTGTGATTAATATTGACTATCTTAACTAAGTAGGGTTGAGGCACCTACCGGACCTTCAACCAAAGGGTGAGGGGAGAATAACACATTCCCAGTCACCTACACACATTTTGTGTGTGGGGGAGAGTGACACGTTCCCCAGGGGAGAAATAACACATTCCCCAACTATGGGTGGTTGTACATACAAGTACTACTACACTATTTAATTAGTCTAATAAAATCAATATGCTAGAAAAAGAGTTATGGCAAGATTAATCAAAAGATTTATTAACATGGCAGTGGGGTATAAAAACCCATTCAAGATAATACTACAACTGATTTTGAGGCATAAATAATTTAGGTTTCAATAATAATGGATTAAGTTAGATAAAGCCTCATTAGGGAACATAGTTAATGGTATAAATAATTTCCCAACTGAAGGTGTAGATGCACATACCTCTTTTCACACATAAACGTTAACTTGAATAGTATACTTTGGTCCACAAAGTCAACTTTTCATCCTAGAAACACATTATGTATATTAGCCAAGTCAAAGTGAACATATTCGTTCCTATTATATTTTTATATTATTATCACCCAATTCCCGACCATGTAATGTCATGTTAGGGTTTATGATTTTAATCTTTGTTGAGATAATATGTGATGCTTTAGATATCCATCTTAGTTCTAGTTACCAATATTTAGTCACATAATTTTATGTAACTCATATATATGTGGATAATAATATATATGCTTCCAATATAGGTTTAATGATGTGAGTCCATATTATTCCTAACATCATGCTTACCATGTTTATTGGTGTAAGTATATTCCATATGAATATTTATTAGGTTCATTAATATACACATGCTTTGATCCAACTAACATGTCATCTAGTTATATGTTTATAAAAGTATATTCCTTTATACATTATTATCATTTTTTTCACTATTTAATTCCTAAGAAGACAATATCATTATATGAATTCTTATACAGATATCAAGTTCCCTTGGATTAATTTAGATGTGAGTGTTCCCTAGATCCATATGTGTTTCTAATTATCATGTAATGCACCTTTATATATATATAATTTCTAATGTAAAGGATACATTAACACAAGGATACACCCACTAATGATTCTTAGGGTTTGGTAAGTATACAATAAGCAATTAGGGTGATTCATTAATCATTTTGGATATCAATCTACCCGAGTCTTATACAACATCTTTTATTTAATATCAAGTATCCACTTAACGTATCATTACATGTTTGATTTCATGCAATCTAATATTTACATTTGTATACAACAAAGTTGATAGGTAAGATAATTGACTAGTTCATGTTATGGTTTTAAATAACTATATTATCCTTACTCCATACTTATCCCATCTTTATAATCTATTTTCTAAAACAAAACTATTGAAAATGAAATGAAGACTTACATGTCTAGAGTTACCATGGGGGTTGCATGTCTGGTTGATTCACAACAAGATGGGGACCCAAACTCATCATCACGTTCTCTATGATCATGTGACCCAAGAAGAAGCAGCATGTAATGAGTCACCATCGTCAGGTTGAATGGAGGTGTTTGCAAACGTCATGGTGTTGCAGATCTAGTGGTTGTGAACGACGGTGTAGCTGTCAAGGTCGACGGTGTTGCACTTGGTGGCAACGATGCCCTGTTGTCAGTGTGTGATGGTGTCGGGGTTTCTCTGGAAGTGGTGTTGTCAATGTCGGGGCATCAGGGCATCGGGGCGTCGCAGTGTCAGGGCGTCAGAAGGCAGGTGGTAGTGATGCTAACGCAGCGTCGAAGCATCGGATGGGCAGATGTTAGTGACGCCGACGCAGCGTCGGGGGCTGGTGGGCATCGAGGGTCAGACGAGAAGGTGTTAATGACGCCGACGCAGCATTGGGGTTGCTGGGCGTCGAGTTTTAGGCGTCGTGTAGAGGAAGAAGAAGAGGAGGCGACGATGCCCAATGATCCTCAACTATGTCTGGCGTTGTTCACCATGGTTGGATGCAAGGGTAGGTTGGGCGACTAGGGCTTCGTGTGTTTGCGGAGAAAAGGAATGAAGGGAGGAAGATAAATAAGATACATAGAGGAAGGGTTGGGCATTACCCGTTTTGAAAGGGGGGAAACGTGAGGTCACATTAGAGGGAGAGGAAGGAATGTAGTGTTTCTTTACATTTGCTTTCGGAAAACAGTAATTTGTTTAATCAAATACCACTATTAAAACCTATGGTAAATAGGATTTTATATACCAATTCAATTGGGAAAGCAAGCATTATCCAGTTAAATATAAAATTTTAACCCTATACTATTTAATACATGTAGATCCCAATTGTAACATTAGTTTTCTTTTTTGGGAATTCTAATTATTTTATTTAATTCCTTTAAAGTAATTCATATTTTCTCTTTCTTAATATATTAGAGACTTATATAATTATCAATTAATGTGCAACTTCACTCTCAATAAAAACAAAATATATGGAACATAAATTTGTTATTAACTTAATTTGTTTGTTATTTTAATTAATGATTTGACAGTTTTACAGACTTTCTCTCTCCTAAATTTATCTTCTTGTCAAAAATTTTCCAAATTGAGTCAAAATTCATCCAAAGGTTTATTTTAACATGTAGAACACGAATTTGGCATTATTTTATTTTTTTGAAGACTTTTATTATTTTGTTTAATTCATTTAAATTTTATCACCAATTTATCCTTTTAATTTATTAGAGGCATCTAGAAACTTTCTAAAAATATGAAACTTAGTATACAAGTAATAATAAACGTTAGGAACACGTTTTTGAGATTGATTAATTTTTATAAACATATATTTAATATTTTTAGTCTTTAAATCATTTTCTCTCTCCTAAATAAAATAAAATATTAAACATTGGCCAAATGAAATGCAAATTAGCCCAAAGGATTATTTTTTGTGTTTAGAACACGAATTTTGAGTTAGTTTTATATTTTGAGTGCATTAAGTATTTTATTTCACTTTATTGGCATATTTCCTATTTTCTTGTATTAAAGGCATTATATATTTATTTATTATCCAAATTAGATGATACTTAGCCATTAAGCAACTTTTAAGTCAAGAAAATGAAATTGATATCCAAATTATCTTCTTGGGTTTCCAATTATAATTTTTGGTGTAATATATTTCTCATTATCCTCTCTTATCCATTAAATCCCATATTACTTCTAATTATTGCATTTATCTTCTCCTTTATATAAAATTCGGATTTTCTCTTATTTCTCTTATTCTAGGAAGTTCTAGGACGAAATATTTTATTCTTTTTATTGCTTAGTGTACAATTTACACTTTAGGCCCATTATCTAAAATGTAACTGAGGTATTTTTGCATACAACCCTATATCAAGAATATATGGGAAACATTTATCCAATAACCATCATAATCTCCACAATTACACAAAAAGGCCAAAGAAGACAAGAATGAAAGGGAAAGATGAAAAAGAAGACTAAAAGGAAAAATGCCCAGATTTCGGTATGTTACAACACTCCACCCCTTAAAGAGGATTCCGTCCCCGAAATCACTAGCAATTAGGGAAGGGTGAGTGTGCAACCTCACATCACAAAACTTTAGGTTGTTCCTCCAACCATAAAACTTCCACCATAGCTTATACTTCAACTACACCGAAGGCTTCACATCATAAAACTAATCATAGCTCGGGTTCTCATGGATCACCTAGGGTCCACTATTAAGATTATTTTTATGAGATTTAACATTATTAACATTTTTGACTCATTAGCATTATATCTATTAGGATATCACATTATCAACATTATGTCATATTATATTCACTTTATTGCCAAAAGGGTTATATTTTATTATTATGCACAATTAGAGGTTACTCAATTATCTCAACATTCATTATTATATTTGATCATTTTCCTTAATAATTCAGATCTATAATTCATTATCCTCATATTACCACTTTATTAATTATAAAAAATTATTTTACATGAATGTAAGACATTCTATCCAATTTGTCATTAAGCATACAATTATTTCAATTAATGTCACATTAGTTACTTATATTCATATTAACGTTGTCACAAAGTCACATTATCTTTATTGCTCACATTAATGTCATAATTAATTCATATTTATTCATTTATATTATTGATTTTTCACATTTATGTGAATTCCAATCATCTCATATTCATATTGAATCCATTATATGTATTTTAATGATCAAGGTGGAACATATGTCATATTAATAATTTGATTCACATTAAGTGACTAATCATGTGTGTATTAGATAGTAAGGTAACATTACTTCATATACATGATTTAATCGATATGTGATTAGATGGTTATATATATCATTTATGTGTATCAAAGTATCTTAACTGATTATGGCACTTAACATCATCAATGTATCATGAAAGGCATTAAAGATGTATTCATTAGGGTTAGGTTATTGCAAGTTAGGGTTTAGGTCAGCATGACCATTTTATTTCTCTTATTCATCCTTAGCATGCATTAATTACGAATTATAACCTTACTTATCATATCATTAGGGTTTATTGGTTCATGACATTATTAACATCTTACTTATTGACAATTAGAATTGATATTCATATAATGTGCATTGAATATTCATTAGGGTTCAAGCATATGATTATTCCTTAGATGAAAATTATGTGTTCATTAATATATAAAGAAGCATGTTAGGGTTACAACTATTAACTTGTTTGGTCAAAACTAAGGATCTGAACATACTAACCTCCTATCTATGGAGTTAGGGTTTCTAAAGATAGATCAAGATGTTATAGGGTTCCATCCCCCCTAAATAGGATTTCGTCCTCAAAATCTAACCACTCAAACATTATCAACTAACCATACTCCACCCATTAAAGGGTTTGACCTACTACACTAGGGTTAAAGGATAAGTCTAATTAAACCATTATCAAGATCCATCACACTTCCATTACGCATTCTGATATATTTCCAAACACCCAAACTCTAAGGTCTAGGTTCTAGGGACAGAAGGAATCTATCTTGGTATCCATCCTCAAACAAATCATCATACATATGGAACTTAGGGTTCTCAAAGATATCCAACATAGAAGTCTAAGGTCACTATTGCCTAAAAGCAAACTATTTTGGGCAATTCGTATCAGCACAAGCCAGGTCGGTATCATATGGGCACATGAGTCCTCGTATACCAAGCTAGTGGTGCGGAGGAAAATTTTGCCAGCCCGTGAAACCCTGATCCTTTCTAGACACCCTTGCTACAACTGCATGCCCTAATAGTTGCCTAAATGCAAACCTAAACCACATCAAGTTATGCATATTTTAATTATAAGTATTTTAGGATTTTATTCATCAAGGTTCTAATGTGGAAATATAGGGTTCTAAGTCAACCTATCATCAAGGTAGATCAAATCTAGGCAAACATGTCACTTAAAGGAAACTATGCAAGTCTAGGGTTCTAATTAGGGAGACAAACTGAAATAGTCAAAGATCTGACTACCATTGGCTCTGATATCATGTTGTAAAGAGGTGAAATCAACCAACCTCTCTACTAAAAACAATGGTAAACAAAACACATTTTGGATAGCAGCGGAAGATAAAAATTTCTGACTATATTCAATTTAAATAAAGTGTACATAAAAATTTCCCCAATATGGGTGTACATGCTTTATACAAAATGAGGATCTAAGTAGAGGGAGACTAGACTACTCCACTTTTGTCTCCAAGCAACACATCCATCAGCCAAGTCCATGCCCAAGCTATGATCTCCATTCCATATCCAACACCATGCTCCACATCTGGGTGGTTGGGAAGGCACCCAGCAAAAAGGGAAGAAAAATAAAAGTATGTGTCACTAAACTATACTAAAGGTGAAAAGATAAATATAACAAGTAAATTAGGCTAGGGATTCATCAAAAGATGAGACATCAAGAGAATGAGGTTATATATATATATATATATATATATATATATATATATATATATATATATATATATATATAAAGCTTTCAATAGATGCTTGCCATAAACAATATATAACCAAGGATTGCATGTGTGATTAATATTGACTATCTTAACTAAGTAGGGTTGAGGCACCTACCAGACCTTCAACCAAAGGGTGAGGGGAGAATAACACATTCCCAGTCACCTACACACATTTTGTGTGCGGGGGAGAGTAACACGTTCCCCAGGGGAGAAATAACACATTCCCCAACTATGGGTGGTTGTACATACAAGTACCACTATACTAGTTAATTAGTCTAATAAAATTAACATGCTAGAAAAAGAGTTATGGCAAGATTAATCAAAAGATTTATTAACATGGCAGTGGGGTATTAAAGCCCATTCAAGATATTACTACAGCTGATTTTGAGGCATAAATAATTTAGGTTTCAAGAATAATGGATTAAATTAGGTTAAGCCTCATTAGGTAACATAGGTAATGGTATAAACAATTTCCCAACTGAAGGTGTAGATGCACATACCTCTTTTCACATATAAAAGGTAACTTGAATAGTATACTTTGGTCCACAATGTCAACTTTTCATCCTAGAAACACATTATGTATATTAGCCAAGTCAAAGTGAACATATTCGTTCCTATTATATTTTTATATTATTATCACCAATTCCCAACCATGTAATGTCATGTTAGGGTTTATGATTTTGATCTTTGTTGAGATAATATGTGATGCTTTACATATCCATATTAGTTCTAGTTACCAATATTTAGTCACATAAGTTTATGTAACTCATATATATGTGGATAATAATATATATGCTTCCAATATAGGTTTAATGATGTGAGTCCATATTATTCCTAACATCATGCTTACCATGTTTATTGGTGTAAGTATATTCCATATGAATATTTATTAGGTTCACTAATATATACATGCTTTGATCCACCTAACATGTCATCTAGTTATATGTTTATAAAAGTACATTCCTTTACACATTATTATCTTTTTTTTTACTATTTAATTCCTAAGAAGACAATATCATTAGATGAATTCTTATATAGATATCAAGTTCCCTTGGATTAATTTAGATGTGAGTGTTCCCTAGATCCATATGTATTTCTAATTATCATGTAATGCACCTATATATATATATAATTTCTAATGTAAAGGATACATTAACACAAGGATAAACCCACTAATGATTCTTAGGGTTTGGTAAGCATAAAATAAGCAATTAGGGTGATTCATTAATCATTTTAGATATCAATCTACCTGTGTTTTATACAACATCTTTTATTTAATATCAAGTATCCACTTAACGTATCATTACAGGTTTGATTTCATGCAATCTAATATTTACATTTGTATACAACAAAGTTGATAGGTAAGATAATTGACTAGTTCATGTTATGTTTTTAAATAACTATATTATCCTTACTCCATACTTATCCCATCTTTATAATCTATTTTCTAAAACAAAACTATTGGAAATGAAATGAAGACTTACATGTCTAGAGTTACCATGGGGGTTGCATGTCTGGTTGATTCACAACAAGATGGGGGCCCAAACTCATCATCACGTTCTCTATGATCATGTGACCCAGGAAAAAGTAGCATGTAATGAGTCACCATCGTCAGGTTGAATGGAGGTGTTTGCAAACGTCATGGTGTTGCAGATCTAGTGGTTGTGAATGATGGTGTAACTGTCAAGGACGACGACGTTGCACTTGGTGGCTACGATGCCCTGCTGTCAGTGTGTGATGGTGTCGGAGTTGCTCTGGAAGTGGTGTTGTCGATGTCGGGGCATCGCAGCGTCAGGGCGTCAGAAGGGCAAGGTGGTAGTGATGCTAACGCAGCGTCGAGGCATTAGTTGGGCAGATGTTAGTGATGCCGACGCAGCGTCGGGGGCTGCTGGGCGTCGAGGGCCAGATGGGAAGGTGTTAACAACGCCAACGCAGCGTCGGGGTTGCTGGACGTCGGGTTTCAGACATCGTGTAGAGGAAGAAGAAGAGGAGGCGACGCTACCCAATGATCCTCAACTATGTCTGGCGTTGCTCACCATGGTTGGACGCAAGGGTAGGTTGGGAGGCTAGGGCTTCGTGTGTTTGAGGAGAAAAGGAATGAAGGGAGGAAGATAAATAGGATACATAGAGGAAGGGTTGGGCGTTGCCCGTTTTGAAAGGGGGGAAACGTGAGGTCACATTAGAGGGAGAGGAAGCAACGCAACATTACTTTACGTTTGCTTTCGGAAAATAATAATTTATTTAATCAAATACCACTATTAAAACCTATGGTAAATAGGATTTTATATACCAATTCAATTGGGAAAGCAAGCATTATCCAGTTAAATATAAAATTTTAACCCTATAATATTTAATACATGTAGATCCCAATTGTAACATTAGTTTTCTTTTTTGGGAATTCTAAGTATTTTATTTAATTCCTTTAAAGTAATTCATATTTTCTCTTTCTTAATATATTAGAGACTTATATAATTATCAATTAATTTGCAACTTCACTCTCATGAAAAACAAAATATATGGAACATAAATTTGTTATTAACTTCATTTGTTTGTTATTTTAATTAATGATTTGAAGGTTTTGCACACTTTCTCTCTCCTAAATTTATCTTTTTATCAAATATTTTCCAAATTGAGTCAAAATTCATCCAAATGTTTATTTTAACATGTAGAACACGAATTTGGCATTATTTTTTTTTTTTGAAGACTTTATTATTTTATTTAATTCATTTAAATTTTATCACCTATTTATCCTTTTATTTTATTAGAGGCATCTAGAAACTTTCTAAAAATATGAAACTTGGTATACAAGTAATAATAAACGTTAGAAACACGTTTTTGAGATTAATTAATTTTTATAAACATACATTTAATTTTTTTGGTCTTTAAATCATTTTCTCTCTCCTGAATAAAATAAAATATTAAAAATTGGACAAATTAAATGCAAATTTGCCCAAAGGATTATTTTTTGTGTTTAGAATACGAACTTGGAGTTAGTTTTATATTTTGAGTGCATTAAATATTTTATTTTACTTTATTGGCATATTTCCTATTTTCTTGTATTAAAGGCATTATATATTTATTTATTATCCAAATTAGATGATACTTGGCCATTAAGCAACTTTTAAGTCAAGAAAACGAAATTGATATCCAAATTATCTTCTTGGGTTTCCAATTATAAATTTGGGTGTAATATATTTCTCATTATCCTCTCTTATCCATTAAATCACATATTACTTCTAATTATTGCATTTATGTTCTCCTTTATATAAAATTCGGATTTTCTCTTATTTCTCTTGTTCTAGGAAGTGCTAGAAAGTTCTAGGATGAAATATCTTATTCTTTTTATTGCTTAGTGTACAATTTACACTCTAGGCCCATTATCTAAAATCTAACTAAGGTATTTGTGCATACAACCCTATATCAAGAATATATGGGAAACATTTATCCAATAACCATCATAATCTCCACAATTACACAAAAAGGCCAAAGAAGATAGGAATGAAAGGAAAAGATGAAAAAGAGGACCAAAAGGCAAAATGCCCAGATTTCGGTATGTTACATAGATAGAGTCCTATGTGTCGTCTCTGTACTCTCATGTCCTCGGAGTAGTAGTTATTGATTTCGAGATTTTGGCCCAGTGCCTCGAGATTTTATACTACCTGTGTTTAGCTTGACAGGACAGTTAATGCTTGTAATTCTTTGAAGGAGATGATAGAAAATATGTACCTTTGAACAAGAATGTAAATATGTTACTTTGGTTCTATGTGAGAAAGTTTTCTTTTGATGGATCTCTTGATAAAAAGGTTTTAATTTTTAGTGTTTTTTCGTAATCCACTGCTTAGTGAACGCTTCCGCATTAGTTAATTATGTTTTTGAGAGTTGTATGCCACAATCCATGTCTTCCACCTCCTAGTGAGACTGATTTTGAGATCAATCCGGTACTTGGCATGCAACCCATAACACAACCACCGTATAGGATGCAACCACAAAGATGAGGGAGCTGAAGGTCTAGTTTTAGAATATGTTGGAAAAGGGTTCATACATTGTAGCTTTTTTTCTTGGGGTTTTTCCAATTTTTCTCATGATATGGATGGATCCATGTGATTTTGCACAAATTACAAGTAATCGAATAGAATGATGATAAGGAACAAGTACCCATTTCCTTGGACAAATGACCTGTTTCATTATTTGAAAGAATCAATGGAGTTCTAAAATTTAGATCTTACATTGTGATACCATTAGTGAGGATCATGGAGGATGACATATCTAAAATAATTTTTAGTACTTTATAGTCACTACAAGTTTGTGGTTATGATGTTTGGGCTAATCGATGCACCTGCATCTTTTATGGATCTAATAATTAAGGTGATCAAGAAGCATCAATTACATGTATTGTAGTGTTGATAAATGACATATTTATATAATCCTTCGACAAATATCAACATGAACAACATATGTCTTTAGAGATGATGAGCATTCATTAGATGCATTTAAGTTCAACAAGTGTGGATCTTGGGCTAATAAGCAATCTCTTCTTTGTCATGTCACCTCATAGAAGGGGGTTTGTGTATATCCCAACCAAGAAGGTGGATTTAATGTTGGGGTGGGACAAGCCAAGGATGCCAATAGATTTTGAGTGATGTCATTTAGATAGAAATGGATGGTTCATCAGGAACTTGAATACTATATATTTTATTGTTGGCCTAGCTAACCAAGAAGAATATGCCTATTGGTTGGGACAAGGGGTGTAATTGTTGTTTTTAGTTGTTGTAAGAGAATTTTACTTCAACACATGGATAATTTTCTAAATCTGGGAAAAGGATACATCATTTTCTTTCATGCTTCAAATAATTGGTTTGGTTGTATGTTGATATAGGATAAGAATGTGATCTCTTGTTCCTCCAGATAGCTCAAGAAGCATGATGAGAACTACCAACACAAGTTCTAGAGTTGTAAGTATTGGTTTTGGCATTGAATGTAGATCACTACCTTTATGGGAGATTAGCTAAATCTTAACATATCACAATAACCCAAGAACATCTTTTAAAAATAGGATTTGAATATGAGGCAAATGATACGGTTAGAGTTGATCAAGAACTATCATGTATGAGAGATCATCATCCTAAAAAGGTAGTTGTTTGGATGATGCATTGAGTAGGAAGTCATCTTTGTATTGTTGTATTCTATGTCTTGCAACAAGAGGGGCATTCTTGTGCCTCTTCATCATATGAATGCACATATGGAGGTATTTGTGTAGGAGTCTTATGGTTAGAGTTGCACATAAAATAAAATATAGTTTAATAGATCAATGATGTATAAAGGGATGTGTAACATACTCAATTCTAGGAACCATAATTTCCCTTGATCTTTACCTATGGCCTTTTTAAATAAAAATGATTTGTTTAGTTTGTTTTCCTAATGTAAGATACATTCAAATGAGTTGGAGACTAAAAACAACAAGTGTATATTATATCCTATATAGAAAGGGTCTTAATATAAAATCACCATAATACAAGTTAATATCGAGACTTTATGTACTATTACCCAAAGAATAGGTTTGACTCTTAGAACATTCCTAGAAATAATAGATGAAAGAGGAATAATTAGTGTTAAAGTTACATTATAAGGTAATCTATGAAATATGAAGTCAATAAAATGTTTAACACCCTCCATTTGACTAAAAAAACAAAAACATAAAGTTCAATTGAAATTAAATAAAAATAATGTTTTTACACAATTAATTTAAGAAAATTATGTTGATATTTGTCTATCACGTGCGGTCTAGGCACTCACACACATGATCCAGTGGTGAACTTTTAGGCACGTGTCAGATCTAACATTCTATATTCATATCATGCATTTAACCACTAGCTCCTAAAACCACTAAACAACTTAGCTTCTCCTCTTCCATTTCGCACCCATTAATTGATTACCTTTTGTTATTTCATCTCCATTCAATTTTTGTTAACCATATTTTCCTTTTTGAGACATTACTCACCTTCAGTGGAATCCCATCATGAAACACATATCTAACCCTAAACCCATCTACCATTGGGATTTGTATACTACAAATACTCCATGATAAACAATAATCAATTGTAAGATAACATCCTACAAATGGTTGATCCATCTCCCTTCTTCTTTTACCCCTATAAAATGAGCTTAACTTCCCATAGTTTCCCACAAAGTCATTCCTTTTCTTCTCCATCTAGCTTGGAGCCATTTTAGATATTTTGGATACCTCCTTCCAATGAACTTAATGCTCCCCAGAACCTATTATTCACATTCCTAAACTAGGTTTGTCATGTATCTAGCCATAGTGGCGACCCAACCTTTAGTTTTGGTAACATTATTCAAGGTGCTCCTTTCTCTTCCTTATAGTATTTTTAATTAAGCATGGTCTCAACAACTCTGTCTGGAGATGCTTCCCAGTTTATGAGGACCCAAGACCGGGGAGCTAGATAAGGAATCAAATCTCCTACTCACACAACCATAACACATGGTAGGCAATGATTCCCCTCATGGAAAAACCATATTCCCTTTCAGACTAGTGTTGGGTTCCTATGAAAATTGGAATCATTTAAATGAAGACTTAATCACATCACAAAAATTCCATCTCTTCCCAATCACACTCATTTTAGTTCGTTATAAAAGGCATCGTGGATCGTTCATTTTGCAAGGTCTTTGATTCAATTATTCTAAAATGATTTAAATGATAAAAACCAGAATAAATTGTTAAGATCTAAAAAACATATAAAATTACATGTTTCCAACATCAAACAAAAAATCTACTTAATTTAACGATGATGTTTTCTATTTCATAATATGAATTTGTCAGTACGATCATTTTTAGATTTAACACATTAAATGATATAACCAATTAATGTTATGCATTTATATATTGGTATTAGGTTATGGGGGTCTAACCTTGAACCCTAAGAAGCCCTTTTAGATTATATATCTCTAGATTGAGATGTATGTGCAACATCTATTCAAATTTATGCATGCATATGATGTGAGTTCAATTTTCCTATAATGAGGCACCTCTTTGATATTGCTTCTCAATGCTTTCTAAATCACAATTGTATGCCTTTTGAGTTGCAATCAGTTGAAATAATTTGAAATTGTGCACATTGATTTTATATTTGAGTTGTAACTACCCCTACTATGCAAATTGATGTCACTACTATAGAAACAAGATATATCATATTTCATTTTGGGCATACAATATCGGTTCCCAACCAATGACCAAATTGGCTACGCTAAAACTCAAGCCATTCTTCATCAGTTTGGGTCACCAACAACAATACTTTTTTTTGTTGGCTTCGTGTTACCATACACACAACGAGCGATGAATTTGTGGTCTCCTTTAACCTTTCTTTGTCATTTATATGAACACCAATAGATTTCCTTAAGCTAACCTGTGACAGTTCCTCGTCGGTTGGGTAATAAGAAAAAACCGATGTCGATTAGCTTAATGTCAATTTTATCAATGATTGGAACACGGAAAATTTTATGCATATCCCATCATTTTGTAGTAAATAACCAACACATAATGTATTTGTAATCGATTATTTACAAATAAATGACAAGAAATGTCTATGTTTTTTATATAGCAGTATGTCGACATGTTGCCCTGCTGCTAGCATGTCTGCTGCATGCAGTTATGAAGAACCATAATCCTCTAAAAGCATCACAACTTAACAATAGGATGAAAAACCTACAATAAGAAAGATATATACTAAGTATAATAGTGCATTTGCACAATAGACACAAATATGCCAGTAAACCTCACTATTCTATCATTTTTCCATTTAAATGCACACATATATCCATGAACTCACAACTCCATTGATTCATTTCTCAGCCACACATTCAATTTCATACGTATGCACATATACAAATCATTCTCTTCCATATGCACTTCACATTCATTTTGCACACACATATACACTTCACATTCAATTCACACACACAAATACATATCAACATCAACTGCCATCTCAAATTTTAAGTCCATAATGTATAATAATATAACAAACAAAAATCTAACGTAGAAGATTGAAATACAAAAATATCTACCCTCCCATTCATTGTTAAAGTCCAGATATTTGATGAAGTAGTCTGTCAATTGTTCGTGTAGGTTTCAGCTGCTTCAATGTATAGGCTTTAGTATTATCAAAAAATTGAAAAGAGAATGAGACTTCTAATGAGATTTTACTATTATATTATAAAATGAGGCTACTTCATTAATATGATGCAAGACTAATAACATTACCTTCTCTATAAATTTAATTTGTTGTGTGTGCATGAAAAACTTATGTATGTACAACACCTTGTAATATACACATGTTGAATCATTTTCTTATATAGGGGCATGTAGATTTACAATTACGTTAATAAATGTAATTAATCAGAGTTGGTTATATATATATATATATATATATATATATATATATATATATATGCAATTGGAATGAGAAGACTGCATCAACCCTCTTCTAATTTAATGATTTCGTTTCCTTATCAACTTTCCCTTTGCCACTATGAAATGCTTTCACACCCCTATAACTTAAATTAATAGATATATTACATTAATAAGCGGTCATATGATGCAAACATTAACAAATATGTTTAGCACCGAAAAACTATACTTATGTATGAATTTCCAATTTCAATTGGTATCCCTCATTTGTTGTCAATTTTATTCCTGAATATAAAAAATATTCAGAGTCCATGTCCTGAGAACAATCACTAACAACTGCTAATGCTTATTTCTGAGTGAATAGAAGGCAAACAAAATAAAAATTAAATTCTACAACAAATTGTATTCATAAGTTAGACATATAAACAACAAGCCCAAAAGTTACACAACATTGAAAGAATCTATGATCACATTCTTGGAAGCACCAAAAAATTGCATCACGATACTCACATAATCTTTAACATGACTCAGATCTCTAAGTACATCATTAATCAGTGATGGAATTAGAAATGGCACATTTTCTATTCTAAACTCAGCAACCACCTACACAAATAAATGGTCAATATATAAATATTATTTATATATGCAATACTCTGATACTTATGAAACAACTAAAATATATATATTCTTCACATATGACATGGTATTCAGACTCATTGTATTCAAAGTTCTATCACTGATGTTTTCAGCCATTCATACTGAAATAGCTCATAAACATCTATCAACATTGTAATAGTGTCGTGATCTATACCTAAAATCTCCTACAAACGATCGATCACCATGGTATCTGATTGGTATACATTGTCTAACCATCTTGTCAATGTCTTGCATCTAGGGTCTAATGAGTCAAAAAACTCATGTGGAATAAAATGTGGTGGCAGAGGTTTTAGAACCCAGGTGGCTTCTTTGATGTTGTGGGATGAATGTATGTATTCTAGTATTAGCTTTTGATTATTTATATGAATTTCAATATACATTTGTCATACCTAAAAATCATAAGATAGGGGAAGGAGGAGAGAGTAGGAAGGAGGAGAGGGGAAAGAGTGATGGAGATTATAATGCAAAAAAAGAAGCAGTTGACCTTCCTTACAAGATTGAGGAGAGAGAAACGATGATGTCTTGAGAAGGTGGTGAAGCAACAGGGCAATAGGATGAATTGCCAGTGAGTGGTAGTAGAAGTGGCAGACGTTACCAGCAAGCAACAACAACAATAGTAGCAGTAGAGAAGCAGCAAATAGTAGTAGCGGTGGACAGAAGCGACAAAGCTCAGAGGAGATAGTATCATGAGAGAGAAGTAGTTCTATCAATAAGATAATATTGCCGGGATGGAAAGAGGGTAATGCATTTTGGAGTTAATCAACAAGTACATTAGGCATCATTATTAAAATGGTCGATGATGTACAATCATTATCATCGGTTGCTATTAAAACACTTCTATTAAAAAGACAAATTTGTCACCAGTTGCGTTCACTAAACTAAAGCCTAACTACACATCCTAGATGCAGATCATTGAAACCTACATCGTTGGTTAGGGTGAAGAAAACCAATGAGAAACACAAATTAGGGGTAGGAAATTTTTTACGGGACACATGTGTGTACACATTTCTCATCGATCATTGTGGATACAACCAATGAGAAACACCAATCAGTTTACATAGGACACATGGAGAATAAACCTTTTTATCCAATTAGATATTTATTAAACAACCAATGATGTAGGATTTTAGAAGCAAATGAAATCATCACAAAAATTTTACGTGAAATTCTATTTTTATGGGATATATATGACATCGATTTATTTGAGAAGTGACTGACAATAAAAATAAAATGCAACCCATATTTTCTCAACTGGTCAAACCATGATGGTTGTCTTTGATGAACCGACGGTAAAATCATATATTTCTCTTACAAAAACAACTGATGCAATATTTTATATTTGTAGTAGTGTGTTATGATTGTGATTGATTACAGGACATGTGTATTGTCATCCAATTATGCATTTTGGTACTAGATCAAATTAATTATTGTATATTCTTATGTGTAACCATACTTTTTAAGGACATGCTTTTCCCTCTAAGGTGCACTATTCCACCCATCATAAATATAGGGGCATGTTATTCTACCAAGGATGTGCTATTACAACCAGCCCTATTTTAGTCAAATGATACATGGTGTCTTGGATCTACTGTAGTTATATTTTTTATACTTTATCTACATAAAATTATTATTTTTTTAAATGTGATCATATAATAAAGAAACTATATAATGTCTCATTTTTATGCATAAATTCATCATACTATCACGTAATTTATTGAACCTACATACATATTAATAACCCCCTTTGGTATAATAACCCCCTCTATTGTTCTCACCTACTTGAAATGCTGAAATATGTTTATTATGCACACACTCAATGTTTAGTGATCATTACCCTTGCATGTCTTTTTCCTTGGTGTTGTTCCCCTCCACCAATATCCTGAATGGCTCAGTGGACCTAGAGTTTGAGGACTAATATACTTTTAATTAAGATTTGTAGGAACATGTTCAAGAATAGTTGGTTAAGAGAACAAAGATAGATGCCTAGGTGGCCCTATGATTTATCCTATCAAGATTTTTATAATTTATTTTAGATTTCTTTATGTATATCATGGGTATGTGGAACATTTGTTTGTTTATTAATATTTCACTTTAATTCTGCTTCTATAACTCCATATGCTTTGTATTCCATACATTTTTGTGAAATTTTGTGAGCACCCTTCCTTATCCAATTGTAGATGTTGGATTTGCTTTGATTATATTTCAAATAAAAATAAGGAATGATCCTATAATTGGGACCCAATCTTTTCATGATGACATTGTGAATACAACATCTGGTTAACTTTTGGCAAAAAGAACCTCAACATTTTCAGAAGACAAAAAATGGGACATTTTTCTTTTCTAATGAGATGACAGTTCTTGATATTGGAGGTTTGAGGAATACAGTGCTTCAAGACCCATAATGTAAGCTATGGGTACTAGAAGAAACAAGACGTATCATAATCTTAAGGATTTTTTATGGTTTTCTAGGATGAAGCATGATGAAATAAAGTTTTCAAGAAACTTTCTAATTTGCCATCAATTTAAGGCAAAAAATTATAGCATGTAGGAATGTTGTAATTATTTCCAATTCCCAAGTGGAAATTTGAATCATGTTACCATGTCTTCGTGATTGGTTATTCTAGGACAACCAAGGGGTATCATTCCATCCAGGTAGTTGTTGACCACTTTACAAAGTAGATCCTAGTCAAACTACCTTCACTGTTGAGATGTTGGTGGAATTCTATGTTGATGAGGTACTTTGTCTGCATGGTGTACTAAAAACCATGGTTTTTTATGTGGGTACTTGTTTATAAGTAGGTTTCCAGATTGTCTACATGAAACTACGATGACTCGATTTAAGTCCATTACAACTTTTCACCTACACACTAATGATCGATCAGAGAGGACAATACCAAGTTTTAAATGTCTTCAGAGAGAAAATGTTCTCTAATTTCTTGGCATTCGGGAAATTCAACTGAGTTTGATAGAGTTCTCCTACAAAAAAAAATATTATAGGAATATCCACATGGTATTGTATAAGGATTTATATAAAAAAACATTGCATAAATCTACTTGTAGATACGAGGTAGGTGGATACCATCTTTAGGCCCTAAGTTGTTGCAACCAACGACAGGGAAGATAAGGGTTATGCAGCAATAGCTAAAGGCAGTGTTGGTTGTGAAGAAATATTAAATAGATAACCACAGTAGAACTCTAAAATATTAGGTTGTAACCTTGTGTATCTAAAATTATCTCCATGTACGGGTATTTTGAGGCTCGAGAAGAAGGGTAAACTGGATCCTAGTTTTATAGAGCATATACTATCCTCGAATGTGTTAGTAATGTGTCCAACAAGTTGGAGATAATGTCATAGTGGGACTATTTGCACAATGTTTTTTAATGTTTATAGATGTTAAGAAAGTACGCAGATAACCATTTTAGAACTCTAAAATATTAGGTTGTGACCTTGTGTATCTAAAATTCTCTGCACATAGGGGTATTTTGAGGCTCGAGAAGAGGGTAAACTGGATCCTAGGTTTATCGAGTGTGTAATATCCTTGAATGTGTTAGTAATGTGGCCAACAAGTTGGATATAATGTAATAGTAGGACTATTAGCACAATGTTTTTTTATGTTTATATGTTGAGAAAGTACCACTCTAATACTGAGAAGACAATACAACTAGTGGAACTTCAGCTTTTATGTATACTGAGGAACCCAATTTGGTCTTGGATAGAAGTGTGCAAAAGTTGAGGAATAAATATATAGTTCTAGTGAAGGTCTCATGGCATCATCATGGAATTAAGGAGGCCAACTGAGAGCTATAGAATTATATTCATAGGAAGTCACCACCTTTATTCAAGGATTCCCATGTATTGATCTAGGGTTGTAAGACCTTGATCTTTGGTTAACCCTAATCTTGTTTGCTTATCATAATTGAATGCTTAATTAGAACTTAATTAGGGTTGATTATAGAGAACCCTCATCTATCCCTAATCACACCTTGTTTATACAAATTTCATAATATCTTGAATGAATTCCTATATATATATATATATATATATATATATATATATATATATATATATATATATGTGTGTGTGTGTGTGTGTGTGTGTGTGTGTGTGTGTGTGTGTGTGTGTGATTTATCACATTTTCATAATTTAATGGATCACTATATGATGTATGCCAGTCATTGGTTTCTTGGTAATTCACACTTGTAATATTGATTAGTTGATGGTAAGGCTTTGTGGTTTATTGAGGTTTATGGCTCACTTTGAGTGAGGTCAATGAATCACTTTTAAGAGTGGTCTATGGCCCACTCTAAGTGGGTTTGATGGCTCACTATGACTGGGGTTGATGGCCTTCTAACCTAGTTTGTCCATATCTTATGACATTAAAGGTCAATGGCCTTCGAACGTAGGTGGTCAATGGCTACTTAACTTTGAGGATCAAAGGGAATTTAGTGGAGGAAGCTAAATCCCCTTGCCTAACTAGCACACCTATATTATATAGTCCTCAACTCTCTTTCATAATACTTGTGTAGTTCATCCCAAACCAAAAGGATCTCCACTTTTACAAAGAAAGACCAAGGTGTTCAACGACTGCCTAACCTTGAGGATCAATGACTTATAATATAGGTGGATGATGGCATTCTAAATTAGAGGCTCCATGGATATCTAATTAGAGGCTTGATGTCTATTTGACCTAGAGGGTTGTTGGGTTCCCTAACCAAGTGGTCAATGGGTTTCATGGATGGGACAATGGGTTTCTAAATAAAAGGGTCAATGATTCACTACTTGTTGGTTGTTTTGACTTTTCCACTAACCCAACCTATAAATATCCACCCTCCTTGACCCTAAGGTTCTTTTTCAAACTCTAAGGTTGTAGGAATGAGTTTGGAGCAAATGGAGGTTGATGGAAAAGGTGATTGGATGTTCTTGAGCTTCTTTGGTGATGGTCTACCTTGATTTGAATGACCCAATGCTAGATACCTTGATCCTAGACAATGTAAGATATCCATTCATTATATGTTTATCTCTCTCTCTTATTTTTTATTTGGTCATGTACCTTGGGTAGATATGGTTGGTCTATCATTCTTGGGCTAAATATCTCTCCTGTCTACCCTCTATGACCTAGTAGAAGTTGTAACTTGCTTGAAGGAGAACGTTGGTGGGTTGATTGATGGAGTTTGCATCTCATATCATGCTTACCTTTATTGAAGCTCATGATCACAAGAGGTAGTGACACGACAATTTTTTGCCTTCTTTTCTAGTATAAAGTAAATTCAAACCATATACATGCTAAGAACATGCTAGATATGCTAAAATATTCATTTTTATGGGATGTTTGAGTAAGTAAACTATGTTTTCCTTACCCCCCCACCTTTTCCTTGAATGATGATCTATGATGGAAATATTAATTTTTCTGGATTAAATAACGTTGATATTTTGAAATACGTATGTTCTTGCCCTAAAAATGGTAACTTCATTGGTTTTTGGTCTACATATGAGAGAAAATACAAAATTCTAACTTCTTATTAATGTGAAAAACTTATGTTTTCTATCCATTATAATGTTGAAACTTACTCATATATAGGTTTCTCTCTCATATATGGCATTTCTATTAAAAAAATTCCATAATTATGTCTCTCTCATGTTAAGGTTCTTGTAAATGAAATTTGCATGGTTGTTTATTTTTGAAATGTGAATAGAAATACACATTTTTAAGTAAAGGTTGAATGTATATGAGGAATTACCCTGGTTACAGACAAAGGTACTATTTTTGGCTAAGTGACTACAATTTGATTCATGATGTGGGGATTTCTAAAGCTTGTAAGGTCTTTATACTTGAATAAAGTTTTTGTATGTCTTTGTTTACTATGTTTTTCCTTGGTTTCCACTAAAAGGATGATTAAGTGGCTAAATTGATCAAGTGAAGCATAAATAATGTAATTCCCTTAAACTGTACAACTATACTAGTATTTAAAAGTAGAGATAGTGAAACATGTAACCTTGTAGAGATCTTGGATTGTGAGAGGGTACTGAAAGTCCTATACTATTGAGTATATGTTGGTAATTGGGGTTCCGTTCCTTGATACCTTAATATGGATTATGTATGTATATGAGTGTGGTCGAGGTTGTATCTTTAGTTATATGTGACAATATGAATGCAATGCATGTGACATAATGATTTATATGGATGTTTATAGCCACATGATAAGTGTCACATCCTTGTTACCCAAGATAGACCTCATTTGTGTATAATAGTTATCTAGTCAATGAGCCACTACTTCTTATATTCACACCAAACAAGGTACGATAGGGTATTATTGAGACCACTAATCCTAAAATATATTACAATGAGCTTGAGGATTTTGTAGTCACTATCTAGTGTTTTGAGTGTTGCATCTCAAATTACATAGGGTTTTAATTGTAAAATAAGTAACCAATATGTGTAGCTATATTTCTTTAAACATCTTGGTTATTCAAATTGTGATGCCGTAAATCCCTTACATATACTTTACAAACATTTCTTGTCTTACCCTTATATTGCTTTCACTATTGACTATATAATGTGGACACTATTTATTATTGCATAAATTGCATTTATTATGTTGATATTAATAGGCTTATGTGCATAGAATGCCTTAGAGTTGATATATTGCATCACTAGGACATTAGTCTCACTCTCGTGGTTCTTCACATCCTTTTAGGTACTCATCCTAATACTTAGGACTATAGTGAAGAGGAGCCTCCTTTTGATAATTTGTAGGGACAGGAGGTTGGTGTTTGTATTTTTGGAGATGTCTAGAGTCATCTTTGTACACTCACGTCTAGGTAGGGTGGTTTTTTATCCCAATGTATTTACAACTAGATGTTAGGCTAATGTTCTATGTATATATGATCATATGCAAACTACGGTAGGAAATACTTTCATATACACAAGTTGTGAAAGCGGTGACCAGTGAGAACAATGTATAGTTAGTCAACGAATAAATATAATGCCCCTTTTATCTACGTTTTTTGGATAGGTTTTTGGGATTTTATCTTATACATTTAGTTAACTTCATGTTAAATGATGATGATAAGTATCATTTGGTGTCTTATTTTGAGTAATCTTTCTTTTTTTGGAATCCCAGGTTAATGACGCCACAACTTCATATTATCATGTTTCATTGATCAATCTCTCTACATGTTTTCTTGACTACTTAAAAGATTGTATCTTATTCATAATACAAAAACCACTACAATGCATCTTAATTAAATTATGTAACGTCATAATATTAAGATCATTAATTGCACACTCATCTTGGCCTCACTAGGACTAACCATTTTTTTTCTATTATTTCTCTCTAGTGTTCCAAATCATATCCCTCTCGCATGGGATGGATCTTTATCATGGGAGATCTTGAGGAGTTGAGATACCTTCAATAAACTAGAGTCTTATGGGCTACTAAATTTACATTTATCATGTTTTTCTTATTTTGTTTTCTTAACCATAAATCAAACCAAGTTGATTCCTTTTCATGAAATTTAAGTCAAATGCAATTCATATTTTTCAAGTGATGTGTAGGTTCATAACAACATCCTTGACCATAATAGGATGGCCTTATATAGTCTCATTATCATGTTTTATTCATCATATCCTCCTATGGATGGAGACTTTTTTGGATCTTTTATGTAATTTTGCATTGATTAAATGACCATCTACAAGTTTCCTTATTTTATTTGCAAAATAAGGTGACTAATTTGAATTACTTATATTTTTCTTGATTTTTTTAGCATTATATGACCATGTGAGATTAGCTCAGCTACAATTTTTCTTGAAAGGTAAAACACTACAATAAAATTGATCACCATCCTAGGTACATGAGTTCACGTGTATGTTTTTAGACAACTTCATAATGGTTATAATGACAAATTTTACACTTATTCCAGACAAGATTCGACTAACAACCCACTAAGTGATATTTGACAAGTTTGATGGTCCATTATGATTATATATTGATTGGGTAGATCAACTTTTTGTCACTTATATCTTTTGGAGGATGAGCCTTTTTTCATAATGCCAAAACTATCATTTTTGTGATTAAATGTGGGAAGAATACTAGTCCAGTAATAGCTTGAGACTACTCTATGCCCATCTCGAGGAGGTACAAGCTTGTTTTATAAGAATGTCTCCCTACTAGATCATGTAAGATAACATCATATGTGACAATGTACATAAATAGTTGTGTAAGGATATTGGTTTCATTATGTAATGAGTTTCTTGAGTAGGTATCAAAAGGATTCTATCAACTACCAAATGCTAAATGTGATGGATTTAGGTAACACAATATTTATAAAGGGAATATGCTAACAATGCCAAGCAATATTAATATATTATACATCTAAACATAGATGTAAGAATATGATTTATTGAAGTGGATTTACTAGTTGTCCATACTTTATACCATATGATCTCCACTATAAGTTGAATGGGTAAATAATTAATGATTTAAAATTTATGTTGTTAACAACAGCAAAAATGACAACATATAATCATTATAAGTGTACAAAATGATGTCATGTAAATTTTGATGTGCAGTACTTCTATATCACGAATACATGTGCCTTATGGTAAATAAGAAATTATGGTTTGATTGTCCATCATATTTGTAATACTTACATAACTCTACCTTTTCAATGCAAAACTCTTGCAAATTTGAGTCGTAAAGTTGTGTTGTTGCACCAAAAAATTGCACTTACTATATTATGCAAGATATAATGAATAGAGTATTATATTTCTCATCACTTGTCGGGTTAGATGAATTAAGTGCCAAGCGGGCATCTCTTGTACATAGTTTTCATGACGATGATGTGTGTATTGCATTTTTCTTGTAGATTGAGGGTAACACGATACTTGTCATCTTCTCAACATGTTAGGATGAATTTAGGTTCATGCAAGTGTCTTTGAACACACATACTTATAGTTTATTTTCTAGGTGTGGATTGTGTCTACTGAATGATATTGGCTAATCTAATCTACAGAGAGGGATGTATAAAGGGTTCTGCAAGAGTCTTTCATGTAACATTTTGTAATTTTTTTGTGTTTACAGATCTGGTCTACCTGAGGATGAAGACTCGCTTGAAATTCAATACGGTGTATTATTCTAGGGCTTGATCGGAGTCCACATGGAACTGTATTTGATTGTATACTATGTGCAAGGAGATATGATAACTTGTTTATCAAAGTAATGTTTTCAACGGAGGCCTCATGGATACTTCGTAACACACATGTTAAAATTCATGTCGACGATAGAATATGCTGCGTACGTAGCTTCTGATTATACAAACTTTATTCCCTTAGTGCTTTGTTATTCTTGTAAAACTGCAAACCAGCATTACAAACATCTCGTTGTATCTCTCTTTCTATATGGTTGCCACAAGAAATACGTGAAACCACGGGAACTTCTTTAGCGTGTGAAGACATACAGTTCCCTACATAGGTTCAGGTATAACCCTAGGAGCTTCTCTTGTAAAGTATCTCAAAATAATATCATTATGTAACATGGATATATTTCTTCTTAAATACCATTCATGCTTTATGTGGTTTACTTGATGTCATGTTACTCATGAATTTTTCATAAAGGAATGTTTTGTGTGCCTTAATTTAGTTAACTGTTGACTATTATATCTAATATGTTCATCATTCCCTACTTGTGGCTTTCATGTTGTCTTGTCCTATGATGCAAACAAACGAATCAGCCAATCAACTAGACTAAGGGCCTGTTTGGTTGGGTGTCCGGTTGCAACTACGCACTCGTTCAAAAGTTTTACGTTTGGTTAGGCGTGCTTGCAGTTCGTGGCGAGGGAATCAACTGCACTGTGATCTTGGACGCCATACAAAACTAAGAAAATGAACCGCAAGCTGATCGGGTGCGGTTTCATTTCTGCAACTGGCGCTGCATCAATTAGAACGCTTACTGTATACAGTTGTGGCTGCCGCACTGTAATTTTTAATAACAACTGTCATTTGCAACTATGAACTGCATCCAACCAGACGTTAACAATTCAACATTCTGCATTCAATCTAGAGTTTTTTTCCCAAAACCCCCCTCTCTTTTCTGAAAATTCCAAAAACCCCCCTCTAGTTTGGCAAATCCTAATAACCCCCTACCACCCACTCCACCCGGTTGCAGCCATGCTTCGCGACCGGCTGGCTGTTCTTCTTCTTCTAATTTCTATCCTATTACAACTGTAGCTTATTTGTTTACGTAGTGTAATAATTTTAAATTATATTACTTTTATTCTTAGCAATTCTGAGTATATGTGAATCATACAAGTGTTTTAGTTTATGTAAAATAACCCAATCGCAACTAGGGGTGAACAAATAATGGTTCAGACCGCAAAATCAGACCGTATAGCTCAATTCGGTCCGATCTAATCCGGTCCGGTCCGGTCCGGTCCATTTTAAGTTCGGTCCGGTCCGCAATCCAGCAATTTCGGTAAGTTCGGTATTCGGTTCGGTCTTGTCCGGTCCGGTCCAATACCAGTCCGGTTCGGTCCCGACTGCAGACTAACTTTTATAAAAAAAATTCATATATATTTGAAGGTGTATTCTACGATAACTACAAATAAAGTACATATATAACCACTACTAGTATAAATGTTTGATATTAAAGTTATATAATTGTTAGAAGTCACTAAGATTATCAACTTTGTACAATAAAATAAGTTATAGAACATGTAAAAAATATTGAATTTAAATGGTAAAAAATATTGAATTTAAATGGTAAAAATATTTTTTTACATTCTCCAATCTGGTGAGAAAAAGTTACCATTGAACGCTACTCAACATTTAAATTCAATATTTTTTATCATTTAAATTCAATATTTTTTTATAATGTGTGGATCGGAGAATGTAAAAAAATAAATTTAAAAATATGTCATACCAAGTACTAAATGAGCTAGCTTTGTAATAGATTACAAATTGGTGCGACCAGAGCGTTGACTCACCAATCGCGTTACGAAACGCTGTAGATATTTACAATCTAGATCAGTCGTTGGTTTCAAAATTCCGTGTTGTGAGTAGTATTATTTTTTTTTCACATATAACTTACGAGTTCTAATTCTTACTATCAGATCAATCCATGTTGAATATAGTAACTAAATTATGAAGTTGAGTACACGTAACACAGAAAGAGACATGATATTATCGAGTTCAACTGAATGTTAGAAAAGGCTAACTAAATTTTAAATATAAAATTCATAATCTTTACGATTTTGATGAATCTCTATTGGTCCCATGTTGAATAAACTCGTCAAAATAATGTTCTTCATCAGTTTTGCATTTTTGTTTTACAAACTTTGTTCCAGATTTGACATAGTAACCAAAATTCAAACTCGTGCTAGTTCTGATCCGGCTGTCAGAATATGTGATCAGTCTTTTTAGCCCAAAATTGAACTGGACGATCATCACATTTCATTTTGTGTTAATCTAATTCAGCTTTTGGCCTGAAGCTACCTAAAAAAATGAGACCCAACATGTTGCGATTACGGTTGAGCATCGGTCCAAAATTGGCCAGGACTGGACCGGACCATGGACCGAATTTTAACAATATATGGACCGCAGATCGGACCGTTTTGTGCTAAGACCGGACCGTTTGGACCGTAATCAGCCTTTTTTACATGTTCTACAATTTATTTAATCGTACAAAGTTGATAATCTTAGTGACTTCTAACAATTATATAACTTTAGTATCAAACATGTATACTAGTAGTGCTTATATATGTACTTTATTTGTAGTTATTGTAGAATACACCTTCAAATATATATATGAATTTTTATAAAAGTCAATCTGCGGTCCGGACCGAACCGGACCGGTTTTGGACCAAACCGGACCAGACCGGATCGAATATTGAACTTATCAAAATTACCGGACCGAACTTAAAATGGACCGGACCGAACTTAAAATGCACTGGACCGGATTAGACCGGACCGAACTGAACAGTCCGGTCTGATTTTGCGGTCTGGACCATTATTTGTTCACCCCTAGTTGCGATTGAGTTATTTTACTTAAACTAAAACACTTGTATGATACAGATATACTCAGAATTGCTAAGGATAAAAGTAATAGAATTTAAAATTATTACACTACGTAAACAAATAAGCCACGGTTGTAACAGGATAAAAATTAGAAGAAGAACAACAACCAGTCGGTCACGTAGCATGAGAATTGCTAAGGATAAAAGTAATAGAATTTAAAATTATTACACTACGTAAACAAATAAACCACGGTTGTAACAGGATAAAAATTAGAAGAAGAAGAACAGCCAGCCGGTCATGTAGCATGGCTGCAACCTGGTGGAATGGGTGGTAGGGGGGTGATTAGGATTTGCCAAACTAGAGGGGGGTTTCTGGAATTTTTAGAAAAGAGAGGGGGGTTTTGGAAAAAAAACTCTTCAATCTACTAGGTACCAGACGGATATGTTGCAGCTTCAAGTCATCCTTTACCATTTCTTATGACATCCAACCAAACTAGCCCTAAAAGGGTCGTAGTGCTATCTTAATTTTATTCGCGGCCACTTGAAAAATGAATATCTGCCATCTTTTATATTATTGTTACAAAGAGATAGGCCAATCTGATATAAAGGGGTCATCATTTCATAAAATATATTTAAAATTTAACAACAAAAATATCTCTACCACAACTTGCCAATACGACAAATCGGATATCATATTATTGTCTGCAACGGATCCAAGTCCTCCAACACCACATTGATTAAACCAAAAAAACAATTCAAGCCCTCGTGAAGAAATCCCATCAAAGGAGCCTCATTGGACAGCCATCCGATGTGGCGCGTCTCCAGCCTCGTGTTATCCCCTTATCCCCCACTTTGTAGTATATAAAAAAACTGAACAGCTACTTCCCAGCAACCATATTCAACGGATTCACATCGTTTGGAAAATTCACAGGGAGCTTTACGAGGATATTTCTCAACCACAATCTCCAGGGGAGAAAGAAATGGCTCTTCATGCTTCTTCTTTCGTCTCCTCCAACCTTTCCGTCCGCAAAGAGGTGAGCCTGGTTTGCTTCTTCTGATTGAAATTTGCAACCCTGTGGTTGTTCACATGTTTTGGTTTTCTTCATAATCACTGATTTCTTTGGTGAAAACAGGGGAAGTCGCTAGCTGGTTTGGAAAACTCCTCTTTCTTTGGCGTTTCCCTGTCCAACCAAGTCAAGCCCCAGTTCAGTTCGGCCGCACTCAAGAGCAACTCGACACAGCCCGGATCTGTGCGCGCTGAGGCGGCGGTGGTGACGACACCGGCATCAACGAATTCTCCGGTGAGTCGTAAGAAGACGGTCCGAACTGGTACCGTCATCGTCACCGGCGCCTCCTCCGGCCTGGGCCTCACCACCGCAAAATCCCTGTCGGAATCCGGTAAATGGCACGTAATAATGGCGTGCCGCGACTTTCTCAAGGCAGAGCGTGCGGCCAAGTCAATGGGAATGTCCAAGGGGTCCTACACCATCATGCACCTGGACTTGGCCTCCCTAGACAGCGTCCGCCAATTCGTCAACAACTTCCGACAGTCCGAGAGGCCGCTCGATGCCCTTGTGTGCAACGCGGCGATCTATCTCCCGACGGCCAGTAAACCCACCTTCACCGCAGATGGGTTCGAGCTCAGCGTGGGTACAAACCACCTCGGCCACTTCCTTCTCTCACGCCTCTTGCTGGACGATATCAACAAATCCGACTACCCGAACCGCCGCCTCATCATCGTCGGATCCATCACCGGCAACACGAACACCTTAGCCGGAAACGTCCCACCAAAAGCCAACCTCGGCGACCTGCGTGGCCTCGCTGGCGGTGTTAACGGTCTTGACGCCTCCGCTATGATTGATGGGGGCAACTTCGATGGAGCCAAGGCGTATAAAGATAGCAAAGTCTGCAACATGCTCACAATGCAAGAGTTCCATCGTCGGTACCATGAGGATACCGGCATCACATTCTCATCTCTGTACCCAGGGTGTATTGCCACAACAGGGCTGTTTCGGGAGCACATCCCTCTGTTTAGGCTGCTGTTCCCGCCGTTCCAGAAGTTTATCACTAAGGGGTTCGTCTCCGAAGAGGAGGCTGGAAGGAGGTTGGCCCAGGTGGTGAGCGACCCCAGCCTTAGCAAGTCCGGCGTGTACTGGAGCTGGAATGCCACGTCGTCTTCGTTTGAGAATCAGCTGTCGGCAGAGGCTAGTGATGCGGAGAAGGCCAAGAAGGTCTGGGAAATCAGCGAGAAGCTTGTCGGGCTGGCATGAGGGACGAAATGGGGATAATGAAGAAGCAACCATGAGTTTCCGGTGGGGAAGAAACAGAGGAAAGAAGTGTGCTTGAGGTGGTTGCTTGTTTTGTTTGAGCAATTTGTCTATTGCATTGTAGTCTTCTGTGTACAATTTTGAAGTACTTCTCATGAAGCCACGGGAATTATTTTTCTTCCAATTTTATGCGTTTATTTCTCAAAGAACAGTTAAAAGACATACTTGCCAAAATTATATAATATTTATGGTAGATAAAAAGTCTACACCATTGAGTTCAACATTAGTGGGACAATTGATAATTTGTCTATTGCATTGTAGTCTTCTGTGTACAATTTTGAAGTACTTCTCATGAAGCCACGGGAATTATTTTTCTTCCAATTTTATGCGTTTATTTCTCAAAGAACAGTTAAAAGACATACTTGCCAAAATTATATAATATTTATGGTAGATAAAAAGTCTACACCATTGAGTTCAATATTAGTGGGACAATTGATAAAATAATATATTTATCCAAATAATTTCAAAGACAATAGAATGGGGGAATTTCAAACTCTATTCCTATTAATAATCCCTACAAGAATTTGCTTTATATTATAAAATAATGTGTCAAAGTATCCAAGTACGAGAAATCGTGTACTGAGAACCAACATGAATTTATTTTGTTCGGTTTTGATATTTTTGGATTCCTGGCACCAAATGTTGTGGGGCTTCTGAAGAGGGTTCAAAAGGTTATGCATAGTAATGTTATGGCATCTAAATCAATGAATGTTGTATTTTGGAGGATAGATTTTGCCATCCAGAAAGGATTGGCGGTGCATCTTATTGCCCGTCTACCTTCCATCTCATTGTAATACACATAATAAAACACAAATTAGACGTGTCATTATAATGAAATGTTGATAATTTTTCATTGTGCATAATTCATGCATATTATATGATTCTATAATTTTATTACATACCAACTTCGTCACTCAATTGTTTGTGAAGAGCACATCTCAAGTCTTAGCTAGAAAAAACCAGTAGAAAAAGCTTGAATCTCAAGTCATCTCGAAAACATGAAAATGACAATAAAGTTTTATATCAAAATGCTTCCAAAAAGTGGTGATTTTATAAACTCTTGACCTTAGAAATATGACGGTACATATACTAGAAGTAGCTTGTGCTAAAACAATATAAATTTTGAAGGACATATTTTGCAACATTCATGATGATACATCATTAATGTTACACTCAATAGATAATACATTGTTGTGGTCTTATATTATTGTTAGTTTGTCACTTGGTGCCATTAGGCTAGACTGCCAGCACAATTGACACAATGGCATATATGAAAAGTGACAACAATCTTAACCAACATTCGTAATGGTCATTGACCAATGACTTCCAGTAGTGTTGTCGAAGGTGATCCTCATAGAGTAGTGTTGCCTTAGATGAGGAAAATCATCAACTATGGAAGCTACATGAAGTGTTATTATCTATGTGGTACTCAACTAAGAAGATGGAGTCTGTGACATTAGAGTTGTGTGTCTTATTCCTTTACTAGAAGACAATATAGTATTATTATGAAAATTCCCAGATGGAAATTAAATCCATTTATCTTATTCCCTAGTTGCTAATGAAACATCAAGGTCTTCTCTTCATATTTCAAAATGTTAGTTTGTAACATCCTAAATTATGGATTTAAATAAGTTTACGGTCTTTAATGAAATTTCTCATTAATTAAATTTATGTTTTGGACCTCAATGAAAGCAACCCAAGTAAATAAAAAATTTCCCATGAATATTATAAAAAATGATTAACATAATTTTTCTCCATTTTCCTTTTTGTGATGATAGCTAATTCAATATTCCTTAATATTGAAATATCTTCAAATAAGTCAACAAATTCCAATTTAATGCATCTTTCTCTCTTCTTAATTTACTCTATCTATCATCAATAAGCATATAAACCCAAATTGGCCTGATTTCGGTCGATGGATCCAAAACAAAAGTCTCAAAGTGACCAAAAGTGGAAGGTTACATCAATTGGGAATCAATCATTGTCATTAAATATTCATAAGAGATGTTAATAACATTATAGGAATAATTCATCTCCAAATTTTGAAAGTAAATGTATATGAATGTTTCAGACCCTAATATACACCTATGGTCAGAACTTGAGGTCAGTCTGACCTCATATGACCCCTCAAGTCTTTGGGGAAAGAGATACATAAGATTTAAACCTAAACGTTTCCTATAATTTGCTTGATGCCACATGGTTGCATATGGTTTGTGACTTAATTATGTCACACACATTGTAGACAGAATCCCTCTCTGTTTTGGAATCTCATATCCACAAGGGGTTTCTCTCATCTCTTTTTCCCGACATCTGAGACTAGCGGGACTTAGCGCCATGCAAGACTCCGCTCTCGCACACTGCCTCCCCATCCCTTCAGACATGTAAAAGGAACCCTTGAGAAATGAACAAAAACCCTAACCGGACAGCTTGTAACCCCTAATCTAGTTTGGATCTTTGGTTTATAGATCCAGAACCTTTTTCTGACGACCTGCAATTGAAGGTCGATTTTGGAGCCTCCACGATGTACAGACACGTGAGAAATGTTGGTCCCCAGTATGGACCTACAAAAGGGTCATGTCACAGTAAGGTTTTCTCCCAACATGTGTAAATTTGTGTTCCTCTTCCTTATTGCAATTAGACCCATGAAATCAATTTTGGAGTTTTGGTCTCCAATTTACCAATTTGACCTGTGAATAGTCTCATAGTGGTATTAGAAAGTGTTTACTATAAGGTATGTTAATTGCATTTAAATTCTTGTGATCGCCCAAACCTCCACTCTCATGGATAATGCCAAAGGGAATTTCTATGCTTCAAGTATCCCTGAGGCCCAAAATTTGGCTTGTTGGGACCGGAGGTAATTGAGGAAGCTCACACTACCCTTAGTTTTTGGTTGATAGTCCTTCTTGCTGGAGTTTGATCAAGAGTTCTCCCTTTGGTTTGAGCACAGCAAGATCTGGGTCACTGTTGCATTTAAGAAACATTATTGATGACAAATTCCCATTTTTACCTTGAATATATATATATATATATATATATATATATATATATATATATATATATATATATATATATATATATATATATATGGCTTATCTTTAATACCCGCGTGGGTAGCTACCCGTGCACACTTCTCGATATTTTTTTTTTGCAATTGTAGAGGACCATTTTTTCTAGCTCTCCAAAAAATTTGATCCAAAAATAATATCATTTGCCCCCCCCCCCACCCCCAAAATCAAAAAACCCATCCATATATTTACTGACTGTATATTTTCTGTGCAGTTACTCTTTTTCTCTCAGAGTTACTCCAGCGCACCATATAGTTACTCTTTCTATTCAGATGAGTTACTTCAGCATACCATATAGTTACTCTTTTATCCCGAGTTACTCCAGCGGGTAGCGAAAATCCTGGTTACCCGCGCAGGTAACGAATGAACAGCCATATATATATATATATATATATATATATATATATATATATATATATATATATATATTTATATATATATATATATAACACTTGCATGGTTAACTTCTGGATTTTGAGTCTGTGAACTATTTGCGACCATATGTGTTGGTTTTAGCAGGGCCATGTTGCATGCCTAAACTTGATTGGTCCATCTCAGAGAGAGGTCCCACCTTTCTAGATAATGTTGCCTATGTGTCTTTTAGTGTATACAAGAAAATGGTGTGTGGTTGGATTATAACAATGTTACCCCATGTGTGTTTTGTAATATCCAAGAGGGACACACTTCATCGTTTGAGGATTGAGATTTTCGCGGTCACTACTTAATTTCTGGCAAAAACTGACACTCCCATAGATTTTGAGAGGGACACTATATAGTGAGCATTTAGGATATAAAATTTGAAACATGATTTGATTATTCAAAATGGATGAAGTCATATGATTAATGATATAGGTAGTAGTAAGGACATCATATCTTCAAAAATTGTAGGGAATATTCATATGGGGAGAAAAGTTCTCACAGTTTTGATAATGTGTCTATTTTTCATTTCAATATTCATTTTCATTAAGGAGATTGAGGACATAAGATTGATTTATAATTCTTTTGATGGAAAGAAACGTGGTGGGTGTACAACTGAAGAACTCTTTTGCATTGTCAATTTGAAAATTGTGAATACTTCAAAAGAGTTTTGTTTTGGTTTTGAGACAAAAATTTATCACAATAGATAAAATTTCAAAATAATCTTTCATGAGATACAACCATGTAGTTCTAGATAATTAATAAATAAAATTAACAAAATACAAAAACCAAGTTTGGAGGAGACCCTACTAGGTCACGAAACATCTGAGTGAACAATAAGAAAGATAGAGTCTGCATGCAAAACATATACAAAGGAAAACTAGATCTATGGTCTTTTCCAAGTTGAAAAGATTCATGCTCAAGTTAGTTTGGACTGGAAAATTGAGGATGCAAAATATAAAGCATCTAAATAGATAAATGACCAAGGTGATTGTGGATGTGCAAATGTGATGCAACAATGCAAGCCTTCAGAGACTTGTCTAGATAATAGAGCCAGTTTCATCATACCACCAGCAGTCACTGCTTTCATTAGAAGGTCTTGCATAAAACATCAATCAAGATCAAAATTGATGGAGGCAAGAAGATTAAAGGTTAATTTACTGATAAACAATAAATTAATGGAAAGTAAGAAATAAAAAGGGTGGATGGAAAGTTGATAGGAGGAAGGGGGAAAATGGACCTCATGCCTTCAATGCGAGCTAAAGATCCATTAGCAATGGTGACTTTAGAGGTACTACCTATTGTGGTATGATGTGTTGCACAGAAATCTGGTATCTAAGATGATGAACATGTGTATGGGGATTGATAAATGTAGGATGTACAACAATTGGATCATACCTAGCATCTGAATGCATGAGGATGCATGTTGGGATGCCCAGGTCTGAAGATTTGATTATATTCTTCATTACTCATCTTGATTTGATGAGGAAGCTTTCTTGGTAGATTCTTCAGTGGTGGTGAGATTAACAGAAGAAATAGGATTCTAAGATGGGAAACCAAGAATAGATTATCATGTATCCTACTAGTGACTCTTTTGATGTAGTGAGTACACTCAGGTATTCCTCGACCCCTAGAAGAGCATCCTCCCCCTCTTGCACCATGACCATTTCCTCTACTAGATAGACTGGTGGTGTTATGAGAGGTGACAACAGATCAATCTGTGATAGGAATGTGTGAAGATCTTTTTAGGAAGGATCTATTTCATATGATTCTACTAATAAGGGAAGTTCTATTCCCAACATAAGCTAGCTTCTAACTCGCCTATATTCCTTTTGAATGCTAGAAAGTAACTTGATGATTACCATCTATTTCATTGTTTATAAAATTTGATGGGATAGGTGGAGATAGGAATGATATTGTTTAGATCTTCTATGATGCAAGTGACCTCCCTAGAATATTTTGTAGATTACTCTCCTCTAGATGAAAATTTTGCATCTCAACTAGCATGCCATGCATCTAAGCAATGTTGTTGGGGTATATACGTTGGAGATGCCTCAAACCAACTTGCAATTAGGTGGTCCATCACGTCAATGATATGAGGCTCCATTGAGTTCCATAGATCATAGAGGGGGTTGGCATCATGTTGTTCCCATTGTAGAGAAGAATCATTAGTGGGAGACCCTTCTGTGATAGCTTCCCTTTCCCCTAGCCTTTGAACTAGATAGTGATCTTGTGACTTTAGTGATTGAAGTTGTGTCTGTTTAGTTTGCTCGAGGTGATTACAATGTTTTGGAGAAGAACATGTGTGGAAGTAGGTTGTGTAGACTTCTCATCTCCCATGATGTAATGCAGATAGGCTGCAACACAGTGTGTTGTCAGAATGACAGGACATGAAAGATGGCAGCAAGGATAAGACCTAGCAGTGACATGATGAATCAGATTGTGACATGGTGGGCAAGGAGACGGCAAAATGGTAGGCCTAGCTACAACACACACTATTGCATTCTGAAACGAAATTCACTGTGCTTCTATAGGTTTAGGAGATGACTCTAGATCTAGAGATCTCATAGATATGTTTGCGCATTGATAGTGCAAAGGAACAAGGAATAAGAAGGGACTAGAGTGGTAAGATTTTCCTGAAGATGGATCTACACAGAGATGATTTCCATCATAGACATGTTTCCATAGAGATGACTTCCATGTAAAGTTGACTCTCAACATGGAGAAGAAGTGTTCAGTGAGTATGATAGAGAATATATGATCAGAGTGGAGATGATTTCCACTGTAGATATATGTCCACAAAGATTTCCATGGGGAACTTGATTTCGACAATGAAGGAACAATGGTTGATGAGAATGATGTAGAAGATAATGTCACTACCTAGTGTACTTGGATACTTCTTTCTAAGAAAGGATCGATATTCTAGGATATCATGTTACCGCAACGAAGGTGGATAATTTGTTGTGTTCATTATAGACAAGAGGACTAGCCTTTATATAGTACTATGAGTGGCTTCCAATACCTATTTACATAGTGTGGGACTAATCCCAATATACAAGAGTATAGAATAGAATTATACAAGTAACAACATCAATTAAATTCCATTAAAGCACAACTCTTTTAACATGAATAAGAATTAATTATTAATGTCAGATTGTATAGTTTTTTACTAGAACTAGACGGTGACTTGGGTTCTATGTTAAAATCCATTAAATAAGATATAAATACAATTGCAACAAAGATTACAAGAAGTTTTAGGCGGTGGAATACAATCCTAACATCAAGAAAGTTGTAATCTAGCCTTGTGGTGACATTTGAAGGCAGTGTGTATTTAGAGATAGAAATATGGAGTGCCTTGTGATGGGAAGAAAATGGTAGAAAAGTGTTTGGGCCAGATTGTATTTTAATGAGAATTTATGGTATTTGGCATAATGGTGGTACAACTATAATGAGCCAAGACCTAGAATCCTATCCTATTTCATGATTAGAAGGATAGTAAGATATGTTTCCTAGACTTGACCAAACAAAGATAAAATTAAAACATATTTACATAATAACTAAGTTATATGCCAAAATGTGTATATATTCATATATTCACATGATAGTAAAATAGGAGAAATTAATGGACTAAATATTTTTATTGATTAAAAGGTGGATATTTGTGCATGATAATAGTATATAACTCTTTTTGTAACAATCTGAATTGATAGGACTCCATTAAGTGAGTGTTTAAAAATATATAATAATTTAATAAATATAATGCTAATGAGCCAAAAAAATCCTAATGGTACCGTAACTCATAAAAGAATACCTAAAAATCCAATTCTAATAAGGAAATCATATTCCTTGGGTCCCAATTGCCTTGGGTGCTATGTTTCGCATATATCGATAATAATAATTATCTTAATTTTATTTGGGAAAAAATTAGAATAAGAGCCAAAAGTGTAAAAATAAATTACTAAATATCTTCAAAAGGGGAAATAAACCCCAAATTCGAAATCTAGATACCAAAATAGTTTATGTGTCAACTTTCACATTAGTTGAACAATCTACCTATCTAGTTTTATTTAGGAGAGAGAATATGACTTAAGGCTAAAGTATGAAATAAAATAATATATCACCCCAAAAGTGCAGACTAATGCCATAAATGGATTCTACATTCTTTAATTCATTTGGTTGTGAAATTTGGCATCAATTGAACTTTGTTTGGGCCCTCAAATAATTTAGGAAAGAAGTGAAAGTGAAATAAAAATATACTTTAATACTTGTATTAATTTGATTTCCTAATGTTTCCGTCAATTTCCTTGTCACACTTGGTATTATTAACTTACTAGGACCAGTTTCATTTTTGTTCGTTGGATGAGTATATAAGGGAGTTAAGTCATCTAAAACCTTTCGTTTCAGATGAGTTTTTTGTGGATTCTCAGGCTACATTTTCCTTGACCTTCTCTCCCAATTCTCTTTGTCTCTAGTTTCTCTCTGAACTTCCTTTTCTCTCCCCCATATCCCTCTCATCATCCCTCACAATCCAAACCCAAGGTTTTTAGGGTTTTGTCACCTATATTATCCTAACCTGATCTCGCCTCCATGATCCCTTGTTCATCCTCTATTTTCACTCCTATTTCCTTCTTTTCCCATACCAGGGAATTCTGACACATATAAAGCCTTCCCTCAATCATCCTCAGACTTCTAGCATCAAAAGCTAGTGCTCAGAGTGTCATGGTTTCTCTTTCCTTTGCTCCTCCAATCTGGGTCTACATTCACCATTCAACCGGGCAACAACCATTGACTCTAACCATCGGGACTACCAGTAACACCGCAAAGTCCATCAACATCCCTCTTCATTCTTCCTATTGTACCAATTGGACTTCAACTTTGGGTAATCCCTTTTCCCCCTTTCTCTCTTACTTTTGACCCCTAGGACCAATATCGCTATTTTGATCACCTCTTTGATGTTTAACTCACCGTTAGGTTCTCTGCAGCGTCCTAAAGAGTTTCAAGCTTTAGCGTTTTTGTAAATTGGAGTCTTATGTACTTGTACTCATAGAACTCCTTCCCTGTTAATGGAGTAACACCATTTTCTATAGCCTCGCCACAATTTAAGATGATTCTAACATATTTGAGGATGGAATGACTCAAGGAACTCAGTGTCAAGGTGTGTCTATCGAGTTATCCCTCTTGGTCACAATCTCAGCTCATGTTATATGGACTGATGATGTTGTTCTTTGTGTGAACAGAGCAAAATGATCTCATCTTTACTTGACGTTTATGCCCTTGCCTATTTTGCAATGTGGTGTGCTTTCATGAAGAACATGGGCTTTCCCTCTTTGAATTGAGATATGCATTTGAATTGATGTGTTCCTATGCCAGTTGACCATATTCGATTGGGCCTACTCACTGGGCTCATCTTTAGGGAAATTATGCTTGTGTGGAATTTTCCTTAACTACCGATTAGTCAGTATTTATAAAATTCATAACTAATTATTTATAGATCACATAAATAAAATAAAATAGGTTTTGGAATCATAAAATTGTAATCTATCTAATGATGCCAATATCGTCCCCTAATAAACCTGTGATTTTCATGGATTTTACTAATTTATTATAAATTGTATTATTCATAACTAATTATCTATATTTCAAATAAAGTAAAATATGTCATTAACTAAGAAAAATATAATATAAATTATGGTATGGTTTTCATGACCTAATCCACTAATAACAAAAAGGCAATTGTTAGCATTTATATAATTAATGTAAGCCTAACCCTAATCGTGCATATGCCTTTAATAGGTTGCTTGTGGACTGAGATGGAATTATGGTTTTGATCTTGGACATATGTAGACTCCATGTAAGGTATGATTGCATTCTAGATTTTTTTTATTTAGCAGTTAATCAAAATTGTCTCTCTCTTGATAGCCTACACAATTTGTCTCTTCTAAGAATTTATTCCATGTGAAATATTCTACTTGATTCTGATCTTATTATTCCTACATTATTGTACTTTCTTTTGACTCTAACTTGTACATTTATTCTTGATGAAACCCTAATTTTGCCCACTTATGTGGTTGATATTTCTATTGTCCAGTTTTCAGATGGAAACTTTAATTAATCTCTAAAGACTACACTTTATACTTGTTTCTACAATATGCATGTTATGTGATTTAGTATCCACAGAGTAGTGTAATTACTTTGGTTTCTGGGTTGTGTGCCTATGTTATATTTTGGCAATGGAGGTTGTGTGCCCCATACCTGAGTTGGGTGCCCACTTTTATATATAATGGGAGTTTGGTAGTTTGTCATTCTCTATCAGCTTTTAAGTTGCGAGCCTTAGCTGCCACTATTATTTAAATCTATCTAGTGTTATGTTGATCTCACGTGCATGCAGATGGATATTATCATGATGGGTTTTGTATTCAAGACTTATATGTGTTTGTGTGGCACAACTTTTATGTTTTATTGATGGCAAGAACCTTCTCATTATCTTATGATTTCAGTTATTTTCCTCTTGATACCCACTTGGGTACTCCTTTCCTTTTCTATGGAAAGTTTTATTTATTTGACATCCTTTATTTCTTATATTTCTCAATCCATATTTAATATGCACATATCATCCTTTAAGATGATATGTATCTACTTTTTCTCCTCTTTTTGGGTTATGCTTCCAACCCTAGGTGTAGGACTTGGAAGATTGTACTTGGTGACATGGACCTTCAAGGTGGAGCTCTTGGGAGATAGACTTGAGATAGCTAGATATCCCCCTACTTAGGTCTTAATGTTGTGACCTTCTTGTAAACCCCATTTTGGGAGATAATGATGTACTTTTATAAAATTAAATGTATTCATGAAATTTAATTCCACTTCTATTTGGGTTATTTTTGCATATCATCATTTGAGAACAAAAAAAATGTCCATTCCAACATACCTTTTGTGTGTGTTTAGAATAGATGTTTTATTCCTCAAATTAAGTAGGGAGTGGATCCCCTCTCGGGTCCCACTCCGTACAACAACATTTAAAATCAACTCTCTCTATGAGAATCACAATTTTCATATGACTAATATATACGTTATTTTTAATTCATTATTAAGAGGTAACATAAATGTTTAAACTGCATACACTTAGTAATTTGCAAAGAAATGAAATGATATAATTTATTAATAAGAGGTAACATATATGTTTATTCAACAATACATTTAGTAATTTGAACAAAATAAAGAAATGATATAGATAACTCAAATAAACATATGCACATGCATTTCCACACATTTCTCATTAGGGAATTGAAACAACTTGCCATGGGAAACAACATTAAAAGTACTTCTTATACATGATAGAACACACCAAATAAATACATAAAAATTGAAGAAGGATATGATAATGAATAAGATTTTTAAAATAACCACTTATAACAACAAATGATCGTGAACATATTTCACAATAAAATTTCATATCTCTTTCCTAATCCATCATCAATAAATGTGCATCTATCCAATCTCAACTCTATTTTCATTAGGTTATATTTACTCGTCCTTTATATTATCCCAAAGTGATCCTTCATTGAAGTATCACATGATTACTATTTGAACACCATCAGTGGCACCAAATAGGTTTCATATAAGCTTATGTCCATTTTTAGAAGGCTTAGTAAAAATTACAATATATGAAAAAAAATTGAAATTTCTCAATAAATTAAGGAATTAATAGAAAAGAATGAAAGGGAAAATAATAAAATTGTTACAGTGTAAAGAATTTTAGGTTTCGAGAAATAAAAAAGTTATTACCTTTGTGAATAATTTGAAAACCAATGAGTGATGACACTTCTATTTTATCCCACTTTATTTGGTTGCCTAGACAGTAAAAATGTGACAACTTTCAATTGAAGAGATCAATGAAAGAAACATAGAAATATGATCAAACTCCAAAGTCAAAATAGATTTGATGATGTATTATCACCATAATCATAGACACCAAAACCTAGAAGAAAGGCACTAAATGTCACCATGGAGTGAGAGAAATAAATGTGAATGTCTAAGAATCCTCTATAACATCCCAAGGGTTGTTGGAATGCATAAAAGATGATTCAAATGCAATGCTCAATATATACAACTGACCATGAGAATTTTGAGTAGGTTCATGATCAAATATTAAAACATGAATCAACAACTAGATTAATTAACAAAGATACCAATTGAATTCATGAAATATGACGGTATATATATCATGACTACTAGTCATTTTTTTAGATTCAAATATCAAATTTCCTTAATGGAAAGGTTTCCCACTGGGATTAACACCAAACTCATGAGCACTCAATTTCAAATTGCCTCCCTTGATGTTTTCACCAAGTCCCAACCCAAAATGATCCCATATCTTGGTCCCTTGGTATATAGATGCATCCTTAGACATGCAAATTAGGGTCCAAAACCCACCTAAACTTGACACATGCACCAAAGAACAAGTTTGGTAGGAAACCTATCAAGTGTGTGCCTTGTCCTACTGGTGGAGCTCAATCAAGCCTAAAATTGACCCCATGTTTGTTTAGGGTAAGATAATAAAAAATATAAGCAAGAGTGCCTATTTGACCAATGACCATCTTTCTCACTTGCCTTGTGCCAACTAGAGCATGAACCTTATTGAAATCATCATCAATTGTTTATTGCATGCTTTGTGGACTGATCGCCCACTTTGTGTGATCCAATATAATCTTATACCCAGAGATGTTTAACTCCTAGGATTAAAATTTCAATTTATTTTGGTGGATGTCCAGTTGAGAACTTCAGACGGGAAGTCTCTGTAATAATATTTAAATGATCCGTAGGTAATACAAATGCAACCTTACAATGGTACTCTTTTGGGAAAATTTCTTGAGCTAATAGAATTGAAGCTCACACAACTCAAATTAACTATTCATAGAAGTTTAAATATAAAGTAAGCAAGCATAAGAAAGTTGTGGTGGTGAAACTCATGTCCACACCACTATTTGTGATTATTAATCTAGAAGTAAATTTTATTCAACTTTTAGTTTTTTCTAGTAAAATACTTATATCAAATTAAATCTGATTTTTGAATTTTAGTCTTAACTCAAAGTGGTTAAAAATAACAGATTTCTTCAAAAGTTTGTCCTTTCGGATTTTATCTTTAACTATTATGCATGAAACTTTTCCAATTGTGGGTTGTATTACTCATGTTTGTTTTGGTAAAGACTAGGATTTATATCCTACTAAATTTACATGTGTGATAAGTTTCACATCAAATTTAGATGCCATTTTTGGGGATAAAACAATTGTTTTAGTTAAGTCTAGTTTAGTTTAGGATTTAACTCTTTTTAATATTAAAATTGCATATTCAATTGAAATTTTAATTTTTCTATGTCCATTTGTTTTGTGGAAATTTCTTCTATTTCGAGTTACACACTCTAGTGCATGTGACACTCAAGTAGCATTGACTGTGCATCACTAGATTTTGATCTATAAGTTGACATGACATTCCACATGTTTAATAGAGAAAATAGAGTAATTACATACAGACAAGAAATCATAGGGTGAATCAGACCATCATAGAAGAGCATGAAGGACTTGCACAAGAAGCTAGGGCTAATCTACAAGCATAACTTTAAGAATCCCAAGAAACAATACTTGAAGTTGAACATAAAGAACATCTAAGGTATTTTTTCATCCCTAAAGTTGCATAGGAATCATACTATAATTTTTATGGTCACCACAACCTAGTAGCTTGAGATCCGGTCGTAGTGGCTCACAATGATGCACAACATTGCCTTTTTCGGTAATAGGGTTGAAGATTGTTAGGATCAGTGTTCTGAAAAGCGGTAATCGGTGTACGGGTGGACAGGGTACCGAATAGAGTATACACGGTATGCGGGAGTATAAGCGGGAGGATAATCAGTTTTAATTGGTTTTGATTTTTTTTTTAAATTAGTTATAAATATATATAAATTATATGTTGACTATATCCAAGTTATGTATTAGTCATATATTAGAATTATACAACTAAAATTTGAGTAAAATCTTCTTGTAATATGAGATTAATCATGTTCTAAAGGGAGAAGCTAAAATTCATTTGGATTGTAACTAAGCATAGATACAAACAAAATGAAATATATCGAAGTCATCAATATAAAGAACATGCATCTAAATCAATATTCAAAATGGAGCAGCAAAGAAGAACAATTAGTAAGAGATTAATATTGCAATAAATAAGTAATTAGAAACATTGATGATATTAGAGATGAAAACATCAATAATAAGAATCAATTCAATAAACATTAACTATAAACTTATTGAGAAAACATGGGGAAAAGACCAAATATGTGAAGAGGGGCAAGAGAATGTAATTGTAATGACCAATAGTAGGTTTAGAAAAAGTTACTGTAAAAAATATATTATTTCTGTTGGGTTTAGAAAATCCCTGATTAGTCGGCCGATTATTCCCCCGAGCGGTCGATTAATCGGCCCTGGACCGATTATAGGTCCGATTATGCATATGCGGGGCGGTGGATCTGCAAAACCGAATATTCGGCCGATTATTCAGCAGATTAGACGATTTTCTGAACACTGGTTAGGATCGTCTTTAGAGGTTCCACAATATTTGTGCATTTAATAAACAACTAATCAGTTTAGAAGATGCCATCAAGCATAGGTTGTTCACCTAGATAAACAAATCTAAAATCTAGTACAACTCCATGGAAGGAGATAATATCACAAAATGAGATAGTTTGTGAACCAAGTTCCTTGATAAGTTTTATCCACTCTATCTTACATACCAAATCAGGGGACAAATCATGCAATTTTCAATGGTCCCATTCAAGTTCCTAGCCAATACATGGGAAGGATATAAAGAGCTTCTCTTCTGATGCCCTCACCATGGAATATCACCAATTGAGCTCATAGAAAACTTTTATAGTGGTGTAGATGAGGGCACCAATGAGCTCTTAGATTCCTCTTTTGGTGAAACATCATGTGCCACAGTTGTAGAAGTGTGCAGAGAGTGGTGAGACATGGTGTACAAGCCAAGGAGGTGTGCTTAAAGTAGCCAAGGTGAAAAATATCTTTGAATTCAAATCAATTGCCAAATCCATGAAGAATATGGAAATGAAAAAGAAGAGTCTTGAATCTTCCTTAAATTATTATGAATGGAGAGGTCAAGCATAAAAATAGTAGGTAAATGATGACACACTTTTTTGTGATACCTAAAAGGGAAATGACCCCTCTACCCTAGGATGCCAATTTCTTTTCAACATCATGATGAACTACGTGTAGTCCCATGGTGACAACAATCAAATGGAGGACTTGAACTCCATCTTAAAAATAAAAGGAAAGGGGTACTACAATATATATTAGATTAGTAACCAACCTAGATTCCAGTATGGAAACATAGTAGGTGCTGAAATTATTCCCATTTTTGGCAAGGACAAATCAATAATCAAGTTTAGGGCTCCCCTAGCTTCCAAAAGAACAATAAAAAACTTAGGAACTAGGGAAACTTTAATCAAGGAAATTAGAAAACAAGTACCAAAATAGGGGAAACTTTAATCATGGAAATTTAAAAAAATTACCATAACAGGGGTTATTATCCAGGGAATCAGTTTCAAAATCTCAATCAAGGGACACATTCACAAAGGGGATATCCGAAGGAAAATCCTTCAAACCAGGACAAATTTACATCTATTGTACGGATACTACTATAACGACCCCACTTCCCTATAACCCCCAATTAAGGAAGACTAAGAAGCCAGTGCCACTATCCCAAAATAGAATCAATGGTTTTGTAAATAATAAAAAATAATTAATAATTTCTACCAAAGACTAAGCTTAAAGCAGGATAAAAATTTACTTTTCACATACCTTTCAAAAATAGGAATTGGAACTTTACCCAATGTCGATTTATATCTTACTAAATCCTCCTTTCTTTAATTAGCTTTATTCTTCAAATATCACTTTACTATTTGTCCTTTTTCAAGTATTCCTAAAACACTAACAAACAAAATATCGATCAATATAAAGAATATATTGGTATGTGGTGACAACCAATATCTCGCACATACTTCATAACAACCTAATTACATCAAATAGTTGTCAACAATCCAAGATTACATTTTCAATATGAATTCCCAACCACTTTTACTCATGCTTTGGGATACCCTCTCTTAGGGTTTAGTCCTTGTAAGCGACTTTAGGCTACCTTATCCATCCTGAGCTTGGTACCTTATGGGTCACCTCTATGGGTGCCCTATGGTCTTCCCTCCGGGGCTTGACCACCTCTAACCTTCCCTCTAGGGCTTTTTCTTCTCAAATCTTACATCCAGATATGGTATGTAGGTTTGGGCAAGTCATATGTATACTTAAATTTTGATAACTATATTTACTTTAGATATTGCAGAAATACAATCATCCAAAAAGTTATTTCCATGCAATTGATGAAACGTTAGAAAACATCGGGAAACTAAAGTGAGTAATCATAAATAACCACATACCTGATTTGTAGTCTCAAATATAAACAAGATATCCAATTCAAATCAAGATTTCCAACCAAGAAAGTTAAGCAACCAATCAGGTAGATCCTAAAAACATGTATAAATCCTAATTGTTACCATCATATCCCCAAACAACTTCTTATTGACTTGGGACACCTTTCTAAGGTTTCTAAGTCTCATTAGGCTGCATTAGGGTTTCTTAGATCAGTTTCTCAACCATTACCTTTTCAGGTCACCAAACCCTAAAATGGATTCTACATCATAAAACCCTAATTGTTCAAGTTATCCATATTAAGGATTCTTTGTTCTCACTTTGTCTTAGGATCATCACATCTCTGTCTTATACCTAGATTTTTGAAATAAAACCATTAAAAGTCATAATCGCCTAAATTAGGGTTTCTAATCTCATTGATGCACATCATATACATGAAACCCTTAATTAAACCAATTATACACCAAGATCATCCTTTTAGATCTAATTCTTCTTTTTATTAACAACATGTTAATATCAACTTAAAACATCCATATAACTTTACTAAATCTTATTAACATCAAAATTAGGGTTTCTTATTCATAACAACATTAAAGTTAACAACTTTATATAATTTTTGAACTATGAATAGATTCATGCTTCAATAATATTTTTTTTGAGTTCCTTTCATTTTTTTGATCAATTTTCATATATAACATTTTTCAATCCGAGTTACCAATAAGTTTCTAGAATATTCACAACATTAAGTAACTTTGGCCAATGGTGGCTTTACACATCAACGAAATCTATTTTTCTTAATTCTATAATTGGGTCGACTATTTAAATGGTGAAATACCTTCATGCCCCTCCCTCTTGAATGCATGTCAGGGGGAAGTCAAGTCTTTTTACTAAGACTCACCCTTACCTCACGACGCTAGATGTCGCCAACCTGGTGCGGCTATGCACCCAAGATAGCTCCCCTCCCATCCTGTCCTCATGCTCCCAAGCCTCGTAGATGCTCGAGAAGAACTTCCCACCACTCGCCAGAGTTGGGGAGGGTGATTGTGCCATTGTGGGTTGTTAAAGGCGACCCAAACCAGTCCCCCATGGCTACAGGTCGTAGTAGAGGAAGATGTGTCGAACAGGTCCATTAGAGACCCTATCCAAACACCCTTATGCCATGGTCGGGTAGGGGAGACCTGCAGAAAGCTTTCCACCGACTTTCTAGGCTCTAGAGTCGATTAGATTCCTTATATGAATTTGATTCATCTTGAAGATGGAGAAGAGTATCGTCGGTGTCTTGTGGGTACCTCTGGTTCCTGAACGATAGTACCACCCCAGGAGGGGTTCTCCTGGTTTGTTATCTCCACTCAAAGACCCTCATGCATACTTATATACTCCAGGTGTGAGGGAGTGAGAGAGGATCGATTAAAGGGTTTTAGGGTTCTTGGTGAAGAAAAAGGAAAGTTCTTCAAGGTTTTAATATAAAACCCTGATGCGAGAAATAATTATTACTTGTTCTCCATAACTCACTTTCTCATCAAACTTTAGGAAAACTCCATGTACTTTATCATCTACAATTGAAAGAAGGATTACTCCTCAAATAATCCTCTACATTTCCGAAACTTGATTCTTACTATAATACCAATTATTTCCCAAATAAATTACTTATCCCACAATATATCTTGGAATCCCCTAGATTTTCTCCCATACCCTTAAATCGGGATTATCTCTCATATAAAATTATGTAGGACATTTATTTAGGACACGAGATTCCCTTTTCTCCTATTTTTTTTCACAAGGACTTATATGTGAACTTTTAATTAAATAACACATATCTTTCTCTCCTCATATTATCTAAATTCCAAACGTTAAGGAAAAGTCCATAATGACTTAAACTACTTGTGTGCCAAGTTTGGGACTCAAATTCGAGATTATAAGAGAGTTTTCCTCATATGCAAATTATCTCTTACTAAATCATACTTTATTCATATTTTCTCTTTCTTACTCTTTTATTCTCTTTATTTGGATTCTTTTTACCATTAGAAACCTTGTGGATTCGAAATCTCATCTATGATGATCAATCATACATCTTTCCACATATTTCTCATATTTTCATCATTATCTCAATTTCTTTTCTTTTTATGCATTATTTGATTTCACTCGATTTTTCTTTCCTTTTTATCATATTGGACTTACTAATTCATTAGGGTCTACGAAATTATACATTTAAATGAAATATTATCAAAGTAGTCCACTTATTACACATAAATCTTACGATTTCATAATCATACATTTTATTGGAGAAAATGCATTTCAAACCACATAAAGTTGGGTTTTTTGTGGAGAAAACATGCACGGCAGAAGCAACAAAAGTTCCACGCAACCCAAAATAGGATCTCATCAACAACAGCATTTTCAAAAAGAGTGTTTGCGGGATATACCTTATCGCGGAGTAAGTCTGACGATGTCCCGTTACATGATGGTGTGCAATGATGTTGGCCTACATGAACAGAACTTCTCTCCCATTTATTAAGTGTGTCGTAATAAGATCTGGTGGTTCTCCTTTTGTGCAGTGATGTACGCTGCTCGTAGTACGTACGGATGGTCATAGATTTCCTCTAAACGCAGGCATCTTAGCGTCTACGTCTCTACTTTGTCCACGTGGATGGACTGGAACTCCACGTGGCCCTTCGTAAGCCGGCGGGAAGGATTCGTCTTTGTGCGGTGGCGTGCTAGCATCGCTGTGCTCTCCTTTCTCTCCTGAGGATGGTGACGGCTAGGGTTTACGTACGTGAGCGTAAACTGAAAAGCCTCTCTCAATATCTTATATAGATATCGACCGTCAAATTCCTTTAAATAGGAGACAAAGGGAAGTAGGGTTTCCTAAACCCATCGGTAAACAGAAACACTGTGTGAATTAAAATGCTCGTGGATTAATTAGAATATTCTGGAATTCATTAATTAACTAAATAATCATATTAATTGATTAATTAATATCTGACTCCATGCAATCGCTTGGTATGGCTCTATGGGCATATATACCAACAGACTCCCAGTTGCACTTAGAGCCAGCCACTCTAATATTATTCTAATCGATTACATAAACATTTTAGTAATCAATGTGATTTGGAGCAATTCCAATCAAATCGACAATTATACTCCTATTGCAACACATCCTATGTGTGTGACATGGTAGGCTCCAAATTACGTTGGTAGTGATATCCATAATCATATTATGATTTCACAAGCAATGATTGGTATCTAGAAAGACTTCATTGCCACCCAAGTAATTGGGGAAGTTGGAGAACAACTTAACCTATCATTCATGACTGGTGTTACAGTGATTGTATAGTTCCTTTGTCACTAATATCTGGATTGAACTCGAGTCATGGAATTGTTATCCTTTTCAACATTCAATCCATGATCCTTGAACTAGAGAAGACTGTCTGAGATATATGTAAGCTCAATATCACATATTGACTCACAGCAGCATGGCCATGCATTTCTCAGTCTCGCTTATCAAGTGGCTGGAATAGCAAACTCTCGTAGGAATGAAAAATTCCATCTACATCACTCACAGTCATCCCCATGTGTCACAGTGCACCCAAGCACCATCTTTATGACAATCCTTATTCAGGACCACGGTGGATGATGTCAAAGTACACCGAACGACATGTGATAAGTGTAGTGACTTCAGGTCTAAGAACCACAATCACCATCATTATGAGATGTAACTCTAACTACCAATCATGGTATCCATGTGTCACTCTCAAGGTGGGTCTATCCGATACACTATTCTCTAAAAAGTATCTATGTATTTGGTTTGATATCTCCATATCATGGATAATGAGATTCTTCCATCAACCAACATACATTCTAATCTTATGTGTTATTGATGTCTATGGATATTTCCACAATAACAACGGATTAGGGACAAAACAAGAATACATACTCTTAGCATACATATGATCTCACTGTTCAGGTCATCAACCCAAAGACATATGTCATTGAGTATATTATTCTATAGACATCTATAAGTTATATGGTCATCTCACAATATAAAACAAACATATAGATTGGAAACTTGCCTTTATTGATATGATCAATGTAGTATTACAAATCGTTTACATAGTATCCCATTACAATCATCAAATGATAGTGTCTATGGGCATACATACCAACGGATTCCCACTTGCACTTATACCCAATCACTCATGAATCTCAATCCAAGTGATCGAACATGTCCATCATGTTTCTACTGTGAAAGTGTTTTTTTGAGCGGGTCAGCCACATTGCTTTCTGTAGGTACTCTGCAAATCTTCACATCTCCTCATTGTACGATCTCTCGTATGAGATGGAACCATTGTAGAATATGTTTGGAACGTTGGTGCGATCTTGGTTCTTTAGCTTGTGCAATTGCTCTGTTGTTGTCGCAAAACAACTCAATTACGTCACCATTGCTTGGAACCACTCCAAGTTCAGAAATGAACTTCTTGATCCACACAGCTTCGTTTGCAACATTAGATGTGGCAATATATTCAGCCTCTATTGTAGAATTTGCAACCGTCTCTTACTTTGAACTCTTCCAGCTCACAGCTCCATTGTTCAGGCAAAACACAAATCCATATTGCAATCTATTGTTATCTTTATCAGTTTGGAAGCTAGAATCGGTGTAACCCTTTACCACGAGATCTTCCTCACCACCGTATACTAAGAATTGATCCTTAGTCCTTCTCAAGTACTTTAGGATGTTCCATACGGCTGTCTAGTGACATTCACCTAGATCTGACTGATACCAGCTCATCATGCTCAAAGCATACGACACATCAGGATGAGTACATAACATCACGTACATGGTAGATCCAATTTTTGATGCATATGGAATCTTACTCATGCATGCCCGTTCATCACATGAACTAGGACACTAGGATTTAGAGATCGTAACTCCATGGGACATGGGAAAGTTACCTCTCTTAGAACCCTCCGTGCTAAACCTCTTTAGCAACTTGTCAATGTATGTGCTCTGGCTTAGGCCTAGAAGCCTTCTAGATCTATCTCTATAGATCTTGATCCCTAGTATATAGGATGTTTCACCTAAACTCTTCATAGAGAAGGTATTCCCTAGACAACCTTGTATTGTCTGAAGAGTAGGGATGTCATTTCCCATCAATAGTATGTCATCCACATACAATATGATACATATGATTGTGCTCCCACTAACCCTTTTGTAAACACAAGGTTGATCTTCATTTTGACTAAAGCTAAACTTTATTACTACTTCGTCAAAACATAGATTCCAGCTCTGAGATGCTTGCTTCAATCCATAGATTGACCTTTGTAGCTTACATACTTTATTGGCTTTCTTTGAATCGATAAAACCCTCAGGTTGTGTCATGTACACATCCTCAAGCAAATTCCCATTAAGGAATGTTGTTTTAACATCCATCTGCCAAATCTCATAGTCATGATAAGATGCAATGGCAAGCAAGATCCTGATGGATTTAACCATGGCAACTGTTGAGAAGGTCTCTTGATAATCAACACCTTGAATTTGTCGGAATCTTTTTGCAACCAATCTACCTTTATAGGTTTGAACATTTCCATCCATGTCGGTCTTCTTCTTGAAGACCCACTTGCACCCTATGGGTTTTACTCCTTCGGGTGGATCCACCAAGGTCCATACCTTGTTGGTGTACAGGGATTCCATCTCAGATCTCATGGCTTCGAGCCATTTCTTAGATTATGGTCCCTTAGTAGCTTCTAGATAGGAAGTTGGCTCATCTGCTATGCCCAATTTGTCACTGTCTTGAGTTACGAGAAATCCAAATCTCTCATGCTCAAGTCGTGCCCTACTAGACCACTAGTATATAACCGACCTTTAGTGTCGTTTATTTAAGGCCTTTAGTGTCGGTTTCTAAGTGACACCTATGTGGGCGCCGCTAAAATCCCACCCTTTACGCGTCAGTTCTCAAACCGATGCCACAACCCTTCGCGCGCCACCGAAAAAGCGTCAAAAATGTGCCAGTAGGGGGTATAGGCGTCGGTTATCTGCTTTGAAACTGACACTGAATCACCCTCTTATACGGCCGTACTGTCCAGCACGGCCGTGGTGTCTGGTCTCATTAGGTAAATCGACGTCGGTTACTAGTATGGCAACTGACATTGTAACTGTATATCGTCGGTTTTATACAGATATCTGACACATATTTTATGTTTGGTCCGCTGCCATGGCCGTGCTGGCCAGCATGGCCATGTTGTAGGGAAATCGATGTTGGTACTAGTATGGAAACCGACACTGTAAACGTATGTCGTCGGTTTTGTACAAATAATCGACGCCTATGATTTGATTTTTTTTTCTGTCAGTCTGCAGACCTACTGTGGCTGGTCGCAGGATGAGAAACTTGTAGTTCCGTTATGAACTATAGGTTTTATGACATCCATTGATATCAGCCAACAACATGCAACAAACCTACAAAATTAACATGATGGACAAATTATTATATATGCAATTCACACTCATGTATAAGAAATTTAATTCATATTATTTTTTCATCACACACATGTAGAAACCAGTAGTAACATGAAGTTCCATTTATTTCATCTCTTGTCACATTCAGACACATGTAGAAACATTCATGTATTGATGATTTTCACACACATATGACAATTCATAAAAATTCATTCACATTTACACAAAATTAATTATGAGAACAAATTTATTTTATTCATCATCATCATCAAAATCATATTGAAAAATTCCCACTCTTTGTAGGGCTTTTGCCCAATCTTCTCTTACAACATATAATTCATCTCTCGTATAGGGAGCATGTACATCAAAACGCTTTGCATCTATGTTGAAGTCCTCAGTTTTAAAGACCTACAATGAGAATGACGTACATACATAATTATAATAATATATAATAAGATTCATATATTTCATATTATCTAATGAGACTATGTATAATACATGTTGTATGTTATCGATTTCCAATACATCATGTTTGATGATTAGGTCCATAAATCACATCACATAGTAGGCACATGCCCAGCCGTTGTCTTGTGTAGCACACTATAAATTGAAACATACAAAATATTCAAAAATACAAATAAGCACACTTCACATAAATAATATATACATTGGAGTCAGGAAATTACTTTCACATCCTTCCAAATGAGTGTCAGACTTTTTTCCTGGGGACCTTTCCTCCAGCTTTTTTGAACTCTTGTAAAGCCATATATATGTTAATGTAACACATTAAATTACATAATTAAATAGTAATGCAGCAAAAGATGTTAACAAATATAAAAACATAAAATATTTCTCATGAGAATAATGGCCTTTTGATTGCATGTCCATATACATCCAACTCACTCCCCACAGGATCTAGATAATATACGGTGAATGTCTTGGGGACAATAACTAATAAATCCCAATGATTAGAACTACAAGTAAGAAAGTAGAAAATTAATAACTCAATATCCGCAATAAAAATGTAATTTGCTTAAGTCCAAATTATAAGCAAAGTAAACTTACTCGACATTGAATGGAGCTATTATCACCGTCTTATCATTTTTACCAAAATATTCAAAAGCATCACAGCAGTATGAAGTAACTGAACCAGGGTTTGTATCTACAAGACTAATCAAAGATGGAACCAAAAATCCCACATGGGAAAACCCAAAATCTTTACATGTCCAGTATAAGTGGCTGCAAAACATGTATTACATATGCATTAATATATAAGAAACCAAATTGTCGTATATAAAACAAGGTATATGGATGTATAAACCAGATTGTCGTATGCATTAATCTCACCATATCTACAGCTCTATCATAGATGTGTTCAGCAATTCATACTTAAACAACTCCAAAATATCTTGTATAAATATGTTGTTTCTGAATGTTTGACCTGCATTAATACGTATCCAGAACTTCTATTACATATGCATTAATACATATGCTAAACTTGTATAAATAGATTGTTATTGTATGATTTACCTGCAGCGTTCTCTGGAATAGTAACATTTATAGGGAAATTTAGATTATGTTCGCCGATCCATACTGCCACACTCCTACAATTAGGACCTATCGAGGTGTGTAGGTCCCCTGGAAGCCAACTTGGTAGTCGAGGAGATGGAGGCCGAGAGGTAGTGGGTCTCGTCTTTTTGACCTGTATATATAATTTCATATCAATTGACTCATATATATATACACACTAACAAAGTAAAGTAATGAAAATTTATCATACAATATCAGTATAGAGGACATCCGCTTCAGGCCACAGTATCACTCCGCCTACTGCCTCACCAAGTGTTTCAGCATCTGGGTGTGCATGAGGTAGTGCAAGATCCGTCCAGCCAGTGACCATATGAATTAGGCTCACACGTACCATGCCATCTGGTACTAGACTCCCATGAAATATACACCCTTTAAGGGGTGGGTAAGCTGATGCATCTGCAATGATATATCTTTCACTTTGTAGTCGGCATGGCTTCAACCCCTACAAATTTACATAATAAAGAATGTTATATGCATATATACACAAACATATCATCTTAAACAGACTAGCTATTATATATGCCATAAAAATACTTACAGAGGACGTGCTAGGTGGGTCTATAGGATTGCTCCCGACCTCTGCAGTACGAGGAGTAGGAGAAGAGAGGTTCGCCACTGGTACTGTCTGACTGGCAGTCTGAGGCACCTGCCACTTGTGAAATGTTTCTTGGAGTCTTTTTTCAATTAAGGAATCTACCTATACATGGATAAAAGAAATGCTAGTTGCTGATTATTGAATTCCCTTTCGCAATAATGTTCTAAAATAAGAATAAGTTATCTTAGCTTGTGAAAGTCCCCTTTTGGGACAGTTTATGCTGGGATGGCCCAAAGAACAATTTGATGCCCACACCAGCGCCTGCACCCCTTACATGTCCATGATGCTCTGGGTTACCCAGAGCAACTGTCAGTTCATCCCTTGTACCCTGAGGGATGAACTTGCCTTCCTTCCTCTTCTCGTGCAGCTCCCGCTAAGCACCATCAACAAAAATTCATAAGTAAACATAACAATAACAATATAGATTGCTCTAAGAGTTTGATTTTTACCATTTTTGCAGTCGCCTCAGTAGTTGTGGGTTTCGGTATCTCTCCCTTCTTTTTTTGCCTCCCAACTATCCACATAACATGACGAGGCAGAGGTGCGTGAGTAGCAGTAGAGGACTCTGCAGTCTCCTGAGTAGCAGTAGGCTGAGTAGACTCAGCCTGTAGTCTTTGGCGAATGCCTCCATATCCTCTAAGACCCATTGTGTGGTTGTGCACAGTCATTGCACGCCTTGCTCGTTGAGCATCGCTCTTAGCCTAGTTAGTTAGCACGTTGGTTTGGTTAGTAACACTAAAGGTTAATCTTGAATAGGTGAATACATAAAACTGTATATTAATTAAATTGGGAGTGGTGGTGCTTAATACCTTGAATTCATCTGTTTTTCTTTGGGTAACAAACTCCTCACAGTCTTTGGGGTCCAAGTAGTTCCATTGTTGTGTGGCTTCCTTCTTCCTATATTTATTTTTCAAAGAGAATACAAACAAAAATTATTAGTGTAAATTTAGTGAAATACTGATCAATGTTTAGAATTGGAATCTATCAAGAACCTATTCTCAGCATCGTGTATGTAATCTCAGGTGAGATTGGTCCTATAGTTCCTTAGGACCCACCCACAACGTTGCATCACACATTTACGATGTAGCGTTTCATCCAGATCAAATATGCTCTGCAAATTAAATAGAATATATTGCTATTAACTAGTATCCTAAAAATTAGTAATCTACACAAATAGAATTACAAATAATAATAAATCACGCATAGTTCCTTCCATATGTGGTCTTTCTTCTCCTTAGGAACTCTATGCCATGATTCTAGGATAACACTGCAATGGCTGTAAGTAAGAACCCCAAGATATGAAACAAATGAGTTGCGGTTCACTCCATATTGATTTCCTGCCTGATCGAAATCCACAGCCAATTTGGGTCCATTGGCCCTTTGTTGTATTAACTTGTTCATCATTGTGATGACCCTCACTTTCTGAATTTTCTTTTGCTGCTCATCAAGTGCTGTAATTTCTTCAGGGGGTACATCACCAACCTAAAATTTGATAAAAAAACACACTTACATAATATAATTATAAATGACACTACTACAGAAACGGCCTTTGGCGTCGGTCGTTTAACCCCATTTGGCGTCGGTTTCCGACCGACGCCTATGTGGGCGCCTCTAAAGGTCGAACACCTCGGTGTAGGTTTTTTAACCGACGCCTATTTAATCTATAGGCGTCGGTCTTTTGGTATATAACCGACGCCAAAAGTGTTTGCGCCACAGAAAATGGCGTCATCTAGGGCACTTTCTGCGTCGGTTATTTACTAAACAACCGACGCCTATATTCCATATAGCGTCGGTTTGATACGAATATCCGACGCCATTTCCAGGACTGCTTTGGCCACATCAGGCGTCGATTTTTTTCAAAAAACCGACGCTGTAGGTCTTTGCTGACGGTTTTCTATAAATAACCGACGCCTATTTCTATTTTTTTTTTATATCAGTTTGCAGGCCTGCTGTGGCTGGTCAGCAGGATGAGAACCTGCAGTTCAGTTTTCTGAACTGCAGGTTTACGACATCCATTGATATCAGCCTACAAACAGGCCGCAAACCTGCAAAAGTCACAAGGAAAATTTCACACAAGTACATACATTCAGACATCAATTCAATTCTCACATTCACACATATAAAAACATTCAAATACATGTATTAACATTCAGAAATATTCATTTACAAAGTATCATTCATTATCGCTATCAACATCCCAATTATATCTTACAGTTTCCACTGCTTGTATGGCTTTTGCCCATTCTTCTCTTACTTCATTTAATGCTTCCATCGTATATGGAGCATGTATATTTTTTAAGCGTTTACCTATAGTGTGGTCAGTTTTAAACACCTGCAAAGAGAATGATGTATATATATAAGTAATAATGTAAAAATAAGATTGATATATTTCATACTAACTAATGAGACTATATATAATACCTCATGTATGCTATCGATGTCCAATGCGGCATGTTTGATAATCATCTGCATAAATCACATCACATAGTATGTGCATGCCCAACCATTGTCTTGTGTAGAACACTATAAATTGAAACATACAAAATAATACAACTAAGCACAATTCACATCAATAATATATATATTCGAGTCGGGAACTTACTTGTACGTTCTGCCAATTTATTGGCTGGTTCTTTTTCCTTGGGACCGTTCCTCCAGCCTTTTTGAATGCATCTAAACCCCTACATGTTAATATAACACAATAAATTGCATAAGTAAATAGTAATGTAATAAAAGATGTTAACAGATATAAAAATGAAATATTTCTCACCAGAATAATGGCATTCTCATTATGTGTCCAATTTTAGTGTTCAATGTACTCCCCGCAGGATCTAGATAATAAACAGTAAATGTCCCGGGGACAATAACTAGTAACTCCCAATGTCTACCGCTAGAGGTAAGAAGTTAACAATTAATAACTCAAAATGCAAAATAAAAATGGAATTTTCTTAAGTCCAAATTATAAATAAAGTAAACTTACTTGACATTGAATGGAGCTATTATTATCGTCTTCTTTTGCTGACCAAAAATTGTAAAAGCATCTATACAGTATTGTTGAACATTATCAGGGTCTTTAGCTACCAAACTAATCAATGATGGAATCAAAAATCCCACATGATCAAATACAAATTGTTTGCAATGATCTTCGACTAAGTAGCTGCAAAACATATAGGCGTATGCATTAATATATAAGAAACCAGATCACCGGATCTTACACAAGGTATATGGATGTATAAACAAGATCTCACCTTATCCATGTCTCTATCATTGATGTATTCAACCAATCATACATAAACAGCTCAATAATATCTTGTATAAATAAAGAGCTATCGTATGATCGACCTGCATAATCTGCATCTAAAGAAACTATTATAGGGAAATGTATATTATGTGCCCGTAGCCAACATGCCATTCCCCTACAAGCAGGACCTAACGGGTATGTTAGGTCAGTTGGAACCCAAGTTGGTAATGCGGGAAGTGGAGGTGGAGGCCTAGGTGCTCCTGGTGTCTTCTTTTTAACCTGTATATATAATTTCAGATCAGTTGACATCATATATACACATTAACAGTCTAAATCAATGTAAATTTATCTTACAATTTCAGTCGTGTAGACGACATCTGCTTTGGGCCACAATATGACCCCGCCTTCTGCCTCACCAAGTGTATCAATATCTGGGTGGGCATATGGCAACGCAACTTCCCTCCAATCGGGTAATACATGTAGCGGGCTCACACGAATGTAGCCCTGCGGCATTGGAGTCCCATGAAACGTTTCCCCAGGAAGGGACTGGTAAGCCTGCGCCTCTGCAACAACATAGTCTTGCATTCTTAAGCGGCATGGCTTCAATGCCTACAAATTTACGTAAAGAATGTTATACATATATACATATAATCTTGAAAACATATCATCTTGAAAAGACTAGCTACAATGTCATAAACAATACTTACAACAGACGTGCTAGGCGATGGGTCTCCAGGATTACTCGCAGTCTGTGCATCAGGAGAAGAGTGGGTTGCCATAGGCTGATTGGAAGCCTGAGATGCCTGCCACTGCAGCAATTCTTCCTTGACCTTCTCAGCAACTACATCGTTGACCTTCTTAGCAACTAAATCCTCAACTCTCTTATTCTCCTATACATGGATAAAAGAAACATTAGCTTCTTATTAATGAATTTCCTTTTGTAGTAACATTCTAAAAAAAGAATAGGTTACCTCTTCTTGAGAAAGTCCCGCTCTGGGTTTGCACTGGGATGGCCTAAAGAATGCTTTGATGCCAACACCAGCGCCGGCACCTCTAACACATCCAGGATGCTCTGGATTACCCAGAGCAACTGTCAATTCATCCCTTGTGCCCTGAGGGATGAACGTGCCTTGTTTCCTCTGCTCGTGCAGCTCCCGCTAATCACCATAAACAGAAATTGGTAAGTTAACACCACAAATAATCAATATTCAAACGATTTCTCTAAGAGTTGTATTTTACCATTTTTGCAGCCGCCTCAGCAGTTACAGGCTTCTTTATTTCACCCTTCTTGTTTTGCCTGCCAGCTATCCAGATATCATGGCGAGGCATGGGTGTGGAAGACTCCTGAGTAGGAGCAGACTCCTGAGTAGCAGCAGACTGCTGAGTAGCCGCAGACTCCACCTGTAGTCTTTGGCGAACGCTTTCATAGCCTTTTGGACCCATAGTGTGGTCATGCACATTCAGTGCACGCCTTGCTTTTTGTGCGTCACTGAGGGCCTAGTTAGTATGCACATTAATGATTTGGTTATTAGCACTAAATGTTAATCTTGAATAGGTGAATACAATGTATATTAATTAAATTGGGAGTGACGCCTAATACCTTGAATTCTTCAGATTTTCTTGAAGCAACAAAATTGTCCCAATCTTCTTTGTCCAAGAAGTTCCATTGTTCAAGGGCTGACTTCTTCTTCTTATCACCCTCTTTTATGTATTCTCTGTTCAAATTTGTCCTATAATTCCTAAGCATCTGTCCAGCGCGTTGCATCACACTTTTACGATGCAACTTCTCATCTAATGCAAACAGATTCTGTAAAATAGAAATGTTATTAACTAGTATCCAAAACAGAATTGCAAATAATAGAATTTGTAATCTACAAAATAGAATTGCAAATAATAATAACTCACGCATAAATCCTTCCATATCAAGTCTTTTTTCCCTTGAGGAACTTTATGCCAATTATCATACTTAACACCATAATGGCTCCGAGTGGTACACCCAAGATAGTTTACAAAATTATTGCGGTTCACTCCAATTGCATTTCCTCCATTATCAAACTCCACCACCAATTTGGATCCACTACCACTTAGCGCTAATAACTTCTTCAACAGAGTGATGCCCCTTTTCTTGTTAAGTGTTTGGTGCTGCGCATCAAGTTGCTCCAGTGCTTCAGTGGGTACAGGTACATCATCAACCTAAAATTTGACAAAAATAAACACACTAAATTAGCCCAATATAGAAATATAGGATATATGACATAACTAGAAGATAATGAATTTTATAGAAATACAGGATATGTTTTTAGAACATACATTGGTATCCTCGCCATGCTCGTCATGGACAGCATGCTCATCATGGACTTCATGCTCATCATGGACATCATGCTCATCATGGTCAGCCATCTGAAAATATCATTAAAAAGGCAAACATTTAGCATTTGTATTAACTAGAAAAAGGCAAACATTTAGCATTTGTATTAACTAGAAAAAGGCAAACATTTAGCATTTTTATAAACATACATGTCTCTAAAATTGTGATCTTTTATCAATTAACAATCCTTCATTGTGATCTCCGCGCACATATAAGTCATCATTAGCTTCAATATTTTGTGGAGTTGGCAACCCAACTGAGAATGGACTGGAGTCATCATACTTATCATAGTACTCTTCTTCATCTATAGGATCTTCAATGAATTGTCTTTTACCATGAAGAACAACCGACCATTTATCATTCGCAAGATCATCGATATAGAATATTTGTTTCGCCTGTGATGCCATTATGAATGGTTCACCCTTCTCGCCAATCTTTTCAAAGTTCACCAAAGTGAAACCTAATTCATCCACTATAACTCCTTTGGTGTTATCAACCCAATTACATTTAAAGAGCGGAATTTTGAAATCTATGTAGTCAAACTCCCAAATGTCCTCAATGACACCGTAATATGACATTTTAGCTTCACGTGGACTCTTATCCTTTGCACTTGCAAAGTACATAGTCGACGCTTGAAGAGTGACCCCACTATTTTGGACGACACTCTTATCATCTTGGCGCTTTGTGTAATATGTGAATCCATTAATGTCAAACCCTTCATAAGACATAACATTTGGTTTTGGTTTAAAGGTGAGGCATTTGATAGTTTCTGTAATATCATTTGGTGTTTGAGATAGTTGATGTAAGACTTTATCTTCAAACCACTTAGTAAAAGTCTTATTATGCTCTCTAGCAAGCCACATTGAACTTGCTCGAGGATGTTGTCTCTTTATGAAATTGGTATGTTCCTCGATATAAACACTCACTTCGTCCATATTGTGTAAAATATACAAGTGAGCTTGTTCCAACTGCTCACGGCTGATTACTTTCACCCGTGATCCCAAAATTTCTTTTCCCTCCTCAAAATTCTTGTCATTATCAGGAGTGTCATTACCACTGAGAAAGTCATTGCAAAAATCCATAACCTCTCTCGCCACATAACCTTCAATAATACTCCCTTCAGGCCGATAACGGTTTCGAACATCACCTTTAAAAACGCTCATGTATCGTTCAAAGGGATACATCCAATGCAAGAAAACTGGTCCCAACATTTTCACTTCCCTAGTCAAGTGGACAACAAGATGTACCATGATATCAAAGAATGAAGGAGGGAAATACATCTCAAGCTGACATAGGGTAACAATCACTTCTCTTTGCAAATTATCGAGAGTATCAGGGTCAATAACTTTACTGCATAGACTGTTGAAAAAGAAACAAAGTCTGGTAATTGCAAACCTTACATGCTTCGGCAATATAGATCGAATTGCCACGGGTAATATTTGTTGCATTAGAGTGTGACAATCATGAGATTTAAGACCTATCAACTTCAGATCTTTCATTGATACCAATCTACGGATGTTGGATGAGTAACCATGTGGCACCTTAACATTTACCAAGCATTCACAAAAAGTTTTTTTCTCCTTTCTAGACAACGTGTAACAAGCGGGAGGTAAGTATGTTCTTTTACTACCCATTTCACGTAATTCTGTTAATTCTGACCTTATTCCCATTTCACGTAGGTCCAGTCTGGATTTTATCCCATCTTTAGTCTTACCTGGTATATTTAACAGAGTACCAATGATGCTATCACAGACATTTTTTTCAAAGTCCATTACATCGATACAATGCCTGACTGTCAAAGAACTCCAATAAGGAAGATCCCAAAATATTGACTTCTTCTTGAATGAAGAATTGTCACTCCGTGTGGCCATACTACATTGTGATTTCTTACCAAATTCATTGAAAATGTCTTTTACTCTTTCATAAACAACATCCCCTGGTATAGGTTTAGGTGCACTCCGTTCATCATTCCATCCATTGAATGCTTTGCGCTTCCTACGATACGGATGGAATTATGAAAGAAACCTTCGATGACCAAGATATACAGTCTTGCCGCCATGTTTTAGTCTTATTGAATCAGTGTTTTCTTCACATATAGGACACGCTTTAGCTCCTTTGACACTATATCCAGACAAATTCCCATATGCTGGAAAGTCATTAATAGTGCAAAACAACATAGCGTGCAAACGAAATGTCTCTCTTGCTGAAGCATCATAGGTCATCACACCTTTAGCCCAAAGTTTCTTTAAGTCATCAATCAAAGGTTCAAGATAAACATCGATATCATTTCTGGGTTGTTTAGGGCCCGATATCAACAATGACAACATAACATACTTATTTTTCATACACATCCAGGGAGGAAGATTGTATATAACAAGCATGACTGGACAAGTGCTATGTTGGCTACTCAATGTCCCGTACGGATTCATCCCATCTGTACAAAACCCAAGTCTTAGATTCCTATCTTCTTCACCAAATTTGGGGTACAATAGATCAATCTTCTTCCACTGTGGCGAATCAGACGCATGTCGCAGGATCCCATCATTATTTTTCTTAACATCTGCATGCCACCTCAAATTCGTCGCATCTTTCGGATTTGCAAACAAGCGTTGAAACCGTGATATTATAGGTAGATACCACAACACCTTGGCAGGAGAACCAGTTTTGGACTCCCCCGAAGTCGTCAATTTATACCGTGACGCACCACATTTTGGACAATCTTTCAAATCTACATAGTCCTTTTGAAATAATGCACAATCATTCGAGCATGCGTGTATCTTCTTGGCCTCCATTCCCATTGGGCACAACATTTTCTTTACCTGGTATGTTGAGATTGGCAGCTCGTTTCCTTCAGGAAGCATTTCTTTCAACAAAGTCAACAATGAAGTGAAGCTTTTGTCGCTCCATCTATTGTTAGCTTTCAACTTATACAATCTCAACACAGCGCTAAGCTTCGTAAACTTAGCACAGCCTGTGTATAACAGTATCTCAGCATCATGCAGAATGTTTCTAAAGATAGGAGGTGGATCGGTGTGCTCTACCCTACAACTATCCAGCATCACATCAACGATGTCTGCTGGAACTGGTTCGTTCACATTTACGTCATCAGAGGCAATTTCTTCTTCCACCCAAGCACTGCTATCGACATCTACTGGTTTCGATTTTGAAATCTCTCCATGCCAGTGCCATTCTGTATAGCCTTGTACAATCCCGTTGCACATGACATGACTTTTGATTTCCTCACCAGTGTTGACTTTCAAGTTGTTACTGCAATGCCTACATGGACAGTAGAACCTATCTGTAGGTTTTTTCCTATGTTCCTCGACAAATCTAATAAACTGATCAAGACCAGATATAAACTCTGGGGTGCAATGATTACGAATGGACATCCATGATCTATCCATTCTATGATCAGAGAAAACAAGTATATATTAGGAAACAAGTATATATTAGGAAAAGATTAGGGTATACACTTACATCCTAAGTGTATAATGTGATGTCATTCTTATATATAATAAATGTGTACCACCTATCCCATCCTTGAACACCTAATCTCACTAGTAAGTGTATAATGTGAATTGGGTTTTCGAGAAAATTTCGGCAGCATTTCCCCGCTGTTCTCTAAGTACATATGTACTTAGAGAACAAACGGGGAAATGCTACCGAAATTTTCTCGAAAACCCAATACACATTATACACTTACATCCTAAGTGAGATTAGGTGTTCAAGAACAGTCCCAAACTGGGGACTATCTAAGATTTACTCCTAATGAGTCAATCTTGGACGGGTTTCTAGGCCAACAAACACATTTGATGTCATTCTTATATATAATAAATGTGTACCACCTATCCCATCCTTGAACACCTAATCTCACTAGTAAGTGTATAATGTGTATTGGGTTTTCAAGAAAATTTCGGCAGCATTTCCCCACTGTTCTCTAAGTACATATGTACTTAGAGAACAAACGGGGAAATGCTACCGAAATTTTCTCGAAAACCCAATACACATTATACACTTACATCCTAAGTGAGATTAGGTGTTCAAGAATAGTCCCAAATCGGGGACTATCCAAGATTTACTCCTAATGAGTAAATCTTGGACGGGTTTCTAGGCCAACAAATACATGTGTTGTCATTCTTATATATAATAAATGTCTATAAACTACAAGCAAAATGGTTAATCCTAATCAACAGAGCATTATTAAATAATAAATCAAGAAATCAATAGTTTCAAACAAAAGGTCTAGGAATCTTTACTAGACATTATATGTATCCCTAATCATCATATTTAACATACTACATTATTATGAACATCCAGATTAGATTAAGATCATACTATGTTATAACCATTGGTTTAATAACCCTATTTCCGCATGTACATGTTTATCAACTTTAAAACCCTATAATTCATGAAATCATTCTAATTCAATTTAATATGTTGGGATCACATAATTATATAATGACATCAGAATATATAGAAGAATCATAATTAACATGATTAACAACATGCTCATCAAACTAGGGTTTTCTTGAATATCATCTAATATCTGTGTACTAGACATTATATGTATCCCTAATCATCATATTTAACATACTACATTATTATGAACATCCAGATTAGATTAACTCTAATCAAATACATTACATGCATTTTTATCACAACAATTTAATCGATGCAAAAAAAAGTAGAGCAGCTAGCAGCGGGAAGACCAACCTTGTCAGAGGGAAGAAGGTAGAGGCTCTGGTGGCTCTGGCTGGAGGAGTAGCTAGCAGCGACGGCGGTGGAGGAGCAGCTAGCAGCGAGGCTGGAGATGATGGTTGCGGTGGCACGACGGCGGTGGAGGAGCACCAGGGGCGTGGTGGCGCCTAATCTCAGGCGTGGCGGTGCCTAATCTCAGGCGCTGGCGCTGGAGCAGCAGGGGAGCAGCAGGGGCGGCGGAGAAGGGGGCGCCGGAGAAGAAATTGCCGGAGAAGGGGGCGCCGGAGAAGAAATCGCCGGAGAAGAAATCGGCGGCAGCAGAGAAGAAAAGGTAATCGGCTCGCAATGAAACAGAAAAAAGGGGAAGAGTCGGGCGATCGCGGGTAATAAAGTTCCCAAATAGCGTCGGTTGTTTCAAAAAACTGACGCCTAAACCTCTTTAGCGTCGGTTGTTTGCAACAACCGACGTCCAATTGGACGATATTTTCATGAAATTGTTTGGCGGGAACCACCTTCAACGTCGGTTATATAAGGATAATCGACGCTGAAAGTGACACTTTTCGCGCAAATTTTCATCGCACATAGGCGTCGGTTTATACCTACATAACCGACGCTGAAAATGACACTATTTTTTTTATCAAAATTTGGATTTCGTGGGTGACTTTAAGCGTCGGTTTGTTATAAACAACCGACGCTGAATACAAAGCGGTACCCGTGTCTGGCTGGTCTTCGAATATAGACGTCGGTTTGCATAAACAACCGACGCCCAGAAAAGTGACACTGAATGCTATTTCTGTAGTAGTGTGAACATATAGGGATATATTCTTAAAACTTACATTGTCAAGCGGTGCAAGCACGTCCTCACCCTCACGGTGATCATCAACACGGTCCTGATCAGCCATCTGATACACGTATTAATACTTACACTTCAACAATTCATCACATTTGCAACATTATATACAAGTTCTAGCTTTATCACTCATACTCATCTTAATACTAAACTTCTAGGGTTTTCAAGAAGTCATCCTTTATTCAAGATCATAAGAATTACAAACACTTGTATAATTCATTCTAATACAATTCAAATATAATTTTATAATGTCAATTCAATTCCCAAGCATATTGACCACTGACCTGATTTTTAGGCAATATTCACATGAAATAGCATAGTCATATATCCATAGAATTTCCCATGGATCGTCAATCAATATAGTATGCAACATGGCCGGTCGAGTTAATCTAGCGAATACTCAACCGCCACTCCTCTATATAGAGTTCAAACATCATTAAAAAATCGGCCGACAAATAAGTCAAAAAATTCTTCCAACTAATATCTAATTTCTCCAAACCATGTACAAATTTCAACTAAATCCTAGTTGTATATAAAATGCTGAAAATCATTTAGTACACGACTATCTTGATAAAATTTTGTAGCTTAAAACTACCTAGAATCTACATATCAAAACTTTTGAGTGGTTGAAGTAGTGAAGATGTAGCTTAAAACTACCTAGAATTCTAAAACTTGAACTGAAAGAGGATAAATAAATATAAAAGGTTATGCATAGATAAGCACATGAAGAACTTGTAGTGCAATATCCCGCCCCCAAATCCCCCACATTAACCCTGAATTGATATGTGAGTATGTTGTAAACGTGAGTAATATTGTGTAGAACAAAATGCAGTTTGTCATAGAATAATGCAGGTCAGGGGAAAACCTGATAATGGGCGTGCAGGGTGCTTCAATTGGCGGCCCTTCTAGTAGCTCGAAGAGGCGACCATGCTGGCTGCTTCAAGCGGCGACACTACTGGATCCGTGCAGGCGACAGTGTTGCTCCGTGCGGGTGGCGCTGCTGCTCCTTGTCGGCGACATTACTACGGGCGGAAGTGCTGCTCCGTGCGGGCGGCGCTGCTGCTCTGGTCGGGTGGTCGCCGGAAGCGGCTGGCGGAAGCAGAGGCGGCGAGTGGCGGTAGTGTCGGAGGCGGAGGTGGAGGCGGAGGTGCGGGACAACAGTAGAATCGTCAAAGAAAAGGGAATCGTCGGAGCAAAAACCCTGATCAGCGGAAATGAATGAAACAGAAGAGGAAGAGGTTGTCATGCTATTAAGTTAACTATAGGTGTCGGTTGCTAACACAAACCGACAATAAAAACTTTAAGTGTCGGTTTGCAACAAACCACCGACACTAAAGGGAGTTGAAAATTTTCACAGTTATTCACGCGAAAACACAATGGCGTCAGTTATTGTCCCACGACCGATGATAAAAAGTGAGCAAATTTCTGTCTCACAGAAAACCTTTAGTTATCGGTTCCTCTCTTAAAAACTGACGATGTATGTCAATTTTTGGAGGAAATTTTTTTCGCTGGAAATTTTAGTTTTGGCAGTTACTTTTCGGTGTCGATTTCTTATTAAGGAACCGACACTGAATAAAAGCGATACCTGTGTCTAGTCGCCCTTCACAGATTGATGTCGGCTTATTTTATACACCGACGTTGTATGTTTTAGGTGTCTGTTTATTATTACAACCGACACCAGCAAAAGTGACGTTATAAGCCATTTCTGTAGTAGTGGACCTACGAGGTTCCTATGTTACATTTGGAACTTGAAATTCCACAAAAATTTGTGAGTCTTCATGTTCCTTATGTACCTCCTCAAGTTCTTTGCTTTCTTGTTGGTCTAGAACTTCTTTGAGCTCTACATTCCTCCCACTAATTCCTTTGGAAATAAATTTATTTTCAAGAAATACAACAGTCCTAGCAACAAACACTTTGTTGTCAGTTGGTGTGTAGAAGTAGTATCCCCGAGTTTCCTTGGGGTATCCAACAAAATAGCAATTTCCCAATTTGGGTCCAAGCTTTTGAGGAAATTATTTCCTAACATAAGCTTCACATCCCCAAATCCTTACCATAGACAAATTGGGATGATTCCATTCTATATCTCATATGGTGTCTTTTGAACCAATTTGGAAGGTACACAGTTAAGTGTAAACGCTGTAGTTTCAAGAGCATATCCCCAGAACGATATTAGAAGTTTGGCTAAACTCATCACTGATTGTACCATATCTAATAATGTATGATTCCTTCTTTCTGACACACCATTATGTGGTGGTATACCAGGTGGAGTCCATTGTGATACAATACCACAGTCTCTCAGAAGGTCCTCAAACTCTTGGCTTAAGTATTTGCCACCTTGATCTAAATGGAGTGCTTTAATACTCTTACCAAGTTGCTTCTCTACTTCATTCATGAAAGTCTTGAACATTTCAAGAGTTTCTGACTTGTGTTTCATAAGATATACATAGCCATACCTATTGAGATCATCAGTGAAGGTAATGAAGTATTGATAGCCTCCTCTAGCATTTGATCTAAAAGGTCCACATACATCATTATGTATGAGACCTAGCAAATCACTGGCTCTCTCACTGTGTCCAGTGAAAGGAGTCTTAGTCATCTTCCCTAATAAGCATGCCTCACATGTCTCTAATGATTCAAAATCAAAAGAGTCTAGATAACCATCATTATGGAGTCTAGATATGCGCTTCTCGTTGATGTGCCCAAGATGACAATGCCATAAGTATGTTTTGTTTGAGTTGTGAAGTTTTAACCTTTTAGTATTTACATTGTATATACTAGTCTCAAGTTCTAACAAATAGATACCATAAGACATAGGGGCATTTCCATAAAAGATTTCATCTTTAGAAATAGAAATAATTCCATTCTTAATGAGAAATTCAAATCAACTCTTGTCCATACAAGATACAGAAATAATACTTCTATTAATGGGGGTACATAATAGTAATTCTCTAAATCTATTACAAGGCTCGTAGGCAAAGATAAACTAATAACTCCAACTGTGGTGGTAGCAACTCTTGCTCCATTAGCGACCCGCAGCTCAACTTGGCCCTTTTGTAAAGGCTTACTTCTTATCAGATCTTGCATATTAGAACATATGTGAGATCCACATTTGGTATCCAGTACCCATGATGAAGATGTATTTAGGTTTATCTCAATAACGTATATACCTGAAGTGGAGATCTCTATCCCCTGCTTCTTCTTCCTCAGTTCCTCCAGGTAGAGAGGACAATTTCTTTTCCAATGTCCAGCCTGGTGACAATGGCGACAACTGCCTTCTTTGGAGATCCCACCTTTAGCTTTGAGCGTAGATGACTTTGGCTTCTGCCCGAATTTAGAACCTTTCTTAGCCTTGCCTTTTCCTTTTGACTTTCCCTTTGTCTTGTTGATCATCATCACAGACTTGGGCTTGTCTTTGTTCATCTGTGCTCCAGCTATCCTCAACATGCCCAACAGTTCTGACAATGGCTTGTCAAGATTGTTCATGTTGTAGTTCATGACAAAATGACTATATGATTCAGGCAACAATTGTAGAATCACATCAGTGGCCAACTCTTTACCTAGGGGAAATCCTAGCTTGGATAGGCTTTCCACGTTCCCAATCAAAGTGAGTATATGGGTGCCAACTGAGTCTCCCTCTTTCATCTTGCTCCTGAACAAAGCCTTGGAGATATCATATCTCTCTTGTCTTTCTTAATGTTCATACATGTTCTTGAGATGTGTTACCATCTCCATGACATTCATGTTCTCATGTTGCTCTTGCAACTCATAGTTTATTGAGCACAACATCAGGCACTTGACATCCACAACATCATCAAGGAGCTTCTTGTAAGCATCATTTTCAGCCTTGGGCGCATTCACGCCAGGTTCCGATGGCTCTGGTGTTTCAAAGACATACATCTTACGCTCATGTGTGAGAACAATTCTCAGCGTCCTAAACCAATTTTGAAAGTTGGTTCCGATAAGTTTGTCCTTCTCAAGGACCGATCGCAACAAGAAAGTGTGAGTGTTGTTTACCATTTGATTGCTACAAAAGAAAAATTTGCATTTAGTCCAAAACATTTTGACTTGTAAAGATTTGATAAACGAGATTAATTAGGCCTTTAATTAATTACACTCCTACTATTTTATTCAAATTGATAGCCCTCACTATCAACTCGGAAGATTGCAACATACAACCTTCTAGTGAGCCAAGATCCAAAATAATTAGATCAATGCCCAGCCAACGCTGGTGTCAAAGACCAAATACTAAGGTAGGCAACTTTTACCAATTACATCATATGCAACTCTTGGATAGATGATCATGTACAACTTCTTGCCATGATGCATCTGTGTGCCCCTAAGTACTTGATCCTATCAAGGTTCCCAAGTCAAGTCCAACCCATAAGCCAACACGATGAGTGTGCACCCTACAAAGGTAGACCCACACACCCACCATCACACTTCCACAAGATAGACAGTATACCACGCGGAGGCATGCCCACACATAGTCGATCAAGATTTTCATGTGTGTTGCTTTATGGAAGGCAACTAAAACTTAATATTATTAATTGAGGGGTTTTATTAATACATATATATATCCAAACACCACATACTTATAGTACGTATCATATACTACTATATTCACAACCAAAAATGATACACATGCAATCACAAACACAAATATATCAGTTATGGCCATACTATTGTAATCCTTTGGAGCAACTAAGGATTACGGTCCACCTCTGGTCTTATACATCTCATGCAACACATGTGAATCAACTTATAAGCCTGTAAGGATCAACATTACAATGAACAACTTCATGGATGCTTTGTGAGGTTGGAACTTCAAGTTGCTTCTTGGAATTGGATGTTCTTATTGCTTCTCCATGAACGCTCCTTGGAGTTGGATCTTCAGGTTGCTTCTCAGAATTAGATCTTCATGGTGCTTCTCCATGGACACTCCTTGGAGTTGGATCTTCAAGTGGCCTCCTTACATCAAGTTTACAAAGACTAAAACTAATCCTATCTCTATTACATCATATGAGTACAAATATAAAGGGAAAGAATTAATTACACTTTGAAATAAGAGATGAGGCTCGGCATGCAAGTCGAATACTTTATACAAAGGATCCATATGCAACCATAATACATCCATAGCATTCAAAAACAAGCATATCCACAAGATTGACATCCACATTCATTCACAACATTCACAAAAGGGGATACTAGGCCATAACCGTGCATGCATTCACCACATAAAATAAAATTTTAATGGCGATGTGTATGTTATCATAGGTATATCTACATATACATATATACATATTAAAATTGTATTACTTTTAATGCGAGACATTCCCCATTAAATAAAATTTTGACTCCCACGCAAACTATGTGGGGTACATAGGGGCAGCGCCCCTGTGTTGGGTACACAGGATCAAGGGGAGGCCGCCCCTCACGAGGTCTTAGGGGTAGAGCCCCTGAAAGGTCTACAGAATTTTAATTTCGTGCACTTAGGAAAATTAGTATTTTCCATAGTCGACCCCATCCGAAACGTAAAAAATAGAATTATGCGGCCTATGTGGAATTAGGTTTAGTTTTGCACATTAGCAGTTTTAATTCACATCGTATGCAACATAGAAAACAGTATACATCGATTCAATCATATCGAAACGAATCAAAATACGTCATAGATCGACGCTACTCTGATACCACTGTTTGGTTTTGTGGAGAAAACATGTGCGACAGAAGCAAAAAAAATTCCACGCAACCCAAAATAGGTTCTTCTCAACAACAGCGTATTTAGAAAGAGTGTGCGGGATATACCTTATCGTGGAGCAAGTACGACAATGTCCCGCTGCACGATGGTGTGAAACGATGCTGGCCTACACAGACATAACTTCTCTCTCATTTGTTAAGTGTGTCGCAGGAAGATCTGACAGTGCTCCTTTCGTACGGTGATGTATGCCACTCGTAGCACATATGGATGGTCATAGATGTCCTCTGAACACAGGTGTCTCAGCGTCTACATCTCTACTTCGTCCGGATGGACCGGAACTCCACATTGTGCTTCCTATGTTGACGGGAAGGAGTCGTCTCTTTGGTGCTCTCCTTTCTCTCCTGAGGACGGTGACAGCTAGGGTTTACGTACGTGAGCACAAACTGAAAAGCATCTCTCAATATCTTATATAGATATCGATCGTCAAGCTCCTTTAAATAGGAGACGAAGGGAAGTAGGGTTTTCTAAACCCATCGGTAAACAGAAATATTGTGTTAATTAAAATGCTTGTGGATTAATTAGAATATTCTGGAATTCATTAATTAACCAAATAATCACATTAATTGATTAATTAATATCCGACTCCATGCAATCGCTTGGGATGGCTCTATGGGCATATATACCAACACATAAAGCCTAAAAAATTGGGGTTGTAACAAGTACAGTTTCAAGAGACCATAGTATAAATCTAAATATTCTCAATATGCCCTGATTACTACCACCTTATGCACACTCATTAGCTCTTTTGTTGGGAAACTTGAGAACAACTAAAATCACCAAGAACAATTGAAGGTAGTTTCCACATATTTAGTGAAGGTTTTCTCTGGGACATCAATTATTAGATGAAGATGATTTAATAATTATACCATATCCAGTAGTATCAGATGCAGTGGTACAAAAGACAAAAAAAATTGACAGCATAGGAAAAGACAAGTCAAATGGTATCATAATTGCACGATAAAGTATAGAGGACTCCATCATCCCAGTATATAGAACAAACTCTTATTACCAAGATCACTCAAGGTTGACACAACTTGATACACGATTCATAACATTCAAAGAAATCTATGAAAAGGCTCCATGTTGACATTCAATTTCTATATTCTCTAATCGAGATACATGCATTGTCCATTTCTCTCAACATGCTTCTCATCGACAAATATACAATGGGAGGAGCACAAACATTAAATCTAGTCAAAATGGTTTATGATATCATCTTGAATAAACTTATGAAGAAGTAAAATGAGCATGCTTTATTGGGAACTTTACCTATAAGAAGGAACTAGCCAGTCTTTGGGCCAATATCTCTATCATGCCCTACGATGATGACTATACAACTTAAAGACTCTTTGATGACTAAACCTATGGGAATCTTAGAGGACGTTCCACTCAAGGTGGGCAATGACTGTTATCTATCATATGATTTCAGTGTCATGACATTAAAGAAGATATCAGATATCTGCTCATTTTTATCTGACCTTTCCTAACTACAAATCCTGATCAACCCAATGACCATCATTAAAACATAAATCACATATAAGTAATATAGTTCCAAAATTTCAATTATTTGCAAGAATAACATCAACAAGGACTTGATTTTTTATAGTTACGCAGTCATAATTACATCCTTCAATATATACAAACTTATGTCATGTATATTACAAGAATGATATTCATTAAATGATGTATCGAAAAATTTAAAACTCATATTACTAGTGCAACAAAACCAAGAATCCATGTCAAAATCTCAAGCCCAATGTATAATTAATTACCAAACATTCTTGTCTGGACCTGATTAAATAGGGATGACTCTAGATAGCTACCCCTATGCATAAACTTCACATAGTCCTAGGAGGAAGGTCACACAAACATTGCCTACCTCTAGGATGCCTTCAGATAGATATAACTTATCTCCAAATTAGGACCCCATCAATCAGTATGATCAACTCCATTCCCACCTAGAAAGTTTGGTTGGTCACCTAAAATATGTGAAAAATCCACAAGGTGAGACCCCAACTCCCAACAATGTTATATAACAACGAAAACATTTATTACTTACAGAAAACATGTGTAGAATTTTGAGACAAAATAAACATTTAGGTTAGTAGGCTAGAGTATATCTAAGGGTGTAATATTACTATGATCATATCTATACCTCCATATACAAATGATTGAGATATAACATGATATATTTATTATAATAGAAAAATCTCACATCATGGGTGCGACCAATTTTCTCATCAAAGAAACCTAAACAAATATACTACATGGTTGAGTTACACATTTATTATCTCCTAGGAAGTTTGATACACACCACTCAAACTGCTAAATAGTGTTTGAGAAGCCTAGACTAACAACTAGCATAACATCAAAGTATATCCAAATTCCATCAGATCTTTCCACATAATGTTCGGTCAAAACTAGGTTTCAAATGGTAGAGCACTCTCAAGAAAGTTCTTCTATGGATAATTACTCAAGGGAGTATCCACATATCAAAGGTCCATCCTAGGTACACAATATACAACATAAAACTTATGGTATCAACCTATCACAAACCAAGACATAACCAAAGTTGCCCTCCATCAAGTGTCTCATATCCTATGTCACTGGACTATTGATTATAATCAGATCCCAACAAACTAATGGATGTTAAGGTATATCAACCCCACATAGATGCTAAGGTATATCAACCCCACACACCCTAATATATTCAACAACATATAGTCCAAAAATCTTCTCACAATTCATAGATTGCTACAACATTGGCTCATTGCACTGTTTCACCCAACTAACCAAGAAAATAGATCTACGAACTCGGGGCACTACAGATTAAGGTTATACTAGATCATTTACGTTCATTACTCTTTGTAACTACAACAAACAAGATACCTATATTAAATAATAGAAGAAATACAAGGTTTTCCAGGGCATTGTAACTCCAGAAGAATAAAATGTGTGAGTGTGAAAACCTAACTTCTCAAGGTACGATATATGACAACACATAATGGCCAGATCAAGCTCCATCTAGAAGAATCAGAAACCAAAGAGTTTGATAACGTATTAAGACTAGACCAAGGTCAAATCCCTTCAAGGGCATCACACAATTTCATTGGAAGACGACCTTCTCTCAATATATCTATCAAAACATAACTTTAAAGTATAAGAGAAAACACATCATTCCTACTTAATACTTCTATTTTAGTAGAAATTTCAGCAGCGTAACAACTAGTAAAAAGGTCTTCAAGAATTCTTAGGAAAGTTCTAGCATCATGGGTGATGTGCAATTCACATCTTATCTATTTAAATGGCATCAACTTTAAAAGTACCTTTTTAAATTCATTATTTCATTATAAACTAAATCTATGTAAGGTATATCATGTTTCTAGCATCAAGAAACTATTTGTGATGTCCAAATAGAACATGCAAGTATATATCCCCTATATACAAGCTTAAAGTGGTGCAAGATTTCACCTTTTAGAATATTTCAGGAGATCTCTACAAAAATTATGATTTACATGTATAAGGTAGGTAGTAATTCTGTCAAAAGTTATATCAATCACCTTAAAAACATTAGACACAACTCTATTTAAAGAGGGCACTAGAAAACTTTGAGCTTCACAAAATATTCCAAACGCAACCACACACACTCAAAGATATGAGCTTTCTCCTCCCAAGGCTTTTCAGGATAGCAGACCTACGATATAAAGCCAATTAGACTAAGAGTATAGAAGGAAAGAAGGGTGTAAGAGTATTTTAGTTGAAACCCTAAAGGAGCATCCTCAAGAACAAGGCTTAAGGAGGAAGAAGATGGTTGACCTCCAAGACTGAGGAGGGAAAGAATCTTACTTACATAGACTGTGGTCTAGAAGACTCTAGGAAGGATGTTGATCCACTCATGTGAAAGGAAAATGAGCAAATAACAATGTTCATGGGGTTCAATGGAGACATGTTTTCAACAGGTGTCGTCAACCGATGGCGTCTCGACACAACACTAGCTCTTCTAGGACAACTAGAACAAATGAGGCAAGGAAGGAGGTGCAAGTGGATATATACATACATATATATAGTTCTAGAGGAGACATAAAAATGGTAAAATATATCAATCCATCAGTTTGCGCTTCAACCTTAATTGGTTAAAGCTCCATCGGAAGACGACACAGATCTTATATCAGTAGTTGATAGTGGAAGCTCCATCAGTGACCATCATCGGTCCAAGTACACCATGATTTCATCGATTGATATAATTAGCCTCAACCTATAGGTCCATGCACCCAGGAATCCCATCCGTGGAGGCGCATTGATATTCCATCAGTTTTCAATCATCATTTTTTCATTGGTTCTCATCCCAAAATTCTTCATCAGTATGACACGTTAATAGTCACGATCTTTATCAGTGGTTGTCATATGTCCTCATATGATGAACCTCTCAGCAAATGAAAGCATAGAAGGTCAAACAGATCGGCTAATTTCATCAATTATCAACCTATATAAAGGGACAAACCCCTCATCAATCACCAACCAATAATAAAGTAGAACACTTCAATTGATCCTCAATTGTTGGAAAGGAAGATCACTTCCATTGGTTATCAAGTAAGGTTATCAAGCAATGAGAAGGCGTAACACATGATTTGGTGATCTAAGTTCACCCAACCAAGTTCAAACAAGAGAAAGAGAATGTCATGTGAAAATTACAAGAGGGTCCTCCAAATATGGAGAATTTTCACATAGACACCTCTCAAGAAAAACATGAATAAACTAAATTCATATACAAAGAGCATACAAGTAAAGCATACAAACACATACTTTAAGCTAACAAGAAGGTAACAAGGTTAATCGGTGTTAGGGATCTTACATACAACACATGGATTGATGGATGTAGAGGTAGGGACATTGTTATTGATATTGAAGAAAGATACGGTCGAGTTTAGAGTCTTTGACAATGCAAAGGGGCCTACCATACATGAAGAAGTTAATCAGTTTCATTGAGTTAATAAGATGTCCCAATTCAGATAGGAGAAATTACTTTCTGAAGATTCCCTAGAAACAACCCTAGTTGATCCAACAACAAATGAGACTGTTGATCCAGAACTTGAACAATGCATGCTTCATCTTGAAATGATTGCGGAAGAACTACATGCTGAAATTGAAGAACTCGAGGCCATTTCTATTGTTGAAAAACATGTTGCAGCCTCAAGGCACTACAAGTGAAAACATTGTCCAAAGGTGAGTTAAATATGTTTTCCTTGATGAAAAAGTTTTATTCATAATAGTTAAGCTTCGATCCTACGTCTGAGCAAGATGACAAGTTATTGAATGAGCTAAGAAAGAAAAACAAATGACTTTAGGCTAAAAGATGAGTGATCTTACTGGGATGAGCACCGTATTTGCATGAACAAGATCCCTTGGTAGAAGACTACAAGCCTTGTACTAATCCTCAATGCAGGTTTGAATTCCAACATAAAAAAGTAGTACATTTGGAAATGATGAAATTACTGACTTATAGGTTCATCTATCCCATCTTTGACTCACCGTGGGTGACTTCCATATAGGTAGTATTGGAGCCAGGAGGCACAACTATGGTGCTTAATGAAAATTAAAGAACTCATCCTCACATGCAAAATCACATGGTAGAGGATGTATATCAACTATAGGAAGTTAAACAGAGTCGTATGCAAGGACCACTTCCCTTTACCCTTCCTAGACCAAGTCTTGAAGTGTTTAGCCATCAATAATATTTCTTCTATCATGATGGTTATTGTGGATTCTATCAAATCCCAATTCATCCATATGACCAAAGAAAACTACTTTCGTTTGTCCTCTCCTAACTAATGCTTTCTGGAGAATTCCCTTCAGGTTTTTTAACACAACGATGAAATTCTAGAGGTTCATGGTAGCCAATTTTGTCGAATTAACTGAAACAATTGTATGGATTTCACAGAGGAGTCTCATTTCACTCGTGCCTGCTTCATGTTTTTACACTGTTAGAATGTTGTGAAGAAGCTCATCTGGCATTGAATTGGGATAAATGTCACTTCATGGTGAAGGAGGACATTGTGATTGGTCACCGAGTCTGAGAATGAGGAATCAAGGTAGATAAAGGCATGATTAAAGTTGTCGCAAAGCTATACCCTCATACCACAATCAAATAAGTCAAGTCCTTCCTTGGTCATGCATGGTTCTATACAATATTTATTAAGGACTTCTCCAAGATTGTAAAACTAGGAATCTTTTTCTCAAGTATGTTAATTTTAATTTCAATGAAGAATGGATAAAGAGTTTTGATAACCTAAAGACATATCACATCTCCAATCTCATTATTCATGTGATAGAATAGTCTAAACCTTTTGAGATCATGTGTGACGCAAGTGACTATGTAGTAGGAGATGTCATGGGACAACACATCGATAACAAGCATCGTGTCATTTATTATGCTTCCAAAACTATAGATGAAGCCCAGTAAAATTATGCAATAATCAAGAAGGAACTACTAGTGGTTGTTTTATGTCTTTGACAAACTCATATCTTAGATCTGGTCGGTTCAAAAATTCTTGTTTACACTAGTCATGCCGCAGTAAACCGTTTGGTAGGACCATGGAATACGTACTGACTACCAACATTGACAAAATCACATTCTACTGCCCAACGACGTCATTATAAACATAACACTTAAAATATCTAATCAAAATACAACATCGACCCTAATTATAGAACTGAAACGGCCCTAAAGGTCATTAAAATTTACGTATGGGTTATATCAAGTGAAGATATATCTACATTTAGGATTAGTTTGGTTGGGTGTAGTAGGGTGTAGTTGTGCGAGTTTACAATGAAATACACACTTTGTCATCTAATTATACCCTACCAAACAGACCATTAGTGTCATTCACATCCAGATTATCAATGACGTGCTATTACAAAATTAGTTTAATGTATAAGAGAATAAAGTGAATACAAAGATGGTGTGACATATATATAAAATATACTCTAGGATGCAAGATCAGAGGATAGACAAGTGCATGGCCCTACCTGGTAAAGGTCCCCACAATCCAACGCAAGAAACCAAGAAATATTGCATAATCAAAAGATCTCTCCAACAAGATAACAAAATAAAATGGGCACGTGATAGTCTGCACGGCCCTCGTGAAGAAATCTCATGAAAAGACCCCCATTGGATGTCCGCATCCGACGTGGCGCCTGTCCAGCCTTGTATTATCTCCTTATCCCCATTTTCTAGCAGCTATAAATGGAGCAGCAACTAGATTCGTGCACTCAGAAGACAGTGACAGAAGCAGTTTGAGAAGCAGTTTGAATATCTCGGAGCCAGAAGCAAGTAGTATAAAGAAAAGAATGGCTCTTCAGGCTTCTTCCCTTGTCTCCTCCTCCCTCTCTGTCCACAAGGTGAGTTTGGTTTCTTCGCGAGTAGTGGATCTTTATGTCTGCGGTTGATCTAAAATGGCTGGTTGTGTTGGAATAGGGGAAGGTGCTTTCCGGTGTGAAGGATTCTACATTCTTTGGCGTCTCCATCTCCGACCATGTCAAGCCACAATTCAGTCCTCTCGCGCTCCAGAGCAAGGTAAGCAACAGATACCATGGACACTAAGTTCTTCCTTATTTCAAGATTCTTCCTCCTATTGACATCACAAACTGACAATGTTGATTGTATCAGAGGAACTTGGCACAAAACGTTTCAGTGCGCGCGGAGGCGGCAGCTGTGACGACCCCAACTTTCACCACGGCACCGGTGAGCGGCAAGAAGACTCTCCGCGTTGGCACAGTCATCGTCACCGGCGCGTCTTCCGGCTTGGGCCTAGCCACCGCCAAATCACTGGCAGAGTCCGGCAAGTGGCACGTCATAATGGCGTGCCGTGACTTCCTCAAAGCTGAGCGTGCAGCCAAGTCAGCCGGCATGTCCAAGGGGACCTACACCGTTATGCACCTCGACCTGGCATCCCTCGACAGCGTGCGGCAGTTTGTCAACAACTTCCGGGAGACTGGCAGGCCGCTCGACGTTCTCGTCTGCAACGCCGCCGTCTATCTCCCAACAGCCCGTGAGCCCACATATACCGCCGATGGTTTCGAGCTCAGCGTGGGTACCAACCACCTGGGCCACTTCCTCCTGTCTCGCCTCCTTCTGGAAGACATCAACAAGTCCGACTACCCCAGCCGCCGCATGATCATCGTCGGCTCCATTACCGGCAACACCAACACCGTAGCCGGCAATGTCCCACCTAAGGCCAACCTCGGCGACCTCCGTGGTCTGGCTGGAGGTGTGAATGGCCTTAACGCCTCCCCCATGATTGACGGAGGCAGTTTCGATGGAGCCAAGGCGTACAAGGACAGCAAGGTCTGCAACATGCTGACAATGCAGGAGTTCCACCGCCGGTTCCATGAAGATACCGGCATCACGTTTTCGTCTCTCTACCCAGGCTGTATTGCCACGACAGGGCTTTTCCGGGAGCACATCCCCTTGTTCAGACTGCTCTTCCCGCCGTTCCAGAAGTACATAACGAAGGGATTCGTCTCTGAGGAAGAGTCCGGGAAGAGGCTGGCGCAGGTGGTGAGCGACCCCAGCTTGAGCAAGTCCGGCGTGTACTGGAGCTGGAATGATAAGTCGGCGTCGTTCGAGAACCAGTTGTCAGCAGAGGCTAGCGATGCGGAGAAGGCCAAGAAGGTTTGGGAGCTTAGCGAGAAGCTCGTCGGGTTGGCGTGAGAATTCTAGTGCAAATAATGTAGGCATTGGAGGCATGTAACGTCTAAAATGTGCATTGGCAGATAAGTGGCAGGTTGGTAGCATAAAGAATTGTAAGGGGCCGTTTGGATGACCTCATTCCAAATACTGCAATAGTCAAAAGTTTTTGGGTTTAAATTGAAGCATTTAACAAAATTTGCACTCTGATTACCTTGTTTGGTTGGCAACATATATATTGGTTTTTTCCTAAATCCCCCCTCTAGTTTGCCAATATTCCTGATTACCCCCTCAATTATCAGAAATTCCTATTACCCCCTCCCACTTATCCTATATTCCAAAGAACCCCCCACATCTAACTTCCGTTAACGGAAGCTCATCCTAGATACTTCTGCTTATTCCCAACCCACGTGAGCTGTGTTTATGGCTGAACTTATTGAATATTAAATGTACATTATGTTCATGACAACTTATTTAGTAATATATCATTTAAATACTAATGTAATAATTTAGGAATATCAATGCATACATGGTTTTCTAAAAATAATAGTACAAGTCAGGCTGTCAAAATTTTGGGTGTAGGTCTGTCTCAGCCCGAAAATCTTGACTGGATTTTTTAGGCGAAAAACAAGGAAACGTTGGGCTTGGATATCGATTAATCTGTTCAACCAGATTGTCATGTTAGAAATCCAAAATTGAGACAGTTCTAACCTAAAACAAATTCATATTTGTCAAAATTTGGATCTAGTAGCTAAATATATCATAATTTTAGTTTTCTCTTTTCTTGATTTGATTAGGTCCCGACCCATACCCAAATATATTTGAACCCATCACCGACCCATGCCAAAATTACATCAATTTTTCTAAATTACAGTCACTTTTTAAACTGTCAATGTGAGAAATCAGAACTGCTTTTCCTATTAAATATGGTTGGGTTCACGGACAGAGATAGTCAAAACTATTATGTTTATAAAAGAATAATAATAGTTTGCACTGAATTGGACAACCATACTGGCCAATACAAAATAATATAACTCAATGGAATCTATCATCAGACAAGGTGATCCTAGTTTTTGGTAAATTGAAATCGGTACTCTCGGACGGGTAGCGGATCGGGTTTGTGCCCAAATACCTTCGAAAAATGTTGGCCTTTGTTTGACCTACCTAAATTGCATATTTTTGGATGTATTCATGTCATTAAAAAATGAGACATTATCTAATTTGATATGTAATTTATTTATTTTAACAAGACGAGCACGCATGTATTATGTATAACATATTTTATAGTTAATAAGAAACGTGATGTCATTAATATATATATATATATATATATATATATATATACAATGATGAAATTTGTGTATGTACATAGTAGATGATTCATGTACTTAGGCTTTGTAGTGATGTTTGCACCCATGAACACAATCTTATTTGAGTAAGAAACAAATTGTTTGAGTTTTGGTTTAAACTTTGCGTTCATTGTGGATTCATACATACTGATCAAATTTGGGTCCCAGTCAATTTCGAGTTCTGAAGTGTACGTCTTGAGATGTTTATTGGTTCATACGAAATGAAAGTCTATGTCGAGACCTAGTCAAATTAGCAAAAATTTAAGTTAGACTATATTCGAAATTTGATATATTTTAGCTTTTATATCCAAATTTGATAAATTATCATTTGTTCTAAGTTAGTTATGTTGGCAAAAATACAGGTATGGCATACTTTTGGGTTTTAGACATGTCAATTTAAGTATTTCATTCTTAATCTTACTCTAAAAAATCCGGTCAAAGTTGACTAGCTCAGAACAAACATACACTCGAGATTTTAATAGTCTGACCTATACTACTTAATATAGTAAACTGCGGCTATAAATTTGTCTAGGCCCGACCCATAGACCTCACTTTTTTTTTGTTTGCATAGACCCATAGACCTCAATTGTTAACACTTAACTATTTAAAATGTACTATTAACTCAATCTCAAATATTATGCTTATATTAAATATTACAACAGGTTTAGCGTTAACTAGCAACTCACGTAAGTTGGGAGTAGAAAGTTGTGTAGGATGAACTTCTGTTAACGGAAGTTAGATATGGGGGGTTCTTAGGAATATAGGATAAGTGGGAGGGGGTAGTAGGAATTTGTGATATGTGAGGGGGTAATCAGGAATATTGGCAAACTAGAGGGGGATTTGGGAAAAAACTCTAAATTCTAATAGAATTAGTATGACGTGATATTGTGTTTATACGATATTTTATATGTCATGTAACGATATTGACATGTATGTATCTATGTATGTTTATCTCAACTTCGCAAATGAATTGTTTATATGTCATGTAATGATATTGACATGTAATGATATTTTATCTCAGCTGCATAGTAATTCTGATTTATTGTTTTTTTTTATGTCAATGAATTGTATGTTGATTGTTTCTTGAAACGTACATGTATTGTGGATCATAGAACAAGTGTTTGTAATTCAATGACAAATTTGCTAAAAAGAGGCTTTAGGTAATATTCATAAAGATTAGTTTTCTAGTAACAATTTATATGTACAAAATAAACTACAATTAGTGTTCAATGTTAGAACTAGATTTAATCCAAAAAGCAACTATAGAAATGTTAGCAAAGTGTTGCAATGTAGTGGAAATGATCTTATTGTGTTTTGTAGTATGTTGGTCATTTATTGTATGACTAGGACCAAAAGTTCAGTATTAATAGAGATATGACCAAATTCATGTTTGGTATCGAGCAAGGTTGGTCAATCCATGGTCAAACCAGCCTTATGTATGTCGATGTATCAGTTTAACCAATGTGATTGGAATAACTGGCTTTTTTGTTGAGTACCTAGCTTTTAATAACCCAACTCCTAAATCATAGCCAATCATGGTCCATGTGTCAAGGAAGAACAACAATGTGATGATAAACCAAGATGCGATCTGAGTTAAGAAAAAACAATCAGTATAATTTAATGAAAACCACATTTAACCTCTATGCGGTTTACGTTCTAGAAGGATACTGAAATACAACAATTACATTCATTTGTAACATTCACATTCTTTATTTATCAATCAAGTATATGCCTCTATTGGCATTATATTTTTGGTCCTAACACTTTTGAGGAATTGATGCCATTCATATATTCAGACCCAAACAATTATTCCATTTTAACTCAACACATGTATCCTTAAAAAACCAAGCCATCAAACATGGTGTCTAAATTCATTAACTAAAGCATGATCAACCAGGGCATTCAAGTCCCCACGTAAGTTATCCTAGTGTGGCCCATGGGAATCTAAGTCAAGTTGAGGTGGAAGCCACCTTGGGTGCTTATTGATCACCCTAAGGATCAAGCTCATGCTAATGTTTAACACCATGTTCCTTAAGTTCATCCTCAGACATATTAGACTATAGATCATTATTTAAAAAAAAATCTTTAAACATGCACATCGTGTGAATCAATTTTGACTATATTGTTTATGTGAAATGCCTCAAAATTTGACAATATATCATGAGTTATTAGAGTAACAACTCTAATCCTAGTATGTTAGGGTCACACTAATCATCTCAAATAGAAATGCTTGAAATGGGAAAGTATCAAGCCAAGATGGATATCTTGTTAATAGACACACTATTGAAAACCTTGCTATAATTTATATGGGAATTGTGCATTGATACTTTGCAAATGGGAGTGATTACAAAAGAAATCATGCATGAGTTTAAGCTTTGGACTCTGACCCAACTTCACTGATGTTCAAACTCCATGAAATACCCTAAAGACATATCTATTTAGCAAACCTAAATATTTAGAAAATTTTACAATAATAGATGAGATCTATAGTCACATGCCCATGTAGTGTGTATCCAAATTTACTTTAACAAATCCATCCATAACAAAATTATCATGAATTCACAAGAGAGAATTCCATCAAGGCAACATCAAAGATATGCATGTTGGTATGTATGCCCAGAGAGCTAATCATACTATGATTGTGATGAGGCATCATGCAATAGATTTGATTAATAACAAATGCAATCTTTTATCTATATGTTTTTTCAATTATGAGATGATGTTATAACATGATAGATGTATAAAATAATGATATTATTCGATGACATATGTCTTCAGGTTGAGGACATGAACAATGAGTTCATATGTATCATAGTAGTATATAAATTCTTATTATGTCCCTAGTCAGATATTACTATGGAAACTAAATAGACAACAATAACACATAATACTAGAATGTGTGTTTTATGATGACATATTCTCATGTGTCATGATATATGATATCAAACCAAACAAATAAGCACTTGTTTGAGAATAAGTGTACTGGAAAGACCCACCTTGAGAATGATACATGGAAGCCATTGAATGGTAGTTAGAATCAGCTCTCAAATGTGATAGTGGTGATTGTGGTTCTTAGACCCAAAGTTATTACACTCATCACATGTCATTTGATGTACTTTGGCACCATCTAATGTGACCTTGAATAAGGGTTACTATACATGTGATGTTTGGGTATGTTGTGACACATGGGGTTGACTGTGAGTGATGTAGATCCGATTTCACCCTCCTACTAAAGTTGATATCTTGGCCACTTCATAAGCGAGACTGAGAAACATATGGCCATACTCATGTCAATTAATATATGATAAGTGAGATCGCATGCATCTGAAGTAGTCTATTCTAGTTAAAGGAACATGAATTGAATATTAAGAGGATGACAATTACATGCCTCAAGTTCAATTTGGATATTAGTGACAAAGGAACTATGAAATTATGATAACACTGATCACACATGTAGGTTGAATTTGTTCTCCAACTTTCCAATAAATCGGTTTGAAATGGTGTGTTGCTAGATAACGCTCATTGTATGTGATTTCATAATATAGTTAATGGACATTCATTGACAATGTAATTTGGGACCCATAGGGTCACATGAAGTGGATGCACCTAGAATAGGAGTTTACTCATGAATAAGGTTTAACTTGGTTACCAAGTGTTTAGGTAATCAACTTAAACAACATTGGCTAACTATTGGCTAACTGGAGTGTCCAGTCAACTGACGAGATGATAATTAAGACTGGATCAAGAATTTATGATGATGTCATGTTGTGCATTGATCATTGCATTGAAAGCCAATATGTTTGTGAATAGGAAAGCATTCCAATCGACCACCTAAATGTTCTAGTCGATCGAATGGGGTCCAGTCGACCGAAATTGTGATTCACATCAGCCAAAAATTTATGAAATTCATCTCCTCATGTCCCGGGGTTTGTGGAAACCCTGACCCATCCACTTCTATATAAAGGGGTTGGGTGGTCAAGGCTCTCAGAACAAGTTTCCCAATCTCAATGTTATGGTAACATGAGATCCGGAGGCATCTTACCTGTAAAAGGGAGAGATAGACAAAGGGGAGAAACTCAAGGCTAGCACTTTGACAACACGAGTGACAAGTCCTTCTCGTAAGTTTTAGAAGAATGATAAGAGTTATCAATGGTTCACATGGACTACGTAGAGGCTTGGAGGCAATTGTCATTATGCTATGAGGACATTGTCAACCACCGTCTGTGGTGGTACACTAGGCTGACAATAGTTCGTGGTGCTTGAAGATAAAGCATGATTATGTGAGGATTATTGTTGGACTTGCTCCAGGACTAGGTTTATACCTCACAACTTTATTCTCGTTCATAGATATTGACGTGATTTGCTGGTTTCTGAGGAATATGGCAAGGAATTTTTTTTTATTTCCACTTCCATCTCGATCACCATATTTCTCAATAGTTCAGCCATACATAATGCATCAAATTTTATAAAAAAAATTCCTTTATCCAAACATTCTAGTGAAGATTTTCAGAGGAGCATTTGAGCAGACACACAACATATGTGTGTCAACACAAGCCATCATCTAAGTGACTTTGCATAACAACCTTTGTCATGTCTTCTAATCAATATTTTGGGTCTCAAAGAACATGGTCGATACACATCAATCATGCACCCATGCATTTTTGAACGTATTCAAAAAATCATAAACAAGACATGATCAATCCAATACTCAGGTTTAAACAATACAATTCTAATATGTTATAGCCATGAGAAGAAGTGACCTAGATGGTTTTTCCCACAATGGGTTTGTGTAACATACTCAAATCTAGACACATAGTTGTAGCCTCCCTTTTTCTAGGCCCTAATCAATTATATTTACAACGAATACCTGATCTACCTAGTTCGCAATGCATTAGAAATAATCGGAGCCATTCATTATAATAAATTCATTAATACCCTTTATATATGATAAAATAACCATAATACACTCAATAACAAGACTTAAGGAACAAATACACCAAATATCATGCTTGACTCTAGTTTGACACCCTAACATATTATTAGGGGTATAAGATGAAATAAATCAAATCAAAGTGAAATAAGTGTTAAGATGAGTAAATACATTAAATATGTATAATATAAAAATAATTTAATCTACTATGGAACATCTTCAAAAAGGAAAAATGATGACTAATCTAGAATCCTCACATCCTAGTTAGTTATTGTGCCAGTTTTCATATCAATCGGACCTTAATTACTCCTCCAATGAAGCTAGATAAAGTACAAGTTAATTACTTAGACATTTATTGGTTATTTGAGCTATTGGTCATCACATTGATTTCGTTAATGATCCACTTAACCCGTTAGACCCGGTCTGTCGCCCTACCTTCTTCCTCCCCGCGCATCTCGCGCTTTCCTACTCCGCGGACGACCGGCTCTTGGGCAGCCAGAAGCCGCTGCTCCTCCTCTTCTTCTCCTTTTCCTTACTTCTTTCCTTCACTGCCACTCGTCCCTCTCCTCTCCATGCCAACCCTAGCCGCCACCCATCTCTGCTTCTTCCTCCCGCAACACCTCTGCCTTCCTCACCGCAGACCTACAGATCGGCGACCACAACGACAACTACAAGGTCTGTGATTGCCACCACCTGCAGCAAGATCGTCTATGCTTCACCACCACGTATCCACTGGGACATCGCCCCATATTCCCTGTCACCCAGCCCTTGACGGCAACGCAACACCAGGAAGAGACCTACGACGCAGGCAGTGCTGCCGCCACATTTCCTCGTCTCCTCTCTCCTACACCTCTTCCTCTCTTCCGGAAGCACACAGATTCCTAGTTCCCCGTCTTCACCTTCACCCAGACCTTGACGGAAACACAAAGCCAGGCAGAGCCCAGAATTGTCGGGCAACACCGCCGCCTGCTCTTCGTTTCCTCGCCTCTGCCATCTCCTTTGCTAGCGCCACCTCTACCTTCTCCGCCCTTCACTACTTCTTCCTCCCTTCAGTTGCACTGCCGTTAGACACAAGACCTGCAACAGTTTGCCTCCTTCCCTCTCTTCTTCTCCTCCTTCATCTTTTCCCCTGCGCCCAGCCACCACGGGAATCTGGCTGCTTGCCTTCACGCGATCAGCCTCCACCTGTGACGACGTCGTCGAGCCAAGACTGCACAGCAGATACACCTCCGTCGGATTCTGCCTCACCTCTTCCTCTTCGCCCTCCATCCTTCTTCTCGCCTCTAACCCATAGCCTTCGATATCTCTCTCTATCGCTGTGCGCAGCTTCCCCTCTGCCCAAGAGCATTAAGGTGGTGCTCAACATTTGCAGAACGGCTCCACCGCCCAACTGATGTGTTGCTGCTTGCTGGACTTATACCATCTCTACAACCACGTCGTCCTCACACCTGTACCTCTCTTCTGCCTCCTTCCTCCTCCTTTGCTTATTTCCTTCCTCCTCCTCCTGTGACATGGTCGGGATTCACCATCTTCAACCTCTGCCTAACCACCGATCTGCTTCAAACTCAGCGACCGCAATCTTCTTCCTCACCAATGCTATGTTGCCAACCCTGCTTAGACTCCCACAACTTCACCACACACCATTGCTTACACGCCACCCATCTTCAACATTTAAGTGGTAGGTGCCTCCTGCAATGGAGGATCCGTCCTTGACCAAACACCCGATCTTGGGCCTATCCACAAGCCTTCACATCCTCTTCTTCTTGGCACCGAATGTTGAATGCATGAGTTTGCTTTCAGTTACTGAACCAGACCGACAACCAAAGCCTACCAGGTTCATCATCGATCTGTATACATCACATATCCCATCATAACCAGTCATGATCCCGTCTCCACTATCACTATAAAACAAAGTGAAATGGACTACATTTATAATTTCCACTACGGTTATTTACACAAAAAGCTCTACATTTGTTGATTATTCAATTCAGCGGATGAAGTCGTAGGAGCCTCTTTACTTGCTGGGCCCGAGACCAAAATAGAGAGCGCGGCTGCGCGGGCCCTTTTCCCTCGCAACCAAAAAGTAAAAGGGCAGGCACGCCTAAAATCTTTTGCCCTGAACCAGCGGCTACCAGAAACTTCTATCCCTCGCGCGCCTGAGATTGTCGGCCGCATTCCGTATCTCTGATCCTAGTGCTTTCCTTGGCTCTTGTTGCACACGATTAATTGGGAACTGCCGGTGACGCAGCAGGGGAAGTTAGTTACTGCCAGCGGAGCTGCTGGCGGTGTGCTTGGCGCAGCCGATCTGCTGCTTCTGTCCGCAATCAAGCACAAGTAAGAGTCCCGTCCGTGCGACCAGGAGTTTCTAGATCAAGGACGGAGAAGTAGTAGCGGGATCTCAAAGTCACATCACTCCAGGCGGTGGTTGCTTGGATCTCCAGACCTCTGTTTTGTCTGCCCCCTTCAGGTGATCTAGGTTCTTCTTTCTACTTGTGCATAATGGCATTCTTGAGTCTTCTTCTCGTTTGTCCTATGTAAGTGTTTCGTCTCATTTATTCTTTTAATATTGTTGGTTGTGAGCTAAAATAGGATTTTACGAAACCAAAATATTAAGTATGTCTCTGGCACGGTGTGGCTAAATTTTATAACCATCTCAATTCTGTTCGTAACTTTCTCTCCAATGCTTTCTATAGGAGTGATGGTCTGATTTTATGCTGTCTTGATATACCTGATAGGCACAAAAAATAAGATAGCAAATGAATAATTTTGAGAGGGGGTGTGGCTTGCCAATGTGTCACTGTAGTAATATATCCGACTGTGACTACCCATTTTCTAATGAAAATGCTATCTCATATTTTCCTATATAAGCATCTCTTAGTCTCTCCTCAATATCCTGGTCGGGTGGCCTTGATATGAGTCATTTTTTTGGTTTCTCTTCAGGCTGTTTGTGTCACTAATCTTCCATTCACTATCTTCTCATTGTCAAACAAAGTGAATTTGTCAAAAAGGCTGGTTGTATCTATTTTATAACTAATTTAGTAGAACTCAGATTTACTAAGAAATAATCAATCATTTATTTTTGAAAAAGAAGAAAAGCTTATAGTTGTACAATGTATCATCTACATCACAAATGTGCAGCTCAATGTTCATTGCTACTATGCTATTCTTCACATGTTCATATATAGCATTTTTTGTTAAAGTTTCAAACACATATCAATCAATATCTTTGTCTGCACATGTCTTTCAAGATTTTAATTTTCAGTTAATCAGTATAACTTTGTATCCCTTTCTCCTATATGGTATCCAATCAAATACAAATCATTAAAGTTTGACAAATACTTAATAAAGAAAAAAAACATCATACTAAACTAATTGTTGGTGAGGGGAAACAATATTCCTAGTAGTTTAGTTGGTTATGATAGAACAATTTTTATACTTGAGTCTCGAAGTTCCAATGACGCAATCAAATTTAAAATAGAGGATATAATCATAGAACATGGGTTAGGCGACCAATATGACATCAACAACTTAATATTCACGATGTATCTAGAATGGATAAAACATGGGTCTTTGGACAGAGATAGACTCTTCCATCATTTTTATTTTGCCATATAATCTTGTCCAACTTGTGAGTCATTATTTTTTCTTTTCTTTTAGTACTATTTCTATTACATTTTCATACTTTTGAATGGTATGATAGTGGTCTTCATTATAAATATTACTACCGCTACATACAATCTTACATATGCTCTTGAATTTATAATAATTAAATTGTAGTATGCACCTCATATCCTAATCTTATGCATACACAACATGATCCAACTAATCTAACTTTAAACATAACAATACAACACTACCTTTTATCTTTCATCTTATTTAAAACATTCTTTTCTATTTGAAGGCTATTTCTCTATGGATGATTATCATTTCATGCATAGAAATTGGATGTACAAGCCAAATACAAGATTTGATCGTCGTCGGGATAAAGATTTTCTTGATGGGATTGATTATTTTCTTCAATTTTCTTTGAACAATGTTAAGGCTTCAGACATGCTTTGTCCTTGTATGAAATGCGAAAACAAATTTATTGTGGACCCCAAATTTATTAAGGAGCACTTGGTATGTTATGGGTTTTTCCCTCGATACACAAAATGGACCTACCATGGTGAAATGTCTGATTTTCATAGGCCTACAAATGTTACAACGCTTCCTTCATATAATGAAGTGGATGAATTAATTAGTGATGCAATGGTGAGGGATATAAATGATGATGCTGAATACACTCATGAAGATAATTTCTTATCTCTTGATCAAGAAGTTGAGAAATTTGAGGAAGTTTTAAAGCAAGTTAATACACCTTTATATGAAGGTTGTCCATACTCAACTTTCCATTTCATATCTGTTCTTTTTGATGTGAAATGTGATAACCATTGGACTAACAAATCTATCACTGATCTCCTTAAGTTACTATCTAAGGTCTTTCCAACAGGGAATAATGTTCCAAAAACATGGTATGAAATCAAGAAGTTGATGTCTGCTTTAGGATTAAGTAAGGAAGTGATACATGCATGTCCAAATGATTGTATGCTATACAGAGGTGATAAAGCAAACTTGGATGAGTGTTTGAGGTGTAAGACATCTAGATGGAAGCCTACACATCAAAATACAAGGAAGAAATTAAAAAAACCAGCAAAGGTTTGTCACTATCTTCCAATTATTCCAAGGCTGAAAAGAATGTTTAATTCTACCAAAACAGCTAATTTGATGACATACCATCATACTAGCCCAAAGCCGCCTCCTGGAAAAATGAGTCATCCTAGAGATTCAGAACTTTGGATGGATTTTGATAGAAAACATCCAAACTTTAGTAGTGAACCCCGTAATGTGAGACTCGCACTATCTACTGATGGATTTAGTCCTTTTAATATGGGGTACGGAGTCAATCACAGTATATGGCCAATTATAATCTTGAATTATAATCTACCTCCATGGTTGACAATGAAACAATCATACTTCATGATGCCACTTGTTATAAATGGACCGAAGTCTCCAGGAAATAATATTGATGTCTACCTAGAGCCGCTAATTGAGGAACTGAACTTGTTATGGACAGAAGGCGTGCCAACATATGATGCTGAAAAAGGTGAAATGTTTATGATGCGAGCTGCTCTATTGGGCACAATAAGTGATTATCCTGCCTATAGAATGTTGTCTGGTCAGAAAACAAGTGGAACATATGGTTGTCCCGAATGTCATATTCATACAGCTTCCACTTATTTACCATTTAGTCATAAAATGGCTTACATGAGGCATCGCAGATTTCTTCCAATTGGGCACTCATGGCGATATGATGAACGCCACTTTGATGGGACCATTGAACTTGATCCTCCACCAAAATCTCTATCTGGACAAGAAATAATAGATTTATGGGATGGGTATGATAATATCCAATTTGGAAGGGACACACATACTTCATTGAAAAATAAACAAAGATTGCCTCCTGGATGGAACAAGAAGAGCATATTTTTTAAATTACCATACTGGAGTACACTATTAGTTCGCCATAGTTTGGATGTAATGCATATTGAGAAAAATATATGTGCTAACATATTGAGTTGGTTGTTGAATAAAGATGGAAAAAGTCAAGAGAACATAAATGCGCGTTTAGATATGAATAAGTTGAACATTCGAAAGTCATTGTGGATAAAAAAGGCAAAAAATGGAAATAAAGTAGTTATCCCGCCTTCATCATATTGTATGACTAGTGAAGAGAAGGAAATATTTTTCATGGTTTTCAAAGACATGAAACTTCCATATGGGTATTCTTGTAATATCTCTCGACTAGTTCAATTGGATGAGAAAAAGTTTTTGGGCCTGAAGAGTCATGATCATCACGTTTTAATGCAACAATTGCTTGTACTAGCCCTAAGAAAATCTATTTCAAAACATGTACGGAAAGCACTAATGGAATTATCTTCATTTTTCAAGCACTTGTGTGCTAAATCTATTGATGTTCAAACCATGGAAAGACTTGAGCAGACGATACCTGTGATTTTGTGCAAGCTTGAGAAGATATTTCCTCCGGCATTTTTTGATGTCATGGTCCACTTATCAGTACATCTTCCTACTCAAGCTAAAATATGTGGGCCTATTCCATTTAGATGGATGTATCCAGTTGAAAGATATCTTTACACATTGAAAAAAAATGTAAAAAATAAAAGCAAACCCGAAGCCTCTATTGTTGAGGGTTACTTGAGAGAAGAAGTGGCTACATTTTGTGCAAGATATTTGTGCGGCACTGATTCCAAAGTGAACAGACAATCGGCATATGAAGATGGCCCGATAGGTGCTGGGCAAATTATTGCTCTCTCTGAGGATGAAATTCAACAAGCACGTCATTTTATCCTTTATAATGATGAAGACATTGATGAATATATAAAGTAAGTATATACTCAATTTAAATATGTCATTTTTAATAAAATAATAAATAACATGTATCTATTTTTAGGTATCATGCTGACATCCTGCGATCTAATCATTCATCTTGGTCTGAAGATGACATCAAGTTAGAGCAACATAGACATTTTGTTGATTGGTTTAGAGACCATGTGAGTTTTTCTCAATTGAAATATATTTATTTATGTGATTTACAAAAATGTTAATGCTTATTTTCCTAATAGGTCAAGAGGGTAAGCAACTATAAAGAATTACCTAAAAAGGTTAAGTACTTGTCTGAAGGGCCATCTATAAAAGCTCTATCCTATTCTGGTTACTTCATAAATGGATACAAATTTGAACCGAAACACATTGAGTACAACCGTGTGACACAAAATAGTGGTATTGCAACGGTGGGTCCTGATGATTGTTTTTACTATGGAGTTCTTTTAGATATATATGAAATACAATTTCAAAATTTAGATCCATACTATCTTTTTAAGTGTTTGTGGTATGCTGGTGAGGAAGAGGCTGAAATATCAAAGGATTATCTAAATTTTACCATTGTGGACACAACTAAGCTAGCATATGAGGATGAGCCTTTTATTTTCCCTGAACAAGCAAAACAAGTATTCTATTCTATGGATCCAGAAGATGGAAATTTGGGTGTAGTTTGCCCATGGGTTGCTCGAGACACTTATGACATACCAAGTGATGTATTAAATGTTGAGACCACTTATGAGAATATTGAAATTATAGTAGAATGTACTTTCGATGATGATGATGACTTGTGGGTGAGGTCAGACTTAGATCCTGAAAGAGATGAAGTGGATGAGAATGTTATTCATGAAATAAGAAATACACGAAAGTGCAAATGATTGTGGTAAGATATGAATTAGTATTCTTGTTACCTGCAACAACCTTTTAGATTTGAATAGTGATACTATTTTAATATGTGTTTGAAGTATATCTCAAACCTTACACTCTTTTCTAGAGTAATGCCTCCTAAACGTGCCTCGATAATTGACATAATGAAGAGAGACAAAACGAGAAACAACACTTGTAATGACTCATTGGATGGTGGACTAGGTATTATTTAAATTCAATTTTGAAAATTTGGTTACTATGTCAGTAGTTGATGTGTTTTACTAACCCATCTTTCAATAAGTTCATGCGACAAAAAGACAAAGAACACCGCGTATTCCAATTGAGGAAGATACTCCCCACTCATTAGAAGGTACATTAAAATTTAATAATGTTATATTATTTAGTCTGTTACTGTCTAGTTCTATGATTTCAACTCCTTTTGTCTCTATCATATACAGTGAGTGAACAAAGACAACATGGTAAATCTTCATTAAAGACCTCTCTTGAGAATGATGCACTCACATCTTCAGGAGGTACTTTTAGATGAATATTAATTGTGCCTCTATAAGGATCTCTATGTTGCTGATTTTGTTAGCTATGTTATATCTTATCTTAGTGAGAAAAGAAAGACAAAATATCAATTCTACTTTGGAAAGGGTTAAATCTTCACTACAAACATCTCGAATGAATGACAGGCTCCACCCTTCAAAAGGTATTTTTGTTTAACTATGTTTTCTTTTAAATTGCACTAAAATTTATGTTGGTAATGCCACTAACAATATTAGTCTCTAACATAAACAGTGAATGAACAAAGTCAATGCATTAGATCTCCAATAGATTCAGCATTAGAAGGGAATACACTTTCTTCTTTAGGAGGTACATTATTTTTAATATATATGTCACACCTACAAGCATAACTACGTTGATGAACATTTTAACTCCATTGATTATTTGCGTAGTAAATGAGAGAAGAGGAATAGTTGAGTCTTTGCCTCAAAACATTTTTGAGGTGTGATGAAATCCCCCCTTTAGAAGGTATTTTTGGTTGACTAAAACTTATTTTGTATTAAATAGAATTTACCCTAGTTGTGTCTTTAACACAATAAGTGTATCATACATAGAGATTGAACAAAGGAAGCGTGCCAAATCTTTATTTCCGATGTCTCTTCAAAAGGATTCACTTTCTGCTTTTGGAGGTCAGATTTAAACATACAACTTACACTTACAAGCATGTTTTTGTTGATGAAGTTACTAACTCATTAGTTTTTGTCATAGTGAATGAAAAAACACAAAGTTTTAGATATTCACAGATAGCATCTCTAAGGAATGACAAATTACCCCCTCTAGAAGGTATATATGGTCCAACTAAGATTTATTATATATTACGGTAGAGTTCATATTGGTGATGATAAAAACACCATACATTTTATCATACATAGTGAGTGGAAAAAGGCAACAGTCCAGATCTTCATTGCATACATCTTTTCAAGAAGATACACTTCCCCCTTTAGAAGGTATTGTCATTGAAACATACACAATAGACGTACAAGCATGTTTATGTTGAAGATATATTTAACTCTAGAAGTTTTTGTTATAGTGAATGAACAAAGACAAAATTATAGATATGCACTGCAAACAAGTCTGAGGAATGAAAAAATCTCCCATGTAGAAGGTACACATGTTCAAGCTAAGGATAATTCTATACTACACTAGACTTTATGTTGGTATGTCACTAACACCATAAATCTCTTAATACATAGTGAGTGAACAAAGGAAACATATTAGATCTTTATTGCATACATCTCTTCGGGAGGATGTACCATCCCCTTTAGGAGGTAATGTTATTGGTACATACATATCAAACTTATAAGAAAGTATGTACTTAACAAATTCTATTACTTTTTTCTATAGTAAATGAACAAAGAAAGAATTTTGGATATTCACTGCAATCATCCCCGAGAAATGAGATAACCCTGCCACCAGAAGGTATATTTTTTCAAACTAAGATTTTCTCTATATGATATTGGAGTTTATGTTGACATGCCATTAACACCTTAAATATCTATTGTACATAGAGAATGGGCAAAGACAGCATTGCAAATCTTCATTGTGTATATCTCTTCAGGAGGATGCATGTTCCCCTTTAGGAGGTAATACTATTGGAACATAATAATAAACTTACAAGCATTGTATGGAAGATTTTTTTAACTCTATTAGTTTTTTCTATAGTGAGTGAACAAATACAAAATTCTAGATTTTCATTGCAACCATCTTTGAGGAATAGTACAACCCTCCCTCTAGAAGGTATATTAATTCAAACTAAGATTTACTCTGGAAACTAGAGTTTATGTTGGTATGTTATTAATACCTCAAATTTCTATCATACTTAGTGTCTGAACAAAGACAACATTCTAGATCTTCGTTGCATGCATCTGTACAAGAGGATGCGTTTTCCCCTTTGGGAGGTATTTTCATTAGAATATACATAATAAACTTACAAGCACATATGTATTGAAGATTTATTTTTTACTTTATTAGTTTTTTCTATAGTGAATGAACAAAGACAAAACATGAAATATTCAACCCAAAGGCAACATTCTGGATCTTCATTGAATACATCTCTTCAGGCAGATGTAATGTCCCCTTTGGAAGGTATTTTCATTAGAGTATACTTAATAAAGTTACAAGCACACATGTCTTGAAGATTTTTTAACTCTATTTCTTTGTAGTGAATGAACAAAGACAAAATTTTATATCTCCACTGCAAACACCTATGCTGGATGACAGACTTTCCCCTCCAGAAGGTATCTTTGTTCAATTGAGTTTTATTTGGTAGTATACTAGACTTTATATTGGTGATGTCGTTACAAGCATGTTTATGATAATGGAGTTTAAAATTTAATAATGTTTCTTATAGTAGGTGGACACTTACAAAACTCTAGATCATCTGTGAGGAGTGATAGTCTTCCCCATATAGAAGGTATATTTATTCAACTTCTTCTTTATTGCTTACTTCTATTGTTTTAGTGACATCAATTTCTATGTAATATAGTAAGTGAAGAAATACAACGAGGTAGATCTTATCTACAACCAACAGTAGGTAATAGGTTTACCTTGTTGAATATAATGCATCCTGTTGATTATAATTTGTACGCTTAAAAGCACATTTATAGAATAGGACTACACTATATTGTTTGATATTTTTTTTTCAGATGTTAATTCTTGTCACATGAAAAAACGATCTACAAGGGGGAGGACTACCTTGAAAGCAGTGGCCCCAATGAATGGTCAAAAACATAACTGTTTTGTTTTTGATGATGGAAGAATTGTTGGTCCAGGAAGGCGTAAATTGAGTAACTTTTTAGGAATTTTAGCACGCAATCATTGTCTGTTTCCTATACATAAAGAGTGGGGAATAGAGCATGAGTCAACCATCGATCGTGTAATGGTTGAAGTTCACGTAAGCAGCCTTTTTTCATTTACTTTTTGTGTGTTCATACTTGTTTCTATGCTTGTCACTATAAATCCTATTAATTTATATGAATTGCACTCATGTATGATGTATATTTGTCATTTTTCATACAACGTGACTATGAATTCTTTAATATGGATGGGACTCGGTTACTTTCATACGATGATGTAACTAATTTTGTCAAAAAAACAATCAACCAACAATTGAGGGATTTCCGTTCAGAATTAAAAAGTAAACTAGATCCTCATATCCCCATTGTTGAACAAGTACACTCCTTGGATAACCGAGTTCCTCCAGGTCATTGGTTGTTATTAATAGAGCTTTGGAGTAAGCAAGCAAAGATTGTAAGATGATGTGAACTTTTAGATAATTTTATTTTTAATCTTTAGTGATAGTAAATCTATTTAAATATATATTAAACTGTATAACATGCAGTTGGAAGCTAGCCGAAATAAAAGAAGTCGTGGTGTCTTACATGCAACACATACAGCAGGATCAATTTCATTTGCTGAAAGACAAGATAAAGCAGTATGGTCACAAAAATCTTTCTTTTTGCTCTCTAATGTGTATTTTCTTATGGGTTCTAAATGTCGTTTTAGGAGAAAGATGGTGTACCACTTCCAATTGTGCAAACATATCTTGATGGTCACAAAAAGAAGAACGGGGAGTACCTAAACGGGCAGATAAAAGATATTTGTGTAAGTATTTTCTATTATATTGTATCATATACTGTGAAAGAAACTTGACATGGGATTTTATATTGTAGGAAAAGGTAGAACTAAGAAGTAGAGAGTTAGGTGTGGAAAAGGCAAAACATCCATTAGGGTTCATTTCAATTATGGATGACGCACATGGATTTCATCATGGAGGATATGTAAGAGGGATCAGTGGAGGTATTACAAGAAGGAATCTGAAGAGGAAAATGCTAGCAGAAGAATCAAATAGGATTGCAAGAGTTGCTTGGAAATCACAACTAGAAGAAAAAGACCATCAAATTAGAGAAAAAGACCATCAAATTAGAGAAAAAGACCGTGAACTTGAAAATTTGCGTGCTCATATTAAATTTCTTCAATGCCAGGTAATTTTTCCCCACATTATTGGTAATGATATGAAAATGTTGGGCTCATCGACAATAACATGCTTATGTTTTAGGGACTGTCAACAAATTCTGAATATGGTTGTCGTGCAACACCGCATGCCTTGGTATGTTGATCTTGTATGCTTTCCTACAAATCAACTTTTTTATAAAATAATTTATCATCTGCAAAACTTCAATTTTAGGATGGGACCGATTATGATTCTCTTATCAATGTGCAGATTGATTCTGACTTGGTAAGTAAGGCAAATACTTCTAACATTTATAAGGACAAATTCTGATATGATCTCATTAACAGGATGATAATTATGACCCATTAACGTCTTCTCAAACTCAGAGATTGCCTACACGTGTAAGTAGGACTGTGTTTACTGTGAGACTATATTGGGATTTTGTCAATGACTAACCACCAATGTTTTTCAATTCTTACCAGTATCAAGCATCTGGGAGAAGTAAAAGGGTCTTAGGCCCTAATGTTGGGACATGATGCGATAGATACATCACCTTTTTGTTGGTAGCATCTTTTTTGGGTATGGAATTTTTTTTCTCTGTTGACTTTCCTATAATATAAACAACATTTCTTAATACCTAATCCTTGTGTCTATTAGTTTTTTTTCACGTGTATGGTTTCTCTATTACCTAGTTTTCCTCTATTACCTACTTTCCTTTTCCTATTTAATAGATAAATGCTAAATTCAGTTCCATAGTTAGTCTGGAAATAAAGTGTATTACAAGTAGTGATTTTCCCTTCCAAAAAGGAATATGGTGGATACAGGATTACTTGAAGATAATTCTTTATGGCGGGCTTGGGCATTTTGGGGGGAAAATGGATGGCATGATATAGGCGATGACATGAAGCATGGCCTGGTGATATCATTCAATTTTTGGGTATGCATTCAGATTTTTATTTGCAGAATAAGGATATAATACTAAAATATAATGCACATGTATATGACTCCTCTATTACCTAGTTTTCCTCTACTACCTAGTTTCCCTTTTCTATTTCAATATATAAATGCTAATGTCACCTCCATGTTAGTTTTGAAATAATGTGTATTTACAAGTACTGATTTTCCCTTCAGAAGGAATTCTGGTGGATATGGGAATACTTGAAGTTCACGTTTTATGGAGGGCTTGAGCATTTTGGGGGAAAAAGGATGACATGATATAGGCAGTGACATGAAGCATGAATTGTTGGTATCATTAAATTTTTGGGTATGAATTTAAATTTCTATTTTCTTAAAACTGATACAAAATTGAAAAATAGTGCACTTAAAAAATGTGAAATTTTATTTTCAGAAGACATATGCAAGGGGATATGGCTAGAAGATCATGATTCTTAAAGTTTGCATGGTCATTTTGGGAAAAGAAGGATGACTAGTTCAAGGTTTGTTTACTACTTACTTTGAAAATTTTCTTATATACCACTTTGTGTTTCAAATGTAATTAGCCAATGATATTTAGCTATTCAAACTATCAATCAGCACAGAAACTCAAATTTGGGTCTTGAGTCATACAATTTAGGTTATTTTATGCATGATCTAATCTAATTAGGCATGATTGAATGCAAGTCAGTACTGTATGGGTATGTATCTAAGTGTGATAAGATGATGTTAGGTGTATTTTTTAATTACATACACTTAATTTGGCAAAACTAAGTATATATTCTTTCAATAGAGGTCATACTAGAAGAAGTAGGGCAAGACAATTTTAACCAGGTCTTATTTGGGAACCATTTAAGCAGTTTAGGTCTCTTTTGAGTATCTTTCATATAGATTCGATCCAATATAGGTCATATTAAGTTACATCCACTCTCTATTTCATCTTATAGTATGTGCTAGACAATTTCCAGCCCTTTTCACAAAATTCAATTGAAGTTGTGAAGATTTGTGCGGTCTGGATTATTTTCTTAACAATCAGGCCATAAAAGTTGCATCTAGATTAATCTGCTTTTGTGTAATTCACTTAACAGATGCATCACATTCATGATGTACTTTTGTAGTGTTCTTTGTTTGAACAACAACAATAATTAGTCCATCATCATTTCTAATAACAGTTCCCAAGCCCAACCCATTTGAAGTAGTACAACTCGTATCTGCTTCAATCATAACAATCCACTTTCGTCCTATAAACAGCAAGCATGTTGATGAAACTTTTGTAAGAGAAAAAAAGTTGAGAGTTTTGTTGTTTAAAACCATCTCATTATACCATGTAGTCCATCTGGCTGCACACATCACAGGAGCTCATGGGCAGTTTAGTTGCTGCACTGAGCTCCTAAACATTCATTAAAATCACTTGTGATGGTTTCCATCACTTGTCTCCTATGGCCACTAACCCTCCAGCAGCCAACAGCCCAATAATACATCAACAAAGCATATTCACATTGCCTAATTTGCTGTTAGTCCATAATCTAAGTTCTTGGTCTCAATTGTCATTTTTTTTGCTAATGATCATTTCCATTGTTCCACGAACTTTCAGTGAACACACATCACATGTCATCAGCAAACCAAATTGTTTTTAATATGAAATTATGCCTTATGATATGATTCCCAGCTTGGTCAAACAACCAACCAGGATGATTTCTATGTGGCCTGATTTATAGAAAGGCTGATGAATAACATGGTACTCCAGAAATTAGTCACTCCAATTGCTGTCTTCCTTGAACATGTGAAGTCATTCGTCTATTCTATGTTGTCTCCTTCTTTGCCATGAAAAGATAGAGCCATACCAGTCTAAGTAATTCCATAATTCATTGTAGTATCTATGAACATTTGCATTGTAGCTTTCAATCTCCAATCTCTCCCCTTGTCCCATTTGAGACAATCTCATTAAAGCCGCGCATGTAGAGGGTTGCACATTGGGGTTGGCTTCACGGATATGCCATCAACTCCTAAGTTTTTCGTATGTTGTTTTGATCAGTCCATCCAAAAATACCACTCATCTCCCGTTTTCAAATTTATTCACACTAATCACCTTGCGCTCATTCTTGTTTTTAGAAAAGAGCAAATCACCACATCAACATCTCTCTACAAGAGTCCCAAACCCCCTTGTGTGTCACACATGACAGAGAGCATTGGACATTTTTCTTCGTTATGGGTGTGGGAGAAAGGAAATGATAAAAAAAGAGGGACACATTATTGTTACCTTATATATTTTAGACTTGTAATTCCACCAAGACTAGGTCTGCTGGTCTTGTCGTTACTCTTGGTGATGAATCCTAATTTGAAATTTTACATGAAAGAAGAGGAGGATAAAGTGCATGCCACTCCCCACACAAACGTTGATGTGAACCATTGAATAGCTTGACTCCTCCGGCATAACTAGGTGAAAAGAGCTGGTGTTTAGAATAGAGAATGTTAGGGGGATTTTTTTACCAGTTTTGTTGACATAACAGCCTTATGTATGTGGTATTTTTAGTTAGATTCTTGGTTGGGTTGTAATAAAAGCAATTATTCAGAAAAGTTGTTCTCATTAAGTACTAACGGTAAAGGCATCCTAGAGGAGAAATCCATCCCCTGTTATAAGTTGATATATCATGAATCAACTGAATACATAACTCAAGAGAAACTCAAGAGAAAAGGCATGGGTGAGTTTATTTTCCAGTAACTTAGTCTGTATATCTGACGAGTTACCCCTTTTCAACTGATATATATGTCTATTAGTTTGTAAAGTAATCACCTTTATTGTTTCTGTTAAGACAAATTTGTCGTGAATCCATCCATTACAAAACAGAGTAGACAATCTATTCTAAACTGAATTGTTAGTTGATATCAATTGAGGTGGAATTTTAGCAATTGATTAAAAAATGACATTTACTGGTGTAGAACATATATATCTTTCCTTCTCAAGTTATTTTCTAGATTCTGAAATAATAGATGTTTGGATATTATGTTGGTACACGTTTTATATTATGTTGGTACACGTTTTATTCTATTTAACACATTTGGATGCAATTCAGGTGGTGGTGGACAACATGTCTGTGAAAAGTCTGTATTTGGTACCCTCAAGTCTGGTTTGAAGCAACGAACGTCGCAGTTCAAAGGGGAAAAGTGTTGTCACATGATCATTTCAGAGTTTAAATCTTGGATACAAAACATTCACATACCGTAGTAGCTATGTAACTGTCTTTGTGTTCTGTACTTCATCTGAGTGTGAAACATGTAAAACTCAGGCCTTCTTTGCCATAGTGAAATACTGAACTGTATTCCCTGGCACACTGACTGAACATGTATGTAATGCACGTTTATATTTTCTAACAGTATTTGTTATGCCATCAGACCATTATAAAAATCTGCAATTACCAATCTGTCCATTTGTGTCTGTGTACGTCTGCTTTTATATAGACATATCATTTGAATAAAATGATATGGAAGCTGCTGCTGTGTCAATGGCGTTTCTGATGTATACGTTTTAGGTTGTTAGTTGATAACTGATTCATGGATTCCAAAGAATTGCATTGCTTGTTTGGCGGAATGTAGGCATGAAACTATAGTTGTCAATGTAGTTTATGGTATGAATAAACAAAATCTGGAAATAGGAATGTTCTACATTTGTTTGCTCATCTACTACTAAGTATGTAGAGTTTGCATTGTACGCTACTCTTGCAAGCACCACACGACATCTCTACTGTTATTTAATTTTCTATTTGTATGAAAGTAGACCATGGTGTACAGCCTATGGTATAAACCATAAAATATTAAGCCTTTTTCTGCAGTGTATGACCGTGACCTACTGTTCTATTCTGGAGGTTTTGTGAGGCTGAAGATCCTACAAATTCAGGATGGCATGTCTCCCTGGATCCAAATGCGTTTTCCTGTTGGAGGAGGGCTACCCACTTCGTCTAGGTCCGCAAGGATTAAGTGACAAATACTGGGGTAGTTCCCGTACCTCGATGCAATCCATCAGATCCAATAGAGATCAGAAATTCTCCAGAGTACACAGGTCAGTAAACAATCTTCTACACATTAGAGTTTAGAAAACGATAGATGAGATTACTATACCTAATGGCATAATAGACAATAATGTTGATTAAAGTACCTTTAAGATAAAGCATGTTAGTAGAATCTTAATTGGTAGGATTTGTTATCCTAAAGCTATGATACTATTACGAATACATACACTAAACGTCACTTTAGAAGGAAAAATTATCTAGGTTGTATGGTCATTTAGTTCTTACAAATTTTGCATAGGTCGGTATATAAGAGGACAATATGCAAAGACAATTTCGTACATGGTCATAATAATGGAAACTACACTAATGTAGATAAAATCCTTTTTCTTTTTAAATCTCATATTATTAAACTAGAAAGTATTCATAAGTACATAAGGAAACATATGAAATTGATTTTGAATTTTGGTATGAATAATGCAGGTCCCAAGAATGATTATTAGTAATGAGAATTTGAGTCAATTAATACATTTATGGATCTGATGAACTAATGGGATGTAACAACCACCAAAGACACATATTAAGGCCTTAATGCATTAGAGGTAGAATGGCAACATCACATAAATGAGAACCTATAATTTATAATGATATGGCTAGTATAACCCATTGGAAAATTATAACCCTAGAAGTATATGGAGAAGATGTCTAGGACAACTCTAGGGAAATGAATCAGTCACTTGAAACCAATGGACAAGCAATACAATCCACATATGTTATAAACCCTATCACTATAGTGATACATATTGAGTCATATATCCATATAATAATATTAAAAACCCTAACACGCAATTAGATGATAACAATTTGGATACAAGCTAGGTATAGCTATAATATGGTGTACACACATTCATTTTGGTTTTACTGACATACCTAATATACTCTTAGGGTGAAAACCTGACTTCGTGGACCAAGTATATCAACTGAGTTAGCCATTAGTCATGAGAATCAGGTATGTACATCCTCTATTTTATTTTGGGCATTATTTGACTAAAACCTAATTTCTTTTAATGAGGCATCTCTTGAAATATTGTTTCTCTTGGAAATATAATACTCATGGACATTTCTACTTCTTGATATAAATCTCTTTTACTGCTGTGATTATAAATTTGAAATGTTATATGGGTCTTAAGGCCCCTCCTGCTATGGTGACTTTTGTTTGATATTGACTAAAATGATAGTCTTGCCACTCTATTTATGCATGCTACATGTTTGACTAGAATATCTAGAATAGTGGTACTTATGTACAACCATATTTATATAGGGCATGCGTATTCCGCCCGGGGTGTGTGTTTCCACCCTTGTTTGTTTTTAGGCCATGATCCTATGGTGTTATGGCCCTATTTTAGGTATATTTAGTCTACATTGTTATGCATGCAAATATTATTGTTTTAAAAAGAATCTGTGGATGAATGTTATGGCAAGACACTCTTTTATTATCATGCTTGTAATCTGAATTTAATATGCCTCATTTCTTTTGCTTCATTTCTTTTGTTACTTTTCTCTTGAACATACCTAATTGCAAATAGCCCCCTTTTCTTGTGGGAACATCTTTCTTCTAACACCTTTAACCCTATATAATGCCCAAAGTATTTTATATATGTACATACTCAGCCTTTGCTGACTTCTTTATTTGTTTCCTATGTTCTGGGTGATGTTCCCTTCCACCCAGGTTTAGGTGCATTACAGATCAAGGTTATTCGAAGATCATATAAAGAGAATTGTACCTAAGGATAGCTTGGAATGGCTAGGTTACTCTCTGCTACTGGGCTTATTTGTAGTTAGTTCAAGTTCTTGTAATAACACCTTTTATGGTGATGAGCAATTGTATAATGATACCCATTGTAACTTTGTAATGGTTTTGTTCCGCTGCTTATTCTTTATCATGCTCTATATTATGTACCATTTGAGAAATGAATGAAATTCCTCCTTTCCTTCTTGCCTTTTTGGTATGATGGGATTGGATGGACTTATTCTTCAATTGAGTGAAGAGTGGATCCCCTATTCGGTTTCACTCTTTACAGTTTGATATCATTGGCATGCTTAAAGTATTGTTAATTTTGATTATTGATTATTCAAGGATAAATATGGGTTTTATATAATCGGTATGTACAACATTAATGTTTAGTTTGTGTGTAAGAGACATATATAAAAGCAAGTGCTTAAAATTATGTTTTTGGGTTTTCAAAAGTGAAGATGTGATTGTGCGGGATGCGATTGTGCGGGATGCAATTTCATGAGATTCTTTTATTACTTGTCATGGTCATATTTTGTTATATTATATCATATTAATGGGTGTTTTTATGTAGGCTTGGTGATGCCATTTCCGAAAGATGTACAAGAGAAACATTTGGGGAAAATATGGAATAAAACATTTTTCATTCTAGGTTGTGACATAATTAGATGTTTCTTTGGATAATGTTTTAGTGCATGATTTTATTATTATGTTTTTATAATGTCTGATAAATAAAGATATTTTTGTGAGTTTACTGAATTTTCCCCAACAAACAAGAAATTGGTCATATAACGTTTTATGTGGCATGACTCGTGTAGTAAAGACTTGCTTGCTACTTTATGTCAAATGAGGATATGTTAATTTTATATAAACATGTTTTCTTTACTTATGTAGACACAAAAAATAAGGACCCCTATGAGTTGGCATAATTAACTTGTATGTAAAATTCACTTCAAAACCTTTTGAAAAGATTGTTAGATTGTTAGCCAAAAGATGGTGACTTTTGCAACACTTTGGTATGTGATACTGATTTAAAATTCCCATGAAAAGAGTGGAATAAACTCTAACTAGATTTTATTAGTATGTATCCATTAGTGTTGGAGTCATGTTTGTGCCACATGAGGCCCATGCCTCACCAATATTTTCCATAAAAATGGGAAATATCCCCAAATTATGCTCATCCATAGGGTTGTAGAAATAATAAGAATGGTCTCTTCTCTACCATAGATATCTCACAACAAGCTCATGGTTCCACAAGTGGGTGGTTGCCACTAACTAGAGGGAACATGCTATAAAAGTTTAACATACACGTCGAGGCCATCTAATCATATTTATATTACAATATCTCTAGATAAATTGTATGCCCTCATGCCTATGAAGCTAGAAGTAGGTCTTTTTCTCATTATTCTAAGATTTGAGATTTACATCAAAATGGATTTTTTGTGATCCTTATATTTTTTAGTTATTCTAATTTCTAAATGGATTGTTATAACATTTTTCTTTTGTCGCATCAAAGTATATTCATTTTGATTAGTTACTTTTTATCATTGTGTATAAGGTATGTTGATTGTTACAATTGCTTTTGTTCCATATATTTTCTCATTGTAAAAAAAAATTATTGTTATGATTAGATAACAATCTATGATGAAGTGTTAAGTTTTTTAACAAAGTGGTACCTCTAACGACACCATGGAGTTTAGGGAGGTAAAGCTTATACAACCTTCTAACTCCTTCACTTCTTGATGGATGCATATTCATCTTAGTTTACTCTTATGCTTATATCATATTTTTATACATTACACACACTTTATGCTATATTTATGATTAATTAGGATTCAATCATTTTATGTTAGGTTTTATGGATCTTATATTGGAAATTACTCATTTTATTGTTAGAAATGTCCAAGATAAAAACGGACACCCCAAAACATCGATTCAAACATGAATAAAGTTAATTTGATCATCCTCACCCAAATTCAAGGATAGGTTGATGATCTACTGATGATCCAAGCCATTCAACAATCATAAGAGCGCTCAGTTAATTGATTTATATCCATGTTGACCAGTTGGATCTATCTATATAAAGCATAAAGACAAAATTTTATATCAATATATTGGTTAGACCTATCTATCAATTCACCAAATGGGAGAATTCAATGATAATGGTATTGTTTTAATATTTGACTGACGCATTCACCAATTGAGCAGTAGGGCATCAACACACTCATTTATGGGTCATTCGATCAGTCTACCAACTGAGTGGACCTACTGCGAAGATCTTCAAAAGACCTTGTGTGACAAACCTAACTTTCTCTCCCTCCTAATGTAATCTTTTTCTGTCACTTTAAATACCCTTGTACTATGTGGAATGTCAAATTCATGGTCTGGCTGGTTGATGATTCATTTTTTGTCACACTACACCTTATGTATTAACATGTGATGATAATGGTCATTTTAAACCATGTTCCACATGTTAATTTATCACCATATTGTAATTTACTTTTAATCTATCAATATTGATCTCCTTCCTCCCTATCATGTACCATGATGTAGAGGATTCAGATATGAATCCAATGGCAAAAAAGTTTTCTCAATCTAACCATCATAGTTCAAGTTATTCTCTTTCAAAATTGGCTCAAATTACACTTAGTTTGATTGATTTAACTTGCTATTGAGACTTATTGGGCCTAAATTAGGGCCTCACTTAGTCTAAGCCTAGTGTGCGCCACTTTTGGGCCATTTGATTGCATAGCTGCAAGGATCCAATGGCTCACCATCATATTCTTTTATTGGACAAGGGCTTGCTTTCCTACTTGGAGGGGGAGAGGGTCAACACCTTTTAGTTCCTTTGACCCCAATTCTTCTCTTCTTTTCTTGCTTTCATTAATTCATTTTCATCAAAACCTCTCTTTTCTTCCCATCTCATGCTCTCTAGTGCCCCTTCTCCCTCATCTTCTTTGTGCCTTGGGAACATTGCCCATGGCACTGGGGTGCAAATCCTTTGCCTTGAACTTCCATGACAAGGAATGGCACCAGGGTTGAGCTCGCAGTGTCACATAGAGCCAAAGAAGAATCTCCCCTAGACACCTTACATCATGCACCTCCAGACCTCCTAGTTCTGATGAGTTCTACATCTTTTCCTCTTCCTTACACTACAAATGTGGGGTACACATAATAAATAGGTGGGTCAAGAATCGATAGCACACGACAATTTTTGGAGCATTTTGTCATCACCCACAAGAGGTGGACCGATCAAGAGTGACCAGTAGTGGGTGCTTTGGCATGCATCCTTGTGTCAAGACCAGATATGGGCCTAATGGAAAGTGGTTTAACGCCCATCCCGACTAGGAGAGCGGCCTACAAGGGCCCAGTTGGCTGGAGCTCAAGTCAGCAACTATCATCTCATGGCCAAGATGCTTAAAATTAGGTAATTTTCTAAAAATGATAATGATTAGGTACTTTCTCCAAATTATGACTTCCAATATAAAAAATCAATCAAGAGGATGAGATCTCGCTACTAAAAATGGTTTCATGCCCTAGATCTAAATGAAATCTTACCATTTTCCCCTTCTTATGAACTTGAGCATGAATGGTGTATGCTTAATGCATGAATGGATGAATCTCAAACCAAGAATTCTCATCCTACCCTCTAATTATCAATAGTTAACATAGGGTTAATTTTGAATTTAATGCAAGCCATAATCACTTCCTTGCATTTTTTAGCCTTTATGCACATGTTTGACTAGTTTGGGGACTTTTATGATCAACTTTGTCCCTTGTGGCTTATATTTATTATAATCATATACAAGCTCATACTAATCTTGTAAAATATTAATTATACCCCCAATGGAAAAAATATCACCCCTTGACCTCTCTATGATTTTGTTTGTTCTATATGGCATGATGTGCATATCTATGACCTAAGTGTGACATGAAAATAATACTTGAATCACTTTTGTACTTTGGTCATGTGGTTCTTAAAACCCTTTCATATTCTTGAAACCAAAAACCTTATGATATTTGGATACAATAACATCCATTATCTTCGTCTCTTGTGCTATGACATTAAATGTGGCTAGAAAACCACACCTTATCACATATATGTTCATGTATGGATTGTTTGTCCCTTGTGTTACATTATATTGTATCGATCTTTTTCTTATGTCCTCACCTCTCAAATTAGGAAATATCCTTCCTTATGATCTCTTGTATGTGGATGTCCCACTTATATCATATGTTGAACCCTATGACAATAAAACACTTTGATGACTACTTGTATTATTGAAACGTTGGTACTCGATGTGGATAATATGGACCATGACCTTTGGGGGCATCAACCTAACTTTGAATGCGCTTATCATGCCTTTATATTTATTTTATGATTTCATAACTTTTCTAAACCTAATAACTTGATGCGCCATAGTCTTGTTTGCCTTATTATGAGTCTTTTAACCTTGAAACTTACATAAATGACATGGAACCTCAATATTATCATATAAAATGGATGCAACCTCAGAATGACTTGATACTTGAACAAAACCTTTATAATGAACCCTAAAATCAATAGAAGACCATAAAACATGTAATTAGCCAACCTTGAACCTAGCTTGTCCAAAACCTTAAAATGGAACTAGTTAGGTTAATGTGAGAATCTAATACTTGTATGTAATATGGTTATTAATCAAGTTTGTCTTGTGGCTATATGATCAATGATAGGTTAACTTATGCATCTCTAAATCATTTACAAGATTTAAATAGTTACATGAATATGAATTTCATGCTTGAACCTTGATATATATATGTACATATATACACACACATACACACACACAGATATATATATATATATATATATATATATATATATATATATTAATATCTGTCTATGTGTGTGTATGTACTTGTTTATTTTCTCAAATATTTCTATGTAGTATTGAAGTAGTGTACTCAATGCTTTGTATCATTGATCTTATAACTAAAACACATAATGTAGACCCCATTATATAGACCTTGTGCACCTGCCTATATTCTTAGGGTAGAGACACAAGGCCAATCATCCTACTTGAGTTGTTAAGATAGGGTGGATATTTTGATGAATAGAGTTAGCTAATAATGATCACCCTCGCAGGCCCTTCTAACGGGAAGTTGGTCAAAGGCCTTATGATACATGATATTGTTGGAGTAAAATGATATAAAACATGTGCCTTCATATTGGAAAGTACTTAATTTGTTTATCCCTATTGTTTTACATATGCATATTTTCTAATTATGCAAAACTTATATATATGTATTTTCTACCATCCAATCAACACATTGTGTGTTTACCCACTTGTTTCATGTATGTTTTAGGTTTAGAGATAAATTTGGAGTTGATGGATCTTTGCGCTATGTATACCTACTTGTTTCACATGGGTCCTATTGCCATTGACTTTCTAATCATTTAGAATTGGGATTGGGTTATAAATGGTTCTATTATAGAAGGAATCCAAGCATGAACAATAGATAGACTAAGAATTTGGTCACATGATAATACTCAAACTTACATATCAACCCTAGAAAATAAATAAATTGTCTTTTATGGCCTAAGTTGACTTAGACTCTAGGTTAGAATCGAGATGTTATATATCTAGGTGTAGATTTTTGTGATTATTAAAAACTTACTCTCCTCATTTTTTTTATCTTGTAGTATGGATATGGGTTCATGAGGGTTAGAGGAGGGATACCTTATATTTTTTAATTCTACACATATGTTCAGGGCGCTGATTAGGGTAATTAGAAAAGTGTATACCATGTTCTTTCTAGTTCTCTAGGTGTCATGGTACAAGACTACCTAATGAGTGTGGTAATTCACTTTTAGATTTGGTTTTATTTGAGTGGAGTATTTTAGTTTCAATTGTTCATTTAAATATTTGAGAAAACATTTTCAAGTATAAGTATATGCACATATGAAAATGTTACTATACACAGAAAGGCAATGCATGTCCATGTAACCTAAGATAAAGAGATGTAATATCAGGCTAGATGAGAGTGTTTAGATGGTAGATGTAGCATATACTTTTATTTAAAGCCATGAAGCTAGTAGGTAGACTAGATGCCCTAAGATTGATGTTGATGTTAACCATATGAGTTTGCTTGTTTTGGAGGATCAAGTATGTATTAATGACATGCAATGAGTCATGGTCATGCAACCCTAGCTACACCATGTATCATATAGGTGGAGTGTTTGATGCAACTACTGGTTGGAATTATTGTTCCTATTTTTGTTCTTGTTGAAATATGGTTACTGAGATATGGTTTAGGTCCAACATGGGTCTCAGTCTCCTTACAAGGGAGGACATGTAGCAATGGGCATACAAAAGGGTAAATTCTAGAGTGAGTAAACCGTCCATGGGAGAAGATCAGGGTACCTAAACTCCAAAATATATAAGATTTTAAATACAAACTATGAAATACATGATGAGGACTCCCTAGTTAGACTATATCTAAGTATACAAGTTGAGTCACGTAGTGTGTGTATCCTTTGATAGTTTACCCTATATGTACTATGAAAATATTTACCCTATAGAAATAGACATTTGAAAATGTGTATGCTTGCCATATTCATGTGGAAGATGTCCCAAAACCCTAAGATAATGCATATGATGTGTGATATTCATGATTAGCCTCATACTCAAGTTAGTGGTTGTATGTAAGGAATCTAGTGGTTGCCCTTGTTCTGAGAATTGGGTAAAATTTTGGTATGATTAGATAGTTGTGGTCAACATATCTTGTCTTGACCTAGTTCAGGTCTTAGCTTGAGTGGCTTGGAATTGCGAAGACTATTTTAGATATAAGTGAGATACGTATGAGAACTCCATGTTGACATTACTGCTGTTTCTCAAGAGAGTACATGATATATGATATAGTCTCACTTAATCTATAACTTTATATATATGCATGATGAGGCACTCCTATAAGATGAACCTAATTCAAAACCATACCATACATAATTTATGTTTGAAATAACAAACTATATAATGATGCCTTTGGTACCCTAGTTTGTAATAATCATGAAACATGAATGCTTAAATATAGAGTAAAAATGAAATGTATTGGAAATAATTTGTAGTAGTTAGTAGAATGTTCCAAGAAAACTAAAACATACATGAAATATAGTTTAATGAGGAAATACAAGTTCATCATAATGGACATACATGATAGTGAACACATTTGTTTGAGTAATTCATTGACAAGCATTTTGATGCCTCACCTCTAATTGGTATGTATATATATGGGCATAACCCTGATGTTGTAGAATAAGACTTGTGGAACCTAATGTTAGAAGATGCCATGATGCAATGAGACATAGGATGGCATGTATATAGTCATATGACTACAAGCTGATGGATATCAACTTTGACCTTAGTTTTAATTGTGGACAAATTTTGAGGATGAAATTCTTCTTTTGGAGGAAAGGATGTGACAATCTTGACTTTCTCTCCCTCCTAAACTATTTTTCTATCATTTGAATACCCTTGTGCTATATGGAAAATTCATGGTTTCATTGGTTGATGATCCATTTTGGGTCACATTCATCTTATGTACTAAAATTTGGTGATTGTGGTCATTTTTAACTAACTTTTGTGTGTTCATGTATCACCACCTTGTGATTAAATTTGAGTTGCTCCAATGTTATCTCTTTGCTCCCTATTATAAATCACTACGTAGCTGATGCAAATATGGATCTAACCATGTAAACATCACCTCAATCGACCATCATACCCCAACTTATGCCCTTTCAAAATCGGCTCAAATTACACTTCATTTAATTGATTTAACTCAATTTTGAGCCTTTTTGAGACAAAATTGGGGCGCGGGCCAGTGGCAACGCTCACTTAGGCTAACCATAGTGTGCTCCCATTTTGGTCCATTGGATCATGGAACTGTGAGGATCCAATGGCTCACCATCATTTTCTTCATACAAACTACGGTTTGGTTGGCTACTTGAAGGGAGAGAGAGTTGTCCCTTTTGTTTCCTTTGAACCCAATTCTTCTCTTCTTTTCTTCATTTTGTTCACTAATTTTCATATTTCCCTCTCTCTTCTGCCCATCTAAGGCTCTCCAGTATCCCCCCTTCTCCTTCATATTCCTTCTGCCTTGGTGACGCCACCCATGGCATCGGGGTGAAACACCTTCACCTCGTTCTTAGGGATGGATTCTGGATTGAGCTTGCAATGTCACACAAATTCAGGTATCTCCCCTAGCCTTCTGTTCTACAGCTACAGAGCCCCTAGATATGACAAGCTCTATAGATTACCCTATTCCTTCCACCACAAATGTAGGGGACATGCATCAAATGGGTGGGTTCATGGTTGATCACACATGGTGATGGTTGAGCCATTCTAGTCGTTGCCCACTGGCAAGGTAATGGTTTGGAGCGACTAGGAATGGGTTCTTTGGTATGTGGCACTGGGTCAAGCCTGGGCATAGGCCTCGCAGTTTGTGGGCCAAGGCCCATCCCGATTGATAGAGAAACCTACAAGGGCCCAGGTGATCGGATCTTAAGCCAACAACTAGCATCTCATAACCAAGATGCTTTGATTTAGGAAATCTTATAAAAATCATAACAATTAGGTCCTTTGTCAAAATTATGACTTCTATGTATCAAATCGATTAGAAGAATGCAATCTAGCTATTGAAAATGGTTTAATTCGCTAAATATAAACGAAATCTCACTATTCTCCTCTGATTATGAATTTAGGCATGAATTTTGTATGTGTAATGCATGAATATGATGGATCTCAAACTAAGAATGCTCATCCTACCCACAAATCATCAATTAGTAACATAGGGTCACCTTTAATCTTAATTCAAGCCTAATCACATCCTTGCACTTTGTTTAACCTTTATGCATATGTATGACTAGTTTTGGGACTTTTATGATGAAATTTGTCCCTTGTGTATAATATTGCTTCTCATATCCAACCTCATATAAATCTTGTAAAATATTAATTTCTATGACCCATGGAAGAAACATCACCCCTGGACCTCTCTATGATTTTTTTGTTCTATATGACTGATGTGCATATTATGACCTAAGTGTGACATGACTATGATACTTTAATCACTTTGTATTTTGGCCTATTTGATTCTTAAAACATGCTTATATTCTTAATATTAGAAACCTTGTGACATTTTTTTGGAAAATAAGCCTTGTGATATTAGGAGTCACTAACATCCATGATCTTCCTCTCTTGTACTATGATGTTACATGTGACTCAAAAACTACCCCTTATGACCTATACGTTCATATATTCCTTGGTTGTCCCTTATGTGCATATTTTTATGGATCTTTTTCTTATGTCCTTCCTTCCAAATTAGGAATTATCCTTATTTCATATATATTAGACATGGATGCCCCACTTAAATCATATGTTGGACCCTATGATAATGAGTAAAATAATTTGATGAGTGGTTTTTCCATCTATAAGGGACTTCTAGTCCAATTTGTTGCCCGTGCTTACGAGAAGGAGTTTTTGTAAATGGTGGAGAAAAATTCTAGTGTTAGTGATTTCTAGATTTCCATAAAAAGAGTACATGTATGATTAAAACAATGATACTTAATGTTGGTAATATGAACCATGACCTTGGGGGAAATCCACATAACTTTCAATATGCATCATATGTCTTTATCTTGATACTCTTATATCATGTATTTTATAAATATAATGACTTGATGTACCACAATCTCATTTTCCTATTATGAGCCTTTTAACTTTGAAATGTACATAAGTGACATGGAAGCTCATAATAATCATATGAAAAGAACAAGAATCTTGAATGACTTGATACTTGAACCACACCTTTACAACATGCCTTAGACCAATTTAAGATCATAAAACATGTAATTAACCAAACTTATGCCTAACTTATACAAAACCCTAAATATGGAGCTATTTAGGGTTAATGATGAGAATCTAATACTTGCATGTAATCTTGTTGTTAATCATGTGTGGCGTGTGTCTAGATGATTAACAATATGTTAACTTATGAATATCTAAATAAGGAATGGGCTTTCAATTGTTATATGATTATAGATTTCTTATTTGAAGCTTGATATGTTGTATGCTTATTTATTTACTCAAATATTACCATCCAGTATTGTAGTTTTGTACTCCATGGTTTGTCTCATAATTTTTTATAATTGGAACATATAATACAAAACTCGATGGCTTGCTTTTTCGAACAAGGCATTAACTCCTCTACCTCTCTCTCTAGAATGAGTTCCCACTTCTCTCTAGGGCTACCCCCACTGGGGGGAGCGGCGTCGTCCCTCCGGGCATGCCCTCCCCTTGGCCCTTATGTCAAGAAGTGTAATTGAAGACTAAGGGCTTCGCTGGAGATAAGGGTGATGGGTTCATGGGGCCTCTCTGTCATTCTTGTTGAATCGCAGGGGTCCCCTCGGCTGGCCTGGAGTGGAGGGAGGCGTGATGTGCCACTTATGTCGAGATCTGGTTTTACGGGGGTTTGGCTTTTAACCTAGTCGACTCCAAACCGTTCAAGCGAGATGGTTGGAGAGTAATGGAGTGTTGCTCTATTTTGTAGGTGAAGAACTGGCTTGCTTGCTTGTTCTTCTTAGGCACTATCTATTACAGTGGCCGAGGTGAGCCTGGTTGTCTAGGATGATGGCGACCCCTCAACCTCCGATGAGATCCCAGATATGCTGATTTGGTGATGGATGGTGGTGCCTCTCTTCTCTGACACTGGTGCAGCCCTCGCGGCTGCTGTCGTCTTGGTTGATTCGGCATCCACGACGCATTTGGGTGACTCACCATCAGGCTAAGGGTTCGCCCTTGTATGTTTGGACGCCCTTCAAGTGCTCGAAAAAATGTTCCTATGCAAATAGGGGCATCGAGCCCTTGTGTGGGTGTTCATTGGTTATGTATAGACTCCCAATCTAGTTCATTCTATTATAGGCTAGAGCTAGAGTATGTTTGGAAACCTTTCGTGAGAAGTATAGGGTCAGGTGCAGCTGATCCATTACTTCAGGAAAGAGTTAGTGTGCGGCAGAACTGTCCTCTCTGAAGGGTTGTTGAGGGCTATCGTGCTAGGAATGGGCATTTTCCCCTATCTGCTGTTGTGTGATGCTCTCATGGTGTTCATTGAAATACCTCTAAGCAAACAACAACATTGGGCGTCTTCCCCGACTTTGTTGTTATGTAGCTGTGTAAACAACAGCTACTGAAGATCAAGGACTCTGGCAGGTCAGCTACTTGGATGTGTGGTGGGATGATAGTTAGAAGGATCTCACTAATCTTGGCATAGTTCCACACTTTGTGGGTACTCTTAATAGATAGTTGGTGATGTGCTAAGAATGAAGGAGTGATTTTTGTTCTTTTCCCTCCCATACTCTGTTGTTTAAATGTGCTGGTTCTTGCTTCTCTTAAGGCTGACTCAGATTCTTTTTTGATCTGATAACTAGGGGTTCTTTTTGGGTGTCTTTGCCCATTTAGAAACCTAAAGTTCTGGTAGCTGAGATGGTCAAAAGCTTCATGGCTAGCTACACGTAGGAAAATTAGAGTTTGTTCTATATCAATCTACTTTACTACTTGTGGGTACGCTGAATGCATGTAATAGTGTCTTGTAATAGTCTTCTTCTGGTAGGATTGCTTGGATCTAGCTTGTGTAGTTAGATAGGCCTTCTTAGTGTTGTCTCATTTAGAAATCTTGTATTTTCCCCTGCATGGGGAGTTTGATCTTTGTTTGAGCTTTTTAGCTCCTATCGATGTAATGGGGTACTTAGTGCCCAAAGTTTTTGGTTTTCTATTGTAACACGCCTTTGACCGACCAAAAAAAATACAAAACTCCATTACATAGTCATTAATTTCATAACTAGAACATATAATATATAACTCCAATATACAAACCTTATGCACCTAATTGTATTCTCGGGGTAAGGAAGGCCAAGCATCCTAATTGAGTTGTCAAGATATGGTAGACCATGTCAATGAATAGGGTTAACTAATCTTGAGCACCCAAAATAGACCCTTTTGAGGGGGAGTCGGTTAAAGGCCTTATGATACATGACATTTTTGGAATAAATGGATTAAAATGATATAAAACACGTGCTCTCATTTTGCAAAGTAGTGACTTATTTATTCTTATTTGTTTACTAATGAATCTTTTCAAATTATGTAAAACTTATATATATGTATATTTTTACCTTATACTAAAAAATATGTGTGTTGACCCAATTGTTTCACATACCTTTTAGGTTTAGAGATAGTTTGGTAGTTGATGTCTTTATGAGTCATGTTTAGGTGTACTTATTGTAAGATCCTAGCTAGTTTACATGAGAAAACTTGTACAATTTGACTGTCAATTTGCCTACGAAACTATGTAATAAAACATGTTTCTATTAACAATGCTAGGGATGGATGTCTAGGTCATATCTCCATTTACTTTATAGTCATTTGGACTTTAATTTGGGTAACAAATAGTTCCATGATACCTTATTAGTTATCAAATTGACTGAATTTAAAGCGAGTCAACTAATTTGACCTTCCATCCAGTCAAACAATCACTAAGTTGACTAGTTGAGGATTTAGGGAATTCAATATCCAAGACGTAAACATTTGACTAACCATTGATTGGGTAATTTTCCAGCACGGGATCAATGTCCCCTTGGTCCATTTAAGTGTATAATTGGTGGTCCTAACAACAAATAAATTTATTGATCTTTGCTCTAATTAGAAAGGGTTCAACTTTTGCATCCTCAAACTCTCATTTCAACCATCTGATAGCAAGAAGAAGGAGAAAAGAGAATTGTTTTCCTTGCGGTTGTGATATGCATTCTCTATCACTGGATCACTACCTGATAGCTAGAGATCATGACCTTTGTTGCCTTTACTGTGTTGACCATTATTTACTATTCTCTTCCTTGGTTTTAGTGTTTTATGTCATACCATGAGTGAGTAGTCTTCTTTGTCAGGCATAGGGATTAGCCCCATTTTCTGTATTTTATAATCTAACATTGTCAATTTCTACTTGTATGAGCTATTAGATTCTCAAATAATCATTTCTTGAATATTTTGAGGATTGGGCATCTATTTTGCATGTTTATTGCAATTCCAATCATTGAGAACTTTGAAACCTATATATAGAATTTCATTAATCTTATTTGAACCCCAAATGAGAATTTCAGAAGGGTGTTCTCTGGGACAAAAAATTCATGATAAGTAGGTAATTTGGATATGTGTGTTGCTCCTTGCATGCACGGATGATCCTTGTTGATGTCCTCCGAATGCATCTACATGGATGGACAGGAACTCCTTGTCCTACTCCCAGATTCGGCAAGAAGGAGAAAACTTTCTCTTGACGACATGCTAGTGTCATGGTCGCTCTCCTTCTCTCTCTCTCTCTGTCTTGGGGGTGATGATGACTGGTGTTCATGTACAAGAGTGTGTATCTCAAATACAACTGAGATTCCCCTATAAATAGGAGAGGAAAGGAAGCAAAGTCTACCAAAACCCCTGGGAAACAAAAGGCTGGGGACTACATTTAAAATGGGCCACTCATGGACTATCAAAAAGATAATTAGTATATTCTTGAATCATGTCACTTATTAATTAACCAATTACTATTAACTGATTAATTAATTTTTGGTCATCTGACTCTATCTGATTGATTAAGGTTAGCCAGTTGACTTATCATATAAGTCAATTTAAATCCCAATTAATTGGCTTAAATGTTTTAACCAATTAAATTATATTCCAATTGATTACCTAGATGTTTTAGTCATCAATTTGACTCAGAACATTTCCAATCAGGTCCACAATTTTACTCTTATTCCAATACATATGTGCATGATCTTGTACGCTCCAACTTGTGTTGGCAGTGATATTCATAATCATCTTATAATTTCACAAGAAATGATTGGTTTCTAACAAGACTTCATTGCTACCCAAGTAATTGGAGAAGTTGGAGAACAACTTAACCTAGTATTGTAACTAGTGTTATAAAGATTATATATTCCCTTTGTCTATAATATCCAAATTGAATCAGAGGTATGGGAACACCATCCTCTTAATGTTCAATCTTTGTTCCTTGATCTAGAGTAGAATATTGAGATATAAATGATATCAATATTACATAATGACTCGCGTGAGCATGGCCATGCATTTAATAGTCTCACTCATCAAGTGGCAAGAATATCACTCTAGTGAGAGGGACAGTTACATCTATGTCACTCACAATAATCGACATGTGTTACAATGAACATAAGCACTACATGTATAACAACCCTTTTCAAGGTCACGTTGAGTGTATTAAAGCACATTGAACAACATGTAATGATTGTAGTGACTTCAGGTCTAAGGACCACAATCACCACTTTCACATAGGGATGTGATTCTGATCACCATCATTGGCTTCCATGTATCACACTCCAGGTGGGTCTGTACAGAACACTTGTTCATAACATGTATCTACATGTTGGATTAGATATCACATATCATGATTAATAGACTCTATCATCAGTAAACACACATTGTAGTCTTATGTATTACTATCCTCTATTTTGCTTCCACCATAATACCTGACTAGGGTCATAACAAGAATGTACATAGTCATCATACATATGATCTCACTCTATAGGTCTTCAACCTACAGACACATGACATTGAGTAGTATCATTCTTTAGACAACTACCATGTTTATGTCATCATATCATGAGTAAGACAAACATAATAGACATAACTACATTTATTATTACCAAATCAAGTATATGATGTCGCATTACATTCATCATATGATTGAATCTCTAGGCATAAATACAAATAATTTGATCCTTATCCATACTGTGATAAAATTTGTCATCTTGTGAGTGGTGTTATTGTATGTTAGTCTTAGTATATCAAGGAATTATATACCTTTTTAACTTGTAAGTATGATACAAATCACATCAATTCTTATCCCTCTATCTCAATATGGATATCGTGATTAGGATCTAAGACTCATATGCCGATCTATGAGGGAAATTAGTAAACCTTAATATGGTCTAACACTCTTTTTTCAATGTTTTATCTTTTTAATTGCCCCTTCTCAAGGTTGACTTAAAAAAATATAAGTTAGTTTGATTCTTCTCTCTCCAATACACCTTTTTGTCCTCTTTACTCGCACCTAAGAAGTAGTCCCACTGATAAAGGTGGCATAATTTCTATCTAATATCTTTCCACACTCCTAATTTCACTCCAAGAGTGTTGTTGCTCACCATGCAAGGAGAAAATATACATCTTCCCTTAGTACTAGGACACATTCTTCATACCCTATCCATAGTTGTTTATGAAGAGACGGTAATTACAACACATTGAAGGATCACCTAAATTGGATGCTGAACAAATAGAAGATGATGTTAACTCATCCTCATCGCCTTTATCTATCCCTACTCATGACCACCCCTTATGTATCCCAAATTGTTTTAAAAATAAACAAATATATATATATATATATATATATAAATATATATATATATATATATCCCTAAGAAATCAAAACTATGTATATCATCATTTGATGTATCTACCTAAAAGTTAAAACCTACCTCCTCTAGGGCATCACCTTTCCAATTATGTGGAGGCACTCAACATCAGAGGTCATCCCCATATAGGTCTACATCTAAGTCAGTATAAAGTCCTTTGTGTCCTCTTACTCTAGGACAAGAAGCAATGTCACATCTTCTTTGCTTATGGGTGAGATATTTTTAAAAGGCACTGGGATCTCCTTCTCAATTGGTTAAAAGACCTCCGCCCAGTTAGTGAGAATGAAATGGTCCTTTAGTTATAGGATTATAATGGTCAGCATGTCCTGCCTCTAGAAAACCTTGTTGGGTATGACCCCAACATCATTTCATACCCAATATACCAGCACATCCAAGGGCTCCCCTCTTGCTGATTTGGATTTGTGCCAAATAGAGCTGGGAATGGTGTCAATAATCTAACAAAGGGAAGCCCTAAAATCCAATCTCTTCCTGATTATGGTGTCCCTTATTTCCTTACCACCCAATGGGGAAGCACATATACATTCTATAGTCTCGACCACTTGTTTGACGTCTTCAAAATGCCTTGATATAATTTTGAATTGTAGTTCCTGGGATTATCCATCAATGCCTTCTTCAATTTTATCACTTAATGCTACTCCAACTTCTCTGTGATGTTTTAAACAATTAGAAACTTTGGGTTTCTATAAAATATAAAAAAATATGAACCACATCATACTAAGATCTTTCATTGCATAAGATGCAGTCATCTAAGACCACAAAAATTGTGGATGTTAGTTTCCTAACTTTTTTACTCTTGTAAAGGGTGTGGATATATGTCCTATGACCGCCAAATTTTGTGAAAACCTCACTAGACAATTACTATCAAGTTTACAACTCTAAAAGGCACCCCATGTGACAAAAAAATCCTTATATCTTCTCTAAGCCTATAAATACTAACTTTGTATCCAATTTACTGCTTATCCAGGTGTTTTTTTTTCAACCACTTCATTCCTCAATCTAAACTAAAAGAATCTTTAGTTGTTATTCCTAAAAACATTGTGGATAAAAGACTTGTATCCTCTGTAGATTCTCATAATTGTCCTTCTTCAAATCCTAGGAAGAGAGGCTACTTTCTCAATACTATGCTATTGAAGGCGTCTAGAACATTTGGTTTCCAACAAAAACATCACAATGCACCAATCAATTTTCACCCTTTATTTCCCCAATTGTGCCCCTTTCTTATCTATGAGGTATATGTTGGTATGTGTTTCCTAAGAGATAGTCACACGATTATTTAATGGCTTATCTAGTGAATCTTTTGATTAATAATAAAGGAAATTTCATCTATATGTTTGTTCAATAATGAGATGATGATATAACATCACAGATGTCTAAAGAATGATATTGCTCGATGACATATGTCTTTGGGTTGAGGACATGAACAATGAGAGCATATGTATGATAAGAGTATATATATTTTTATTATATCCCTAGCCAGGTATTATTGTGGAATCTAACAGACAACAACAATAAGATTAGAATGTGTATTGGTTGATGACATAATCTCATTAGTAATGATATGTAATATCAAACTAAACACATATGTACTTGTTAGAGAACATTGTACTAGACAAACTAGCCCTGAGAAGTGATGCATCGGTAATAGTCATAATCACATCTCAATATGATAGTGGTGATTGTGATTCTTAGACCTAAAATACTACACTCATCCCATGCCTTTTGATGTATCTTAACATCATCCAATGTGAACTTGAATAAGGGTTGCCATAAAGGTGATGTGACGTCCCCGGATTTTGATTTCTCCAAACCCTATTGGGAATGAGATGTCAGAATCCGCAAACATCATCCAATCATATCAGAAAGCGATGCGGAAGCATAATACGCATACATGAACATACAACCATAACATTTCTCAACATTCAACATGTATATTTATACAACATGAGTTATTACACAATGATTTACAATTACATATTGAATGAAGATTCTACAGTCTATGAACATGTATGCTAATAGGACCTTAGACAATAGGTACAACCTGTACAACTTGCTCACATCCTGTGCTTTTTCTCCCATGCTATCTCTGAACCTAAAACATATGTGAAACAACAAATCAACACACAAGGTGTTGTGTACATGGGCAAAAAGATACATATATTTATGGCTTTCATAATTTTGAAAAAGATTTGCAGAAGGAAAGAAAATCATAGAAAACACTTCTTTATTAAGTGAAATACGCCAATTTAAGTCATTTTCCTAGATGAATTGCATTATCAAGGTGGACTAGTACCAAAACATAAATATTGGGCCCATCCCCGTGTACCAAGTACTCTAGGGAAACTCCCTGTACACCATGTGCTCTAGGGAGGTGTACTAGCCAACATTAATCCATTCCCTCATAAGGGGGATAATGAACACCTTAAATAACTACAAAGCATCTACTTGTCATTTATGTTTACAAGTGATAAAACATCGAGTACTATATACTACTACTACATCCAATATTTGCAAATAGAAGAGAGCATACATACATATCATGATTGCAAGTAAGAAAACCATAGTCATATACTTAAATAAAAACCCACGTACCTGAATTCAGAGATTCCTATTTACATTCTCGATCATCTACATATCTGGTGATCACCTGATTAATAATAAATATTCATCATTAATACAAGGTTCACCATTATTAATGGTATTTAGGTCCAGATTAGGGTTTTAGTCAAACCTAGGTTCAAATAGACCTTAATTGGCTTCTAATATTTTTATACTAATCTAAAAGTCATTATTAAGGTCTGGTATGATTTCATAATTTATTGAGCATGTATGTATTTATTACATTTTATTTAGGGATATTAGCCCTAAATAGCCATATTGAGCAAATTACAAGATTGTGTGCATCAATATCATAATTATTGATATCAAATGGATTATAAGTATGAATATGGATTTACTGACATTTTTCTATAATTTTAGACCATTGTTTGCTATTTATCATGCATCAAACAAGCATTACTCATCTTACATGATATCACTGATATATAATAATCAAAAGCCTTTTATTATAGTTCTATTGCATTCTACACATTTTTCTGAACGTTTTGAAACCTTGTTTGTATTTTTCTGATCAACAGGTTATTTACTATGAATTTTGTAAGATCTAAACATTTCTGGGATTTTTACCTTGTCGGGCCAATTGGGCGCTGCCATGTGGCACTTGTGGGGGCGTGGCTCCTTGCTGTTGGCCTCAAGTGAGCCTCCGGTTCACTGGTCATGTGGTCGGTTCGTTACCTGGACCCAGTCCACCTTATCCCCCCCCTTTCTCTGGTCCACACGAACTGAGCCCCCTGCTTCGTTTGTCATTGGGTCGGTGTTCTTGCCCGTTGCTCGCGAGTCCTGCCTCCTAGTCACCGCCGTGAGGGTTGGACCACAACGAGAGATCGACCAGGTTCTCCTCCTCCTAGCTAATCCTTCTTCTCAGCGCCCGTCCGGGGAGCGCAGCCGCTGGCATCCTGCTCCAATGTGGATTAGGTTGGTGGCGACATTCATCTCCCTCACCCCCGCGTCCTCCGATCCCTGTATGCGTGAGAGTCGTCGCTCTGGGAGGACTCCGGTGTGGCCATGGACCAACTTTGATGCTTCACGACCCTCCAAGATGGGTGCCGCTTGTACTACCACTCTGAAGGGGGTCCATCTTGTTGCCCTGGGCGGACCGGCAGGTTCCATGGAAAATAGCCGACATCATCAGATCATTGGACAACGTCGAGATCTGGGTTCTACTTGGCCCGTTGGCCTCTCCAAGCCAACGCCGCCACCTATCTAATTGAGATCGGCAAGAAGATGTCGTTGCTGTGAGCCTTTTCTTCGGCGAGCAATGAGCCGAGGTGGGCCTTATTTCCACCTGTGATTAGGCGCATCGCCCAGCCTCAGGAGCTCAAGGCGTCTCCGCCGCATCTGCCGTTGTGGGGGGGTGAGAGAAAGGCAAAGCAATATTTGTCTCGTGGTCTTCTCTGTGTGCAAGATGCAGGGCACCGCCATGAGGATGGAGGTCACGGTAGAGCAGGTGGCCGATTCTGGGGTGCGAGGCCTCAAGTAGGAAGCCTCCTCCGGAACATGGAAAAGGCATTGGCAGGTGGGCAAGACAAGCTGGGCATGACAAGCTGGGATCCTCCCTGAGATCGCCATTTTCCTCTATCTAGACTACAACCTGCGGAGGGGAACACCTGAAAGAAGGCACTTCGTTCTCTCCGCGATGTTGGTCTCCAGTTCCAAGAGAAATTCATTCTGCTCTGAGTGTTGTGTAGGTCATGGGTTTACCAACGAATCCACTTAGACCGCTCCACCTCCATCGGATCTTGGGGACGCCTCAGCTGCGTTCTGTTCCTCCATATGCGGATGTTAGAGATGACTAGGTCATGGGTCTGTGTGGACAATTAGGATTGTGAGCATGACCAATGCATTAGAATGAATGGGGATGAATGGGCTGTGTGACGCATATAATAACCTGCCATTTTGGACTTTGTTCGAGTGGTATACGGCCAAGTCTCAAGATACTCATTTAATCATAATCTTTCATAACTCAAGCTCTTATATTCCTAATAGGAAGCCCCAATTTAGATGGAATTTTAATCCAGGTGTTCCTCGTCACATGAATCCTTGTATTTCCATGTTTGAACCCATGCTTACAACATTTGGTCATCTAATTTAATTCCTCGAATAGTCTCATAAATAAGTGTGTAAACCTCAACTATGAATCAATTATTCACCAACCTTGATGAAATAATATTGATCTCGTGATCTTGATCATGATGTGCTCTAGTATTCATAATTGAACCATTTGGATTCCTATATACCTCACGTGTCATCAATTGGCCACTTGATTTTATTATGACTACCAAATGGACCTCTTGCACTCAGAAGTTCCCAAGTCGGTGAATAAAAAGTTATCCATTGTAATTGAAGTCAATTAGATCTAATAATCATTCATGGTCTTGAATTTCTATACGGGGTATCTAAACCATAAAATTCAGGTTATCACATGTGATGCTTGGGTACATTGTGACACATGAGGATTGATTGTGAGTGATTTAGATGGGATTTGTCCCTCCTACTAAAGTTGATATCCTGGCCACTTGATAAGTGAGACTAAGAAAATGTATGGCCAAACTCATGTGAGTCAATATATGATATTGAGCTCATATGCATATCTAAAGTCTACTCTAGGAACATGGATTGAATGATTAAGAGGATGATGATTGCATCACTTGAGTTCAATCTGGATATCTGAGAAAAAATAATTATACAATCACAATAAAACTAATCACAAATCTAGATTGAAGTTGTTTTCCAACTTTCTAGTTACTTGAGTAGAAAAAATGTGTTACTAGATACCACCCATTTCTTGTGATGTCATAAAATTGGTTATATATATTCACTGCCGATGTAATTTGGGAGATATAGGGTTACAAACATAAGATGCACCTAGAATAGGAGTTTAATCATAGATAATATTTAACTTGGTTACTAAGTGTTTAGATAATCAAAGTAAACAACACTTGTAAATAAGTTGACTGACTAGAGTGTGCAGTTGACTGACTAATGTACCATTTGATCAAGTGGAGATTCTAGTTGACCGACTGGGATGTACATACATGGCTGATTGGAAATAATTTCCATGACTAGTTAAGGATGTTGAAAATTGTTCTCACTCGTGGAAGTTATTACCATTTAGTTTGTCTTTATAAAAACAAATGGCAAACAATGACACTTTCTGTTGTGATCAATCCTTAATAAAGACAAACTAAATGGTAATAACTTCCACGACTAGTTGAGGATGTTGAGAATTGTTCTCACTAAAAAGCACAAGCTCCATGTCCTATAGAGACTAGAGCCAAATTAAACCCCACCCACTGCACCTAAGGTTGAAAGCTATTCTTACAAAAAACATACGATGATGTCATGGATGTCAAGTGCTTGATACTATGCTCAATGAACAATGAGTTGCACATACAACATGAGAACATGGATGTTATTTAGATGGTAACACATCTTAAGAACGTGTACGAAGATCAGGAAAGACAAGAGAGATATGATGTCTCAAAGGCATTGTACAAGTTCAATATGGTAGAAGGAGATCCAGTAGGTCCCCATGTACTCAAGTTGATTGGATGTGTGGAGAACCTTGTAAGACTGGGATTTCCCATACACCAAGAGTTGGCCATAGATTTGATTCTACAATCACTATCAGAATCATACAACCACTTTGTCATGAACTACACCATGAATGATTTTGACAAGCTATTGTCAGAATTACTTGGCATGTTGAGAATAACCGAAACACGGATGAACAAGGACAAATCCAAATCTATGATGATGATCAACAGAGGAAAAGGGAATTCGAAGGGAAAAGGCAAAGCCAAGAAGAGTTCTAAAGCTAGCCAAAAACCAAAGCATTCTACATCAAAATCTAAGGGAGGGGTGGACAAGGAAGTCAATTGTCACCATTGTCATCAGGCTAGATACTAGAAAAGAAATTACCTTCTTTATTTGGAGGAATTGTAGAATAAGAAGCAAAAGATAAAGATCTACACTTCAGGTATATATCTTATTGGGATAAATATGTCTACTTATTCATCTTAGATACTATATACCAGATGTGGATCTCCCATATTCTCTAATATGCGAGATCTGAAAAGAAGTAAACCTTTAAGAAAGGGTGAGGTTGAATTGCACGTTGCAAATGGAGCAAGAGTAGTTGTGACTGTAATTGGAACCTATCATTTATCTTTGCCCAGTGGGCTTGTAATAAGAGTTAGATAACTACTATTATCTACTTTTCACTAATCAAAACATCATTTTTGTATCTTGTATGGACAAGCATGGATATGAATTTCTCATTAAGAATGGTCTATGTCCTATTTCTAAATATGAGATCTTCTATGGAAGTGCCCCAAATGTCTTATAGTCTTTATTTGCTAGATCTTGAGACACATGTTTATAATGTAAATACCAAAAGGTTGAAAGTTGGTCACTCAAACATAACATACCTTTGGCATTATTGTCTAGGGAACATTAATGAGAGACACATCTCTAGACTCCATAAAGATGGTTATCTAGACTGTTTTGATTTCAAATTAATAGAGACATGCAATCTTTTTTATTGGGAAAGATGACAAAGACTCCTTTCACTAGTCATAGTGAGAGATCAACTGGTCTATTATGAATTATACATGTAGATGTATGCGGACCTTTTAGAACAAATGCTTGAGTTGGTTACCAATAATTCATTACCTTCGATGGTGATCTCAGTAGGTTTGTCCATGTTTACTTGATGAAACACAAGTTATAAACCCTTAAAAAGTTCAAGGACTTAATGAATGAAGTACATAACCAACTTGGTAAAAGTATTAAATAATTTCATTCTGATCGGAGTGAAGAATACTTAAGACAAGAGTTTAAGGACCATATACGAGCATGTAGTATTGTATCACAATGGGTTCCACCTATAACACCACAACGTAATGGTGTATCAGAAAGAAGGAATCACACATTACTAGGTATGGTGCTTGCAATGATGAGTTTTGCTGATATTCTATTTTCATTCTAGGGATGTACTTTCGAAACGACCACATTTATTCTTAACCATGTATCATCTAAATCGGTTCAAAAGACACCATATGAGATATGGCATGGGAAGCCTCCTGGTGTGTCTTTTGTATAGATTGGGGGGTGTGAAGCTTATGTCAAGAAAATGTTTCCTAAAAAGCTTGGATCCAAATTAGATAAATATTATTTTGTTAGATATCTGAAAGAAACCAGGGGATAATACTTCTACACTGGATCTGACAATAAAGTGTTTGTTTCCATGAATGATGTATTCCTAGAAAAGAAATTTATTTCCAAAGGAATTAGTGTGAGAGAAGTAGAAATCAAAGAAGTTTAAGACCAATAAGAAAACATTGGACCTCCAGAGGTACATAAGGAACAATAAGACTCACAAGTTGTTGTGGATAAGGTATCCTCTTGTGACACATGAACTTCATAGATCTAGTTGGACATGCCTTAAGCCTAAAAGATTTGGTTATCTTGTGATTCAATAAGATGATGAGTTGGTCACAGATGATGAGCCAACAAAATACCTAGAAGCTATTGAGGACCAAAGTCTAAGAAGTGGCTTGAGGCCATGATATATGAGATGGACTCCATGTAAACCAAAAAGGTACGGACCTTGGTGGATCCACCCAAAGAGGTAAAACCCATAGATGCAAATGGCGTTGGGAAATCGGGGTGACCGATAAGGCAGCAGAAACCAAAATTTAAAGCCTAATTCCCCAATTGGCATGACAACATCAATAACAATGTATGTAGGATAGAGGGTAATAAGAATTATACATGTTCCTAGAACAAGTCTAGTGAAAACTCTTGTTGTAGTGATGTGTGCCTGTCTTCAAGTTGTAGGATGCTTCTTCTTCAGGCATCACTTGAGTAGGTCAACAATGGCCTCCTATTGCAACATCACGAATGGCAGTTGACGGTGTCCTACTAGCGGGAAAAACTCCTAACCTCTATACTAGTCCACGTGGACCACCATGAACTCTACATTGCACTACTAGAGCCAACGAGAAGGAATTGTCCTTCGAACGTCAGAGTACTAGCACTGACTTTCTCTCCCATAATTGTTTCTCCCTTGCTATCCCTCCCTTTATAGGTAGGACTTGCACATATCTCTTTTGGTTACTATAACTAGAGAGGACAAAAATTGTCAGAGCTTATTGTTGTGTCTAGGAAGCCCCCATTACCCCTCTATTTATAGGAAGGGCCAGGGTCAGAGTTTCTAGTCAGTCTGGGAGTCGAGGAGAGGGAAGTCATATTGTTTTTGGAAACTATGAATGGTGAACTGATCAGTTCATTATCCAATCGGTCAGCTCAGAGCTGAACTAGTTAGCTCAAGCCTTAAACATGTCATCTTTAGGATTAAATTGACATTCAACATTTGATTAATGCAAAATCAACATCAACATTAATCCTTAATCCAATCAAATTGATCATTGATCTGGACAACCCAAATGATGAATTGGTCAATCCACATCATGAAACTATCATTTCATATCATGAAATGGTTGTTTAACTTTTGAAACTGTTGTTTCATAAGTCCAACTCAGGCAAATATTCAGCCAATTGTTGTTTTCAATTGACCTAACAATCCAACAGGTCGGCTCTCAGTCAATTTTGAACCTCAATTGTTTTACTGAATACCTAAACACTTTTAGTAATAAAGTTAAACATCATAAATGAATAATCTCCTATTCTAAGTGCATCCTATGTTTGTGACCCGGTAGGTCCCAATTTATGTTGGTAGTAAATTTCCATAACCAAATCATGGCATCACAAGAAATGAGTGATATCTAGAAACACATCATTGCTGCCTAAGTAATTTGGAATGTTGGAGAATAACTTCAAACTACAATTCATGATCAGTGTTGTCATGATCATATAGTTCCTTTGTCTTTGATATCCATATGGAACTCAAAGCTTGGAATCGTCATCCTCTCAATGTTCAATCCATGTTCCTTGAACTAGAGCAGATTGTCTGGGATGTATTTGAGTTCACATATCACATATTGAATCACATGGTATGTCCATACATTTCTTAGTCTCACTTATTAAGAGGATTGGATATCAATCTCCTATAGGAGACACAAATCCCATCTACATCACTCACACTCAATGCCCATGTGTCACAATGCACCTGAGCATCACCTTTACGGACCCCCTTATTCAAGGCCACATTGGATGATTTCTAAATACAATGAACAAAATGTGATGAGTGTAGTGACTTCAGGTCTAAAAACCACAATCATCACTATCACTATGAGAGTTGATTCTGACTACCAATCCATGGTATCGATGTATCAGCCTCAAGGTGGGTCTGTATGATACACTATTCTCTAACATGTACCCGTGTCCTTGATTTGATATCACATATCATGATTAATGAGACTTTATCATCAATCAACACACACTCTAGTCTTATGTATAACTGTTGTCTATTTTTCTTCCATAGTAATATCCAACTAGGGACATACCAAGAATGTATGTACTCTTATCATACATATGATCTCATTGTTCAAGTCATCAACCTGAAGTCATATGTCATCAAGTAACATCATTCTTTAGAAATCTACTATGTTTGTGTCATCATCTCATAATTTATAAAACATAATAGACAGACTTACCTTTATGATTATCAAATTAGGTGTCTAATGCCACATTCCAATCATCATATTATTGTCTCTCTAGACATGCATACCAACAAATGGGTCTTCATGAGGAAAACTGACATGAATGCTAATGTACAAACCTATAAGGGAAGATTAGTTACAAAACGTTTTAGAAAAGTTCAAGGTGTTGACTATGATGAAAGTTTTTCACCAATTTCCATGATTAAATCCATAAAGATCATGCTTACCATTACATCTTATTATGACCATGAGATTTGGCAAATGTAAGTTAAAATTGCTATCCTTAATTAGAATCTTCTTGAGGATGTGTACATGACATTGCCTGAAGATTTTATAAATCCAAAGGAAGTCAATAAAGTCTGCAAGCTACAAAGGTCAATCTATGAATTGAAGCAAGCATCTCGAAGCTAGAATCTTTGATTTGACAAAAGTCTCAAAGAGTTTGGTTTTATCCAGAAGATGAACAATGTGTGTACAAGAAGGTTAGTGGGAGCATAGTTGTATTCCTCATATTGTATCTAGATGACATACTATTAATAGGGAATGTCATCCCTACTTTACACATGGTAAAGAATTAGCTGAGAAGTACCTTCTCTATGAAGGATTTAAGAGAAGCATCCGATATCTTAGGATTGAAGATCTATATAGATAGATCTAAATGGCTTCTAGGCCTAAGCCAGAGAACATACATTGGCAAAGTGATGAAGAGGTTCAATATAGAAAACTCAAATAGAGGAAAGTTGTGAATGTTCACGGTGTTAGTATCTCTAGAGTACAATGGCCCAGTTCTTTTGGAGCACGGGGAAGCATGAGTACAATTCCATATGCATTTGCAATTGGTATCTATCATGTACACAATGTCATGTACCTGTCCTGATGTCTTGGATGCATTGAGCATGACTAGCAAGTATCAGTCAGATCCTGTAAAGGTCACTGGATTGTCATAAAGAACATCCTTAAGTACTTGAGAAGAACTAAGGATCAGTTCCTTGTTTATGGTGGTAAGGAATATCTAGTAGTAAAATGTTACACTAATGCTAGATTCCAAACTGACATAGATGACTATAGATCACAATTCAGATCTATGTTTTGTCTTAACAATAGAGCTATAAGCTGGAATAGTTCCAAGAAAGAGATAGTTGTTGATGCTAAAATAAAGGTCGAGTACATTGTTGCATCTAATGCATAAAGGAAGTTGTTTGGATCAAGAAGTTCATCAATGAACTTGGAGTGGTTCCAAGCATTAGCGATGTTGTAAGAGTTGTATTGTAAAAACAATGAAGCTATTGTACAAGCTAAGGAATTTAGATTGCATCAGTTTTCCATGCACATACTATGGCATTTTCATCTCATATGAGAGATCATACAACAAGGAGATGTGAATATTTGTAGAGTACCAACTGAAAGCAATGTTGCTGACCCACTTACAAAAGCACTTCCATAGAAGAAGCATGATGGTCGTGTAAGGTCACTTGGGATTAAGTTCATGGGTGATTGGCTCTAAACACAAGTGGAAGTCTTTTGGTATGTGTACCCTATGAGCCAGTCATATGATGATTGTAGTGGGATATCTTGTAATTGATTTGATTAATAATAAAGCAATTTTTATATGCTTGTTCAATTATGAGATGATGATATAACATGATATATGTCTGAAGAATGATATTTGTTGACAATATGTCTTCAGGTTGAGGACCTAAACAATGAGAACATAAGTATGATAAGAGTATATATATATATATATTCTTATAATGTGCAAAGTTATATTATTGTGGAAGCTAATAAATAACAATAATACATAAGACTAGAATTTATGTTGGTTGATGAGAAAATCTCATTAGTTATGATATGTGATATCAAACCAAACACATAGATACTTAATAAAGAACAATGTACCGAATAGACCCTCCCTGAGAAGTGATGCATGGATCACAGTCATAATCACATCTCAATATCATACTACTGATTGTGATTCTTAGACTTGAAGTCACTACACTCATCACATGTCGTTTGATGTATGTTAACATCATCCTACATGACTTTGAATAAGGTTTTCCATAAAGGTGATTCTTGGGTACGTTGTGACACATGAGGATTGACTGTGAGTGGTGTAGATGGGATTTGTGCCTCCTATTGGAGTTGATATTGTGGCCACATGATAAGTGAGATTGAGAAAATGTATGGACATACTCATGTGAGTGAATATATGATATCAAGTTCATATGCCTCAGTACATTCTGCTCTATTCAAGGAATATGTATTATATGATTAAGAGGATGATGATTCTATGCCTCGAGTTCAATCCGGATATATGAGACAAAGGAATTATACAATCATAGTAATACTGATCACAAATCTAGGTTGAAGTTGTTCTCCAACTTTCCAATTACTTGGATAGAAATGATTTGTTTCTAGATACCACTCATTACTTATGATGTCATGAATCAGTTATGGACATTCACTGCCAATGTAATTTGGGACCTATAGGGTTACACACATAGGATGCACCTGGAATAGGAGTTTAATCACAAATAAGGTTTAACTTGGTTACTAAAGTGTTTAGATAATCAAATTAAACAACACTGGTAAATAAGTCGGCCAGCTAGAGTGTCTAGTCAAACAACTGGTGTCTAGTCAATCAACTAGAGAGTCAATAGACCAAACGAGATCTACAAACACGGATGATCGAAATAGTCAATGGACCGATTGCAATGTCCAACATTGGGCAAGTAGACATATTCCCAATCGGATTGTCAAAATAAACCAATCTACAGATTGGAATGTCCAACCGACCAAGTGGTCAAGTGATGATGTTGACATAATGATGTGTTTTAATTAGTGCATTGAAATCGAATAATTTTGTGAATAGGAAAGTATTCCAATCGACCAAATGGAATGTCCAATCGACCAGCCGGAGTGCCAGTCAACCGACTGGATATTTGTAACAATAATTAAATCATAAAAATCCCTCTCTTCAACTCCTCATTTATCTAGAGACCTTGGCCCTGAACATCCTATAAATATGGGGTAGTCATGGATTTCAAAAGACACACCGAACGCTGAAAAACGTTGTCCTTTCATAGCTATGGTAACATGAGAGCCCAAGAAAATCCTACTCATAAAAGGGAGAGACAACAAGAGAAAGAAAGTTAGGGCTAGCACAATGACATCAAAGAGACAAACTCCTTCATGTTGGTTGTATCAAGCGGGACAAGGGGTTTACGATGGTCCTTATGGACTATGATAGAGGTGTGGAGGTTGTTGAAAACATGCTAAGAGGACTATGTTAGCTATTGTCCATGGTGTCACACCAGGAGGCCGCCCCGACTACTGTCCAGGTGTTGTTAGATCAAGAAGCACCTTGTTACAAGGATTGTCACTGGACTTGCTCCAAGACCAGATTTATACCTCACAAACTTTCTTTTGTAATAATCATTGTTGACACAATCTTCTGGTTTGGGATATATGCAAAAAAAAATTATTTCCACTGCCTTATCTGCTACCTCATTTCCCAATAGTCTAGACATTATTCTTTAAGGAATTAAGTTAATGTCATGTGTCTTGGTAGAGTTGCAGATAGAAGAAAATATCTAGTAACTATCCACCTACACGAAAGTGATGTTACAATCAACACCATTGATGTCACTAGAGTTTTAGGTCATCTTCCTTGAGGTTTTTCATTTGAAACACGAATATATTCTAAAAAAATTAACTTCAATATATCATATCTGAAGGTATCTCCATACAACACCTTCAAGCCTTTCTTTGCGTATCCCTAAGATACATGCTTCATCAAATCTTTTCTCACCACAAAGACCACATGAATATCTATCAATAACGATTATGATGAGGCCAACATATGTTTTTCCATGTAAGGGCTTCCTTTATACTTATTTGATGTCGAAACCTTTTATGATTTAGCCTTTTTCATGAGTGCTAAACTACAATATATGTATCAAGTTACTCTTTAGTTAACTAATTACTCTAAACCATTCTATATTATTGTGATGTCTAAGTCCACCTACCATCAAAACAAACTAAACAAGTAAGACAAAAAAATATATCCCATTCACATGTTTGCTGAAGAACCACACTAGATCTCTTTCTTCTTTAAAAAATATTCCTATCACCCAACATCCGCGTCTGCTCCCAAGAACATGTCATATATTCAGACAAAACCTGACTCCAAACTAGTGATACTAAAACTTCTTCCACCAAGTATAATGTTTGGGCTAGAATAGACCGCCAACTTCCCATTATGAAAAAAATTCTAACCTTCACATTAACTACTCTTTTCAGCCGTCAAGGTAACTAAGAAAATGTAATAATTTTATAACAAAAGGGGAAATTTTGTAAATAAGTTGAATTACTCCATCCTAATGATACTCTATCCCTAACTATTCTAGTAAGAACATAAACCACACCAAAAAAGATAGTATCTTGGCCCCCTACCAACACTAGCCTTAGAATCTTCCTTCAGATTACTATAAAGTCTATTATATGAACCTCATGATTAATAAGATAACTTTAGAATTTATTGACAAATCTTTAAGTACAATATATAGTAGTACGTCCTTATGCCAATTCTCTTGGGAGAAAATCAGTCTGAATCTCTTGAACTTACTACTCTACATCGAACACAATGATGAAATCACACCTCAAACTAAAGTCCTTGATAATACTCATATTGTCTTAATAAAAAAATGGACAAGCCCTCAAATATCAAATGATTCATACCCATTAGTCATGAAAATCATCTTACAAGAGATTTTTAAGACCCTTAACAACCATATAATACTCCAAAGTGAACATCTGGTTGGATTGAAACATTGTTCTTTCATCAGAGGCAAAAGGATCAAGATGCTTACATCTTAGCCAAATACTACATCAACACATGTGAATAAAAGGGAATCCCTATTTTAACACTTAAACTAGACTTTAGAAAGGTCTTTTACAACATTATTCAGAACTTAATTATCCAAGCTAGCAATAATTTGGGTTTCCACAAAAGGTTGATTAACTGGACCCATAAGTTCAACAAATCTTGTCACTTGTTTATGCTTATTGATGGGTCCCATTTTGGTTACTTGGTAGATCTAGTGTCCTCAGGAAAGGTGGTATTCTCCCCTCTCTCTTCATCCTCTTCACTTCAATTTTATTTGGCATGGACAAGCTATCATTAGGCTTACTAGATTAAATCCACGCTAAAAGTTGAAGTAAGAACAACATCATGTAATTTACTAACGACACCTTAATTACTATAAAATTCTATAAGGACAAAAATATTTAATTGTCAACACCTTACTTTTTTTAAACTAGATGATAAGAACCTCATTATTTTTTTTTGGTAACCTAGGATACTCGTAAGGTAGAACCTCATTAATATTATCTACATCTTATGCACTTCATTGCATAATTGTTATTTTAAAATCAATATTCACAAATTTATTTGCTTGGGGTCCTATATCTTTTTATTCCATCATGCTCGAATTCAAACACATTCTTAAGTGTTATGAAGAATCCTATTCATTCAAATATCTTAACCTATCACTCTCTTACTTCAATCTCTATTATTTGGTTCAAGACCCCATTTTCTACAAATCCTCTATCACTCTTTACAATTGAAAATCCAAATTACTTAGTAGAGATGGAAAGGTGGTGATTCTTGAATGAGACCCCTTGAATTCTTATTTCTTAACTTGTATTCCACTCTATTATCTTGTTGTTAGAAAATTTGACTGTCTCTGTAGGAATTTTTATAGGGACACAAAGAGCTCGAAGAATATACCCATCTTATTAATTCAGGACACTCTTTGCAAACCTCATAACTTAGGTGGGTGGGGATCATAAATCATCAAGTTAATTCCCTTTGTCTATTCAGTTGGATTTGTGATAAATATAGAAGCATTTGATCCAAACTTGTTTCGACAAAATACTATACAAGAAAAAACAATCCATGGGAATTATTTGTTGAAAAGCTAATGATTTCCCTTTTACAAATATCTTCAAAGATCCTTTTTCAATATCAGATGTTCTATTATCATTACCCCTTGATCCTTCCCTTATATCAATTTTTGGTCAAACTCTTGGTAGGAAGTGGGTATTATCTTTGACTACATGATCAATTTTAACATTCTTTTAGCTTTGAATTTGATTGACATATTTAAGGGTTGCAAACTTATTCATCCTCTAGATCTAATAATCTTAAACACATTTTTCATGATGTGGGGCTCTCAGCTAAAGATTTCATTAGTCTGTTGGTCATATCATCAACAATACTTCACTCCAAATACTACAAAAGTGGGGACCTAAATTTGAGATCTTAGAATCATACTATTACTTCATCCACCCTAGTATGTCAGACATTCTAGTTTTTCCCCTTCGGAGTGTTAAATGCCCTATGGAAATCATCATTGATAATTGGTTCAGGGTTCACAATAAATTCTTCTTTGACAATCAATGACATTGTAGATGAGTTTTTGTCCCTTGATATACTCTTTATGTTTTCTTGAGTCATAAGACACCACTCAAAATTTTCCGCTTACCCTATAACTATCACAATTTGGTCTCACTTTTTTCTACATTTATGAATGGTTCTTGTTTTAAACCTATGACTTTCACATATGTTACACTTGTCAAATTCCACACTAAAAATAAGCATCTGAACAATAATAATTGTATATTGACAGCATCAGTCATTTGGACAATTTTGTGAGTGCGACAATTATTTTTGTGATAATCATGAAAACATTACTATGATTTGTTATAATCTTTCCTCTCCCTTATCCTATACGTTCTTTATTTTCAGGTGATGTTTCTTCAAACCCAGAGACACATGCAAAGGCCCTTGGCCTTTTCTTACAAGGACAAGGAGGGGGTGGTAGCAACCAAAGGAACTGTCACCTTTGTGTCTCTTATGGATTCCTAGGATGAGGTGTGGGAAGGAACATTCTACCGAGAAGTCTTGGACTTATTTTTCCTCTAGTGCTACTGTTGTAGACGGTTATGATCTTGTTGTCCCTATCATGGCTTATTTCTTTTAAGATTAGCTATCTAGACAAGAATACTGGACATGATCCCAGATGACCAGTGTTGTTATGTGCTACTCTCCCAATGTGCCCAACATACTGCCCCAAAAATGGAATAAATAGAAAAACATGGGAGAGAGGGAGAATGGGGAAAGAATAAGTGGGTAAAGAGAATGGTTGCATGAGAGACAAAAAAAAGCTACTTTTTCTAATAACTTTGAACTGTAACATTTTTTTTGACAAAATAAACACCACTGCACTCCTTAAAAAAATGTGTTACAACAAGATCAATTTCGACATATTTAAAAAAAATCTAAAAGAGGAGAGACAAGTTGTTTGAATAAGAAAAAAGATGAGAGAGAAATTTACTTTTATTATAGCTTTCAATCTATAATGAGTATTTTGAAGAAATAAAAAAATTACGTTTCTTTCATAAAATACTTCAAAATAAGACCAATATTGATATAATTTTGATAAAAAACAATGAATGACACTACTTCCCTCCTCATATTTTCTCTCTTAAAAGGATAAATTGAACTTGAGATAACATCCAATTTTACCTGAGATAACATCCAAATAGATCGGAGATAACATACAAATATAGTTGAGATAACATTCAAATGGATCAGAGAAAACACCAATTGCACCTAAGATAAACAACCCAATGGACCAAAGATAACATCTAAATAGACCAGATATAACATCCAATTGGACCAGAGATACATCCAATTAACCCTGAGACAACATCCAAATTGGATTACCAATAACATCTATTTTGATCGGAGGTAACAACAAATTGGACTGAAGATAACAACAAATTGGATAGATATAACAAAAAATAGACTAGAGATAACAATAAGTTGGACTAGAAATAACATCCAATTGGACCAGAAGTAACAACAAATTGGACCGTATACAACAAAAAATTAGACATGAGATAACATCTAATTGGACTAGAGATAAAATCCAATTGGACAGAGGTTAACATCTAATTAGACCTAAGATAACATCCACGTGAAACAGACAGAACATCCAAATGGAACAGATATAACATCCAAGTGGATTAGAGATAACATAGAAATGGACCAGAGATAACATCTAAATGGACTAGAGATAACATCCAATTGCACTTGACATAACATCTAATTAGACTAGAGATAACATATAAATGGACCGGAGATAACATACAAATGGACCAGACATAACATCCAGTTGGATAGGAGATAACATACAAATGGATCAGAAATAACATCCAAATAGATCAGATATAACATCCAACTGGACCAGAGATAACATACAAATAGACTAAAAATATCATACAATTGGACTGAAGATAATATAAATTTGACCAGAGATAACATCCAACTGGATTGGGGATGATTCAAAGATAAAATTCAATTAGAATGGAGATAACAACCAATTGGATCAGGGAAAACATCCAGTTGAACTATGTGATAACATTCAATTGGACCAAAGATAACATCCAATTAGACTAGAGATAACATCCAATTGAACCAGGAATAACATCCAATTGGTCTGGTTCGAATACTTTTCTTAGGATAACATGGGATGACACATGAGATAACACACATGGGATAATATGGGATAACATGGGATAACACACATGGGATAACATGTGATAAGACTTGGGACAACAGGGAATAACATGTGATAACATGGGATAACATGTGGGATACTATCAAATTGGACTTCAGATAACTACCAACTGGATCAATGATAAAATTGGGCTTATTATAGAATAGGAGGGAGGTAGTGCCATTTATTTCTTATTTAGAAGTATGTTGAGGTTGTTCTTGTTTTAAAGAATTTTTATAAGGAACACAATTATTTTTATTTTGTCAGAAAATCCATTGCAATATGAAAGATATTAGCAAAAATACGAGGAAAAGGGGAGAAGTAGTGTTATTATTTTTAATAAAAATATGTTGACATTGGTCTTATTTCTTAAAGTATTTTTTATAAGGAACACAATGATTTTTATTTCGTCAAAAAAATCATTTTAATTTGAAAGATGTTAACAAAAGTAGCTTGTTATTTTTCTTCTCCCTTACAACCACTCTGTCCCCCTCCCCCTCCCCCTCTCCTACTCTCTCTCTTTCTCTCATGTGTTTCCCAATCATCCATGTTTCCTAATCATCCAAGTTTTTCAGACTCTATGCAACAGTAGACACCAGTGGACACTAGCAGACACTTTTCATCCGATTTGTCATCTGAATTGTTGTTCACCTAGCGTCTCTCATTTTTTCATGTTTTTTATCTGTTTTGGAGGGAGGGGCATCTGCAATAACACTGTTTCAGTCATGTCCCGTCAGCCTTGGCTCACCTTTTAGGTACTTCTCATACCTAAAATAATTTTTTCTTTCCATACTCATTTCACATCGTCATGACTGTAATGTTTCAGTCTACTTTATATTAATGCATGATAAGTCTTAAGGATTAAAAAATAACAATACTTTGGTTAGCATTACGATTTTACCATCTATTGTGTTGTTTTCCTTATATGCAAACCCTTCTATAATAAGACATTGACAATCAAGCATAGTTAGTAGGCCATGTGATAGTTTCCATTGTCTTGTGAAAAGGTGCATGTTTGGAACATGATGTGTCTCATGTGAGTAGTGGCCTTCACTTGTTATTTTAGTGTTTCTTTTTTCAATGGCTACTCTTCTAAGGATACAATTGAAAGGCATCTATAACTTTAATCTGTGTTCCAAACATATATTTTGACTAGTATCATTTTCTATCCTTTTTTATATCATGTTGTATTGTTTGATTGGTTTTTGATTAATAAGAAGAACATATTTAACAAAATATCCTTCTCAACCATGTTGACACGATTTTATGTGGATAAATTTTCATTCTAAAAGACTTTGAACTGTTAACAGTTGATTTGATGAAAATTGATGCTTCTAAAAATTAATCCTGCCCAAAAAATGTAGCAATTGCAATTAGCATAACACATTGCGTATCGAATATGATGCATAGTCATACCTCAATAATTATTCAGTGGCTACATTATAAGTGATATTTTTAAGAAATGCTAACATGAACATTTATTATGTGATTATTCTAGAACATGCAAACCCGCAAAGATATTAATCATATATTTCATATATTTTATCTTACATATATTATTGTTTCGATGTTGCTAATTTGAAAGATGTATGCGTTTTATCTTCTACACATTGACAATAATTATGTGAAAAATAACTTATATGTATCACCCATTTCCAAGTCTTGGCTCTGCCATTGCTATATCCATATTAAAAAGTATAAGATGTGATTCTCAATACTATGTTTACCAAAATAAGGTAGTGTAAGTATTGCATTTCCAAATATGTTAACCAAACAAGGTAATCAAAGGAGCAGAGTTGTTGAGTTCTTCGATTTAAATCTCAAAACTAGTTAACTATTGTAGTATTTGAAATGGGGTTGAGATGTGATTCTCAAACTATGTTTACCAAACAAGTATCAAATGTGATTCTCAATTCTATGTTTACCAAACAAGGTGCATGTGTGCATTCCAAATATGTTGTCAAGCAGAATAGATAATCAAAGGAGCAAAGTTGCTAAGTGCTTCAAATTTAATCCCAAAACTTGTTACTATAGCAAGATTTGGAATGGGGTCATCCAAACGGCCCCTTACAATTCGTCATGCTACCAACCTGCCACTTATTTGCACATGCAGATTGTAGACGTGACATGCCGACATTATTTGCACATGTACATTGTAGACTTGACATGCCTCCAATGCTGACATATTATATAATCATCTGATCTGATGACACATGAAACAAAACGCTCAAGTACTGGAATTATCATGCCAACCCAACGAGCTTTTCGCTGAGCTCCCACACCTTCTTGGCCTTCTCCGCATCGCTTGCCTCCTGTGACAGCTGATTCTCGAACGACGCCGACTTATCATTCCAGCTCCAGTACACGCCGGACTTGCTCAAGCTGGGGTCACTAACCACCTGCGCCAACCTCTTTCCAGATTCCTCCTCCGAGACGAAACCCTTGGTGATATACTTCTGGAACGGCGGGAAGAGCAGTCTGAACAGCGGGATGTGCTCCCGAAAAAGCCCCGTCGTGGCAATGCACCCCGGGTAGAGGGACGAGAACGTGATGCCAGTATTCTCATGGAAGCGGCGGTGGAATTCTTGCATTGTCAGCATGTTGCAGACCTTGCTGTCCTTGTACGCCTTAGCTCCGTCGAAACCGCCGCCATCAATCATCGGCGAGGCGTTAAGGCCGTTCACACCTCCGGCCAGACCGCGAAGGTCGCCGAGGTTGGCCTTGGGCGGGACATTGCCGGCGACAGTGTTGGTGTTGCCGGTGATGGAGCCGACGATGATCATGCGGCGGCTTGGGTAATCGGATTTGGTGATGTCTTCCAGCAGGAGCCGTGACAAGAGGAAGTGGCCCAGGTGGTTCGTGCCGACGCTGAGCTCGAAACCGTCGGCGGTATATGTGGGTTCGCGGGCGGTTGGGAGGTAGACGGCGGCATTGCAGACGAGGACGTCGAGCGGCCTGCCAATCTCTCGGAAGTTGTTGACAAACTGGCGCACGCTGTCGAGCGATGCGAGGTCGAGGTGCATGACGGTGTAGGTCCCCTTGGGCATGCCGGCTGACTTAGCGGCCCGCTCGGCTTTGAGGAAGTCTCGGCACGCCATTATGACGTGCCACTTGCCGGACTCCGCCAGTGATTTCGCGGTGGCGAGGCCCAAGCCGGATGAGGCCCCGGTGACGATGACCGTGCCTGTGCGGAGAGTCTTCTTGCCGCTCACCGGTGCCGTGGTGAATGTTGGGGTCGTCACAGCCGCCTCCGCGCGCACTGAACCCGTTTGTGCCAAGTTCCTCTGATACAATCAACATTGTCAGTTTGTGATATGTTAGTAGGAGGAAGAATCTCGATATATATGTGTCTGTTGCTTACCTTGCTCTGGAGCGCGAGAGGACTGAACTGTGGCCTGACATGGTCGGAGATGGAGGCGCCGAAGAAGGTGGAGTCCGTCATGCCGGAGAGCACCTTGCCCTATTCAATAACCAGCCATTTTATATCAACCGCAACAGTAAAGAGCCACCATTACCTAAGAAAACCAAACTCACCTTGTGAACAGAGAGGGAGGAGGAAACGAGGGAAGAAGCCTGAAGAGCCATTATTTTCTTTCTACTTGCTTGTGGCTCTGAGATATTCCTCTTCAAACTGCCTCTGTCACTGTCTTCTGAGTGCACGAATCTGGTCCGCTGCTCCAATTTATAGCTGCTAGAAAATGGGGATAAGGAGATAATACGAGGCTGGAAAGTCGCCACGTTGGATGTAGACATCCAATGGTGGTCATTTCATGGGATTTCTTCACGAGGGCTGTAGAGACATTTTTTTTTGTTATCTTGTTGGAGAGATCTTTGTGGTTATTCAATATCTTTTGTTTTTTTTTGCGTTGGATTGTAGAGACATTTATCAGCTAGGGCCATGCACTTGCCTATCCTCAGATCTTACATTTTAGAGTATATTCTCTATGTAATACCCTCTTTCTCTTCTCTTTATTCTCTTATACATTAACCTAATTTTGTAATACCGCATCTTTGATAATCTGGATGTTAGTGATAATGGAAGTGGATATATCCCCACTAGATATATCCCATACGTAACTTGCAATGACTTTTACTTTCTTTGTTCACTCTTTTCTTATCTTTTTTCTTACGCATTTTCCCTCTTTCAAAAAGTTTTTTAAATCTCTAGGATTTCGCATGGAATTTTTTTCTTTTTGCAAGCAAGTTCGTAAACAAAATTGGGCTACCCTTATATTTTAGAAGTACAGATAAAATCTTGAAAGGTGGCTCTAATTATCTCTTTACTTCAAATGTTCCAAGTAGTACGACTATGGTCAACTTCTTTTTTGATCCATTGGCTTATCCGGGGATATATTATGTGCGGGCATTGCTATCACTTCTCTTATGCCAATAACACTATCTAATGTATCAATTCCGAACAAGGTTCTAACAAGTATTACTTTATAATCTCCGTCAATAATGTCATGTTTCGTCATTTAGTCCAAAGTTAACTTCATTGTTAAAGAGATAGCCTTGCCCATGCCTCCCATTATAGAATAGAGTACTTTCTAGCCAATAACTAGAGGCTTGCCCGAGACAACTTCCATTTACTCCTTGCATTTCCCTTCCTTCTGTTATATATTGTCTCACAATCTTAGGTATCTCATTACAAATAGAAAATAGATATTGGTAGCTTGTGAATTTCTATAGGTCTACAAGGTAGTTTTTGGTCTCAGGAAAACAATAATAAATACGTTGAGTGACTATTAACTGAGAAAGTGTATGTCCAATGTGTTTAGTTGATTAGCTCAACCCAATTTAGAGATTGTCATACTAAAATTGAAGAGTATTTCAGTATCAATGTTTACCATTCTCATTGCTCCAACGAATATCTAATTAATGCATTGTTTTATATTGAGTTATTATATGTGTTCTACCTCCACGATGTGCACCCTAATCAGACATTACATACTAGATGTGCTATGGAATAGAGAGTAACAATCACTACAATTACTGAGAAACATCTACTAGATCACCGATAGGGATTACATACAAAGGAATCATCACTCTATGTATTTTACATAGGCATAGACTAAGCAATAAACACACATGGACCCTAGATTTCAGTTCAGCAATTAGAGTCCTTTCAAATAACTGAAGCAAAGCATACATCATTCAAGAAAAGGCTAAGAAAATAGAATTCTAGAACTTCAATATTACATACAAGAGAAAAAAGTCTATCATTATACCTTATATAATCTTTCATATAGAGATTACGTGTAAAAACTTGTATAACAACATGGCGCTAGCATAAAAAGCCTTAGATCGTCATATAGGATGCAAGGGAAGGGAGATTCCATCCCTTTACTAAGAAAACTATTGTTGTAAATTTGTATCTTAGACAAACGGTGGGAAAATCCATGGCAATAGCCTAGGAAAGAAACACAAAAGCAACACGATTGAACATATAGGCATCATATTTGCACTATCCCTCTCCCACGTACTATTTCTATACAAATATAGTAAGGGAGAAGTATCCACTCACCTATAAGAAGAAAAATGAAGCAAAATGGAGCCTCAAGAGCTCCTATCCACAAGATTCAACCACCAAAAAACAAGAACAAGATATAACCCATTTACTAAAGCATCAAACTCCAACCTATACTTATCTAGCCCTAACATGGTCAATATACACATACATTGGCCCTTGAAAACCATAAGATATTAGACATGCACTCATATGCAAGATCAACATACATATACATCATTATCCATTTGGTGTTATCTCATAATCACAACATGCTCCACATGTCATCAAGTTAGGATTTCACCTTGACGCCCAAACTTCCTTACTCAACTTAGGGTTTATTAACCCAAACCTATTACACATTCAAGATCTGATTATATTCCATTTCAGTTAGGAATTCTACATTTTCATTAAGCATCTAGTTTTTTACATAAAATAAGAACAAACATAAGTCCTAGCTCAAGGCCTTCTTAATTGATTGTTTAGGGAGAAATTATAGCTATGCCATACTTATCTTGCATGAAGAATTCAATATTGGGACCAATCAATAGCATGCTCATCTTCCTTCTATATAGCCTACTTTACCTCTATTCTTAGTCAAATCAGAGGCCATTGTTGATCTCTATCAGTGGTGATTGTAAATTGGTGAGGTCTTGTTTTCTAGGTTCAGAATGAAGTCAAAATTAGCCGCTAGTTCTCTATTTGTGGATGGTTCCATCTCGAGAAGAGAATCATGTTATTTATCTAATTCCACAACATTCTCTTTACAAGAAAAAGCATGAATTGGAATCATTGGCTCTAGATCCCGTTATTCCATAATAGAAAAACAAGCAGGATCTCATCGGGGCTCAACCCACTTCCAACTTCTTCTCAAGAAGCCTACTGATAGGCTTCAACAACCTAGGGTGAGAAGAGGGGATTTTTCATTAGGGATCTAAAATAGTAGGAATGGGATTACCTGACTCCAATATTGTATCTTGACTCCACTATGCCTGAGATGAGTTTCAAGTAGCCACTTCGTAGGTTTTTTTCTCAGAGCCTCGAATACCTCATGCATGTTTACTAAACTAGAAACAGAGGTTGCTGATGGGAGAAACATTGTGCTCTACCAAAGGGAAAGACACAGTCATGTGCATGAACCTCTTGTAACTTGCACATAGCACTAGATTTGTTATATGTTCAAGCTCTAAGAGATCAACCTTTGCCAATGTAGTTTTGGGGAATGACGATGTTGCCTTTACTTCAATATAGGAAGCAACGTCTGGACAACTTGCTCCTAGATCTACATCGTCACAATATGGCAGCCGTCCTAGATCACTAGCTATCCTTCTAGGAGATCCAAGGTCTACGGATCTCGTGGATTCTCCACCTTCACCTAAAGTATCACCAAAAAGATGGATTGCACTATCCTTCTTGAATTTCATCCTGACTCACATCATTTGTTTGGTGAGTTGCACCATAACCTTGGTCAACAATAACATTACAGACCATGTCCCCCGGGATTTCGACCACTTCCTCTTCCTCTCCCATGACTCTACCCCATCTTAGCTAAAATCATAATGCAATGTCAGAAGTGGAATTTTTATCCACACCCTCTCTTGTGGACCAAGAGTTGAGTCTGGCACCTTAGAGCTGATGTTGACAAATTCATTCATTCACATCATATTTTGACAATACCATATAATCCTTGTTAATGTTTGTACTATCACACCACCTTATTCCTTTGTATAACCCCCACTAATATCTATGTAGATGATTTTCTATTATAAAAATTTACATATTATTTTCAAATCGCTACCCCTCTCTTCTAATTATTTGGAAAGTCAAATTAAGTTGGAAATACCAAGATATGAGATATCACAATTTTATCGATATCCACCAAATAAAATGCATTCCTTGTAGTTTCAACTAAGAGATTTAAATCTTCAAGATGTGAAGTGTGATATTATAATATAGATCAACCTATTTCCTTAAAATCATATAAAATTACTAATACCACCCTAGATGTACAATGAAATGGTGACACCTCGAGTTGAATATTTCCATACACAATTTCAAACAATGCAACAAGATTCATGTATCAATAATTTTGAATATTCAGTGATCTAGATATATCCACAACATATTTCTTTCAAACTCAATATGTAAAAGGTAATTTATATATTTGTTGTGCAATACTATATTTACACGACAAGGAAAAATTTCCTTTTATAAGAATGAACTATCTGTGAGTTGAATTCAGCCATAGATCTATATTGTGATACCAATGGACATGGGTCATAAAAAAATGCATAGGATATCAAGTGGGGACCTAGCTAGCTACCATCCAAAATACAATCTCACCATATCCATAGTTGGAACTACAGTCGAGGGGAGGAGGATTGTCTTGATAGTTACATTGATGGTTTGGCAACAATAAAAGCAAGAACATATGACATTCAACAAAGTATCTTCTTTTTTAACACCATTTTGAGCCAACAAAGATATCCACTGACAACTACAGCACCAACTTGCTACCCTATAGCTTCCCTAGTAGTCAACTTGATCTGGATGATAGTAGAATCATTTAGACATCCAAAACACAAAGTGTTAATTTTATTAAAACAATGAATGTTTGCACTCATTAACAAATCTATCACAATGTTTCAGAAATTACATGCATATCATGTAGAACCTTTGTATTTTTCATATTTGTCAAAGTCCACTCTGTTATCCAATACAATCAAGCAATCACAACTCTCATGATCTTCTGACATTGTCTTATGCTCTGTCCATAGTAACGATCAACATTACTGTAAACTCTTAGAGTTCCAACCATAATGGAATATATTATCTTGTTTCTATACCTTCCACCAAGCCTCCTTTAAGGAAGCAATCCATTCGTATATCCCCTTACATAAAATTACTTTCAGAAATGTTGGTTGTTTGGTCATATTGCATCATAATAGACTATCCAATATCAGTTATGTTTCCTTCTTTACTCAAATACTGCAAAGACGTATAGTGGTAGTGAGTGTGCTCATTATTTTTAATGAGGTAAGCTCCAGATGGCGTGCTATCCAAAGGTATTTTATGTCAAGCAAATAGTGAGACGTAAAGGTATAAAAACTCACAATAAAATTTGATATAAAAAGTCATGAGCTTCTTAGAGCCAGTGCCTTGGCTGAAGGTGGAATCATGGGATATCCACAATCAACCATTGTGGATGATGTTGGTTTATTACTATCTTATGCAAATTGAACACGATTCTTCGCTGCCATAGGTAGAATAACTAGAAGAAATGTGGGTGAATAGGAGCAATGACTTATGAGCAGGGTCGGCCTAACTGTCAAATTCTTGCAATTATGTGTCCTCCAGGAAACTGTCATTGAAAGGGGATGGAGCCAATAGATCTTGAAACACACATGTTTTATATGGGGCTTTATATGGGCTAGCATAGAGAACATATATGGAACCATCATTGGGGTGTTTTTACTTCCTCACCAATCTGTTGCTTTTCTACGACCTTCATGCCACATTGAATGCAAGGAGAAGGGGCAACAAGAACCTCATTGCTTTCTACATCACCAGCAGCAATACAAACCATTGCCTTGGGACGGTTTGGAGCACCGAACAATTTGGCTCTGTGAACGATGCCTGTGTTAAGGTTTTGCTAAAACGGATCATTTTTGGTGGATTTGTCGGAAGACACTAATGACCGTGTGACGATTTTGGTAAAGTAGTTCAGTTTTGATAAAAGTAAAGGTTTCCTATGATACACATGTAATTCTTTAAATGTAATGATATATTTGTGAAGAAGTGTCAACATCATGCATTTTATTGAAATTAACCCAAACATAACTGAAGTTTTATGCAAGAGCATATATGTATCAAGGGGAACTTACTTCATTTATTCTTAAAGTTTCATTTTTATTTTGTCTCAATCAAGAAACCAAAAATGAGGATTGCCCTTCTATTAATTCACTGGAGAACGTTCTAGTTGGAGATGAGATTATAAGGTCCAATAGATGCAATATATGTGCATATGAAGTAACATAGGTAGCCTGCAATTTCAAATCTAGTGATGTAGGTAACTTTATTTTAACTAGATATTTGTTTCTTTTACTAATTGTGTTAGTTTCCTTTAATTTCCTTGACTCTCAACTTTCAATAATCATTATTTAGTTCTTTATGTACGCAATATGAAAACTTCATATAAGGTGACTGAATATGAACAATCTTTGGTACCTTCTATCACAAGTTTTTTTTACTACTGGATTTAAACCTTAAGGGTTAAAACCAATCATGATATATAACTAATACTTGACGATTGTTTTATTTATAAGAAGTGTATTTTGGGAATTCACCTGTATAAATGGACTGTTGCCATGTTGCTAGCAAAGATGGCATCAAAGTGATAATAAATCCTTGGAAGTTGCATGAGCTTATGGTGAACTCTATGTCTAGACATTGTTGCATGCATTCCATTGTGCTTTAGCTTGGGTCAATACGATCCATTGTAAAATATCTGATGTTGTTGCTATAGGATAACATAGTAAAAATTTGGCATATATGTGATACAAAAACGTGATATCTCTAATAAGTTTTTTTTGTGACCTACAATATTTCTTACACCCTCTAAGGTCAGGGTGAGGGACTACAACAACAAGGAGGAATAGATAGGAACTCTCCAAGAAGACTGTGACTTACTGGAAAGATACTAAGGCCTACATGCTACTATTGAATGTGTTGTTGGAGCTCATCACCACATTGACGACCCAAGTAAGCATCACAAAGGAAACAAGATGTTTTCTTCTACATATTATCCTTTCATTGACTGAATGACTAATTAGTCATTGATTTAGTGCTTAGGCAACAATACTGATAGATAATGGTCTTTATTGGTGAACAAGCATGAATTCCTCCTTATCTTAACATCTTCTCCTCCCAATGTGTTCGAGATTCATTAATAGGAACTGGAACTCAAATTGGACTAGTGTGGCTATGTAGAGAGATTAATACGACAACAATAACGACGAGCAATAAAGGTTCTTCTACGTTGTCGACGTCGTACTTCATAGTTGGTGGGGCCAAAATGATTACCTTGATGACTGGGCATTCTTGAAAAAGGTGATAATCACGAATTTTAGGGGTTTCTACTAAATTAATAATTATCCTAATCAGTAAAAAAAACTTCTCACTTGCAAATGTAGGTTTGAATCATATATATTTTTTGGCCTTGTTTGTTGTGACTAATTGTGAGTGACATTTAAACATGATGATATAAATGTAGACAGTCTAGGTTATGATTTTAACATGTAGTAGAATTCACTATTATATTACTCATGAAAGCTTTTTTTTCGGAGATCTCCACCTAAACCAAAGCTTCCCATTATTAGTTATCCTCACAAGTAGTCCCTGTGTTTTATTCTTCTATATTTTAGACTACATGAATATAAACAAATATGCATCGGTCTTCATACAACCAATTGTGTTCATATATGAACTCTATACAAAGTATGATTACTTGGACCTCAATTCTGATCATACAGTATCGTTGATGTTATGATGTATGATTTTTTATACAATTGATCTACTTATTGGAATTCTTATAAGTATAAACTGGTCAAATGTAGTTATTGTTGCTCCTTCCTGTTAACATGTTGTCCAGGGGATACTTTATAATTCTTTACAAAGCTTCTACATTAGGCTATTTCAAGCAAAGACTTCTACATGTTTATATTCACTGTAATTAAACACAAACCAAAAATAATGACAGGAATTAAGGAATCAAGTGTTTTTGCTTTTCCTTTTATGGTTGAATATTAATTGTCCTGGTTATAGGAATCTAAAAAAAGTATAACTTGTAGATTTTTTAAAATATGTTGTCTTTCTCACATTCCACGTGTTATTCCCATTAGTTGTACATTTTTCTTGGTGTGCCATGTATGATGGTCTAAGAAATTGAGCCCATGTTGTTTATCAGAACTAAGCTATTTTCTTTTCCATTGACGCCACTCAAGTAAAATACCGCATATATCTTATAAAGCTTACATGATACCATTGAAGCTTATATGGAAGAATCTATGTCTTTTCAATGACTTGGTACATATACAGAAATGTGACAAATATGAGGAATTAAAAAATGGCACCTTGGTCTTGCACCTTCATGTTTTTAATGGGGAACAGGTTGTGATGCCAATGAGGAAATTATAATTGTACAACACATTCTGGACAAGGTTCTCAAGAGTTTGAAGGATGTCTTGCTTACTGAATAGTTTGCCATATGTAGTGGATGTACAATCATTATTTTATACTTTATCACATACCTTGTCACCTTTGGTGTTGGCCCTTAGTGGTTTGCAATTTGTAAGGTTTCCATAGCCTCAAGAGATTCTTACTTGTAAACTTGATCAGTGTATGCAAATTTTGTTGCAAGATAATTAAATTTTTACCCACGGGATGTGATGAATAGAATCCCTATCTTCTGAAAACGTGATTGTTGTACGACTTAAAATTATTTGTGGATCAATAGATCACATTTTCTTCATAAAATATGATGTATATAACATTTTAGACAATTCTTTTATTATTAATTTTTTTATCCACACTTTTTATAGTGGATAAATCTCCCACCATATAGAACGGTACTAATCTGCGATGGATATTTTTCCACTATAATAAGGGTGGATAAATGTGTTGCACGCAAAAAGGCATGATAAATATTCAACATAGAAAAGTGTGGATGATTTTCTACATTTAATTTTTCACTCCTTTATATAGCGTGGATATGTAATTTTTCCACACTTTTACGAGTGAAAAAAAACAAAATTTAGTGTGGATGTGTTTCCAATTTTGCAATGTATTTGTACCTCGTTCTAAAAACTTTCACACAAGTCAAGCATTCCTCTCCATAAAGTTCATCCAGTATTTGTCCTCATTATTATCAATCATTGCATAAAGATTTGACTAATCTTTTCTAAAGGTTTTTATTATTTTACTAAGTTAATAACCAACCCTCAAAAGGAGTTTTGTTACAAGAAAACCATCCCTCACAACATGTCTTGTTATTGGTTGGCCGTGTGGATCCACAAACCTCCATCTTCTTTCAAATTACTATGATATTCTAGAAAATGTAGTGGCACTTCATCATCTCTTTATTGGTTCCCAAATGATATTGAGATAAAACATTATCAATTTAAACATGGGAATAAGGATGAAAATAGGCATATAAGGATGGGGTATATTAATGTTATGATTATAAACAATTTCAATATATAATTTTCTATGTTGTTAGCGGTCATTTATTGCACTATTTCACATCTTCTACACAATGTGGAGAATGGCTCTAGAATTTTTTCATAATCACTTGCTAGATCACCAGTAGCCCTTGAACCTTTTCCGTGAACACATATCATATAACGATAATTAATAAATTAGATCTATATGAATTTTTTTTCTCATGAACCATCTGTTAAGCCAATGGTAATTTATATCACACTTCGTAATGATTTCAAATTATGAGAACTTTTTGTACTTATGTGATAAACATTGTTGTCGTATAATGTTTAGTATAAATAAGAACTATATACATTGTTATAAAAGATGATTCCACTTATTAAAACACACACAAATATACACACACACACATATATATATACACACACACATATATATATATACACTAAAGACATTAATATCATATGACCTAGCCTAAACCTTAGATAAACCCTCATAGAATACATCACATCTATACAAAAAATATTCCCTAGTGTAGACACATACATGGAGGCCACCGTGTTAGATCTATCTCATCATAACATTCTCTTAGAAACCACGCTATCCAACAACACTTATGCACATGTTCATAGTAAAACCATGAATTATTTCTACTAGTTTTTTGTTGTTACTAATCCATAATTCTATCATATTTTTGTTTCACCTTGTACTTACAATTATTGCATTCTATGAAATAACTCTAGCATTGTAACCATAAGTCCTAAGTCTATCATTACTTAGGAACTACATTTATATTACACTTCTACTAACAATTTATTTTCCAAGATGTTGTTGAATATTGTAGTTGTATTCATACCTACTAGTTATCACTCTTGTTGTGCATATTCCAACTTGTTGACCTATCTGATTTGTCATATTGATGCCCAACCATCACTACACACATAAATTTTCATCGTTCGCTTTGTATCACCAATTAATGTACCATGGTCGTACAAGTTTGTGGATTGAAGAATATATTTATACTACCACTAGATGTCACAACTACCTGTAGGGTTTTACCTCCTTGAGACTTTTAATCCTATGTCATGTTGTGATTTATTACTTTAAAGGTAACTGATGATTTTACTATTCTAAAATTGGATTCATGTTCTAGTATGAATCACGTAAAAAGTGAGAATTCATAAGAATATTAGTTATCTAAATTTGTTCAATGATTTTGCTAAAAACATAATCCCACAAAAAAATGCAAGACACACATATAGTATGTCAATCTAGATTGAATAATTGACCAGATTGTGAAGGTTGGGTGCTTTTCACAACTGATATTCTGTGCAACATAATTCTTTACTATCATTCGAGTTTAGGACTCTAGGATTTCAATTTCCAAATTATTTCTTGATGCAATTATGAAATACATGACTTTTCAAATTATTTCTTGATGTGATTATGAAATACATGACTTAATCTTGATGATCATGTTTATATATATATATATATATATATATATATATTGATCCATGTGTATATTGAATATGATTGTATTTCTCTACTACTACCAAGTTGTGATGATATTGTTATTTACTTGTTATCCGAACACAAATTAGATAAATCATAATTGATATATATATTTCATAACCTTGAAATATTTAGTTGGGATTACTAACATTTTGACAATTGGGAAGTTGACTAGGTTAGATGCTAGGTAGCTGATACATGACTCGTGCATGTTAATTTTTCCAGTCTGATTATAAGTTTTGATTTCTGGAGGAAGGAAATAGTTATAGATTTAGGGGTTTGGTTAAGTGCTTTCTATATTTTATTTTCCGGATTAATTGTGCATTTATCATTGGATTTGAATATCATTTGACATTGATAATTTCCTAGTTATGCCTTGTATCTTGTTTTAATTTTCTCCATCATTTGGATTTAACATACCTAGATTTCATGAGATTTCCCACTTGGGGAGTCGCCAGATCTGATATGGAAAAAGATATGTCACATATCATGAAAATAAGATCACGTTTAAGCTGAAACAGAATAGATATGGTGTATAGTACATATATGTTTCATGTATATAAATGAATAAGATCTTTATAGACAATTACATGCCATGTTAAGTGATTATTCAATGTGCCAACATGTTTATTCCATTACTTGACCATTAAGGTACACAATTTATCATCCATTTACATGTAGAGTACATTATCAACTCAATTGAGTAACCAAAGGAATCATGTAAGTTTCCACCGAAAAAAATCTAAATTAATAAATGACTCTACATATAAAAGAGTTGGAAATTGTTTGAGTTAGGGGATAATATAAATGTTGGTCCTTTTTGATGGAAAATGTTCTGAGTGCGAAAGAGTCAGATTCTATCATTATAAATCATGGGAAGAGAATTTGGAGTATTTATCATAAATGGCAAGGGTTGCTCCTCATCTATTTAGATTAATCATTCTCCACTCTACCCAAATTTGAGGAGAAGATGTGTGGATGTCCTTTAGACATTCCATGGGGAATCTTGGGAATCTTATTGGATCAAAAACAATTCTTTCTCTTTCCTAATATCTAGGATTATTCTTTCATTTATCATGATGAATCTGAATGATGTATTTACTTCCTTTCTACTAATCCAAGACATGAGCAAGTAATCTCCTCATCTAATATGTAACATAGTATACCCACATCATCTAATGTTAAAAAGCCAATTATATGAATTAAAAGCATGTTTCTTTCTTATTATATGCATTTTTCATTTCTATTTCACAATGGATGTGCATTTGAATGCATTTATTAATCACTAACCACCCTAATATATGCTTTACCCTCTTTGACACATGTTGCGAGGGTGTGAGGGGAGTAAGAAGAATCCATTTGAACCATCTTACTTAATTGATAGGTGTGTTTAGGTTGGGGGGATACATCAAGAGATATAGATCTTAATTAGTGGCATAATTCTAGGTATGGGCTAGGTTTATGTAAAGAGTGGGACCCAATAGGGATCCACTCAAATGGTATGGTACATAATCCTTGAATGATTAAGAGAAAAAAAATATAACAATTTCATTTATCACAAATATCCCAATGCATTGCTCCTCACCTTCGCAGGTGGTATTACACAATAAAAACCTTCAACTATTTACATATGAAACCAGCTATTGTGGGAAACCTAGACACCAAAGCTATCCTCATGTCCACCTCATGCATGTGATATTCCTGAATCTAGTATTGTAAGTCACCTATCACCTGGGTGATTTGGGAAAAACACCCATAAGGGGGAAAACAAAGAGAACGCACGTTAGACAAAATTGGTATATGTGCATAATTAAATATATTTGGGCAACTACCAAACATAAGGATAAAAGTAAGGGTGTTCCTCATCAAAAGAGGGCTTATCATTTGGATAAGTGAAATAACATATATTAAGAGAATAATAATAAAAATTGAGGCATTCATATGAGTTGAACAATAAAATAAACATTCTTGCCATATTGAACAAATCCACAAACATTAGTAAATATTGAAATGCATGTTGATTACCACAAAGACTAGCCAAATCTAAAAAGAACGGTTTGAACCCATTTGTTACAAACCAAGGGTAGGAGAACTAAAACCTTAGTTCCAAATAAATATAAAACTGTAGGAGGACTAAAACATCAATGTGTACCTTAGTGTTGTGGTAGGAGGACTAAAACCTTAGTGCTAATAAATATGATGCAACAACTTCTATATATGACTAGTCACATTGAAACATGCATAATATAGTAGGCAATCCAATCCAAAGTATAATGAGTATGAAAAATGATCAAAGCATCCATCAAATAATAATTGGGGTAAAATGACTCATATATATGTAGTAGTTTAAGAATCATCAATTAAGAAACATATGAACCATAAATGAGATTCCAAAGGGATTCTAGATATTCAAAAAGTGGAGTTTAAGTCAAAATATGCCTCATTGATAACAACTAGGATTCACTCATTATATGCCTCAATATAAATTGGGAAGATTCACATTTAGATGTCTTCATTACTAATTCTAACATAATAGGTCATCCTCCAATTATTGTTTTCCCCTAGACCAATATATTTCATAGATCAGACAAGACATATACAAATATGTTTTATTTATTAAAATGTATTGTTGTTGGCTACATAATCTTGGATTAGGGTTTTAATCCTAATATCCTTAATAAACAATTATTAAATATTTCATTTTAAAATGGTTGGAGTATGATTACATAGTTATAATGTAAGACAAAGTAAGTTTTAATATTATTCATTAGTCATTATGTTGAACTTGATACAACCATCCTCATATGGAAGTACATATTCATACCTCAGTGATTCATATTAATCCAATAATAGATGTATTAATATATGATTTGAAAAATTAATAATCTCTTATATTGGTGAAAATTAAGTGCCATATTATCAGTTATTTCTAGATTAAGTTTTACCAACATTAAACATGTCTTTCTTTTATATTCCATATATAAATGTCCATTTTAATCAAGATGTGTTGGTTTAGGTCAGGATACTACATACATTTGTATCTTCTCTTCAAGTGTACTATGATCAATATATCTCTATGGTTTTAAACTTTTAACAAGTTTATTATAAACATTTATGATTTACTAATTAATATTTTTTGAACTTATCTTAGTCCTACATAGAACAATATGATCAAGTGATCTAATTTGTCAACTTAGATGGGCTTTGCAACTCATGATTTGTTATTAACATTAGATCTAGTACCTAACATATTCTTGTTAATTAGATCCTAGAATCCATGATTATGCCTTAATCTTACATAAATTACAACACTATCATATATATAAACTTGATGATGAATATAGTAATTATCTATTCATAATCTACAAATCTATTATACACAAGTTTGATAGTTCTAATCTAATATCTATTGTACTTGTACTAAGAATATTATTAGTAGAGATTTATAATGACCTATTTACTAGAACTTATACACCAAGATATATGTATGTATATATAGATATCATGAAGTTTGTTGACCAAGCATTCTAGATAATGATAATATTTCCTATCCAATTCTAGTTGATACATTGTAACCCTTGTTGATATAAGATCTAAATATTTGATAAAACTAAAGGAGGATCTCACCTACAGATTGACATGGTTACTATAACCTAGGTAGATTAGTTATTTTATGTGAGACCATGTGAAATATGAGTTGAGCCTGGTGTTGTTTGTTGCATGGTGTGGATTGAATCATCCCAGCATCTAGGCAATACCTAAAGGTAGTCAAAGTTCTCAACAATCTATAAAGGAAGGTCATTGGTGTCTACAAATGTCATGATAGTGAAGTGCAAGGGAAGAAGAAGGTAGACTTGCATAGGAACCCAAGTCTAGTTCTGGCTTATGGTCCAAACTATGTAGTGTGAGGAGAGAGGGAGGGAAAAGGTTCTAGTCACCCTGACAGTCATGAAAAATGGTGGAGGAGCAACATAGGTGAAGGGATGACAGATCTATAGGAGGACGGGTGGAGCTTAATTTGAGTTCTTACGTTGGCCACCAATGGAGGGTAGATGGTGCATTGTGGAATCATTGTCAAAAAGCATCGACAAACAATGTAGAACACCATAGTTTTTAGTGCAGTTACCATGGTTGTTGGGATCCATGGGAAAGGGATAGCATGTTTGGGGTTAACAGATAGGTCAAAAAGGAGAGGGACTAGTCAGGGCAGCTAGGGTTTGCATTGGGGAAGAAGAGGAAGATATATAAGGGAAGGGGAAGAGGTGGTGATGGTAAGACAAGTGGAGGGAGAGAAACCACATGTTATGATGTTTGTAAATGAGACAGTAACATAAAAGAAGAAAAATAGTAATGCAGACCCACTACATTACATGGTGATAATAAAGTGAAAACTTAGAGAAAATCATTGGGTCCATTAATTGAATCATTGAACATATGTTTGACCACATGCTTCCTACCTAGTTTGAATTGGGAATACATTTAACATCATATTGACTTGAAACTTTCTAGGTAGCTTAAATAAAATACAAACTCAAAGTTAACAATTGTTTGGATTTTGAAAATGTTTGATGTTATTTCCTTAAGTATTCAATTAATGTATCAATTACACTCTCATAGTATTTTGTGGCATTTTTTTTAAGGTAAACATAGCCATTGTATTAAGAAATCCTGACGTAATCTACAAAGATGAGAGAATCAAGAAAACTTGTTAACATATCTGTTAGAATATAGCTATAGAAAATAAGTTTGATCTGATTTGATGAAGGTGCTTTTGCATAAATTCCTCCCCAACGTGCAGGACAAAGAAACATTTCAAATGGAATTCTTCCACGACCATGGGTAGCACTTGTATAATCTATCCTCCAATCACTAGAACCAAACAAACTAAGGCAAGAGTCTTGAAAATAACTATTATCTTTCTACAGAAGGCATAGTAGGGAAGCGACTCTACTAGACACAAAAAAAGATAGCTAGTTGGGTGAAGATATTCTTCGGCTAGACTCAAAGGAAACATGCGTAAACCTAACAACATAAATCTAACCACACAACAACAACACAACAAAGGAATAAAAATAAATAGGTAGCTGACAATATTGGCAGTGGCAACAGAATTGGGAGAGCACAACTAGTAATGATAAGCTTATGCAAGAAGAAGTAGGTGAACAGAAGAAAAGGGGGTACTATATAGAAACCCCACCACCATGGTCAACCCACCATGACTTCCCTCCATCTTGAACCTAATCTCAAGATGTCAAAGGGCCAAATTGTACAAGAAGAAGTGCCCATCACCCTACTGAGGATCCCCACACATCCCCCTGCACCTGCAAACCGAAGCCTTTGGCACAATCATCCCATCCAAACACCACTATATCATGGAAAGACATAAAGCAAATAGAGAATCAGAAAAAAAACAAGACAGAGCTAAGAGGGGGAGGGAACCGACTGCTTTACCACACAAACAAGAGAAAATGGAGGTGCACAAACTTCAGCAACTACAACGCCTCCAGGAAATAGATCAAGCCCAACTCCACAACCACAACCATGATCTATCCCCACCGAGCTAGGAACCCAACCCTACTAGGTTGTGCACTAGAGATCTGAAATCTTCAGTGTCTCCAATCTTACCACAATAAGTATATTTTGGGCATTGGTCTCATCCACGACCATGGCCCCTATCCGTTGCAACCATTTCTGGTGGAGGTTCAGATGTAGTAGTGGGAGAGATGTGAGGGTCAAACAATTCAGACTGGACCAAATGTCATACGTCTGGTCCATTGATGGAAGGGTTGTAGCAACCAAGAGTAGTTATTATACCACAACAAAGAGAGGATGGAGCCCTTTAAGGAAGCGACCAGTCAGAAAAGTCTTCTTCTCCTTGGTGACATCACCAGACTCTATCCAAGAGAAGTTGAGTTGGTTTTCCAAAGCATTCATGGTGTCAAATACTTGAACAAGAGTCACTCTCCTTGCTGTTCGGAGAAGATCTTATCTATGTTGTTATACATTCACAAGCATTAGTCTGCTTGAGTGAAGAACTATTTCATCTCCTCCCACATAGTCTTGGTGTTATGGTGCAACATGTAATTGACTGACAACTCTAGCTCCATGTATGCCCATAGCCATGAGAGCATCGGACTGTTGCCTGTCACCCGTGTTGGTATGTATGCCCTAAGAGCCAATCATGGGATGATTGGTGGGATACATTAAGATTGATTTGATAAAGATCAAAGGCAAGATTCCAATTCTTTCTGGTTTAGTCATATGAGATAATGATAGAACAAATTGAATGTCTAGAGAATGACATTACTCAATGACGTATGCCTTCAGGTTGAGGACTTGAACGATGAGATCATAAGGATGCTAAGAGTTTGTACATTCTCATTATGTCCCTAGTCAGATGTCATTATGGAAGGTTGATAGACAATAATAACACACAAGACTAGATTTTGGTGTTGGTTGATGACAAATTCTCGTTAGTCAAGATATGGAGATATCAAACCAAACACATAGGTACTTGTTAGAGAACAAGTATACCGGACAGACCCACCATGAGTTTGACACTTGGAACCATGACATGGTAGTCACAGTTAGTTCTCACAGTGATGGCGGTGAGTGTGATTCCTCGACCTGAAATCACTACACTCAACACATGTCATTGGGTACACTTTGACATCATCAAATGCATTCCTGAAACATGGGTTGTTATAAAGGTGATGGTTGGGTGGCTTTGACACATGGGGCTTTTGAGGGGTGAGTGATAGATATGGAATTTGTCCCTCCTGAGGGAGTTTGATATCCATGGCCACTTGATGAGTAGGATTGAAATAGGAATGTACGCATGTGTGAATCAGTATGTGCTATTGATGTCATACATATCTCCTCCAATATACTCTGAGATCATGAAAGTGAATGAACGTTGACAGGATGACTGTTCCATGCCTTGAGTTCATTCGGGATATCAGTGATAAATGAATTATACATTCACTGTAACACCATTCACAGATTGTAGGATTGAAAGTTGTTCTCCAACTTTCGTTTTCACTTGGGTAGCACTGATGTGCGACTAGGCACTGCTCTTTTGCTTGTGAAGTCATAAGTGTTATGGACTTTCACTGCCAACGTGAAATGGACCTGCAGGGTCACACACATAGGATTTAACCTGGAAGAGGAGTTTATCCACAAATGATGTTTAGATTGATTACTAAAGGAGTTTAGTAGTTCAATTAAACACTCAATCAATTGATAGCTTAGTATCATAGTGTTCAAGGTGTTGGACTGATTGATTGGAGTATCAGATTGATTGAAACTGTGATTGACTGATTTGTACAAGTTTGTTGCCCCAACCGATCAGCTCATGGGATGAACCGATCGGCTCAGGTTGTTGAACCGGTCAGCTCAAGTTGTGAGTCGATCGACTCACGTGTCATGAAACGATCGACTCAATTGTTGAACCGGTCAATTTGTGTGACCAACCGAGATTGTTTAGAAAGTCAAAAGACTATTTTGTAAATACAATTTGTTTCACTTGTACAAATTTGATTTGGAGAAGAGTTAATATTTGATTAATCGGAAACAAATATGAAAGTCAATTTGAGTTGGATCAGGACCACAAACTGATCGGCTCAGAGCTCCATCCGATCGGCTCAGAGCCCCAGACGATCGGCTCAGGTCCCAAATGATTGGTTCAGGACCCAAAACGATCGTTTCAGGGTGTGAACTGATTGATTCAGCTGGCGCAAGTTGGTTGTCTTGTGGAAAATCTTGAACCCTTCTACTCCTGTTTAATCCCGCATTGCCCGGGGTAGAGAACCCTGTCCCATGACCCTCCTATATATACAGGGGTAATTGGGGCTTCTCAGGAACAACAACTCAGAACACCAGTTGCTCTGCAAAGTTGTCGTTCTCTCTGGTTTTGGTAACAGAGAGAGAGCCTGAGCAAGTGCTACCCGATAAGGGAGGCACAACAAGGGAAAGACAACTGCAGAAAAGCAACTAGTTGCAGGAGAGTGTGTTGGTGACTAGTACGCCAACATGAGCGTGTGACTCCTTCTGATTCCTTGTGGGACAAGGATATCAGAGTTCCATGTGGTCTGTGTGGACTACTTCAGGGGCGGCAGACTTCTTCCACTCAGAGGACAACTGTCAATCCTGACAGTCCTGGTGAGACCAGGAGTTGCACAGACACCGTCCAAGACTGGAGGTGAAAACCACGCAAGCCGTGAGGTATTATCGCCGAGCAAGCCTCGAGACAAGGTATGTCTCCACAAACCATACTTCCTATTGTATAGACGTTGACGTGATTCCTTTATTCTGGGTTTGGGAGAAGAAATTTTTTGTTTCCGCTGCCCTCTCTGTCTCCCCTAAAACCCAACAGTGGTATCAGAGCCACGTCAACTGCTCTGTACTTTAGGATTATCGATGTGATCGATTTTGGTTTGTCACCTTTAATTATTGCATATGATGGGAATAAAAACTGGCTTTATGCATGTCCAATCCTAAATCCACAAATCCCAATATACATATATGATATGTAATATGAATGCACTTGATACGCGTCGCCCTTAAATGAGTTTTGTGGTGGATGTATAGCGTGGTTATGGCCAATAAACCCTATTTATGTGTGCTTGGTTGCATATGGTTGTTTGCATCTCAGTCTGCGCACTGATTCCCTACCTCCTTATTCCTGATGTAACTCGAGATAACTCGAGACTTCTTTCCTACCTTTGCTCCCCCTGAATGTAACTCGGGGTTTCCCAATTTAAATGTAAAATAGGATAGATCTTTTATTTCCTATTATGTCAAATAATAGAGGACATCTGACGATGACTGAGATGATCGGTTCAAGGCATGAACCGATCGGTTGGTGATCCATACGATCAGCTCGAGGAGCAAGATGAGCGGGTGGCGACCTGAGGAGATGCACGGTGACCAGGCGAACCGATCGGTTGGAGGAGCCAATCGATCGGCTGGCAGCACCCAGACGACCAGGCAGGACGAGCAGATCATTCATGAGATGAGTTGATCAACTCGGACGGCTATAGCACTTCATCATGGACAAGTTGCATGTGATGTAGACCTAGATGACCGTGATTCCTCTTGGCTTGAGGAATCACATTAGGATTGTCATAATCATCATTTTTATCATTTCACATGTTTCCTATGGGATATAGCATGTATATGATACATACTATGTATTGTGGTGATTGGATATGTATATGTACCTATAAAAACCAAATCCATCATTAAATATTAAAGATTTAGATGCCTTCCAAATGCGACACAAGTGAAAAGCTTGATCGGCCAAGTGTGGGCACGCCCTAGCGTGGTGCACCATCTATCTCGTGGAAGTGTGAAGGATGGATATGTGGGTCTTCCCTAGCAGGGTGCATATTCATCATGTTGGCTTTGGGTCGGACTTAACAAGGTGACCTAGATAGGATCTAGCACCTTGAGGCATGGATGTGATCATGGCAAGCAGTTGCATATGACGTCTTTCAAGAGTTGCATATGATGCAATTGGCAAGAGTTGCCTACCTGGAAGATCTAAGTTGTGGGTGACAGCCCTAGCTGGTCCATGACTCAGAGGATTTTAGGATCTTGACCCACTAGAAGGTTGTTCACTGCAATCTTCCTAATTGATGGTGAGGGCTATCATTTCGAACAAAAATAGTGGGAGCGATAATTACTTAAAGTCCTAATTATATCATCAACCTTTCAAATCAATGAAATAAGTCAAAATTGAGTTTTGGACTAAATTGTATATTTTTCCTTTTGTAGTACAAATGAGAACAAACAACAATCACTTTTCATTGTGATTGGTCCTTGAAAAGAACAAGCTGAATGGGACAAACTTCCACGACTGGTTTAGGACATTGAGAATTGTTCTCACTCAAGAGTGAAAGCTCTATGTTCTAGATACTCCAATTCTATAGGAACCTGCTCCTACCGCACCAAAGGCAGAAAAGGATGCTTATAAGAAGCATTTTGATGATGCCATTGATGCAAAGTGCTTGATGTTGTACTCCATGAACCAGAGTTGCAGATACAACATGAGAATATGGGTGTCATTGAGATGATTCGGCATCTCAAGAACATGTATGAGGATCAAGCACGACAACAGAGATATGATGTCTCGAGGGTGCTGTTCAAGTGTGTCATGATAGAAGGAGATCCAGTTAGTCCTCACACGCTCAAGATGATTGGGTATGTGGAGAACCTGATGAGATTGGGATTTCCCCTGAGCCAAGAGTTGGCTACTGACGTGATACTACAATCGTTGCCAGAATCCTACAGTCAGTTTGTGATGAACTACAAAATGAACAACTTTGACAAGCCGTTGACAGAGTTTTTGGGCATGTTGAGGACAACCGAGACACATATGAAGAAGGACATGACTAAGTCTGTGATGATGATCAGCAGCAAGAAAGGCAAGTCCAAATGCAAGGGCAAGGGCAAAGCTAAGAAGGGTTCTGATGCTAGCCAGGAGCCCAAGGCGTCTTCAACTCTCAAGGCCAAGGGAGGTGTGACCAAGAGAGGCAATTGCCACCATTGTCAAAATCCAGGACATTGGAAAGGGAATTGTCCACTCTATCTGGAGGAACTAAAGAAGAAGGAGGCGACATACGTCTCCACCTGAAGGTGTCATGAAATAAACTTGTAACATTTTTGAGGTATATGATACCGAGATATAAAATGTAAAGCACTCAATAAATGGGCCAAGTGTTTCCGCCATAGATCAGAGTACTTTAGTTTATTTTCAGCCATAAAGGCATGTAATAGAGTTATGAACTGCTATTTCATATTTTCCAATGGATAGAAACACATTATTTTTGCATATTGTACGACAATGATTGCAATTAATAAAGTTGATGTTTCAATCTTTGTGGCAATGCCTTGTTTATCTTGTGGTACTTGGTATGCATAAGATAAAATGATACCTAAATTTATTGATAACTCAAACAATCAAATTAGCATAAATCATGAGAAATTCATTTCTATTTTCCATATGATGGATAAATCTAGACTCTTTTGGTTAGAGAACCAGTAAGAGACATGAATCTCTTGGACATGATTAATCAATCTCCACTAATGGTAGTGGGAGAATGATTATCCTATTAAGTATGATACATGTGATGTATTTACATACCTATTAGAGTTAATACTAATACTTCAAATGGTGTTTAGAGAAATACCAATATGAATATCTTGAAGTGTTCAAGAATATCATAGATGAAGTATGAATTTGGTAAAAGTGTTAATTCTTGATGAGATCAATGAATGAAATACTTAAACCAAATGTTTGAGATCCTTGTGAGTGATTATGATAATGTATCATAGTGAACTTATGATTAAGGCATGGTGATGTATAAATCAAAAGGATTCATACTCTAAGGAGTTAGAGGATGATTATCAAATAACTAGGATGATTATCAAATAACTAAATTCTTCTTAAACAAAGAATACCCTACACTAATAAAGGACATTAAGAATCGCAAGGGGTCGTGAGTTCTTATATCCTTGACAGATGCACCTCGATTATCTATGTGATAAGTTGGTCATGTGATGAGTCAACTATATAGATAAATATGAGGAACCAGATTTTGAGTTATGGTTGTGACCATTACATCCTAAATGATTTCCATGTAAACCATAAGGTATGACCTTGATGGTAGCACCCATTAGAATGAAATCCATAAGTGTGAATGAGTCTTAAGCGTTAAGACACATGAATAAAATTTGGAGAAGGATGATGCTTGATAATTGCAACTTAATGACTAAGAGATTTGGCATACGGATACTAAAACTACATTCCTATGAGGAATAAAACAAGGATGTGTATGTGACACAACCTATAAGGTTTATGAATCCATTAATTCAAATAAAGTCTATAAGTTACAATGGACTGATCAATTTCATTGATTGAGTACAAGCAACTCAGAGCTGGGATCTTTACTTTGATAATATAGTCAAAGGGTTTGACTAATATGACAAAGGTAAAGAGAGATCTGTGATTTAGTGGGAGCGTATTCACATTCCACATGTTGATGTGAAATGGAAACATTCTAGAATGGAAATCCAAAGTGGAAATTATCTTTAGGGAAGGAAGAGACGTTTCCTATGTGATAGGAATAGAGATCTATTGAGATGGTTCTCGAAAAACCTCTTGACCTAAAAAGAGAAAGCATACATTGGCAATCTATACTAAAGGGTTTAGTGTGCATAGATTCAATGGGAGAAAACTTGTCCATGTTACATGGAGTTGGTATCCCAAGGCCAAGTGTCCAATTCTTATGAAGAATGGGAACATGAAGAATTGATATGGATCTATCATGTATGTAATCATCCCATTATCTTGCATGTATGAACATAGCAAGAATAAAATGCATTCATCATCTTGTATGTAGGACATGACAATATGATATGCTCATCCTGATAACTTGTATGTGGGACATGACAAGTGGATGTTTGTCTAGTTCCAGTAAGGGTTACTGGAATACCATAAGAACTTGATAAGTACTTGAGAAGTACTAGTTCTGTTGAAAGAAGGAAGGATTCACTGTAAAGAGTTACACTGATGCGAACTTCTGGAAAAGGACAGAAAATTTATCACAAAATATATATGGGATATATAAAAATGAATGGTTGTTGAATAATGGAAACATTCCAATAAAGTAGTTTTAAAAGGAAATGTGAGTATCCGTGTGTTAGAGAACAACAGTGGATACTATATGGAACTAGGAGTTCATAGAGATGAACTTATAGATATTCTGGTCATTGATGACAAGCTAGCAGTGCTTGGTCATGCAATGTGGCTTAAGGTTAGCAAAGGAATACTAGATCGTACATTATGGCAACTCCATCTCATATGTGTGACATACAACGAAGAGATGAGAGACTTGCAGTTAATACTGACTCTGGCAAGGTGTTGCCATAACTCACTATGTTAGCACTAGAGCAAAGTAACATATGGGACATGTTTGAAGATCACTATGAATATGATTCAAGGGTGATTGGCTCACAGTGCAAGTGGGATTCTGTTGGTATGTATGCCCTGAGAGCCAATCATGGGATGATTGGTGGCATACATTAAGATTGATTTGATAAAGATCAAAGGTAAGCTTCCAATTCTTTCTGCTTCAGTCATATGAGATAATGATAGAATAGATTGAATGTCTAGAGAATGACAGTACTCAATGACATATGCCTTCATGTTGAGGACATGAACGATGAGATCACACTGATGCTAAGAGTTTTTACATTCTCAATATGTCCCTAGTCGGATGTCATTGTGGAAGGTAGATAGACAGCACCGACACACAAGACTATATTGTGGTGTTGGTTGATGACAGAATCTCGTTAGTCATGATATGGAGATATCTAACCAAACACATAGGTACCTATTAGAGAACAAGTGTACCGGACAGACCCACTGTGAGTTCGACACATGGAACCATGACATGGTAGTCACATTCAGTTCTCACAATGATGGTGGTGAGTGTGATTCCTCAACCTGAAATCACTACACTCAACACATGTCATTGGGTACTCTTTGACATCATCAAACGCAGTCCTGAAACATGGGTTGCTATAAAGGTGATGATTGGGTGGCTTTGATACATGGGGCTTTTGAGGAGGGAGTGATAGATATGGGATTTGTCCCTCCTGAGGGAGTTTGATATCCATGGCTATTTGATGAGTAGGATTGAGATAGGCCTGCACACATGTGTGAATCAGTATGTGATATTGATGTCATACATATCTCCTCCAATCTACTCTGAGATCATGAAAGTGAATGAACATTGACAGGATGACTGTTCCATGCCTTGAGTTCATTCGGGATATCAGTGACAAAGAAATTATACATTCACTGTAACACCATTCACATATTGTAGGATTGAAAGTTGTTCTCCAACTTTCCTTTTCACTTGGGTAGCACTGATGTGCGACTAGGCACCGCTATTTTGCTTGTGAAGTCATAAGTGTTATGGACTTTCACTACCAACGTGAAATGGACCTGCAGGGTCACACATATAGGATTTAACCTAGAAGAGGAGTTTATCAAAAAATGATGTTTAGATTGATTACTAAAGGAGTTTAGTAGTTCAATTAAACACTCAATCAATTGATAGATCAATATCATAGTTTTCAAGGTGTTGGACCGATTGATTGGAGTATCATATTGATTGAAGCTGTGATTGACTGATTTGCACAAGTCTGCTGACCCAACCGATTGGCTCATGGGATGAACCGACTGGCTCAGGTTGTTGAACTGGTCGGCTCAAATTGTGAGTCAATCGGATCATGTGTCATGAAAAGATCGGCTCAATTGTTGAACTGGTCGATTCGTGTAACCAACCGAGATCGTTTGGAAAGTCAGATGACTATTTTGCAAATACAATTTGTTTCACTTGTACAAATTCGATTTGGACAGGAATTAATATTTGATTAATCAGAAACAAATATGAAAGTCAATTTGAGTTGGATCAGGACCATGAACCAATCGGCTCAGAGCTCTAGCTGATCGGCTCAGAGCCCCAGACGATCGGGTCAGGACCCAAAATGATTGTTTTAGGGTGTGAACCAATCGGTTCAACTAGCACAAGTTGGTTGTCTTGTGGAAAATCTTGAACCTTCTACTCCTGTTTAATCCCGCATTGCCCGGGGCAGAGAACCATGTCCCATGACCCTCCTATATATAGGGGTAGTGGGGGCTTCTCAGGAACAACAACTCAGAACACCAGTTGCTCTGCAAAGTTGTCATTCTCTCTGGTTTTGGTAACCGAGAGAGAGCCTGAGCAAGTGCTACCCGATATGGGAGGCACAACAAGGGAAAGACAACTACAGAAAAGCAATTGGTTGTAGGAGAGTGTGTTGGTGACTAGTACGCTGATAGGAGGGTGCAACTCCTTTCGATTCCTTGTGGGATAAGGAGATCGGAGTTCTAGGTGGTCTGTGTGGACTACTTCATAGGCGGGAAACTTCTACCGCTCAGAGGACAGCTGGCAATCCCGACAGTCCTGGTGAGACCATGAGCTGCACAGACATCGTCCAAGACCGAAGGTGAAAACCACGCAAGCCGTGAGGTATTGTTGCCAAGCAAGCCTCAGGACAAGGTATGTCTCCACAAACCATCCTTCCTATTTTATAGACGTTGACGTGATTCCTTTATTCTAGATTTGGGATAAGAAATTTTTTGTTTCCGCTGCCTTCTCTGTTTCCCCTAAAACCCAACAACCCGGACATCTTCAGGAACTACCGATGATTCGTCATTGATAAATTTGCATTTACCCCAAGACTGAGGAATGTCTGGATAATATTCATCTGTAGAAGAAAGTTGTCATCATTAATTTCACAACCAAATATGTGTGGCATATAAATGTAAACAATAGTCAGCTTTGCGGTATCACCCATGATGAGATGAGTAAGGTACCTGATATAATGGCACAAGACAAAAAGAAAAGTACTAGAATGTAGCATGATACAAAAGTAAAAGTAGAAGAATGTAGCACGATACAAAGAAAGGAACAAAAATACTACTATAATGAAATTTGGTAGAAAGAAGATTAGCACTACCGGAATGGAACTCAGTAGGAAGAAAACAATACTATCGGAATGAAATTTAGTATAAAAAGGAGTGGCACTATTGAAATAGATCTTGTTAGGAAATAGAAAATGTTATTGGATTAATTGCACGGTAGATAGATGATAAAAAATCTCAAATTTAAGAAAAGCACTCAGCCATGTGGATTAGGAGAACCACATGGAGAGGAAGATAAATAAAGATTTGACCTTTTTTACATTTTTAGTGCTTTAATGATCAACACATGGTCTTTTGTTTAGTCTCTTTTTAATTTTTTCTCGCTTTCTATTTTTTTAGTACCCAACGAGTGTGATGGGAATTGAAAGTGAACTTTAACTATTGGACTTTTATATTAGGAATAAATATGATCTGGAATTTTCACACACACAAAAACAAAAGGAACGACACAACTACTTTCTATCCCATTGTGTGATCAAGAATAAAGTAGAATCAAGATGCGATCATGAGAAAAAAGGATCTTCCATAGTGGATGATTACAAAGTTGAAAGAAAACTTGCGATCAACAACCCATGAATGATTATGAACTAAAAATGACTGACTCCTTCTTGTTCCAAGCTCTGTCAGAAGCATTATGTTTCAATAAAAAAGCGTAATGGGTCTCCTATATATAGGTGACATGAAGTACACTGGCTAAATAGAGACAAGGGTAAATACAATGGGGCTAACCAACTAATCACACATCCTAACATATACCATTGAGAATTATGTCTAGTGGGAGTCTAGGGAACAATTCTTTGATTATTACTGATTTAAATAATCTCCTATAGGACAATATGCCTTTCTTAGAATCAATGACGGATATGGTGCCAAGACCCTAGGTTTGTTCATAAACAATGCTGAAAACCTGATCCTCCGATTTTATCAATCAGTTGGCCTGATTACCTACCATGTCTTATTATTACTAATACTTGGAATATTTGAAGAGAACTATCCTACACATGGAGTAAGATCCTCAAACAATTTATTAGATATGATATAATTCAACTTATCACTATTTAATAAACCAAAGATGGGTTTTCTGACTTTCATTTCTCTCTATCACTGGAAACTTCATTACCAATTGGGTCTAGATTCCCTACTTTCTCCTTTCTTCTTAGAAGAGATCCATTAATCCATATCCCATATAAGCATTGGGATATCTCCTTGTAATGTAGATTTTTATCAATTCTCTTGGGATAAAATAATAATACTCTCTCAAACTTGTCACTCTATCTTGAACATAATGATGACGTCACACCAAAAAAAATTAAATCGTTGACATTACTTGTATTGTTTTGATTGAAAAATGGACAACCCTTAAACATGCAATTAAAATACATTAGTCTCGTAAACTCTTTCTACAAGAACATTTATAAGACCCTTAACAACCATCTAACACCCCAACTTAAAATCTAGTTAGATTGGAACAATTTTCTTTTATTGGAGGAAAAAGGATTTAGGACCCTTAATATTAGCCAATGAGTTCTTCCACACATGTCCATCTGAAAGCATCCTTCTTTGAATTCTTACACTAGACTTGGATAAGGCCTTCTAATACATCATATGGAACTTTATTATCTAATCTATGTATGGATTTTGGTTTGTTCTGAGGTGCATTAAATGGATTGATAGCTTCATCAAACCCTATCATTTCTCTAAGATTATCAATGGATCCCCTATTGATTACTTGGTAGATCAAGTGACCTTTGTCAATGTGATGCTCTATGTTCCTCTCTTCATCCTCTCCAATTCAATTTTAATAAGCAAAATCGAGCTTGTTCTCTCTACAGACTTACTGGAATAGATCCACAGTAGATATTTATGTAAGTAAACAACATTGGTTCACTAATGACACCTACATTTTTCTTAAACTGGATGATAATAACCTCATATATATTGCCGACATCTTAGCAATATTCTCACACAATTTTGGTCTTAGAATAAATTTCCACAAATCTACTACCATCAGATTCTCGAACTCTCATTCCAACATGCTCAGATTAAAAAACATTCTTCAATGTAAGGAAGATTCATATCCTATTAAATATCCTGACCTACTTCTCTTTCCCTTCAAACTTTGTGATATTGATTGGGATTTCATTATTTCTAAATCCTCAATCACTCTATGTAATTGAAAATCCAATTTTCTCTGTAGGTTAGTTCTACTTAATATGACCCACTTGGCTTCTTATTTCATGACTTGTATTCTAATCCCATTTATTGTTCTAAAAATCAAACCTCCTGATAGGAAATTTCTATGGGGAATAACAAGGGTGAAAAAACATGCCTGTTACGACCTCACCTCTCAGTAACCCCCAATTAAGGGAGACCAAGGGGTTGAAGCCGCACCCATTAATTCTGGATCAAAGGTTCAACATATAACCATAAACAATTATTAAATTCTAACAGACTATATTGAAAAAAATGGTAATAAATTTTTTCTTTGCATACCTTTGAAAAGTTGGGAATAAAATTAACTTCTAACCTCAACTGATCTATTCTAATTAATTCCTCCTTGCTCTTTAATTCTTGAATTCACAAGGTGTCGCTTTACTGTTTGTTCTTTTGAGATTTGTACCTAAATCGCTGACAAACAAAACGACGATCAGCCGAAGCCGGTATGTGGAGGAAGCAATAATGTTCAACTAGGTTAACAATATAATCACTCAATTAATCATTTAACAAACAAGATTACGTTTTAAACCATATAACTCAATCCATACATATTCTCGAACTCTGGGCTGTCCCTGCAGTGGACATGGTCATCACCTCTCTTTTAGGTAATAGAGTCGCATGGCACTATCCGAAGATAGCCCAATATCTAACTCATTATGACTTGATGGTCCTACCTCCATGGTAGCCATGTACTAAGTCAACCATAGACATGATGGACCTACCCAATAGGTAGCCATGTACTAGGTCATCCATAGACCTGATGGACCTACCCAATATGTAGCCATGTACTAGGCCTTTCTCTAACCTGATGGACCTACCCATAGGCAGCAATGTACTAGGTTAGCTATTATTCCACAGAGAGAACCAGGATCTAAGTTTATAGGCATATACATTAAGTGACAATCATAGTCACTTTATATTTGCAATATGAACATCCAAGCAGTTTAGTTGCATTCAATGCGATTAAACATCCGAGAAACCATCGGGAAACATAAGCGGTTAATCATAAGTAACCACATACCTTTAATTGCAGATTTCAAGATAGAAAGAGAAACCCAATCAACAGGAAAAACCTGAAATAAAAGGACAATTTTCCTTTTATTAATATTTATCTAATTTTCACCATATCACTTAGGGTTTCAGTTCCTATTTTAGGGTTCCTTTAGAAATTAGGGTTTTCCCTTCTTCTTTCCTTATTATCATCCTTAATTCATTAAACTACATAAAACCCCTAATTTCTCAGTAAATTTCCTTTATTAAGCATCCAATTATCTTATTCCGCAAAAACATGCTTTTTATCTCCTTTTATCACAAATTAGGGTTTCCATGTAAATTAACTTCCTTTTTAGGCATTATAACTCTAAATCTCCTACTTTTGCATTCAAACTGATAATCATATCACCTTTATCATTAGCAAAGTTAAACTTATCAGTTTAATCTATTGATTTACCAAAATACACTTTAATCATGCAATTAGGGTTTCTCACCAATTCTTAATACCCTTTATTAACAAATTAAGGTACTTTTTGTAAAACAGACAGAACTAGGTTCTCAATTTATTTTTATCAGATTCCTCGTATTTTTCTATACAACTTTCATATATAAAGATTTCTCATACAAGTTTCCTAGTAATTTCTATTAATTTTGCAAGATAAAACCTTTTTCTATAATTTCTATCAGAGAGGGATTTTACCGGAAATACCTCGGCCGTTGGATCGGTGCGCCCCTGTACCCGGCCTTGATCTGACGCTCCGCATCAGATTCCCTTCCCCGGTGGTGCACCTCCTTTATCGGCCGTCGATGATGCACGGCTCACAGTGGACTCTGATCCTACGGTCCTGGTCAGAGCGCTCCACTTAAAACAGCGCGCCGCTCCAGCAGCGTCAGATCTTGGACGGGCGCACGATGGTCCGGGATCGGACGATCCCCACTCGTCATCCTCCTTTGTTTTCTAAATCGAACCAGCGGCGGCGCTACGAATACCTTCTCGCCGGAGTGCGGGCAATTGGGTGAGGGAGCGAGCAATTGGGCTTAGAAAGCAGCCGTTTGAGATCGTGTAGGTGTTCCCGACTCGAAGGACCCATATATATAGGGTGTGAGGGCCTCTCTAGGGTTTCGCAACCCTGCCGCCATCCCATACCTCAGCCCGATTGGGCGTTTCTAGAACACACCCCGAAAACCGGAAAAACCTAGGTCTAGATTGCTCGCCATGGTCTCCCGGACTCAATGGGACATCCATCTCAAGTGCACACGTACTGAATTGATCGGGAAAGCGAGGGGAAAATCCCCTGTCGGTGCTACTGTCCGAGTCCCTTTGGGACTCTGGACGATGACCGCGGTCCGCTGGATTAGGATCCAACGGTCAGCGTCGTCCGCGCTTAAACCAAAAGGAAAATTAATTCCTAAATATGCAAGGAAAATGCTATTTTGATGATAACTTGAAAATTCAATAACTCTCAATCCTTAACTCCGTTTTATCTCAAATTTTGAGGAAAACTCGTTTATACTTTTATCTTTCCTTGTGAAAAAATTGGAGTCATTATCCAAAGGAAACGAGCCCTTTACCTCAATTTCAAGTTATCTCTTATTTAATTGTATTTTCCACATATTCCTTATTTCTTTTGCCATTATCTAATTATCCTGAGTCCCTTGAATCCCAAGGAACCCTTTTAACTCGAAATCTTATTTTGGGAAAATATCTTTTAACCTTAAAATCATTTCTTTTTATTTTACTCATATATTCCTTTATTAAATGAAATTCCTTTTCCGTTTCTTTTTATTTTTCCTTTAATCCTTTAGTTGGTCTCAATGGCCACAAAGGCCCAATAAGAACACATACAAGCTATCAAACACAAAAATCCAGTCAATCCATTCAAACAATTCATCACATCAACCATGGATTTCATTTATCTTTAAAAAGAACATTTATAATTTCATTACATATTTTGGAAAAATCGAGGTTATAACATCCTCCCCTCCTTATAGGAATTTTGCCCTTAAAATTCATCAATGAAACAAACAAATCGGGATATGCTTTTTCCATGTCTGTCTTCAGCTCCCATGTGGCCTCATCCTCACCATGGTGTTTCCAAAGAACTTTTACCATCTCTATATTCTTATTTCTGAGCTCTTTTACCTTAGTATCTATAATACGCAAAGGTAACTCAGGATAAGACAGCTTCCCTTGAAGCTCAATAGGTTCAATGCTCAACACATGGCTCGGGTCTTGCACATATCGCTTCAGATTGGACACGTGAAACACATCATGCATCATACTATATTGAGGGGTAACTCCAAACGATAAGCCACCTCACCAATCCGTTCTAAAACCTCAAACGGACCCACATATCGGGGACTCAACTTTCCTCTATTTTTAGCTATAGATCGGAGCGGTCAGATTTTCAGAAAAACATGCTCTCCCTTAGTGAAATGCACATCAGTCCTCTTCGCATCAGCATACGACCTTTGTCGATCCTGGGCTCTCTTTAGCCTTTGCCTGATCAAAGCGACTTTATCAGCATACACTTGGAGTTCATCTGACCTCAACAAGGTCCTCTCACCAACATCATCCCAGTGAAGTGGTGACTGACACGGTCTCCCGTATAGAGCTTCATATGGAGGCATCTCGATACTGGCTTGGTAACTATTGTTGTATGCAAACTCAACTAGAGGTAAGTACTACTCCCATGATCCACCCCAATCGAGCACACAATCTCTCAAAAGATCCTCTAAAGTCTGGATTGTCCTTTCTGATTGTCCATCTGTCTGGGGGTGATAAGCGGTACTGAACTTTAACCTCATACCAAGTTCCTGTTGAACCTGCTTCCACAGTTTGGAAGTAAACTTCAGATCTCTATCAGATATAATGGAACTGGGTACGCCATGCAAACGCACTATCTCTCGAATGTACAACTCAGCTAAATCTGTCACTTTGGCAGTGGTTTTCAGTGCAAGGAAGTGTGCGGACTTGGTAAGGCGATCCACCACAACCCATATTGCATCATGACATCTCTTGGTTCGGGGTAAACCCACCACAAAATCCATGGTGATCTGATCCCATTTCGATTCAGGAATCTCTATAGACTGTAAAAGTCTACCAGGTCTTTGATGTTCAGCCTTCACCATCTGGCACGTAAGACAACTGGCCACATAAGCTGCAATGTCTCTCTTCATTCCTGGCCACCAGAAAAACCTCTGCATGTCCTTAAACATCTTAGTAGTCCCTGGGTGTACAGTGTACTTAGAACCATGAGCTTCTTTTAGGATACGTGCATTCAGTGGTGAGTCTTCAGGAATCCATATACGATTCTCAAATTTGATCCCTCCATCTACTCCCAAAGAAAGGCGGGTCTGAGGCTTCTTCATCAAGCCTCTCATCTTGTCAAGATCACTACTGACCATTTGTGCTGCCACAATTTCACTCAGCAAATCAGACTGTATCTAAATGTTGGCCAATCGAACTCGATCACCTAATGGTTGAGGAGACCATTTCACTAGCTCTTCTAGGCTCTTCCACTGACTAGACAGAACAGTTGCACACCGAAGCTGTTTCCGACTCAATGCATCTGCCACAACATTTGCCTTCCCGAGATGATAGGCAATGGTGAAGTCATAATCCTTCATGTATTCTATCCATCTTCGTTGTCGTAGGTTTAAGTCTTTCTGCGTCAGAAGGTACTTCAAGCTCTTATGATCAGTGAAGATCTCAAAAGTAGCACCATACAGGTAATGCCGCCAAATCTTCAAGGCATGAATGATAGCAGCCAACTCTAAGTCATGTGTCGGGTAATTCACCTCATTAGGCTTGAGTTGTTGAGAAGCATATGCAACCACATGTCGATTCTTCTCCAATACACAGCCCAGACCCATTTTGGATGCATCGGTGAAGATCATGAAACCCTCATTGCCTGACGGTAGAGTCAACACTGGTGCGGTGGTCAATTTTTTTCAGTTCTTGAAAATGAGCCTCACAAACATCGGACCACACAAACTTCACATCCTTACGAGTCAACATGGTCAAGGGCAAGGTTGTCTTTGAGAAATCTGAAATGAAACGCCGATAGTATCCTGCTAACCCTAAGAAGCTTCGGATTTCGGAGGGGTCCTTCGGTGTAGGCCAGTCTCGAACTGCTGACACCTTGGCTGGATCCACAGTGATCGTTCCCCCTGAGATGATATGTCCAAGGAACATGACTCGATCTATCCAAAACTCACATTTTGAGAATTTCCCATAGAACTTCTGCTTTCTCAGGATATCAAGGACTTTACTTAGGTGGTCTCGGTGTTGCTCTAAGTCATTGGAGTATACCAAAATGTCATCTATGAATACTATGACAAACGAGTCAAGGAAGGGTTGGAACACACTATTCATAAGGTTCATGAACACACTGGGTGCATTGGACAACCCAAAAGGCATAACCACAAACTCATAATGGCCATATCGTGTTCGAAAAGCTATTTTTGGAATGTCCTCACTCTTGACTCTCAACTGGTGGTAACCCGACCTTAAGTCAAATTTGGAAAAGACTCGAGCAGACTTCAACTGGTCAAACAGGTCATCTATTCGGGGTAAAGGGTATTTGTTCTTGATGGTAGCTTGGTTAATCATCCGGTAGTCTATGCACATACGGAGCGAGCCATCCTTTTTCTTTACAAATAGGACTGGAGCTCCCCATGGTGATGTGCTAGGCCGGATAAAACCCTTGTCTAGCAATTCCTGCAATTGTTTCTTCAACTCGAGCAACTCTGCAGGGGCCATTCTATAAGGTGCACGTGAAATAGGGCTTGTTCCTGGAGCTAGCTCTATGGAAAAATCTACCTCTCTCTCGGGAGGAATCCTGGGTAGATCATCCGGGAAAACATCTGCATAGCTCTTGACTACCTCTATTTCCTCTAAGGGTTGCACCTTGGGTTCGGGCTCGGTAACAACTGCTAGGAAAGCTTGACAACCTTTACTCATCATTCTTTCTGCCTTCAGGGATGACACATACAAACTGGTGGTGGCATCTTTCCTACCTCTAATGACAAAGGGTGGGTGACCTGGTTCCCTAATGATCACTTTCTTTTCCCTACAGTCGATTTGGGCCCTATAAGTATAAAGCCAATCCATTCCAATGATCACATCAAAATCATTCATGTCAAGAAGGATAAAGTCTGTAGGAAACTCATGATCTCTATATTTCACAGGTATCATCGTAGTTTTCAAAAGAGAGGTAAAGATTCGACCACTCGGGGTTGTAACATCTAAGACATATCCTAAATCCTTGATATCCAAACAGAGCATAGTTGCAAGATTCCTCAAAATGAAAGTATTAGTAGAACCAGAATCAAATAATGCTTTTACATTATGTCCCATGACTTCAAGCATGCCTACATTATTGTTCACCATACATTAGACCATTACATGCTTAACTTTCAAAACATAAAGAAAACTCTAAGGGTTATTACCCTCAATCAACCGATTTGCATTTGCTTGAGCTTCTTCATTGTCGATGGCGAACACTCGAGCTTGCCTTCTTTCTCCAGCAGGTGGGGCCACAGCTACCGGTGGGGCTGCTACTGGTGGGGCTGCCACTGAACCTGGTCCCTTTGGTGCTGGTAGGGGATAAGCAGACAGGATATGCCCCTCTTGCTGAATAATGAAAGCAGACCTTCTTCTTGTGGCGACACTCTCCAGGATGCCATTTTCCACAAGAGCGGCATCGCGGTCGGTTGTGTTCTGGATGGGGTCTTCCTCTTCCTTCATGTCTCCCCTTGGCTTGATGACATCCTGGACCCTTCTTATGATGATTCTTCTGACCTCGGGTTCCTTCAGTGAAACCCAAAAACCCCTTGGGTGGAAGCTGTGCAGGCATCACGGTTCTTTCCATGTCTAAGGCAGTGTTGTAAGCTTCTGCGAAGGTTTTAGGTTTGCTTGCCATCACATGAGGCTTCAAGGTAGGGTGAAGATGCTCTATGAAGTGATCCACCCTCCTTTCCTCATCCATCTTGTATCCAAAACATTCCAGGATCTGAAACTTGTGCCCAAAGTCTGCAACGGAGGAATTTCCTTGAGTCATGTTAGTGAATTCCCTTTCCTTTTCTTTCTTAGCTGCAACAAGGACGAATCTGGAAGTGAAGATGGTCTTGAAATCAGCCCATGCCATTGGTTCCTCAGTCAGATCTCGGCCTGTGATGTGAGTCTCCCACCATATCTTAGCTTCTCCTTCGAGGAGGTGAGCAGCAAAGAGGACCTTCTTGCTCGGCTGCACTTCAAGCATGCGGAAACCATTCTCTATTGCAAGTATCCAGGCTTCTGCTTTATCAACCACTTCGGTCTTATCTTCTCCCCAGAACTTTTCTATGTTCAGCTTGACAAAGTCTAGCATGGTGGTTCCCACACGTGGACGAACAGGGTGTGGTTCACCATTCTCAGCTCTAGCTATGTCTCAGAGGGCCAAAGCATTAATGGCCTCTGTCAACTTCCTCTGTTGCTCTAACCACAAGGTATCAGGGGTATGGATCATCATGGTGGGTTCTGAATCATCGATTGGGTCCTCATCCATCTGGGCTTCTTCCTCATACACATGCTGCTCTTCATATCCTTGATCTTCTTCTTGGTTCACGTTACTAAATGGTACCGGGTCAGGGTTAGGGACTTCTTGAGTGACTTCTTTAGGCCTCTTCCTCTTCTTAGAGGATCCACCCTCATGGTTCCTATTCCTCTTTTCAGAAGACTCCTTTACTTTACGGGGAGGCCAAACACTCCTAGCCAGACTCCCAGAGCCCTCAGGAATAGCCACGGTCTTGGTTCGTGCCATCTACATAAGCATAACAAACAAACCTTTAGTTTATCATTTAAACTGGTTATACTTATGTTCAGTGATATCTCATTACATATCTTTTATTAATTTGATGGAGGATTCTTAAACCCTTAACTTACTTTCTCATACCACATGAGTGTGGAGGAGAGAGAGAATCCTACTCTTAAAGCCTTAATAGAATATGTGATGAGAAGGGATGAATAAGATGAGAGAGTCCTAAAGGTATCTTATTTCGATTCATACCCTAAGACTTTGGCCAGGCGGTCACACGGGTCCGGGAGTCCTCGTATTCCGACTAGCGGTACGGAGGAAAATCTTGCCAGCCCCCGGTCGTGATACCTTTCTAGACACCTCCGTCTTTCGGATACTCCTCTAATAACTCCCTTGGGTTCTATGGAGTTTGTAAAATTTAATAATTACTAATGGTTACATGAAGAACCTAGGCTCTGATACCAAATGTTACGACCTCACCTCTCAGTAACCCCCAATTAAGGGAGACCAAGGGGTTGAAGCCGCACCCATTAATTTTGGATCAAAGGTTCAACATATAACCATAAACAATTATTAAATTCTAACAGACTATATTGAAAAAAATGGTAATAAAATTTTCCTTTGCATACCTTTGAAAAGTTGGGAATAAAATTAACTCCTAACCTCAACTGATCTATTCTAATTAATTCCTCCTTGCTCTTTAATTCTTGAATTCACAAGGTGTCGCTTTACTGTTTGTTCTTTTGAGATTTGTACCTAAATTGCCGACAAACAAAACGACGATCAGCCGAAGCTGGTATGTGGAGGAAGCAATAATGTTCAACTAGGTTAACAATATAATCACTCAATTAATCATTTAACAAACAAGATTACGTTTTAAACCATATAACTCAATCCATACATATTCTCGAACTCTGGGCTGTCCCTGCAGTGGACATGGTTATCACCTCTCTTTTAGGTAATAGAGTCGCATGGCACTATCCGAAGATATCCCAATATCTAACTCATTATGACTTGATGGTCCTACCTCCATGGTAGCCATGTACTAAGTCAACCATAGACTTGATGGACCTACCCAATAGGTAGCCATGTACTAGGTCATCCATAGACCTGATGGACCTACCCAATAGGTAGCCATGTACTAGGCCTTTCTCTAACCTGATGGACCTACCCATAGGCAGCCATGTACTAGGTTAGCTATTATTCCATAGAGAGAACCAGGATCTGAGTTTATAGGCATATAGATTAAGTGATAGTCATAGTCACTTTATATTTGCAATATGAACATCCAAGCAGTTTAGTTGCATTCAATGTGATTAAACGTCTGAGAAACCATCGGGAAACATAAGAGGTTAATCATAAGTAACCACATACCTTTAATTGCAGATTTCAAGATAGAAAGAGAAACCCAATCAACAGGAAGAACCTAAAATAAAAGGACAATTTTCCTTTTATTAATATTTATCTAATTTTCACCATATCACTTAGGGTTTCAGTTCCTATTTTAGGGTTCCTTTAGAAATTAGGGTTTTCACTTCTGCTTTCCTTATTATCATCCTTAATTCATTAAACTACATAAAACCCCTAATTTCTCAGTAAATTTCCTTTATTAAGCATCCAATTATCTTATTCCGCAAAAAACATGCTTTTTATCTCCTTTTATCACAAATTAGGGTTTCCATGTAAATTAACTTCCTTTTTAGGCATTATAACTCTAAATCTCCTACTTTTGCATTCAAACTGATAATCATATCACCTTTATCATTAGCAAAGTTAAACTTATCAGTTTGATCTATTGATTTACCAAAATACACTTTAATCATGCAATTAGGGTTTCTCACCAATTCTTAATACCCTTTATTAACAAATTAAGGTACTTTTTGTAAAACAGACAGAACTAGGTTCTCAATTTATTTTTATCAGATTCCTAGTACTTTTCTATACAACTTTCATATATAAATATTTCTCATACGAGTTTCCTAGCAATTTCTATTAATTTTGCAAGATAAACCCTTTTTCTATAATTTCTATCAGAGAGGGATTTTACCAGAAATACCTCGGCCGTTGGATTGGTGTGCCGCTGTACCCGGCCTTGATCTGATGATCCGCGTCAGATTCCCTTCCCCGGTGGTGTGCCTCCTTTATCGATCGTCGATGACGTGCGGCTCACAGTGGACTCTGATCCTACGGTCCTGGTCAGAGCGCTCCACTTAAACCAGCGTGCCGCTCCAACAGCGTCAGATCTTGGACGGGCGCACGATGGTCCAGGATCGGACGATCCCCGCTCGTCATCCTCCTTTGTTTTCTAAACCGAACCAGCGGCGGTGCCGCAAATACCTTCTCGCCGGAGTGCGGACAATTGGGTGAGGGAGCGAGCAATTGGGTTTAGAAAGCAGCCTTTTGAGATCGTGAAGGTGCTCCCGACTCGAAGGACCCATATATATAGGGTGCGAGGGCCTCTCTAGGGTTTCCCAACCCTTCCACCATCCCAGACCTCAGCCTGATTGGGTGTTTCTAGAACACACCCCGAAAACCGGCAAAACCTAGGTCTAGATTACTCGCCATGGTCTCCCGGACTCAATGGGACATCCATCTCAAGTGCACACGCACTGAATTGATCGGGAAAGCGAGGGGAAAATCCCCTGTCAGCGCTACTGTCTGAGTCCCTTTGGGACTCTGTACGATGACCGTGGTCCGCTGGATTAGGATCCAACGGTCAGCGTCGTCCGCGCTTAAACCAAAAGGAAAATTAATTCCTAAATATGCAAGGAAAATGCTATTTTGATGATAACTTGAAAATTCAATAACTCTCAATCCTTAACTCCATTTTATCTCAAATTTTGAGGAAAACTCGTTTATACTTTTATCTTTCCTTGTGCAAAAATTGGAGTCGTTATCCAAAGGAAACGAGCCCTTTACTTCAGTTTCAAGTTATCTCTTATTTAATTGTATTTTCCACATATTCCTTATTTCTTTTGCCATTATCTAATTATCCTGAGTCCCTTGAATCCCAAGGAACCCTTTTAACTCGAAATCTTATTTTGGGAAAATATCTTTTAACCTTAAAATCATTTCTTTTTATTTTCCTCATATATTCCTTTATTAAATGAAATTCCTTTTTTGTTTCTTTTTATTTTTCCTTTAATCCTTTAGTTGGGCTCAATGGCCACAAAGGCCCAACAAGAACACATACAAGCTATCAAACACAAAAATCCATTCAATCCATTCAAACAATTCATCACATCAACCATGGATTTCATTTATCTTTAAAAAGAACATTTATAATTTCATTACATATTTTGGAAAAATCGAGGTTATAACAATGCCCATCTTGTTAAATGAGGCACTCTTTACAAACCTCATTGCTTAGGTGGGTGAGAGGTCATGGACCTATTTCTTCGTTCCCTTTGTCACTTTAGTTAGATTTGTAAAAAATGTAGCACCGTTTGGTCTGAACTTGTTTTAACAAAATATTCCATGAGAAAAAGTCCCTAGAATCAATTGTATAAAACTCCTTATCTCCCTTATATATATATATATATATATATATACATAGATCACTTTTTATTATTCTAAATTATATGATCACTACCCCTAGTTCCTCCCCTTTTATCAGCTTCTGGTCAGACCTTCGATAGACAACAAGTCTTATCTGTGACTATGCAATCAATTTTTACATTCCTCCACATTTAAATTTGATTGACATATTCAAGGGATCTAGACTCATTTCATCATCTAGATCTAATAAACTCAAACATGTTCAGTATGATGTGGGGCTCTCAGTTGAGGATTTAGTTCTTTTTTCAAATGACATCCTCAACATTATTGCACTCCATATACCACATAAGTAAGGACCTCAATTTAAGGTCTCATAAGCTTACTATTACTTCATCCAATCTAGTATGGAGGACCCCTTAAGGTCTTCAACTCTACATGAAAGTTATCATTCATTATTAATTGGTTGAGTACTTAAAATAAATTTCTATTTGGCACTCATTGGCATTCCAAACGAGTTTTTGGCCCTTTTACATACTTTTTTATGTTTTCTAAGTCACAAGACATCACACATGTGTTTTTCACTTTCATGGTGTCTTTTATAATTTGGTCTCACTTATTTGCTACTTTTATGTATGATTCTTATTTTACCCATATGGCTTCTACTTATGTTGCATTCTTTCAATCCCATACAAGATATCAACATATGAACAATTCCAATTTATATTGGCACCATGAGCCATTTGGACAATTTTGTTTGAATACAACATTCTTCTCTTCAATAATCATATGAACAACATTACCACATTTTTTGAATATTTTTCACCTCTCTTATCTTTATGGACCTTTATTTCTATGGTCTTTTCAACAAGGATGACAAGGAGGTGGTAGAGACTAAGGGAGTTGTCTCCTTTGTGTCTCTTCTTGAGACCTCATATGAAGAGGTGTGAGGGCGGATATGCTACATGGAAGTCATGGGCTTGAATAAAATCTACTACTAATTATGTTGTTTGTTATGATCTTCCTACTCCTATGATGGTTTCCTTTTTTTGTTTCATGTTTGTGGGTTGTTCAATCGTAAACATGTAACCTACTGAAACCTAGAACATAATCCTATTCCAAGGTTAAGGGGTTAGAGATCTTAGTCTTTGGGATTAGACAAACAAGGATAAGGGTATGCTCTTTAGTGACTCTAAATATATTAAGGCATGAAAAAATCACCCTAACATGTAGAATATAAATAAATAATACATAATACTTTCAATTTAATCATAAGATCAATGAAGGATACACAAGATATGTCACATGAGGTAATAAGGTGCATAGTGAGACAAGGTGTCCATGATTGAGAATAATGATATATAATTCACCAAAATAAGAAATAAATAAACTTATGTGATATAATGTTAGAATAGATTCGTTCTAGATCTTTCCTTAGCCTTTTTGTACAAGGAAGAGATAAAAAGATGAAGTATAACTCTTTAAGCAAGTAATGTGATATTGAATTAATTAAAAAGAGAAAGAATGGAAATAATGGATAAGAGGATAAAATTTATATAAGAGAAAGTAATTGGATAAGAATAACTTCATATTTATTTTCCTTGAGTTCAATTTTACTTGAATGATAAGTTTCACAAATTTAGGATAATAATGATCACATCTACTTTATTTGGAAAAGAAAACGTGTTTTTCCTTCAAAAGATCAAATAAAATATTTAATGACTCCAAAAGTGGAAAATAACCTTTGATTTCATAATCTGCACATTAAAATCTGCCTTTGAATGAATTTTCACTCAATTTTGAGAATATTTGCTTAAAAGGTGAAATTAGGAGAGAGAAAGTGTGTAGAACCTTCAAAATATTAAATAAATATAAAAAAGCTTCAACATGTGAAATTAAGGGCAAATTCATATCCAAGACACTTAATGTTACTTGTGGGTGAAGTTTCATGAAATTTAGATAATCTTATAACTATTAATGAAGGAGGAAAGAGAAAATAATATTTGATTGATATAGCACATCAAAAGATCTCAAAAGGAAAATCTAATTGCATAATTGGAATCTACATGATTTAATTGGTCTATGCACAAAATTTCATTTAATTTTGATAATGTTTGAACCCTTAAATGAAGAAAGAGAAAAAGGAAATTAAATGCAATGTCACTTTATTAAATTATTTGATTTTGTCACACGTCTTGGTTTCTTAATATGATTATACGGGTGATCTGGGCCATAATGTTTTGATCTAATGGTTGTGGCATCATCTCCTACCTCGAGTAGGAGAGCGACCCACCATATACAGTAACAATAGGTTTGTTTTTCTTCTAGCATCCTCATTTCTCATCCGTTTTTCACTATTCTTTCTCGGTTGGTTGCCTTTTTCGATTGCACACAAAATGATCCATTGCACAAGCCCTAAATCCCTATATATGGGAAACGTCCAAACCCCCTTTCTCCATAATTTTTTGTAGGCAACATCCACCGCATCTCGTCATCAGGCAGTTACCCTGAAACCACCCTCGTCCTCCTTGCAATTCTCCTCTGCCCCCAATTTGTTTGTTGTTTCCCCAAGAAACCTGAACCTAGTCGATTTTCTTCTCTGGCGAGTAACTTGCTTGACTTGGCTTTCTCTGCCATCTCTGTCCTAATTGGCTCTTTGGTAAGCATCCTTGGACCCACAACCTTCTTTTTTTTATCATCATTATTGCATGGTTTTGTCTGAGTTGCTCTACCCTGGAGCTAGGTAACACCTTTGTTTTCGGGCGACGTCTCTGGTGGGTGCTCTCCCCCACTGACTCGATTTTGCTCCTTTGTGTGCCTTTATCTTCACAGTTCTTTGATGCTCATGTCTATTGTCTTATTTTGTGGTGAACTCGGTGTTTTGGCATTTTTTACTAGATCTTGGTTCTGGTCATGGTGGAAGGTCCTTCCAGGGACTATGTTGTACCTTTGAACCTCGACCATGGTTCGTTTGAACCGTTGTTGCCTCAAGATTGTGATCCCATTGCCAGATTCGTGAGTTTTCCTTGCAATCATGATTTTTTAGCTCAAAGATCCTCTAACGGGGTTCTAGTTTCACGAACAACCAAGGAGGAACAAAGTATTGTGCATTTATCCCTAGTTATCCTTTTATCTTCTTTCTTTGATTTGATTTTCTATTGAAGATAGTTTGGTAACTTCAACCGTCTTGCTTCTTTGCTTTGCGCATGTGTCTCACAGACGTGGTTAAGTGGTCGGCCGAATTGGCCAACCCTGATTGGGCCAAATCAGACCATGCGACCCACTCCCTCAATCTCTTTGCCTCTTTCTCAAGTTTTATACCACGTGGAATTTTTTGATTTGTAGGAATTTGCAAAATTCATAAAAAATTATCTATTGATAAGAAAAATATTAATAACAAGTCAATAAATTCATAAAAATGTAAGCTTTCTAATGATGTTAGTTTTGTCACCTGAATCCAATGTTTAATAATAAGTAATTTTAATTGATTATTCTAAATAAGTAATAACTTGCAAAATTTATAACTAATAATTTATAAGTTAGAAAAATATAATAAAATATGCTTTGAACTTATAAAAAGATAATCTAAAATATTTCTTGGTTTTGGCAACCTAATACGCTAATATTAAAAGACTACTTTTAGGGTTTTGAATAAGTAATGAAAACCTAACCCTAATTCTACATATATGCATAATAGGTGCTTTGGAGACCTAGGCTTGGATCTAGGACTGACTTTGGACTATTTAGATTCTTGAGTAAGGTATGTTTCCATCCCCTATTATTACTTTTGAGCAATTCACCTAAATTATCTTTCTCTTGGTCCTATGGACATTATCCTACACAATATCTTGTTCTTTTAAAAAATATGCTTCATGTGAAGTACCTTTCATTTGTTATTGATCTTTGGACATTCTTTTGGTCTTTCTTATACATTGTTCATGTTGGAACGTTAGTTGATGATATGTGATATCTCTAGCCCACTTGGTGGATGTTTATATTGACCATTGATATGATGCAACTTTTGTATAATCTGACTATACTTTCTACTTGCCTCTACATTAAACATGCTATGTGAATCAGTAGCACTAGAGTAGTATAATTGCATTGGTTTTTGGGTAGTATGCCATTATTATTATTGGGATGGAGGTGGTGGTTCCCCATACTTGGGGTTTCAAGTTTGTGAGGCTTGGCCCAACCTTTATATATTGGAAGTTGGCAGTATGTCACTCTATCAAGTTTCCAGTTTGTGATGCTTGGCCGCCTTTGTATTTATATTGTTCTAGTGTTATGTTTATCTCACATGCATGCGGGTTGATGATTGTGGGGTGTGTGCCCTCCTTTCTTTATAAGTGCTAGTTTGTCACAATCCTGATTGTTTTGTTTTCATGACAAGTATGCATTTTGTTGTTGTTATTTCTTTTATGTCTGATTGGGTAGTCCTTTAATTTTGTATGGGAAGCCTTTTCTATTTGATACCTTTTAATCCATAATTGCTCAAAATTATTTTAGTATGCATGTATCAACCTTGTGCTGATGTTCTATTTCCTTTTCCTTTTTTGGGGTATGCTTCCAATCCTAGGTGTTGGACAAGGAGAGGAAAATCAAGGTGGACTTGGACCACAACCAGTGTAGCTGACCTCGTGAGAGACTTTGCTTGAAGTTGTTAGGTGATCCTCAGCTAGTCCTATATGTAGTTAGTTTTTCCTTTTATGTCACCCTATGTGGTGAGGGATGGTGTTGATAACAAGCTTTGTAATGGTTAGATACATCTTTATGTTCTGTTGATACTTTGTGTTATGATACAATCATGTTGAATACAATGGTTTCATCCCTTTTGAGAAAAAGTTTTTGTTGGTGTTTGTTTTGGGATGTTGCCTTTTATCTTAGTAGGGAGTAGTTCCCCTCTGGGATCCAACTCCTTATAGCATGGTATCAAAGCCAGTGGTTGTCGGTTATCTAACTATTTTAATCTCATCTCCCTTAGGATGTTTACCTTTTTCCATAGGCTACTTATACCTAGTATCCTTGCCTTGTACAGGCCAAAACCCTAATGGTGGGAGATAAACTCGACGGTTGACAACCAATACAGTTACGAGACACCCCAGAACCCTAGGTTTTGGATGCCAAGGATGGATCCACCCTTTATACCTCCAGTTAATCAGGGTACTCCTCCAACTGGAAGTGGACCATGATCAATAGGTCAGGAGACCCAAGTTTCTTCTAGTACGGGCATAGTCATATCTCCAGAGTAAGAGTTGGCCATGTTTTGACAACTTTTTGCTACGAATATGGAAAGAAAGATGAACAACCCACTTGTTCCTGAAAAGCCTAAAGAGTGCTCCATAATGGAATTCATGAAGATGCAACCACCCTCCTTCAAGGGTGAAGGTGAAATAGAGATGGTCGACAAAGTTGATGATTGAGTGCTAGCCTTGGAGAGGACTTTTGATGGTATGGTTTGTCCTCCCCACCAGAAGGTTAGATTTCTTCATTTGTTTTGGATGGATCCACTCGAGTTTGGTGGAACGGGATAACAAGGACACGTGTTATCTCCACCATGACCTGGGAGCCATTCTTGGTGCTTTTTCGTGGAAAGTACATATGTACTACTTCCCTAAAGAAGAAGGAAGATGAGCTCTATAGTCTGAAGGAAGGATCGGTGACTATTTCTGCTTATGTGTAAAAATTCATGTTTCTTGAGAAATATGCTTCTAGACTTAGTGAAGAATGTAGAGTTGGCCTATATCTACAAGGACTCAACTACAATGTGGGTCGTACTCTTATCCCACAACCGCCTTTAACCTTTCAGCAGATGGTTGATAAAGCTTTGGCTGTGGAGTCTTACCCAGGGTTTCAACCTACGGAGTTTGATAAGAAGAGGAAGCCCTTAGGAGATGAACAAAAAAGGGACAAGTTGCTAAGTGCAATGGTAACCATCCTCTAGGGAAGTGTTCTCAGGAAAAATCCTATCATTACACTCCACTGATATGTCATTATTCCAATGAAGTTGGACACATTCAACCTAAGTGTCTCAAGCTTCATAATGGACAGGCATCAATACAACAACAACAAACTCAAGTGCTGCATCAGAATAGTGGATACAATAATGGTAGAAGACCTGTGGAAAGGCGATCTGGAAGAGTTTTTTCTTTGGATAGTCAAGAATTCTATGATGATGATCATGTCAAAGGTAACCCTTTGTTCCATAGTTAGACTTACAATTTATGTTTCCTTTTTTCCTGGTAGCTTGTGGATATATGTAAGGAAGTTATCTTTGTGCCTATATATTTAATTTATTTTTACGGTGAAACTTTTTAAGGGGTGGTATATAGTTGTTTGTTAGATGTAACATTTAGATTTTGAGGACAAAATCCCTTTAAGGAGTGGTATGTTGTAACAGACTGAAACCTAGAACTTAATCCTATTCTAAGGTTAAGAGGTTAGAGATCTTAGTCTTTGGGCTTAGTTGAACAAGGAGAAGGGTATGCTCTTTAGTGACCCTAAATATGTTAAAGCATTAATAAATCACCCTAACATGTAGAATATAAATAAATAATACCTAATGCTTTCAATTTAATCATAAGATCAATGAAGGGTACACGAGATATGCCACATGAGGTAATAAGGTGCATAGTGAGACAAGGTGTCCATAATTGAGAATAATGATATATAATTCAACAAAATATGAAATAAATAAACTTATGTGAGATAATGTTAGAATATATTCATTCTACATCTTTCCTTAGCCTTTAGAACAAGGAATAGATAAAAAGATGAAATATAACTCTTTAAGTAAGGTAATGTGATATTGAATTAATTAAAAAGAGAAATAATGGAAATAATGGATAAGAGGCTAAAATTTATAAAAGAGGAAGTAATTGGAGAAGAATAACTTCATATTCTTTTTCATTGAGTTCAAGTTTACTTGAATGATAAGTTTCACAAATTTAGGATAATAACAATCACATCTAATTTATTTGGAAAAGAAAATGTGTTTTTCCCTCAAAATATCAAATAAAATATTTAGTGACTCCAAAAGCGGAAAATAATCATAGATTCATAACACATTAAAATATGCCTTTGCGTGAATTTTCACTCAATTTGGAGAATATTTTCTTAATAGGTGAAATTAGTTAGAGAAAGTGTGTAGAACCTTCAAAATATTAAATAAATGTAAAAACAACTTCAACATATGAAATTAAGGGAAAATTTGTATCCAAGGCACTTAATGTGACTTGTGAGTGAAGTTTCATCAAATTTGGATAATCTTATAACCATTAAAGAAGGAGGAAAGAGAAAATTGTATTTGATTTATTTAGCACATCAAAAGTTCTCAAAAGACAAATCTAATTGCATAATTGGAATCTACATGCTTTATTTGCCTCTGTGCAAAATTTCACTTAATTTGGATAATGGTTGAACTCTTAAATGAATAAAGAGAAAAAGGAAATTAAATGCAATGTCAATTTATTAAATTATTTGATTTTATCACACGCCTTGTTTTTTGATATGATTGTTTGTGTGATATGGGCCGTCGATTTTTTGATCTAACGAATGTGGCATCATCTCCTACCTCAAGTAGGAGAGTGACCCGCAGTGTACAGTAATAGTAGGTTTCTTTTTCTTCTAGCATCCTAGTTTCTCATCCATTTTTATGATTCTTTTTTGGTTGGTTGACTTTTTCGATTGCGCACACAATGATCCCTTGTACGAGTCATAAATCCCTATATATAGGAAACGCATAAAACCCCCTTCTCCATCATTTTTCACATGTGATCGTCCACCGCATCTCATCATCATGCAGTTACCAAAACCACCCTCATCCTCCTTACAATTCTCCTTTGCCCCCAATTCGATCGTTGCTTCCCCAAGAACCCTGGACCTAGTCACTTTTCTTCTCCAACGAGTAACTTTCTTGACTCGACCTTGTCCACCGCCTCTGGCCTAATTGGCTCTTTAGTAAGCATCCATGGACCCACATCCTTCTTTTCTGATCATCATTATTGCATGGTTTCATCTGAGTTGCTCTACCCTAGAGCTCAGTAACACTTCTATTTTCTGGTGGCGTATGCGGTGGGTGCTCTCTCCCAGTGACCAAGTTTTGCTCCTTTGTGTGTCTATGTCTTCATGGTGCTCCGATGCTCGTGTCTATGGTCTTGTTTTGTGGTGAACTTAGTGTTTTGCCAGTTTGTACCAGATCTTGGTTCTGGTCATGGTGTAAGGTCCTTCCACGGACTATGTTGTACCTTTAAACCTCGACTATGGTGGCTATGGTTCATTTGAACCGTTGTTGCCTCAGGATCATGATCCCATTGCCAGATTCATGAGTTTCCTTTGCAATCGTGATTTTATAGCTCAAAGATCCTCTGTTGGGGTTCTGGTTTCGTGATTAACCAAGTAGGAACAAAGTCTCGTGCATTTGTCCCTAGCTGCCCTTCAATGTTCCTTCTTTGAGTCAATTTTCTGTTGAAGGCAGTTTAGTAACTTTGCCCCTCTTCTTCTTTGCTTTGTGCCTGTGTCTCACTGACATGGTTGAGTGGCCAGCTGAGTTGTCTAGTCCTGATTGGGCCAACTCAAACCGTGTGGCCCACTCCCTCTCTCTCTCTTTGCCTCTTTCTCAAGTTTTATGCCACGTGGACTTTCTAATTTGCCAAAATTTGCAAAATTCATAACAAATTATCTTCTGATCATAAAAATACGAATAAATAGTCAATAAATTAAAAAAATGTAAGCTTTCTAATGGTGTTAGTTTTTTTTCCTGAATCTAATGTTTAATAATAAGTAATTTTAATGGATTAATCTAAATAAGTAATAAATTGCAAAAGTTATAACTAATAATTCATAAGTAAAAAAATATAATAAAATATGTTTTGAACTCAGAAAAAGATAATCTAAAACATGGCATTGTTTTGGTAACCTAATTCACTAATATTAAAAATACAATTTTTAGGGTTTTGAATAAATAATGAAAACCTAACCCTAATTCTACATATATGCATAATAGGTGCGTTGGAGACCTAGGCTTGGATCTAGGACTGACTTTGGACTATTTAGATTCTTGAGTAAGGTATGTTTGCATCTCCTATTATTACTTTTGAGTAATTCTCCTAAATGATCTTTCTCTTGGTCCTATGGATATTAGCCTACACAATATGTTATTCTTTTGAAAAATATATGACGTGAAGTACCTTTTATTTGTTATTGATATTTGGATATTCTTTTGGTCTTTCTTATACATTGTTCATGTTGGAACATTAACTGATGATATGTGATATCTCTTGCCCACTTGGTGGATGTTTATGTTGGCCATTAGTATGATGGAAACTTTTATATAATCTGACTATGATTTCTACTTACCTCTACATTAAACATGCTATGTGAATCAATAGTACTAGAGTAGTGTAATTGCATTGGTTTTTGGGTAGTATGCCCTTATTATAATTGGTATGGAGGTGATGGTGCCCCATACCTGGGATTTCAAGTTTGTGAGGCTTGGCCCAACTTTTATATATTGGGAGTTGGTAGTATGTCACTCTATCAAGTTTCAAGTTTGTGAGGCTTGTCCGCCTTTGTATTTATATTTTTCTAGTGTTCTGTTTATCTCACATGCATGCATGTTGATGATTGTGAGGTGTGTGCCCTACTTTCTTTATAAGTGCTAGTATGGCACAATCTTGATTGTTTTGTTTTAATGGCAAGTATTTCTTTTGTTGTTGTGATTTCTTTTATTTTTGATTGGGTAGTCATTTACTTCTGTATGGGAAGCCTTCTCTAGTTAATACCTTTTAATCCATAATTGCTCAACTTTATTTTAGTATGCATGTACCAGCCTTTTGCTGATGTTCTCTTTAGTTTTCCTTTTATAGGGTATGCTTCCAACCCCAGGTGTTGGATAAGGAGAGGACAATGAAGGTGGATCTGGACCACAATCAATATAGTTGACCTCGTGGGAGACTTTTCTTGAAGTTGTTAGGTGATCCTCAGCTATTCCTATATGTAGTTAGTTTTTCCTTTTATCTCACCCTATGTGGTGATGGACAGTGTTGATAAAAAGCTTTGTAATGGTTAGATACATCTTTTTATTTTGCTACTACTTTGTGTTATGATACAATCATGTTGAATAAATTGGTGTTATCCCTTTTGAGAAAAAAATTGTTGGTGTTTTTTTGGGATGTTGCCTTTTTATTTTAGTAGGGAGTGGATCCCCTTTGGGTCCCACTCCTTACAAGTCCCGTCCCCATTAATACTTTTTCAGGCCCGACCCATCAACTTTGACTTACCTTTTTAGGTACTCTTCATACCTTATTTTTTGTCCTTTGCATACTCTTTTGTCATCACAATTGTGAAGTTTCCATCTACTTTTATCTGAATGCATGATAATGCTTAACAAAAAAATACTTTGGATATCATCATATTTTTTCCCTATCTTTTACGTCTCTTTCCTTAAATGAAAAATCATTTATACTAATGCATTAACAATCCAAGCATAATTAATAGGCTATGTAGAAAGGTGGATGCTTGGAATATGTTGTGTCTCATGTGACTAGTGGTCGTCACATGTTCTGCTAGTGTTTGTTGTTTCCTCCACTCCTAAGACTACAATCAAATGGCATCTGTAGTTTTCATCTAAGTTTTAAAGTGTTTGTTGATGAGTCTCTTTTTCTACACTTGTCTTTTATTTATTTCATGTTGTATCATTTGATTGGTTTAGTTCCCTAGCCTTTTCTATTTGCGAAAAAAAATAAAACAAAATCAATCAAAAATAGTGAAAAAAATTGATAGAGAAAAGAAAATGCTCTTTTGAATCATTAACTGGCGAGGAAGACAGAGAATCCCATACTAGAGCATGTGATGTTAAATCAATTTCTAATCATGGCCTCAAAGTGATTATAGTAGACTTTATTATAACATAGTGAGGCCTTTGATTCCACATGATAACCCTAATGGAAAGACTGTGATTAGTTAGAAGAATATATGTAACACTATATCTTTTTCAACCATGCATACATGATTTTTCTATGAATGAATCTAAGATGTAAAAGACTTTGATTTATAACAAGTTGATTGGATGAGAATTATAGCTTTCTGTAAATGTTGTGTTGCCAAAAATGAAGTACTTTCAAGGATCATAACACATGTTGTGTAGAACAAGATGCATGACCATACCTCAATGATTGTTTAGTGGCTATGTTGGAAGTGATATCTTAAAAAAATTACTAACATGAATGCCTATTATGTGATGATCGTAGAACATGTGACCCTGACAAGGATATCGATTATATATTGCAAACATGTTTACTTTACCTATATTTTTGTTACTTATTGCTAAATTTGCAATATGTATGTGTTTTATCTTTGCGTATGGACAAAAAATATGTGTTTCTTTAAAATATATGTGCCTCGCCCATTTCCAAGTCCAAGGCCCGCCACTCCTATCCATTCTATAAAGTAGACGATGTGATCTCAATACTATCTTTACTAAACAAGGTAACTTAAAAATTAGTATGCGTAACTACTGCATTGCCAATAGAGTTTTTTCCCAAATCTCCCCTCTAGTTTGCCAATATTCCTGATTACCCCCTCACATATCACAAATTCCTACTACCCCCTCCCACTTATCCTATATTCCAAAGAACCCCCCATATCTAACTTCCGTTAATGGAAGTTCATCCTACACAGTTTTCTACTCCCAACTTACGTGAGTTGCTAGTTAACGCTAAACTTGTTGTAATATTTAATATAGGCATAATATTTGAGAATGAGTTAATAGTACATTTTAAATAGTTAAGTGTTAACAATTGAGGTCTATGGGTCTATGCAGACAAAAAAAATGTGAGGTTTATGGGTCGGGCCGAGACAAATTTATAGCTGCAGTTTACTATATTAAGTAGTATAGGTCGGACTATTAAAATCTCGAGTGTATGTTTGTTCCGAGCTAGTCAACTTTGACCGGATTTTGTAGAGTAAGATTAAGAATGAAATACTTAAATTGACATGTCTAAAATCCAAAAGTATGCCATACCTATATTTTTGCCAACATAACTAACTTAGAACAAATGATAATTTATCAAATTTGGATATAAAAGCTAAAATATATCAAATTTCGAATATAGTCTAACTTAAATTTTTGCTAATTTGACTAGGTCTCGACATAGACTTTCATTTCGTATGAACCAATAAACATCTCAAGACGTACACTTCAGAACTCGAAATTGACTGGGACCCAAATTTGATAAGTATGTATGAATCCACAATGAACGCAAAGTTTAAACCAAAACTCAAACAATTTGTTTCTTACTCGAATAAGATTGTGTTCATGGGTGCAAACATCACTACAAAGCCTAAGTACATGAATCATCTACTATGTACATACACAAATTTCATCATTATATATATATATATATATATATATTAATGACATCACGTTTCTTATTAACTATAAAATATATTATACATAATACATGTGTGCTCGTCTTGTTAAAATAAATAAATTACGTATCAAATTAGATAATGTCTCATTTTTTAATGACATGAATACATCTAAAAATATGCAATTTAGGTAGGTCAAACAAAGGCCAACATTTTTCGAAGGTATTTGGGCACAAACCCGATCCGCTACCCGTCCGAGAGTACCGATTTCAATTTACCAAAAACTAGGATCACCTTGTCTGATGCTAGATTCCATTGAGTTATATTATTTTGTATTGGCCAGTATGGTTGTCCAATTCAGTGCAAACTATTATTATTCTTTTATAAACATAATAATTTTGACTATCTGTCCGTGAACCCAACCACATTTAATAGGAAAAGCAGTTCTGATTTCTCACATTGACAGTTTAAAAAGTGACCGTAATTTAGAAAAAATGATCTAATTTTGGCATGGGTCAGTGATGGGTTCAAATATATTTGGGTATGGGTCGGGACCTAGTCAAATCAAGAAAAGAGAAAACTAAAATTATGATATATTTAGCTACTAGATCCAATTTTTGACAAATATAAATTTATTTTAGGTTAGAACTGGCTCAATTTTGAATTTCTAACATGACAATCTGGTTGAACAGATTAATCGATATCCAAGCCCACCGTTTCCTAGTTTTTCTCCTAAAAAATCCAGTCAAGATTTTCGGGCCGAGACAGACCTACACCCAAAATTTTGACAGCCTGACTTGTACTATTATTTATAGAAAATCATGTATGCATTGATATCGGCTCGCCTCAATTATTACATTAGTATTTAAATGATATATTACTAAATAAGTTGTCATGAACATAATGTATATTTAATATTCAATAAGTCCAGCCATAAACACAGCTCACGTGGGTTGGGAATAAGCAGAAGTATCTAGGATGAGCTTCCGTTAACGGAAGTTAGATGTGGGGGGTTCTTTGGAATATAGGATAAGTGGGAGGGGGAAATAGGAATTTTTGATAATTGAGGGGGTAATCAGGAATATTGGCAAACTAGAGGGGGATTTAGGAAAAAACTCTAGAATTTATCATGATGTATTAATATATCATATCGCTTGTCGTGGCGTCTAATAAAAAACCATAAAATTATATCTATATCTATACTACTATAAAAAGAGCGAGTTTGATGCTGCGCTCTCATTGATTCACTCTCTTCTCTCCTTTTTTTAAGGAATTTTGCTCCTACAAATATTTATTCTCACACTCTCCTATTAACTTTTATTATCTTTAATTCTATATTTCTCTCTCCATCCCACGAAAATGGTTCTTTGATTCTCTCTTTTCAAACAACCAACACAAATATCTTTTACCGTATGATCCTTTCACGGACGAGTCTTCTTCCCGCACAATTCCAACAAATATTATATATCACGTGCATATGCACATATATGTTTACTAGTAAGATAGAGAAAAGCAAGTCAAGCCATGGCAGTTGAACACTTAAAGTTACTAAAACTACATCTGGTATTTGTTGGGATATTATTGGCTCAAAAAATTAATTGATAATCTCCACTTCAAAAAAAAGGTAAAATGCCCTCCCGTTTTATTGCTGGATCTGATCTAAAACTTGTACAAGTAGGATGAAAGAAAAAACATCTCATTTGGAAGCGACCCGCACTCAACTTGAACTCTCACGCCAAGCCAACGAGTTTCTCGCTGAGCTCCCACACCTTCTTGGCCTTTTCCGCATCGCTAGCCTCCTCCGACAACTGGTTCTCGAACGAAGCGGACGCGGCGTTCCAGCTCCAGTACACGCCGGACTTGCTCAAGCTGGGGTCGCTCACCACCTGCGCCAGCCTCTTCCCGGACTCCGCCTCCGAGACGAACCCCTTGGTGATGAACTTCTGGAACGGCGGGAAGAGCAGTCTGAACAAGGGGATGTGCTCCCGGAAAAGCCCCGTCGTGGCAATGCAACCCGGATAGAGGGACGAAAACGTGATGCCGGTATCCTCATGGAACCGGCGGTGGAACTCCTGCATTGTCAGCATGTTGCAGACCTTGCTGTCCTTGTACGCCTTGGCGCCGTCGAAGCTGCCGCCGTCGATCATGGGGGAGGCGTTAAGGGCGTTCACACCTCCGGCGAGACCGCGGAGGTCGCCGAGGTTGGCTTTAGGTGGGACGTTGCCGGCTACCGTGTTGGTGTTGCCGGTGATTGAGCCGACGATGATCATGCGGCGGCTTGGGTAGTCGGACTTGTTGATATCTGCCAGCAGGAGGCGTGACAGGAGGAAGTGACCCAGGTGGTTGGTGCCGACGCTGAGCTCGAAACCGTCGGCGGTATAGGTGGGTTCACGGGCGGTTGGGAGGTAGACGGCGGCGTTGCAGACGAGGACGTCGAGTGGCCTACCCGTCTGCCGGAAGTTGTCGACGAACTGGCGCACGCTGTCGAGCGATGCCAGGTCGAGGTGCATTATGGTGTAGGTTCCCTTGGACATGCCGGCTGACTTGGCGGCCCGCTCGGCTTTGAGGAAGTCACGGCACGCCATTATGACGTGCCACTTGCCGGACTCCGCCAGAGATTTGGCGGTGGCGAGGCCCAAGCCGGATGAGGCCCCGGTGACAATGACCGTACCTGTGCGGAGAGTCTTCTTGCCGCTTACCGGTGCGGTGGTGTATGTAGGGGCCGTCACAGCTGCCGCCTCCGCGCGCACTGAACCCGTTTGTGCCAAGTTCCTCTATACAATCAACATTGTCGGTTTCTGATGTCAGTTGGAGGAAGAATGTTGAAATGAGGCGGAACTTCGTGTCCACGGTGTCTGTTGCTTACCTTGCTCTGGAGCGCCAGAGGACTGAACTTGACATGGTCGGAGATGGGGACGCCGAAGAAGGTGGAGTCTTTCACGCCGGAGAGCACCTTCCCCTATTCCAACAAAGACAAACCAGTTAGCTTCCATCAACCGCATAGGCAAAGATCCACAATCAACTAAGAAGTTCAAACTCACCTTGTGGACAGAGAGGGAGGAGGAGACGAGCGAAGAAGCTTGAAGTTGAAGAGCCATTGTTTTTCTACTTTTGGACCTTGTGAATTTGTGGCTAGATATTTCTACTTCAGTCACCGTCTTCTGGGTACATGAATCGTTTGCAGCTCTGTTTTATAGCTGCTAGAAAATAGGGATAAGGAGATAATACGAGGCTGGTAAGGCGCCACCTCGGATGGGGATGTCCAATGGGGCTCTTTTGATGGGATTCCTTCACGAGGGCCGCTCAGGCTATCACGTTCCGACTTTATTTTTGTTATCTTGTTGGAGACTGAGATCTTTTGCTTATTCAATTGTTTTGGTTTCTGCCGTTGGATTGTGGGGACATTTGTCAGATACACTTGCCTCGCTTCAGATCTTACATCATAGAGTATATTCTATTGCAGTTATATTCTCTCTTCTTTTACCAAAATGCGGGGAATTCTATTCATCTGGTGTCCTAGTTGGACAAAAAATAACTAAATGTACAACAAATGTCGTTTTCTCTCAAAATCAGACCGACCCAGATCCACCCATCAACAAATCGTTGACATATCAAAAACTCACTAAATTCACCCCAAAAAAACTTCAAAAAACTGCAGTGTTAGTTACTCTTTATGGTAATTCTATCTATGAACCTGTCTCTCCTCGCCAAACGTTATAACATCACCTTTTTTGTGATATGTTTATATATCAGGACTACTTGGGTCACATGGGTTGTTAATGACAATGGATGTGGATATCCCCGTGTGTTATATCCTATATTTTCAATGTTTATTGTTTTTTAATCTTTTTATATTATTTAGAAAATGACTAAGCTCTAATAAATTTGCATGCAAGCTGGTCTGCAAATTACGCTACCCTTAATTCAGTATGACAAAATTCCAAAAGGTGCATCTCACGATGTCTTCAATTCAAATGCTACTAAGAGAGTGGCGCTTTCGTAACCTCCTTGCTCACCTATAAAGAGATATATTATCCTAAGACATACCATCCATTTAATATTAAGTAACCTCATACTTCTAGAGGTATATGGATGTACTCAAAAGGTGGATGTGACTATGTCAACTACTCAAATGCTGGTAAGAGGGTGCCCTTTTGTTTAATCTCGTTGTTCATTAATCAAGAGAAATATTATATGCATGCATACAAATCCTTAATGCCATGTCTCTTATGGTCCACAATGTATATATTGCATAGACATAAGCAAGATTATGCCTATGGTTACTAGTTTTCGTTCATTCCCTTTTGATAAAGTCATTGTTGACTAATTGGTTCTGGATTGAATGCTAGTAACTTTCTACAAAACTAGCACTAGTTGTCTAGGCATATATCAGGTTGTAGACATCTCTCATATAGAGTGGATGTTACTCCTATATTCAGGGGGATCATGACTTTCTACCTAGTCCATTTTCTGTGGCCACATTTTGTATAAATACATACTTTAATGATGAAATATCTTATATTTTTTCCCAAATAAATTAACAATTATAATACCTCAATTTCGTATTTTGGTTGGAAACCAAACCAAATATTTAGATTGTGTTCAAACACTTAGGAGAGGCTAGTCCCATGTACCAATCTAAGAATATGGTTCCGAACAAGGTAGCTATGTATGATGCTGACTCTAAATACGGGTTGCAAGCATGCACCCAATGTTTCACTTCCTAGTTTTTCTTATCATAATCATGTGGTGCACTAGTCCCATACCACATGCACAAAATGGGATGATTTGCATCAATGGCATCATAAACCCCCCATTCCCCTTAGTTATTCATGTCCCATATGATGGGGTGTCTAGGAGATGTAGAGAAAAAGTGGTATGAATGTTAACAAATCACCATCGATTTTAGAAACGTCTAGGTATACATACTCCTAGGTCTCCTAGAGGGATTACACTATGATTTAGAAGGTAAAATATGTTTTTGAGTAATGTTTTAGTGAATTAAGTTGAGTGCTACCATGCATTAATGCTATGATTCCAGTTGTGGAATCCTTGACTTTTACACCTAATTTAAACCCTAAGTGGATGACCCAAAATTACAATTACAAGGTAACTCAAATTAGTTCATACAGAGAGGAAATATTGGTATATTTCCTAATTTATATCATATAAATAACAAGTGAAAATAATACAACTCAACATAACTTTTTGACATGAATTGGAAGTGCATGCAATTTTGAAATAAAAATCTACAAAATATACAAAATGCACATGATATCATGCAAGAATTAAAATTATTCTTTAATCTAAGGAACATCCAGTTAATTATTGCACTACTTTGCTCTTGTGCTCATGCCTTATCATGTACCTGGTACTCAAATCTATAAAACCCATAGGCCCAAAAAAAGGTAGTAATACATGGTATGCAACATAATTATGAGCATAACTAAACCACATATAAGACTTTCCACAATAAGGTGGTTTTTGGACATTTCATCCCACTTTTTATTGCTCTCAAATTCCTAAAATGAATCTATTTCTCCAAAAGGGGCCATATAATAATATTTGAGGGAACTAAGTCCAGGGACCCTCTCCATAGACATTGGTGATATAAAATATATTCTAGTGTGCATAATTAGAGAAATTAGTGAAGTATTATGAGATCATGCCTAAAATATGTGACAGTGAGGGTATCAATAGGAATAAGAAACAACCCATGTACCTAATACTAGACACTAACAAGTATTCATATAGGATTTGTGGTCCACTTGGTCAGTTGTATCGATGGTGGTCAAACCTAGGACACAAATCACACATACATTCTCATGAGAATTTACCTTAGTTGATATTTATGATTTATTTAGCACAACACCAACACATTTACTCAAATTCATGTCAATCTTAAGTTTCTCTTGATAATACACTATCCAATCCAAGTCTAGGGCTACTAGGCTTCATAGGTTTCTTAAGGGTCCCTAGCCTCTAGAGGCATCACCCAAGGGAAACATACCTATTTTAGGGTTACATGAATTAGTGTTAGTCTATTAGTTGGGTTAGGGTAACTTCTCATGATTAGAACTTTCTTTACATGTATATTCTATCTAAAATTCATTATAATTTGACATAATATACCTACTTTACTCTAGACTTAGACCTAACCCTAGACCTAGCTATGAGGTAACTAGTTACTAAGTCAATTAATGGTACTTAGCCTTGGAAAGTAATCACTCTACTAAATGGTCTAGGGTAGGTAATAATCTTAGACGAGCTCACTATATGGTGATCCTAAGACTGTGTCACTATATGGTGATCCTAAGACTATGAAAGGAGTAAGAACTGAGAGGGGATCCCTTCCTTACTCAGATGAATAAACATAATAATCCCAATACCAAACACCAACATGATTTTTTTGCAGAGAATATGATACAATGTATTCAACCATTACATTTAAATTATTAAAATATTAAAATGGAAGAAAATATTTCTAACTATCTAATTTGATAATATTACAAGTTGACACTCATACATTTGAATAAATGAAGTAGATACCATAACACTAATCCTAGATGCAAAGGGCAATCCATTACTTTGACTCTAACTTCCATGGAATATCAACAACACATTTGCAGGTGTTAGTTACCTTAGTCATCCTTACAAAGTCCACTTTACCAAAGGGGATAGAGAAAACCTCAGAAAGGAAGCAAATATGGACTTTCAACAACAAACACTGGTATTTGCATATAATAGGGGAATGAGAAGTAATGAGGAAAATGTTTGAAAATAATATATGAAGGATCCCTGCAAAATAGAAACATAAAATCATCCAAATGGATATCAAAAGAAAATATACACAAGAAAGTTATTGATCAAAGGATGAGGCATCATTAAGAGTTTGTAATGAATCTTGTCAGTTACTGGCATAGAAAACATGACCAGTCATCTATGTGATTTACATGTTACAATACTAGAATAATATAAAACATGTAGGTAGAAATAGCATCTACCATAACTATGGGTTGAGAAAGAAAGTTACTCATCTACTTTATAATTATGGGGAACGGGAAATATACCCATTCAGTGTATAATATGGGGTGAACAAAGAAGATATATATCAACCCTGAGCAGGATAGGATACACATCTGCATGTTTTAAATTCATTTGTAGGAATTGTCACGTTTGTAAAATTATATGGTGTGAGAATTTATAAAGACACACAAAAGGCACACATATTACATTATGCTAGCAAGTCACCACATAATGCACAATAAAGTAACAAGCAAGTTCAATTCAAATATGAGGGATGAGAACATCCATATTATTATCAAGTAGAGCCAAAGGGCCCATTAATAAACCAACAATTTTAGTACTTGATGAGACAGACACAAAAACCAAAAGAGATCTTTCAATAAGATTTTCCAAAATAGATACAATTGAGATCGGTTTAACGCATCATGCCTTATTAAAGAATTTAGAATTCAAAGCTTTCAAATAGATCAAGAGAGAGGAAATTAGATATTTGTGCAATTATGAAACAAAGAATGCAACATACCTATGGTCTAGTACAAAAACCTAATGCTAATCCCTAGATCCAAATAAGGTCCTTGAAGAACCTAATAAGATTTTAAAGTTTAGCATTATTTTTCTTTAAATACAAAACCCTAAAAATCACAACTTTTATTTATTTGGAATTAGGTATGAAACTGAGCAGTCATATGGATAATAACTTTTTGAATCTAAGTCATATTTATTTGTTAATTTCCAAGTTATGATAATTAGATATAATTTTGCAAGTTTAATACACTTCAATTGATAAATGAAAAGATCTCACGTGAAAGGAAACAATTGCCTCAGCACCACACATCAACTACTTGGTGCATGATAGGGCATATTGGTCATTTAATGGGAATGAAAACTCATGTGACGTCATAAAATAAGGGGGTGAATGAAAAAAAGTACCCATGTTATGGAACACAACCAAAAATCCAAAACAAGAGCCTTTATAGGAAAATTGACTTTGTCACCTTTAGGTCTGCCTTCCCTCATGATGTGGAGCATGGTTGAATATGTGGAATTAGCTTCCCTCACTCCCACTAGGTTGGATACTACCCTTGGTTCTCCTAACTCTAAACATACTCATGTCGAATTTCCCCAACCTCCAGTGGTTGCACCAACACAGGAACAAAGAATGTCTGACCAGTAAGGAGGGAGGAACCAAAGTCTTCATTGTAGATGAAAATGATAATTGAAGAAGCAAATAGATAATGTCATCCCAAAAAAACACAAAATTAGAACCACTAACAAGAGAATCTAAAGTTACTTTGTGAAGTTAGTGCGGTCAAAGCTAGTTGGAAGAAGTTTGAAATCCAGAAAGCAGAACAATTGTGATCAACCTATATAATAGGAGAAAGTGAATGAAACGTTGGGATTCACTATCTTTGTATGATGAAACAAGGGAGGCAGAAGCCTTAGAGGATCCTATTGATCTCACTGATATCAAAACCCAATGGTACAAGTTTTGGTATGTATGCCCTGGGAGCCAATCATATGATGATTGGAATATAGAATTAGATACCTTATTCGATAATCATAAAGTTAATTATGTCTATTATGTTTCAATCATGAGATGATGACACATAAATAGTAGATGTCTAAAGAATGATGTTACTCGATGACATATTTTTTCAGGTTGATGACCTGAACTATGAGATCATATGTATGATAAGAGTACATACATTTTTGTTATGTCCCTAGTCAGATATTGTTGTGGAAGAAAAATCAACAATAGTAATACAAAGACTAGAATTTGTGTTGATTGATGATAGAGTCTCATTAGTCATGATATGTGATATCAAGTAAAGCACACAGGTACATGTTAAAAAACAGTGTATCAAATAGACCCACCATGACAATGATACATGGAGACCATAGAATGGTAGTCAGAATCAACTCTCATAGTGATAGTAGTGATTATGTTTCTTAGACCTGAATTCATTACACTCATCACATATTGTTCATTGTATTTAGACATCATTCAACATGACCTTGAATAAGGGTTGCCATAAAGGTGATGCTCGGGTACATTGTGAAACATGGAGATTGAGTGTGAGTGATGTAGATGGGATTTTTCCTCCTACAGGAGATTGATATCCAGACCTCTTGATAAGCAAGACTAAGAAATGTATGGCCATACTCATGTGATTCAATATGTGATATGTGAACTCACATGCATCTCAAACGGTCTGATCTAGTTCAAGGAACATGGATTGAATGTTTAAGAGGATGATGATGCCATGCCTCGAGTTCAATTCAAATATTAGAGACTAAGGAACTATACAATCACGGTAACACTTGTGATGACCCAAAACAAATCAAGCCATCACCAGTAAATAATTGTGGAATTACCATAAATAGTAGATTAACAAAAATCACTAAGAATTAAAACCATTTTTCAAGGAGATCCATTACCAGGAAACTCTTACTGAGAGATCCAAAACTTATATATATCATGGTTCACATAGTACATACATTGTTTTATCTCATCTTGAATTAAAACCATTTTTCAAGGAGATCCATTACCAGGAAACTCTTACTGAGAGATCCAAAACTTATATATATCATGGTTCACATAGTACATACATTGTTTTATCTCATCTTGAGGACAACATATAATAATTGCTTTGTCAAAACATATACTGAAGCAACATAAAACCTCGAGGCATACAAGCCAAAATCTCAGATTGTTCATGAAACCATTACGTACTGACTCCAAGGACCTGAGAATACAGAGACGACACATAGGACTTCTATCTACAAGACACGATAGACAGTACACTCAACATGAGTTGTCACTGTTGTCCCCGTTGTTGTTCTCCTTCTGCAGAAAGGTCTCTACCGCTTCATGCATGTCCACCTAAAAATTGTGGATCCCATGGGTTGGGACAATTGTCCCAGTAAGAGATATAACTCTTCGCTGACTATATTATTATCACAATTAAGAAGTATAAAATTGAGCAGAGGTTCTTTTTATATTAACGTGCATGATTAATCACTGTTATAAGAAGAACAGAGTAATCATTTCTCTTAGAATAATGCATCTATCTATGGTCGAACAATAAATCATATATTCACTATACAAGGGAATATAAAGAAATATGAATAACATCTATTCAACTAAGATGTATAAAAAGAAGTGTACATCAACCAATGTCTTTTCATATTTGATCCTTCAGCAAATACACTACACGGTTGATTACATATTACAATCACACTTATGCCCTGAGGAGATGAAGTATACCATTCATGCTCCAACCGACCACTAGTAAGTCAAAATCGATACCATACAAGGTCAATGGAAGAGCCGGCTGTCAAGACCTCACATGTCTCGGTCAGTATGAGACCACTTAGATTTAGTAGGACATCTTGTGTCATCTACTGGTAGGACATATCATGTCATCTGCAAATATCATGCCAGGGTATAGCGACATCTTCTCTATAGAGTTACTGCCATAGCATGTACTCTCTTCATGATAAGACCACATAGCTTTCCTGGATTATAAAGATAAGGAAGATTAAACATCAATTGCTCTCTTGGTTGGGAGATTTTATACTTCGATCCTATTACCACACAGAAATGAAGAAGGATTTACACATCAATTTCTTATTTAGTCGAGAGATTTACATCATATTATGATAAATAAGGAAGGTGTGACATCAATTCTCCATTGGGACGTTTGGATATACTTCGTCCTTCACCCCCGCATATTCAAAAATATGCTCTCCAAGTTAAACTCGTTTCACCGTCAGCAATTTCTGACACTGAATGGATCTATGGTCAGGGCACTACATTATGAGATTTAACTTTATTAATTAGGTACATTAAAATATTCTTTAAGCATCAACCAAGTTTCAAACATGAATTATAGCAGATACTATAAAGAAAGGTGTAGTACTTTTAAGATCTTTGGAACACTTTGAATGTATAACACTCAGGATCTCAGTCCCTTATCACAATACTAGGAATTCTCATCCTTTTACATCATCATCATCATCATGATTACTGGATCTGGGTATTCAAACCCTTAGATCATCACTTACCATTGTTACCTTTGTAACATGTAACTATTACCTCTAGGTCCTCAGACCAAGGTATTCAACACATTTGTTGTACAAATATTTCATGTAGCTCACATGGTACATTAAATATCTTGTCACCTCTCACTAGGCAACAATTATCTTTTAAGATATCAAACTGTATAATCATTATACTTGTTGTACAAATATTTAACATGGCTCACAAGGCTCATTTAAATCTATACCATATAGAACATCATAGCTCATACCTGGCTATCTTCATCATCTCGTGATTCTTAAATAGTTTGCATTTCATGATAAAAACTCTAACAACGTATGACATCACTATGAAATTCAAGAAAAGCACATCCTTCCCAGTATTAGGGTTAGGATTGCTTATTTCAACCAAATAGGATTTCAAATTCACATCATCACTATGTAATATATGAGAAATGCATCCTTCCCATTATTAGGGCTAGAATTTCTCAATTTAATCAATTAGGTTTTCAAGTGCATAACATCACCCTTCATTTAAGATTTACCTTTAATAATCACTTAGAGTTTCAAAGTCACATAATAAAAGGTTAACCCTAATTCATACTTCTTTCATACCAGGAATATCATTATATACTCATTATATGAGTATCATTTGAATCTTAGATTATCTTTCTTCCCCTACTAGGGTATCGAGAGCACTTAGTTACAACTATCCCATTGCATTAATTTATTGCACCTTAATGTTGCATTGAGTTACAACTCACCATATACATCACTCAACCAGACACATTTGTTTGAGGTATTCCCACCATATCGGGCATCAAGATACATGTATGCCACCATATTATACCTAAGATGCACCCTTATCATCATGTCGGGCATCTATATGGGGTATGTGGTATAACCACATCACCATATTGATTTTAGGGTATATCCCCTACTTCCATATCGTGTACCCATGTTAGGTTAGTTATCACTTAGGTTTTATCATTCCCAAGTTGACTCCATGTCGTGTAAGAGATATATACTTGTCCTCATATCGGGTATAAGTTGAATGATTGGTGCCATATCGGGCACAAAGTGTGCACCATGTTGGGCATAGGGTATATGTCTCATCATAGTATTGTTCAAGTAGTGCATGCATAATACCATCTCGGGTTTCTATGTTGGATTCTATATCAGGTTTCCATGTTGGTTGACATATCGGGTTACCATATCGAGTAGACCCTCATACTCATATTCTTTCATTCCTTTAATGGAATCAGTTCCAAAGATAATCTAGATCTCTAGTTGAGTGGCTTCAAAACAACCCATCACAAACCGATAGAGGTGTGTCAGGTTTCATGCCATCGCCTAGGGTTTCAACACTATATCAATTAAACTGTGCTCTTGACAACATATCGTCCATGAGGTATGGACTTGACTTCCTATCGTGCACAAGGTACATGTAGGTATTACTCTTATTGTTCATAGGGTATCACTCTTCTCATTCATGTGGTATCACTCACCACTGTATCGAGTTACACTTCATCTTGGATTTCATATCGAGCTTCTCATCACCATCTAGGGTTTCAACCCATATCGGGTTAGAGTATAATCCTAACACCATATCATGTAGGAGGTAAATACTTGACCCTATATCATGCTTATCGTATGTATATGCTTCACTCATATCGCCCATGAGGTATACACTCATCACCATATCATGTGTATGATATGCTCACCTCAACATATTAGGTTACTGATGCTCTAGGGTTTTGCTATATCAGGTTGGAGTTCATGCTTGGCTCCCTATCATGCATAGGGTGCATGAATGGTTTTCATATTGTGCACATAGTATTTTCTTAGAAACATATTGTGCATGAATTATGCACTTCATCATCATATCGTGTAAGAGGTCCCTACTCATTACCATATCATGTTAAGGGTGTATTCATTCCATCATATCGAGTTAGAGGTACTTCAACCCATATCAGGTTGGACCTTGATGATGTCATCATCATCAACCTCTAGATTTCTATTCTTACTGTTCGAGGTCATGAACAACATATTTAAGGTACTTTTGGAACTCAAAGGATCATCAATTTATCAAAATTCGAAATTGAAAGTAGATCAACAAGCTCAACAATATTGAAGGTGAATAATAACATAGTTGGGTTCAAGTTATATAACCCACCTTATGAACAACTTCAAAGCTCCAAGATCCAAAGATACATGTTCCTAAGGTTGATGATGAGCTTATCTAAGGTCCAAGGCTCGTTCACCACTCATCCATATACAAGAAATCACCATAGTTAAGAACTTGGTGAAGAAGAAAAGAAATGAATATCTATAATCCAAAATCATACTTCAACCAAGGTTGAAGATGACCATGGTCTTACCTTAAGCTTGGTGCTCGAGCTTCCCCTGATCCTTGAGCTACTTTGAATGATATATAAGAGGGTATGCATGATATCTCTAAGAAAGGGAGTTGTGGGGTTCGTAAACTTCTAATAGTAGGTGAAAGGTGATGTATATATACTTGAGGTTCATGAAAGAGGTTGTATAAGAGGTGTCTTCACCATATGCCACTAGGTGACATGTGGCCATTCGTGGTTGACACATGTCCATGCATGCACATATATCTTGACATGAAAAAGTCTAGAGGATAATCTAGAGATGATATTTTGGCCATTCCTTATCTTATTGGATAAGATATCTCATCTTTATCTCATAAATAAAGCAAATCGATACAGTTTTTGCAAGGAACATCTAACCCATCATGGATTACCTCCCTGAGGTGATTAGGTCGTCATGGCCTTTTCCAAGAGTCCACAAACCGATAGGAACTCCCTCTATGGCCCCTTGGTCGATAGGGACTCCCATTCTAAGTCTACAACTCAATATCATCTGTGAGGGTGATGGTTAGCAAATCAGGTGGGGACGGATATTTAAGAAAGGCCGAGGATGAAGAGGATGCAAGGGAACCCCTAGCTGGGTTTTGGGGTAAGAAGCATGGAAGATGGCTCTGATGCGTAGCTCTATAGTGATAATGAGAGAGGGGTTTTAGGATGCTTGTGTTATGGCTTGATTTTAGGGTACAGTGATGGTTGATCGTGAATGATCTTATGTAATGTGATGATATTTTTTCTTTCTTGAGGGGCAAGATGAATAAGATGGACCTCTAATTATTTAAAAATATATATATATATATAGATCATACAAAGATTTCAACTATACAACTTCCATGGTCTTTTCATCTCTAAGAGTACCATTACTGAAATATGATTCAATGATGGCATCTCCTTCTTTATCTCTCCTAAAAATGATACATAGAGGGAGTAGGGACACACTAAAGGTGGTAATTTGCATATCAACCCTACATTTTGAGTAAATTACAATTTGTACCAAAATTGGTACACAAAGCACTAACATTGTTCAAACAAGCTTAATACTTGGAATTTAGGCTTTCCACAAGACACCACTTAGAATCATTCTCTATATTATGATATTAAAACACTTAGGACACATTCAACATGTGACATATTGCAATGTAACCCCTCATCTTGGGTAAATTACACTTTTCACTCAGACTACCATATAATGCACAAATAGTTTGCAATTAAGCTCATACTTGAAAATAAACTTCACAAAGAGTCTTAATTACTTTTCAAAAGATTAGAAAAAGTTTTTAAATAACTTGATTAAGAAAAAATTCTAGGGTTAAGTCATAACCCAGTTCAGGGATGTTACAATTATAAACCCCTAACAAGGATTTCATCCCCGAAATCCCAGGTGAAGGAAGACAATTGTTATTCATGAATAATTCCATCAAGTCTCCACATAACATATCATTGTTATGAAGATGATATAGACTCCATGCACGATATAAACTCCATGCATGCACACATCTATATCTTTCCATGAAAAAGTCTTGAGGATAAGATAGAGACAATATCTCGGCCATCCTTTATCTTCTTGGATAAGTTTCCTCATATTTATCTCATCAACAAGGCAACCCGATACACTTTATGCAAGGGGCTTTGCAACCCATCATGGACCACCTCCTTGAGGTGATCTTCCTATCATGGAATTTTCCAAGGCTCAACAAACCTATAGGAGACCTCTATCATGGCTCCATGGCTGATAGGACTCCTATGTCAAGCCTACAACCTGATACATCACATGTAAGGCTTCTCCTTCGACTCTTTCCTTGGTCTTTCCATCACTAAGAGTGTCATCACTCAAAGGTGATTCAACATAGTGTCTCCTTCTTTATCTTTCCTATAAAAGATACGTAGAGGGATTAGGGACACTCTAGAGGTGGTAATTTGCATTTCAACCCCATCTTGTTAGGTAAATTACAAATTGTACCAAAGTTGGTGCACAAAGTACTAGCATTGTTCAAACAGATTATAACTTGGGATTTAGGCTTTCCACAAGCCACCACTTGGCATCATACTCTCTCTTATGATATTCAACATGTGACATATTGCAATGTAACCCCTCATCTTGGGTAAATTGCACATTTCACTCAAACTATCAAATAATGCACAAATAGTTTGCCAATAAGCTCAAACTTGACAATAAACTTCACAAGAAGCCTTAATCACTTTTCAAAAGATTAGAATCAGTTTGTAAGTAAATTACTTAAGAAAACTTCTAGGGTTAAGCCATAACCCAGGTTAGGGGTATTAGACACAGGACTAATCAAAGGAAGCTCAATAACAACTACTTTCTCATACTTAATAGATACAATCATGAAATGACATATCAGAATGACATAATTTCATCTAACCTATCTTAATTCATGGATCAATTACTATCTCAATCTGATTCATTGCATAGAATCCCATTGTTGCCTATTTCCAATGTCGTGCTCTATCATTTGGTGCAGATGGACCTGTTTGGGATGCATGTCCACATCCTCGTGTGCTACTGCTAAACCATTACCCTTGAGAGTCTTGTTGACTCTGCCTCAGTGGTTGGGTGTTTCCCTTCTTTCTATTTGGACAAAAGTATCTAATATGCCCAACCTGTCTACATTTATGACATTTCTTATATGCACTTCCAGGTCTTGCCAGCCTTATTACCGATGTAGAAGATAAATCAAGAGTCCTAACTGGTCCTTTGCCTTCTCTTGGTAGCCACTGCCTTGGTGCATTAGACATTTGTTGCATTGGTGGCACCAAAAACTTCCCCTTTTTAAAACTACTAGGCATCTGTTCCTGAGTTCAGACATAGCTTTTCTTAATTTCTACCTCATGATCCCTTACTGGACAGTCATTTATAAAATGTCTTGTTTGCCTATACTTGTAACAAACTTTGATTTTATGTCGCGTTCTCAACCTTTCGACATTCTCTTCTGTTCCAACATAACTATGTTGATAAAAATCCTACTAGAGCCCAAAATTTCATCGTTGGGGACTGGTAATCTAGGTTGTGTTGCTAGTATCTAGTCCTTTATATGTACTAATGTTGTCATAACTAGTCCAGTAAGAACATTAACAGAAGGGTTCTCTATCATGGTTGGATCAACCTGGGGATTCTCAGGTAGTCGTTCTTCTCTCTCCAGATCCCTTGCACCGTTCCTTAGTGCAATAGCATTGCTTTCAGCAATGTGTTCCTCGTGTTCTCTAGACATCCTTAAGCTTTACTCTATCTTCTACATAAGAAGGAGTCACTATAAGACATACAGGAGGACACTAGAACAGACTCAACACCTTAGTCCTATGTCTCTGTAGACTCAGCAAACCTTAAGCTCTGATACCAAAACTTTGTGACAACCCGAAACAAATCAAGCCATCACCATTAAATAATTGCAGAATTACCATAGACAGCGGATTAAAAAAAGTCACTAAGAATTAAAACCACTTTACAAGGAGATCCATTACCAAGAAACTCTTACTGAGAGATCCAAAACTTATATATATCACGGTTCGCATAGTACATACATTGTTTCATCTCATCTCGAGGACAACATATAACAGTTGCTTTGTCAAAACATATACTAAAGCAACATAAAACCTTGAGGCATACAAGACAAAATCTTAGATTGTTCATGAAATCATTACGTACCGACTCCAAGGACCTGAGAATACAGAGATGATACATATGACTTCTATCTACAAGACATGATAGACAGTACACTCAACCTGAGCTGTCATTGTTGTCCCAGCTGTTGTTCTCCTTCTGTAAAAAGGTCTCTACCGCTTCGTGCACATCCACCTAAAAATTGTGGATCCCACGGGGTGAGACAATTGTCCCAGTGAGAGATATAACTCTCAGCTTACTATATTATTATCCCAGTTAAGCAGTATAAAACTAAGCAGAGGTTCTTTTTATATTAATGTGTAGGATTAATCATTGTTACAAGCAGAACAGAGTAATCATTTCTCTTAAAATAATGCATCTATCTATGGTCGAACAATAAATCATCTATTCACTAAACAAGGGAATATAAAGAAATATGAATAACATCTACTCAACTAAGATGTATAAAAATAAGTGTACATCAACCAATGTCTTTCCGTATGTGATCCTTAAGCAAATACGCTACATGGCTAATTACATATTACAATCACAATTATGCCCCGAGGAGATGAAGTATACCGTTCATGCTCCAACCGACCACTAGTAAGTCAAAATTAGTACCATACAAGGTCAATGGCAGAGTCGGATTTCAAGGCCTCACCTATCTCTGTCAGTACAAGACCACTTAGATTTAGCAAGACATCTCATGTCATCTGCTGGTAGGACATCTCGTGTCATCTGCAAATAGCATATCGGGATATAGAGGCATCTTTTCTATAGAGTTACTGTCGTAGCAAGTACTCTCTTCAGGAGAAGACCAAATAGCTTTCCTGAATTATAAGGATAAGGAAGATTAAAGATCAATTCCTCTCCTGGTCGGGAGATTTTATACATCAATCATGATACCACACAGAAATGAAGAAGAATTTACACATCAATTTCTTATTTGGTCGTGAGATTTACATCATACCGTGATAAATAAGGAAGGTGTGACATCAATTCTCCATTAGGACGTTTGGATATACTTCATCCTTCACCCCCGCATATTCAAAAATATGCTCTCTGAGTCAAACTCATTTCACCATCAGCAATTTTTGACACTGAATGGATATATGGTCAGGGCACTACATTATGAGATTTAACTTAATTAATTAGGTACATTGTAATATTCTTTTAGCATCAACCAAGTTTCAAACATGAATTATAACAGATGCTATAAAGAAAGGTGTAGTACTTTTAAGATCTTTGGAACACTTTGAATGTATTACACTCAGGATCTCAGTCCCTTATCACAATACTGGGAATTCTCATCCTTTCACATCATCATCATCACGATTACAAGATATGGGTATTCAAACCCTTAGATCATCACTTAGCATTGTTACCTCTATAACAGGTAACTATTACCTCTAGGTCCTTAGACCAAGATATTCAACACATTTGTTGTACAAATATTTCACATATCTCACATGGTTCATTAAATATCTTGTCACCTCTCACTAGGCAACAATTATCTTTTAAGATATCAAACTGTATAATCATTATACTTGTTGTACATATATTTAACATGGCTCACAAGGCTCATTTAAATCTGTACCATATAGAACATCATAGCTCATACCTGGCTATGTTCATCATATTGTAATTCTTAAATAGTTTGCATTTCTTGATAAAAACTCTAACAACATATGACATCACTATGCAATTCAAGAGAAGTGCATCCTTCCCATTATTAGGGTTAGGATTGCTTATTTCAACCAAATAGGATTTCAAATTCACATCATCACTATGTGATATATGAGAAATGCATCCTTCCCATTATTAGGGTTAGAATTTCTCAATTTAATCAATTAGGTTTTCAAGTGCATAACATCACCCTTATTTAAGATTTACCTTTAATAATCACTTAGAGTTTCTGTGACACCCTGCCATCACACAGACAGCAAGGTGACACGTGAAAATGCACAGAACTTCCATAAACCACATATTACCAAAAACACGGGTTAATTAAAACCGTTTGCGGAAAGACATAAAAGAAAGCTTATTACATCCAAATCCTACAACGAAACATGTTATATAAACATACATAAGCCTTGATATAAGTTCACAGCTTATAGAAACCAGCTGGCTTTCTAGCACATGAGTTCATCACCTATTTTTATGTACATAACAAGCCACATAAGGCCAACAGTAAGATGAACAAGAGTACAACAGCTATACATCGTGAAACATCGTCAAAACATCCCCAAGGACCTGAGAGTACAGGGATGACTCTAGGACTCTACTAAAAAACACCATAACATGTAGCATGTCCATCTCTTTCCTTCTACTGCTCCTCTTCTTGCTGCTCAGCCACAAACTCGTGACCACCACGTCTAGCACGATCACCTAAAAAGGTTGTAAACCAGCGGGGTGAGACACACAGTCCCAGCAAGAAACATAACTCCCCGATGAAACTATAAAACTCCAGAAAGCTTAAAGCAAGTAAAGCAGATAACTGATATAAGTAGATTATATGAGTGGCATACTGAGCAGAACCTACTATATCATCCATCTTACAAAGATTATGGGAGGCATATAACCTGATTTTCTTTATGGAACATGATTGACAAGATAAGATTTATAAGATCTTATCACAAAACATAAGGAACGTATAAGTAAATGCAAGGTATAACAAGATCAACTACTCAAGCAAGGTCTCAACCAATGTTCTGTATTTGTACTAAGAAATAAACTCTATTCGGCTGAATTACATATTATTATTATTATTCCATGAGGAAGTGAGTCGTACCACTCAAATCCAACCGACGGCTATGAAACCCAAAGCCGGTGCAATACAAGGTCAATGGAAGAGCCGAACTCCATGACCTATCCACCTCGTGGTCAGTGCATGAGAACCAAAGAGGGATTGCAGTCACATGCTTTAAGTGGCCTCAGCCACAGGGTCAGCTCCGCAAGCTACCCATAACTCTAGCCCACCTTGGTACAGGTCTCGGAACCTATTCACCATGCTCTGAGCCATGAACGCATTCATGCTTTTTCACATATCTTGAGCCATGGGCCTGTTCACCATGCTCCATATATCCTGAGTCTGCAACCGCAGTTGCACTCAAATCCTCCTATTTTTTGCTAGGAGAAACCCCGCATATTCAACAATATATGCTCCGGGTTAACCCGTAGGAGAACCCATTTCACCATCACCAGCTACTGACGATGATGGATTTATGGCCAAGGCAAACTACATGATATGTTCCACTGTAATTAATTAGTATATTTTAAGTGGATTGTTGAAGCGACCAAGTTGTAAAACATACAAGCAGTGAGTTATATTATTACTGTCATCATCACATTGTCCTGGGATCTGAATCCCTTATTACAGAAAACCACTTCCTCTTAAGGCATCATCACCATCTTACATCACCACTTGGGATAAGAATCCCTATCTCATCAACAAGAGGATAACACCTCTCTAGGCACTCAGCCTTTATCAGGTCCTCAGACCTATCTTACTGCACTAATGATACATATATATATATCTCATCAATAAGAGTTATCATCATGATGTAGTGTCATTCAAACACATGTGCCTCATAGCTCTTACATGGATATGAATTCATCTTGTAACATGCATGGTTAGTATAAAAGATATATCTTTAAAATCACAAGGCATACAGCTCCACTATTTATCATGTGATCAGGTTCTATTATATCAATCACATTACTTATTATCAAAATGTGGGCATCTCTTTATGCTTTCATATACATAAACTATCATCATACTATCTTTATTTGACATTACTTTTAAGCATCCAACAAGTCATTGGTTTACAAACCATTATCCATTTTGCATTATCAACAAATATGTGACTATAAGATAAAGAACCATAAACAAGGCTTTTCGGGTTAGACATATCCCTCACCAAAGATGGTATCGGGCAAGGTCATACCCTCACCAAAAGATAAACGGCTAGGGTTTCAAACCCTAAAGCACATGTTACCATGACGGCCAACCAAACTACACTCTAATGTGCACTAGAGAGAAGCTAGCACAGAGGTGTGTCGTGCAGCTAGAACTAGAGGAGTGTGTGTCGTTCATAAGGGACAACCTCCATCGATCAAGGAACTCTATCGCTGAAAACATCAAACCATATCGTCCATGAGCATGGTAGCATCATATCGGCCAAGACCAAACTCAAGGCAAGGGGGGTTATCGGGCAACCTCTCCCCAGAGGGTATCGTGCAGAGCACTAGGTCTAAGGTGTATTGCCCAAGCTCACTACCTAGGTCAAGAGGGCCATATCGAGCACCAAGTCAACAACACAACTTGATGTATCGGCCAAGGGTTAAACCCTAGACAAAGAGGTGTCGGACAACACTACTAAAGAGAATGTCGTGCAAAGCATGAAGCATAGCCCAATAGGGTCATCATCAACCTCAAGATCACCATCTTCACAACCCTTAAAAGATCAAAGGAATTGGCTCACCTATCAACAACTAAGAGAGAGGGGTTTTACACAATCCTTTATCACAAATCAGGCATCAAGATGGATCACCACCACATCTAGGTCAACATTCCACCTAGGCTCACCTATCAAATCCATGGTGAGAGAAGGGTGTTGCTTAAGCATCTAGAGTATAGACTCACCTCAACAACAAAGAGAGAGGGGTGTTGTCTATAACACTAGGCCTCAAACTCACTTCTCATGACCAAGGAGAGAAAGGGGTATTGCCATCAAAGGAAACCCTCAACTATGGGTCCGACCAACTAGATCCAAAGGTACATCCACATCATATCCAAAAGAGCAAACAAGATCATATATCAACAAGATCAAAGGGTATAATTAAGCAAGAAGTATATTCAACAAGTTGCATGGCCGAATATGATCATACATGAACATACAATAAAAAGGGAAGGTAGTATAGTTAGGGTTAGAAGTTATGTAACCTACCTTAAGCAAGCTCCAAAGCTCCAAGCTCTAAGCTTCTAGCTCCAAAGCACACCACTTTCGGCCACCTCAAGAAAAGGAACAAAGATCATAACCACTATGGCAGAAGAGTAGGCAAGATGGAGAAGAAGATGTTGAGGAGAGAGGGAAGATGCTTACCAAGGAAGCAAGGTCCACCTAGGGTTCGGCCACCAAGCTAGAGGAAGAAGAAGAGATCTCCACCAAGGGGGATCGGCCACCAAGCACCAAAGAAAGGTGTGTCGTGCACCAAAGAAGAGAAGAGCAACAAAGAGCTAAAAGGGATCCTAAGGAAGTTAAAGGGAAGATATATATAGAAAAGTATCAAAGGTGAACCAAGGCAAGGTGTCATCTTACTTAGGGACACTTTTCCAACGTCTTGCCACCTTGCAAACCACATGCAACATGTTATGCCACCACTCATCAAGAGATTAGCCACATGTCCAAGGTATGGTGACACAACCAAAGCAAGGAGGTCAAAGGGGTCAAAGGACGACACACACACCACCACCTTGGCCGACACACCCATGGGAGACACCCCCCATGGTCGACACAAGGTGCTCCTACCCGATACAAAGCTCATCAAGGTAAGGCAAGGCCCAAACAAGGTGAAACAAAGCCCAACAGAGCTCTACAAGGCCCAAGGCAACTCAAGAAATGAGCCCAACCCTTCCTCTCAACTCTAGAGGAAGCAAAGAGAGAGAAGATAATCTCTTAAGGTGACAAACTTGCTCATCAACCTTAAACTTAGGTTATTTTGCAAGTAGCACCTCCAACCCTCAACAAAGCACAAGCAAACCCTAATCGCCACTAAAGGTGATTAGCAAGCAACTAAGCACAAGGTTTAGGCAAAGCAAATAGGATAAGCCCAAAATGAAGGTCAGGGTCCTTACAGTTTCAAAGTCACATAATAAAAGGTCAACCCTAATTCATACTTCTTTCATAACAGGATTATCATTATGTACTCATTATATGAGTATCATTCGAATCTTAGATTCTCTTTCTTCCCCTACTAGGGTATTGAGAGCACTTAGTTACAACTATCCCATTGCATTAATTTATTATACCTTAATGTTGCATTGAGTTGCAACTCACCATATACATCACTCAAACAGACATGTTGGTTTCAGGTATTCCCACCATATTAGGCATCAAGATACATGTATGCCACCATATTATACCTAAGATGCATCCTTATCATCATGTCGGGCATCTATATCGGGTATGTGGTATAACCACATCACCATATACATGTCGGGCATAGGGTATATGCCTCATCATAATATTGTTCAAGTAGTACATGCATAATACCATCTTGGGTTTCTATGTTGGATTCTATATCGAGTTTCCATGTTGGTTGACATATCGGGTTACCATATCAGGTAGACCCTTATACTCATATTCATTCATTCCTTCAATGGAATCAGTCCCAAAGATAAGCTAGATCTCTAGTTGAGTGGTTTCAAAATAACACATCACAAACCGATAGAGGTGTGTTGGTTTTCATGCCATCACCTAGGGTTTCAACACTATATCAATTAAAGTGTTCTTTTGACAACATTTCGTCCATGAAGTATGGACTTGACTTCCTATCATGCATAAGGTATATGTAGGTATTACTCTTATCATTCATAGGGTATAACTCATCTCATTCATGTGGTATCACTCACCACTATATCGAGTTACACTTCATCTTGGATTTCATATCGAGTTTCTCATCACCATCTAGGGTTTCAACCCATATCGGGTTAGAGTATAGTCCTAACACCATATCGTGTAGGAGGTAAATACTTGACCCTATATCATGCTTATGGTATGTATATGCTTCACTCATATCACTCATGAGGTATACAGTCCTCACCATATCATGTGTATGATATGCTCACCTCAACATATTGGGTTACTTATGCTCTAGGGTTTTGTTATATCGGGTTGGAGTTCATGCTATGCTCCCTATCGTGCATAGGGTTCATGACTTGTTTTCATATCGTGCACATATTATTTGCTTAGCAACATATCGTGCATGAAATATGCATTGTTGGTATATATATGCCCATAGAGCCATCCCAAGCGATTGCATGGAGTCAGATATTAATTAATCAATTAATGTGATTATTTGGTTAATTAATGAATTCTAGAATATTCTAATTAATCCACGAGCATTTTAATTAACACAACGTTTCTGTTTACCGATGGGTTTAGGAAACCCTACTTCCCTTCATATCCTATTTAAAGGAGGATTGATGGCCGATATCTATATAAGATATCGAGAGACACTTTTAGTTTACGCTCACGCACGTAAACCCTAGCCGTCACCATCATTAGGAGAGGAAGGAGAGCAACACGCCGCTAGCACGTCACCGCACAGACACGACTCCTTCCCGCCAGCTTAGGAAGTGCGACGTGGAGTTCTAGTCCATCTGCGTGGATGAAGTAGAGATGCAGACGCTGAGACGCCTGCGTTCAGTGGACACGATGACCATCCGTGTGCGTTACGAGCAGTGCACATCATCGCATAGGAGCGCCGCCGGATCTTCCTGTGACAGCAAACGGGAGAGAAGTTTCGTCTGTGTATGTCAACATCACTGCACTGTCGTGCAGCGGGACGTCGTCGGACTTGCTCCGCGATAAGGTATATCCCGCAAACACTCCTTCCAAATATGTTGTTGTCGACGAGATCCTATTTCGGGTTGCGTGGATTTTATTGCTTCCGCCGCGCATGTTTTCTCCACAAAACCCAACAGTGGTATCAGAGCAGCGTCGATCTACGGTGTATTTGGATTCGTTTCGATATGATCAAATCACTGTATACTGTTTTTATGTTGCATACGATGCGAATTAAACCTGCTAATGTGCAAATCTAAACCTAATTCCACATACGCCACGGGCTTCTATTTTTGATGTTTTGGACGGGGTTGACTATGAAAAATATTGATTTTCCTAAGTGTACGGAAGTAAAATTCTGTAGACCTTTCAGGGGCTCTGCCCCTGATATCCCCGCACAGGGGCGCTGCCCCTGTGTACCCCGCATAGTCTGCATGGGAGTCAAAAAAATACTTAATGGGGAATGTCCCGCATTAAAAGTATTGCAATTTTAATATGTATATACGTATATGTAGATATACCTATGGTAGAATACACGTCGCCTTTAAAATCTATTTTATGTGGTGAATGCATCCACGGTTATAGCCTAGTATCTCTTTTTGTGAATGTTATGAATGAATGTGAATGTCGATCTTGTGGATATGTTTGTTTGTGAATTCTATGGATGTATAATGGTTACATATGGATCCTTTGTATAAAGTATTCAGCTTGCATGCTGGGCCTCATCTCTTATTTCAAAGTGTAATTAATTCTTTCCTTTTATATTTGTACTCATATGATGTAATAGAGATAGGATTAGTTTTAGTTTTGTAAACTTGATGTAAGGAGGCCACTTGAAGATCCAACTCCAAGGAGTGTCCATGGAGAAGCACCATGAAGATCTAATTCCAAGAAGCAACCTGAAGATCCAACTCCAAGGAGCGTCCATGGAGAAGCAACAAGAAGATCCAATTCTAAGAAGCAACTTGAAGTTCCAACCTCACGAAGCATCCATGAAGTTGTTCATTGTAATGTTGATCATTACATGGTTACAGGTTGATTCACAGGTGTTGCATGAGATGCATAAGACCATAGGTGGACCGTAATCCTTTGTTGCTCCAAAGGATTACAATAGTATGACCATAACCGATGTATTTGTGTTTATGATTGCATGTCTATCATTTGTGGTTTTGGATATAGTAGTATATGATACGTACTATAAGTATGTGGTGTTTGGATATGTATATGTATTAATAAAACCCCTCAATTAATAATATTAAGTTTTAGTTGCCTTCCATAAAGCAACACACATGAAAATCTTGATCGACAATGTGTGGGCACGCCTCCGCGTGGTACACTGTCTATCTCATGGAAGTGTGATTGTGGGTGTGTGGGTCTTCCTCCGCAGGGTGCACACTCATCATGTTGGCTTATGGGTTGGACTTAACTAGCGAACCTTGATAGGATCAAGTACCTAGAGGCACACAGATGCATCATGGCAAGGATTTGTGCATGATCATCTATCCAAGAGTTGCATATGATGCAATTGGCAAAAGTTGCCTACCTTAGTATTTGGTCTTTGACGTCGGCGTTGGCTGGGCATTGATCCAATTATTTTGGATCTTGGCTCACTAGAAGGTTGTGTGTTGCAATCTTCCGAGTTGATAGTGAGGGCTATCAATTTGAATAAAAATAGTGGGAGCGTAATTAATTAAAGGCCTAATTAATCTCGTTTATCAAATCTTTACAAGTCCAAATGTTTTGGATTAAATGCAAAATTTTCTTTTGTAGCAATCAAATGGCAAACAACACTCACACGTTCTCATTGTGATCGGTCCTTGAGAAGGACAAACTTACCGGAACCAACTTTCAAAACATGAGCCAATGGTATATATGAGAAGGACAAACTTACCGGACAAACTTACCGGAACCAACTTTCAAAACATGAGAAGGACTTGTTTTCATATCGTGCACATATTATTTGCTTAGCAACATATCGTGCATGAAATATGCACTGTTGGTATATATATGCCCATAGAGCCATCCCAAGCGATTGTATGGAGTCGGATATTAATTAATAAATTAATGTGATTATTTGGTTAATTAATGAATTCTAGAATATTCTAATTAATCCACGAGAGTTTTAATTAATGCAACGTTTCTGTTTACCGATGGGTTTAGGAAACCCTACTTCCCTTCGTATCCTATTTAAAGGAGGATTGACGGCCGATATCTATATAAGATATCGAGAGACGCTTTTAGTTTACGCTCACACACGTAAACCCTAGCTGTCACCGTCCTTAGGAGAGGAAGGAGAGAAACGCGCTGCTAGCATGTCGCCGCATAAACACGACTCCTTCCTGCCGGCTTAGGAAGCGTGACGTGGAGTTCCAGTCCATCCGTGCGGATGAAGTAGAGACGCAGACGCTGAGACGTCTACGTTCGGTGGACACGATGACCATCCATGCGCGTTACGAGCGGCGCACACCAGGAGCACCGCCGGATCTTCCTGCGACAGCAAACGAGAGAGAAGTTATGTCCGTGTAGGTCCGCAGCGTTGCACCGTCGTGCAGCGGGACATCGCCGGACTTGCTCTGCGATAAGGTATATCCTGCAAACACTCCTTCCAAATATGTTGTTGTCAACGAGATCATGTTTCGGGTTGCATGGATTTTATTGCTTCCGCCGTGCATGTTTTCTCCACAAAACCCAATATGCACTTCATCGTCATATCGTGTAAGAGGTACCTACTCATTACCATATCGTGTTAAGGGTGTATTCATTCCATCATATCAAGTTAGAAGTACTTCAACACATATCGAGTTGGACCTTGATGATGTCATCATCATCAACCTCTAGATTTCTATTCTTACTGTTCTAGGTCATGAAAAATAGTTTTAAGGTACTTTTAGAACTCAAAGGATCATCAATTTATCAAAGGAATTTGAATTTGAAAGTAGATCAACAAGCTCAACAGTATTGAAGGTTAATAATAACATAGTTGGGTTCAAGTTATATAACCCACCTTATGAACTACTTCAAAGCTCCAAGCTCCAAACTTCACGCTCCTAAGGTTGAAGATGATCTTATCCAAGGTCCAAGGCTCGTTCACCACTCCTCCATATACAAGAAATCACCATAGTTAAGAACTTGGTTAAGAAGAAAAGAGAGGAATATCTATAACCCAAAATCATACTTCAACCAAGGTTGAAGATGACCATGGCCTTACCTTAAGCTTTATGTTCGATCTTCCCTTGCTCCTTGAGCTAATTTGCATGATATCTAAGAGGGTATGCACGATATCTCCAAGAAAGGGAGTTGTGGGGTTCGTAAACTTCCATTAGTAGGTGAAAGGTGATGTATATATACTTGGGGTTCATGAAAGAGGTTGTATAAGAGGTGTCTTCACCATATGCCACTAGGTGACACGTGGCCATGAATGGTTGACACATGTCCATGCATGCACACATATAGATCTTGACATTCATAAGTCTAGAGGATAATCTAGAGATGATATTTCGTCCATTCCTTATCTTTTTGGATAAGATATCTCATCTTTATCTCATAAATAAAGCAAACTGATACACTTTTTACAAGGAACATCTAACCCATCATGGATTACCTACCTGAGATTCTTAGGTCGTCATGGCCTTTGCCAAGAGTCCACAAACTGATAGGAGACTCTCTCTATGGCCCCTTGGCCAATAGGGACTCCCATTCTAAGTCTACAACTCGATATAGCTCATACAAAGATTTCAACTATACAACTTCCATGGTCTTTTCATCACTAAGAGTACCATTACTCAAAGATGGCTCAATCATGGTGTCTCCTTCTTTATCTCTCCTATAAATGATACATAGAGGGAGTAGGGACACACTAAAGGTGGTAATTTGCATATCAACCCTACATTTTGGGTAAATTACAATTTGTACCAAAATTAGTACACAAAGCACTAGCATTGTTCAAACAAGCTTAATACTTGGAATCTAGGCTTTCCACAAGCCACCACTTAGAATAATTATCTCTCTTATGATATTAAAACACTTAGGACACATTCTACATGTGACATATTGCAATGTAACCGCTCATCTTGGGTAAATTGCACTTTTCACTCAGACTACCATATAATGCACAAATAGTTTGCAATTAAGTTCATACTTGAAAATAAATATCACAAAGAGTCTGAATTACTTTTCAAAAGATTAGAACAAGTTTTTAAACAACTTACTTAAGCAAAACTTCTAGGGTTAAGCAATAACCCAGGTCAGGGATGTTACAACACTGGTCACAGATTGTAGGTTGAAGTTGTTGTCCAATTTTTCTAACTACTTGGGTACCAATGGTGTGTCTCTAGATACCGCTCATTGCTTATGATGTATAAGGTGGTTATGGACATTCACTGCTAATGTAATTTGGCATAGGATACACTTGGAATAGGAGTTTAGTCATAAATGATGTTTAACTTGATTAGTGAAAGTGTTTAGGTATTCAATTAAATATATGATGTTCAAAATTGATTGACTGGACTTTGAAATGACTGATTCAAGTTCTTAACCGACCGGTTGGAGTGTCAGATCAATTGGAATCAACATTGGTTTAGCAATGCCTGAACCAGGTCATGAACTGACCAGTTCACCTAGTGAACTGACCGGCTCATTGTCTCAACTGACTGGTTCATATGATGAACCACCTGGTTTAATGATAAATTCAATTAGATCAAGAATTGATGTTGATGTCATGATTCTGCATTAATCGTGCATTGATTACCAAGATGATTTGAAATAGGAAAACACATGAACTGACCGGTTCATGCATGAGTCGACCAGATGGGTTGTTGAACCGACCGGTTTGTTGTATGAAGTTTCCAAAAAAAATGTGAATTCGGTCCTTTAAACTCCTACACAGGCTGGAAACCCTGACTGTAACTCCCTCCCTAAGTACACGCATGCTCATAGAGGAAGCAACACCGAGTTATCCATAACTCGTGTACTCAAGGGGCCATTACATAAAATTGGCATTCATAACAACAATATAATCATTCACACAAACTTTAAATATAAGCATTCTCATCGTTGTTCTTACAAAAAGAAACATAAATATCATTACATGGAAAACTCATTCCCAAAGTCTTTACTCTAACTATGGAACATATAATTGGATCTATAAATCTGAGGATCATCTTATAGTTGGCACCCCAATAGATTGAGTCATGTTCTATCTTTGTGCTTGATTTTCTAGAATCTATTTTGCTTCTTCTCTCACCTGCGGACATCTCATCCCCAGCCATGTATTGAAAAAACAATTTTTAACGTAAGTGGCATGAGTATTCTAACATATACATTACTTGATGAAATAATATACTACAAAATATTATTAAACATTATATATTGAGAACTAAAAATAAAAACTTCACAAAATCTAAAACATAAATATCTCTTCTTACTTTAACTTAGTTCTTATCTTTTCACTTATCTTTCTCTAGAGACATGTACTCCGGTACCTGGGTCTCATGACCTTACTAAGGTGTCTGGGTCACATAACCTGCACTTTGAGCCTCGATTATGTCTCTGAATTAGCCTACACTCTAGTGCATGGGCCACATGACTTGCACAAAGGGCATGAGTCATGTCTCTCTTATCATAATCTCTTTCATTATACTTATAAAAGAGATTATGCACATTCTCTAAACTAAGGCATCTTTTATTTATGAATTTTATCTGACTGTGACCACCATTATACAATCAGTCATCCTCTGTTAACACTGAAGTGTCCTATACGGTGCTAAGCACCATGTGTTGGCACAACATGCCTTCTATTGACACTAAAGTTTCCTCTATGGTACAATGTACCCTCTATTGGTACCTAAGTACCTCTGAAATGGAGTAAACATTCCTCTGAATTGGCAACATATGTCTCTAAATTGGCCTGAGAATCTGTAAATGAGGACTTATCATATACTGTATTATGTGAAGGTTCTGAATTAATTATCGTAAGTCTAATACTTACTAAATTCAGAATATGGACTTATCTAAAACTGAATATTGAGTACCAAACATGTACTGAACTTTGAATCTAAATCTATATCTGAATATGAATAATCTCAATTACAAAATTGAAATTGGGTTTAAAACCCTTATCATATATCTTAATCAAATATCTGGCTATCCACATATTGAGTAATCTAGATCTGAATTAAAATTTGATATTTTTATTATCTGGATAAATCTTAAGTTGAAACCCTTGTTTGATCAAATGACATAATTAAATTTTGATATCAGATTTATGACATGTATGCCTAAAGTCTTAGGAAAATAATATGAAATGAATATAAGAATACTAAGTATATAGAAGTAACTTAAGTAGTAAATATCTAAAATATGATTTCTGACATGATAAATCATCTTCTTGAAAGTCTTATGAAGTCTTATCTTAACATGAATCTTAATGAATTCATCTGAGCTTAACTCTTAAATCTTAAAATATGAATCTTATAAAATCTTATCTTGCAAACTTAATCACAACTTAATGCATTCTACTCTTATAATCTTATCATGTACTTAATTCTTAGACCTTAATCATTCTAAGAAATATAAGTAACACTTAGTTCTTAGATATTAATCTATCTAAGAAATCTTAATAACATATTTCTACTTGAAATCTTAATGCATTCTTATCCCACATTATCATGTATGACTATCTTGGTTGCATATCTCATCTTGTAGTCTTATTCATCAATATATAATCATTACTAATAGTTCTTATGAAAATATGATCCTTTATTTTTCTCCTGAACCTGGTTCATGAATCTTTATCATTTTTATAAATCTAAACAACATGTCTCTTCTCGAGATATTAGACACATGTAAGGACATACCCATGAATGTATGAAAATCTTATTTGCATATCTTAACATAAAATCTTAGAACATTGGATCACATAAAGTATGAAGTCTTATGAAAATATGATGAGTTTGATAAATATGAATACTCATGGGCATGAACCATTTACATGTATTAGAGAGAATAAAATATTTTTCTTGGATTCCTCTACTCGGGTCTAAATCCTGAAAAGACACTTCATATAATTAAAACTCATCTGAATCATTTATTGTTACTAGTGAACGCACACGTGCACATGCACGTGACATATAAAATTTGTTGGAAATGTGCGGGGAGATGACTCGTCCGTGAAAGGATCCCTACGGTAAAAGATATTTGTGTTGGTTGTTTGAAAGTAGAAAATCAAGGAACTATTTCCGTGGGATGAAGAGAGAAATGCAGAATTAAAGATAATAAAAGTTAATAGGAGAGTGTGAGAATAAATATTTGTAGGAGCAAAATTACTTAAAAAAAGAGAGAAGAGAGTGAATCAAGGAGAGTGCCGCATCAAACTCGCTCTTTTTATAGTAGTATAGATAGTGAACACACACGTGTACATGCACACGACATATAAAATTTGTTGGAAATGTACGGAGAGATGACTCGTCCGTGAAAGGGTCCCTACGGTAAAAGATATTTGTGTTGGTTGTTTGAAAGGAGAGAATCAAGAAACCGTTTCTGTGGGATGGAGAGAGAAATACAAAATTAAAGATAATAAAAGTTAATAGGAGAGTGTGAGAATAAATATTTGTAGGAGCAAAATTCCTTGAAAAAAGGAGAGAAGAGAGTGAATCAAGGAGAGCGCAACATCAAACTCGCTCTTTTTATAGTAGTATAGATAATTACCACCACTACAAATGTAGTTAACTCTCATGATTTTTATTAAGTATTGTTATATACTCAAATACTCTTTTAATGTCATCTTTATCCCTTAGTCACATCCTACATCATCTTATGGCATGTATAAAAGTATATCTGGAATGTCATATAAGGACAATCTAATCTCCAAATCAATAGTTTTCATTGTGTCATACCTTTAAAACTTGTGGTGTAACACTTCTTTGAAGTTCAATGACGAGGATCACACCTATCACATATATTAACAAGGTATCAACATTTATATGCACATAATCAACTTATCTAACCTTTCCTCAAATTAAATTATCTTAGCTAGTCTTTTCCAGAGTATGGAGTTTCCATGGGGATGTTCTTCATATCTCAATCTTTCGAACGAGCCCTCATACAGCCTATTCTGACAATTAAATCATTCTCTTTAAATTCCTAAAGTTTACAAACAAGCTAAGATCTGATCAATCTTATTACCTTGTTTTCATGTACCTTTTATCCTAATTGGGCGTCATGACCCGGCGGCCCACAAAGGAGGAACCCGCCCTCTTCGCTCACAGGGGCGCGATTCAGGGGTCGTGCTTCCGGGAACAGCTTCCCCTGTTCTTCCGCAGAAATAGGGTGCCGTCACCTGCTGCATTGTCTCCAGGAATTCTGACCGCCTGAGACAGATCCAGCGACCTTATTTGGACCACGTTGCTGCTGATCCTTCCCTTGACCGTGAGGCACACACAAATATGGAATCCATGGGTGAATCGGTTGGGATCTCCTCCACACGGCCTGACCTCGCCTCCCCTATTTCAGTCGCCTTGACGCTGCCTTGACGCTGTCTTGACGCTGCTGATCTCTTGAAGGATGGCCCTTCGTCTCGGTGCAACCTCGCCCTCACTTGTCCTGGCCGCTATGCTAGCGCCAAGAGGCTCCCTTCCCAACTGAACTTCTCTTCCGCCGGTTCTGAGTGGAATAGATCTCGTTGAGGTTAATCATCATGAGGCTCGTGTGGCGGCGGTCACAAGGAAACACCATGGGAAAATCTGTTACAAGGCTTCTCTACCACACTTTAATATATACAAGTGCAATGGAATCGACCTCGTACCAACCGATTATCCTACGAAATTGAATTCTATAAAAAAAATCAGCCTATCTGTAATTCTTATCTCGAGATTCCTAAACGATACGGTTGTTTGGGTTTATCATTCTTATGTTAAAAGGACTCTCTATTTATGTTATCATGAGTCGGCCCATTTAGCTTCAAACAAAATGCACATGTAATTAGTAATTAGTAATACTTGTATTTATCCAAACCTATATAATACTCGTATCTATCCAAGCCTATTTGTTGTAACAAAAGTATTTCTTTTTGCCCACATGGACCTCTTCGTTTGTCCCAACCTTAACTCTATTGCAACGTGACATAGGTCATGCTTTCATTTATCTAACTCGCACTAATGTGTCACATTCTTCAATGTTTCCCAAGATGAATGTCAATAATTAAAGACTCTCAGGATTAGCATTATTGGTGTAAACTTTCACTTAGTCTTGTTCAAGAAAGAAAAGTACCTACTCATAACCATGCATATTACTCAAGGTAACAAAATATTATCATGAAGTCGGATGTTGGATTTGAAACTTTAAAGGATCGATATTTTACTATAAGGTACAAATAAATCCAAACATCCACTTAATCAAACAAACATGAGAATTTACTCTCATAGTTTCATCAATCGGATATCATCACACCAAATATCATTATGACTCATCAATCATTCTTGAATCACATCCTTAGAATATGGATTAAGATTGCCCTCAATGATTTTATGGTCCAAAATCCACATCACGTCACCCCCTTTCAAGTATCAAGATCTAATTTTCTTCTTCATTTATATTTGGGTAGGATTTCGAATACGAAGATTCTATTGATTTGGTTGAGTCACAAAAAAAGGGATGTTACAATTCTACCCACCTTATAAAAATTTCATCCTCACAATTCAAATAGTCTACCGACCTTAGGGTTTTATAATTATTGTTGTGCATAAATTATAATATTTTCTTGAAGATTCACTAACACGCTCAAGGTGTGACCTTTTCATAGCTAAACATTTGAATCAGATTAACAAGTGTGTATTCAACTAATGTGCACATATCATATCTACTTTTTGCACACATCTGCACATAAATTCAGTTCATTTTACCTTCCATTTAACCTCTAATAATACTTAACTCTCCATTTTTTAGTTAGTTTACTTGTTGCATGATGTTGATTGCAGGACATGTTAGAAATGTCAAATTAGAGACAGCCCAATCCAAATCTGACCTCACTAGGACCTCCCCTTTATTTGCAACTGATTTAGAGTTCATTTTTTTGAAGAAACAACATTGAACACAGTGTGTCTTATTTAAGACACGCATGTAACTTCCCAGAAAGGCTCACACAACAAAGAACACGCCGTGTGTTATTAAGCACACGTCATGTAAGATTCTAACAGCCTTTGTGCCCGAAATGCAGAGAAGATGACACGACGTGTCTCTATGAAGACACGACGTGCCCTCACGATCCATAGGTCGACTCTGACTTATTGCCAATGTACACGGGTGTGTACTTAATCGAACACATTGTGTGCCTTATGCCAAGATCGACTCCAGTGATAGCTACACGACGTGTCTCTAAGGGGACGCACCATGTACTTCTCACGCAGTAGTTAGTCGACAAGTTATACGACAAGACATGATGTGTCACCTCGAAAACACGTCGTGTCTTTATTAGTTTCTATAGAAATCAGCAGCAACTGACCCTCATTTTAAAACACGAATGCAACCTTTTGGGTGGTTATCACTCATCATTTGGAAGCACTTTTCGTTGAAGAGAAGTTCCAGAGAAAAGGAAGGTAATTTTAGGATGAAAGAAGAGATTTTCTTGAGAAAGAACCTCCATTCTACTTCATTTCTTTTCCATTTCTTCCCCGAAGGTGCAACATAGCTTTTCTTCTAACTCAAGATTCTCTACAGGGAGGATTGTCCGAGTTGAAGCAGCTCTAAGGGTGGAATCTCATCCTCTAGTCAGAGTTCTACTTCCCCTTAGCTACACTTTTGGTTCCTTGAGCTTTTTCTTCTCTTTAGCCATGAAAAACTCTAAAAATTCTATAATGTGTTTGTGCATCTCCATTATGGATGAGTAGAACTCTTTTCTTGGGTATGGGAGAGTAGCTCCCATGCCATTACTCATGAGAAGTCGAAATTTATATTGAATGTTAGTATATTTGCTTCTCCATGAATGCTTATAGTGATTTGTTACTTGTATGCTTGGTTGGCCACCTGTTATACATGTTTTTAAGCTTTCTTATACTATTCAGGAGGATGTATGAGGAAGTAGGGAGTAGGATACATGGAAATATGCTCTTGACCATGAGAATGGTTGGAGTATGTTGAGGGTTTAAGATTGTGTTCAAATCTAGCATAAACATGTGAGTGTTATGCGATGAAAAGAACCATCTCACAACATCGGGAGGTGCGTGACAATGACAATCTCTTTGAAAAATGAGTACATGATTTAATTTCATAGTTATGCATGATGTGATGGTGTTGTAGTGAAATCTCATATCTAAAATGTTCTAAATTTTGAATTGAACCTTTAGCCCAAGATCTTTTATTGTTACTTGCCTTTAAGCTATCTGCAATCAACTCAACTTTTGTAATTCGACTTAGATTAATGAAAGTTAACAATTTTGTACCTAGATGACCTAGCTCCTTGAGTTCGACACTCGACTACAATTGACCCCATACACTTAAGGGGTGATAAGCGTGTTGATACCTTTCTTCTAAAACTCCAACAAGTTTTTGGCACCATTGTCGGGGAGCTACGGTAATCTTAGTTAGAGTAGAAGAGTTAACTAGTAACTAAGACTAAGTCATCATTTTCATATCCCATATCATGGTACCTATTTGCTTTTGTGAATCTCCCTCAGTTTTGCCTTTTAGGTTGCATGCGTCGTTCTAAGAGGGGTCTACAGACACCAATCTTTCTAGACCTAGAAATAGAGAGAACCTTTAATAGATGCAGGAGAGCAAGTAGGAGTGATAATTCTTCAAGTTTGGAGGGATCACATCCATCATCAACACATTCTTCACCTTCACCACCACCTTCACCTGAACCTCTTCAAGAATCGAAGATGGAGGACAACCATCCGCTCAAAGATTTTGTTGTTTCGGCTGCCATTAATATTTGTAGGGCCATAGATCATCCTGTAATAGGAGCCAATAAGTTCTTCATCAGTCCTACAATCATGCAGATGATCCAACAGAACTGCTTTGGAGGAACTCATATGGAAGATCAAAATCTTCACATAGTAGAGTTTCTGCAGTATATGAACACCTTTACATCAACGGTGTTCCAGATGAAGGAGTGTGCCTACTCCTATTAGATCATCCTACAATAGAAGCCAATAAGTTCTTCATCAGTCCTACAATCATGCAGATGATCCAACAGAACCGCTTCGGAGGAACTCATATGGAAGATCAAATTCTTCACATAGCAGAGTTTCAATAGTATATGAACACCTTTAACATCAATGGTGTTCCAGATGAAGGAGTGCGCCTAATCCTATTTCCGTTCACCTTACGAGACTAGGCCATGACATGGCTCTCTTCATTACCGAAACGTTCCATCAAGAGCTGGGATGAGTTGCTAAATGCTTTTCTCACTAAGTATTTCCCTCCAACAAGACGGCCTAGTTGAGGAACCAAATCACAAACTTCAAGCAATAAGAAGGTGAGATGCTTTATGAAACCTGGGAGAGATTTATCTATAATACCTTTGTCCTCATCACGATTTGACCAACTGGTTGCTACTTCAAACTTTCTATAACGGGTTATTCTACAATACATATATGTCCATTGATGTCGTTGCAAATGGAGCCTTAATGAACAAGTCCTATAGTGAAGCTTATGCCATTATTGAAGATATGACACTCAACCATAGCTAGTTGAGTTCTGAAAGGACCAGTCATCCATTCTCTTCCACTAGCTCAAGTGAGAAGTCCAGTGGGAAGCACACAATGGATGTTGTGGACTTGATTGTAGCCAAACTTGATGCCTTGACTCAGAAGTTTGAAAAGTTGACCACTCACTCTGTTCAAGCAATTGAGAAAGTTTGTGAGGTGTGTGGAACATCCGGCCACAACTCTACTTCTTATTTTGCACCACAGCTGAATGCCATGAGACACCAGAACAAGTCAATGTTGCAGACAATTTCAATGATAGACAAGCCTACAATCCTTTTTCTGAAACCTATAATCCATGATGGAGAGACCATCCAAACTTTTCATACAGGAACAACAACTCATAGAACCGGCAGTAAGGTCAAGCTCAAGGTCAACAACCTATGAGCAATCATCAGCCAATAAATTCCAACTGTCAACAACCATAGGGGAATAGTAATAGCACCAACAGGAACTTCAATCAATTTCAACAAGTGACTCCTCCACCACAAAAATCCAGCTTGGAAAGCCTGCTTGAGACTTTTGTCACCACACAAATCCATCATAACGACAAGTGGCAGGAACATGGAAATCTCTTAAAGGATGCTATCACACAATTGTCTTCTAAAGTCAATGGGATTGTTACTCACACCAAGATGTTAGAGAACCAGATAGCTCAACAAGCTTTAGCCAACCAAGGAACATATTTAGGTTCTTTACCTAGTCAACTGGTTATGAATCCAAAGGAGAATTGTAAATCTATAACTTTGAGGAGTGCATCAGTCATAGGAGGGTCTACACTACCTTCAATTGGAAATTTGAAGAGGTTGTTGACACTACTATTGAGGAGACTGTTGAAAACCAAAGAAAGAAATTTGTTGGAAATCTACATCAAGGTGATTCTTCTAGCAAGCCTAATGCCCTTTTCCCTCATAGGTTTTCTATACCAAATATGATGTTAAGTTCAATAAGTTCATGGACATTTTGAACAAGTTGTATGTGAATCTACCTCTTGTTGAAGTCACAGCTGAAATGCCCTCTTATGCTAAGTTCTTGAAGGACATCCTACCCAATAAAAGAAGGTCTGGTCAAGCCAAGACTATCATGTTATCTGAAAAGCTAAGCTCTATCATCTAGAACCATATGCCTGAAAGACTAGATGATCAAGGTGCTTTCACTCTCCCTTGAAAGATTGGAGACTCTACTTTTGATAAAGGCCACGTTGATCTTGGAGCTAGCATCAGCTTGATTCTTGTTTCTTTGTGGTAAATGTTGGACTTGGGAGACCAGAAACTGATGTCAATGACTATTCAAATGGTTGATCTCTCAATCAAACATCCTAGAGGAGTGATTGAAGACGTCCCCATACAGATAGGAAAAAATTTCATTCCTTGTGACTTTGCGGTCTTGGATATGCGTGAAGATCAAACCAATCCAGTCCTCTTTGGAAGACCTTTCCTACGTACAGTAGGATGTCTAATTGATGTTAGAGAAGGAAAACTCACTGTCAGAGTTGGAGATGAAGAACTTGTATTCTCTGTTTATGATGCCATGAAGGCACCCAACTCCAAGGAGTACCTTTGTCTGGTTGATACTATTGATACACTGCTTGAGGAAGAAAAGAATTATGTTGAGACTATTGTTGATGATCTTGAAGAAGAAGATGCAAAAGTCACTTTCAATGAGAAAATTCCTGAAACCTTGAAGATCCCACCAATTGAAGAAGATTCAAAGAAGAGTGAGGAAAGAAACACCACGGCTCCAAAAAATAGGTAGAATTAAAACCCCTCCCACCAGGTTTGAGGTATTCTTTCTTAGGCCCAAACTCCACCTCTCCAATTATTATAAATGCTAAATTGAATGATGATCAAGAAGAAAAACTCTTAAAAAACTTAGAAGATATAAAGACATGATAGGGTATTTAATTCATGACTTCAAAGGAATTAACCCTTCTATCTATATGCATAGAATAGCTTTGAAAGAAAATACCAAACCATGCATAGACCCCCAAAGGAGACTGAACCAAAATATGATGGAAGTTGTAAAAAAAGAAATTCTCAAACATAAAGATGCCAGAATTATTTATCCAATAAGTGATAGTCCTTGGGTCAGTCTTATACATGTTGTACCCAAAAAAGGAGGAACAACTGTAATAAAAAGAGAAAATGATGAATTAATACAAACGAGAATCATCACTGGGTGGAGAATGTGCATTGATTATAGAAAATTATATAAAGCCACAAAGAAGGATCATTTCCCTTTACCTTTTATTGACTTGATGCTATAAAGGCTTTCCCATCACTCTTACTTTTGTTATCTTGACAGGTACAGTGGATTCTTTCAGATTCTTATCTACCCACCCGATCAAGAAAAGACCACTTTTATGTGCATCTATGAAACTTATGCTTATAGGTGGATGCCCTTTGGGATTTGTAATGCTCCCACCACCTTTCAAAGGTGTATTATGGCTATTTCTCTGATTAACATTGAAAATATTATGGAAATATTTATGGATGACTTTAGTGTTTATGGCAATTTCTTTGATGACTGTTTGTTGATCTAACTAAAGTTTTGCAGAGATGCCAACAAGTCAACCTCATTCTTAATTGGGAGAATTGCCATTTTATGGTGCAAACAGGGGTTGTTTTAGGCCATGTTATTTCAAGAAGAGGAATTGAAGTGGATAAAGATAAAGTGGAAGCTATTGAAAAGATGTCAACTCCAACCAATGTGAAAGAAATTTGCAACTTCTTGGGACATGTAGGTTTCTACAAAAGATTTATAAAGGACTTCTCAAAGATTGCAAAACCTTTATGCTCCCTGCTAGCAAAAGATGTTGAGTTTGTGTTTGATGATGATTGCCAAATCACTTGCTAAAAATTGAAAGATGCCATAGTTTCATCTCCCATCCTCCAGCCACCAGATTGGAGTTCTCCTCTTGAAGTAATGTGTGATGCAAGCGTCTATGCTATATGAGTAGTTTTAGGACAAAGAAAAGACAAAAAAACTCCATGCCATAAACTATGCAAGTAAGACCCTAGATGATGCACAAATCAACTATGCTACTTCTGAGAAGGAGATTCTTGCTATACTCTATGTCTTTGACAAATTCAGACAATACCTAGTGGGTTCCAAGGTCATAGTATATACAAATCATGCTGCGATTGGGTTCCTTATGAGCACGAAAGACGCCAAACCTCACCTCATCTCATCCACTGGATATTGCTATTATTGGAGTTTGACTGGGAAATCAAAGATAAAAAAGGAACTGAGAACAATGTAACTGACCATCTCTCACGTCTATCTACTAGTGTTGAAGACAAGGTTCCAATCGATGACAAATTGCCTATTGCGAAGTGATCGACCTTTTTCTCACATTCGGAAACGAATGCGGGATAAAAGAAGGAATCAAGCTTTTAAATTTATAACCTGAAACCTTCTAGGCCCCCACAACTTTTATTACGGGGTCGAAGTAGATATACGGGGTCAAACACAGGGACGTGGGGACATTTAGGACACCACAGATCTTGTTCTTGAGTCAGATAAGCCAAAAGTGATAGTCGATAAAAGTATGTGCTAGAACTAGTCTAGCGGGTTGTCACGGTATAAACAAAACAAAGAAAAGAAAAGAAAAGTAAAACAAAACAAAACAGAGCTTGTGGTTCTACTAATCAAGAGAGAAGGAGTTCCTAGCTATGTAACCACAAGTTGGGCAGTCTATGCACCCATTCTCAGGCGTAGACAACCCTCAAACACCTGAGTAAGCAATCTATATCCAAACATAGTACGTACTGTCATATCTATTCATGTGGGTCACCCCACTCGCTCTCGCGTAGTGTGACTAAAACCATCAATGATATGTCATCGACCCTCTCTCGAGGAATGATATATCAACACCTCAGAATATGCTAAGTTCCCTCTCGGGTCTTAGGATATTTTGGGATGTTAGGAACAGAAAACCTTGGATATTCCTCCTCTCGGGTTCAGATCCAAACTATCGTCTCTTAGCCATTCCTACACGGGTCTCTCGATATAGGCAGAAATAACAGTTCAAGCAAGAAAGAGATCAACCAAACTAGATATCATAACCAAAAAGGAAAGATAGAATAAGAAACATACTAGATCTGAAATAAATCTACTTGCTTAAGGAAAAATTACATAAACATGCCCAAAACGGGCTATGTAAAGACCCGGTCTTTACGATCAAATATTTACAAAATAATATCACAATCATAAAAAATCTTTATTACAATCATGCTTGTACATCAGAGTCGCAAAAGCTTACAAATATGATTACAAGTTTAAGAAATAGAATTCATTCTATCTAGTCTTCAATGGAGGACTACCCAGTGCATGTCACTTCAAGATCTTCCATCTATTACCTGCCCATGAGTTCCCAAAGGGAACGAAACCACACATGGACCCCATTGAAGGGAAATAAAGGGTCAGCAAAGATGGTACTAAATCCAATCATTGAACTATGTATAAAATAGGTTTAGATGTATAATAAAAGTTAGGAAAGGACTATTTGGTGGAATAAATGCTAACAAAAAGAAATTCCATTATCAACTTCAAGATATCAAATCTTTCAGAAGAATATCATTAAGCAAGATTCAACAATTAAAGTAGGCAAAATTTATCCAAGCTATCCACAAGGTATATCAATTTCAAGATATTCTATTTGGCAAGTTTTGGCACCTTTCTATCATATCTTTTCTAGGGCTAAGTGCCTTGTATTCTCACACTCTAGGAGAGAATGACACTAGTGCCTTATTAGCTATTCCAGTTAACTGGGGGACAACTAATCCCTATCCACTGCGTAGGGTTGTGGGGTACTTGGCCCACTCAAGTGAGCCAAAGCTCTATAGGGCCAAAGCCCAAGGGACCAAAGTCCACAGGGAGTCAAAACTCCAAATAGATCAAGTCCAGTGCCAAAATAATTATCAACAATAATTTATCAATTACAAAATGAGAGTGGTGAACTTTCAAGAATAAGTAGAGGTTTCAAAACTATATGGAATTCACAACGAATCAAGATATATGTGTGTCCATCAAGAGGGAAAATAATTCAACAATAAAATAGAAGATTTAGTACCTAAATTATTCAGGGCTCCAAGGATTTCATTTTCATAATGTGTCTCCAAGAATTTACGAAGAGGTAGCTACAAAGAATAACAATCTTGTCACCATTTGACTTGGAATCAATGTTGTTTAATTTGTCTTATTTATGATTAGATTTTTCCATCTAAGTTTCTATGACATATTTTCCCCTCATTGTCATTTCTAGGTTTCCACCTTGTTATATATATTGATCGTTACATACTCATTTATTTGATCATATTATCTCTAGATTAGATCCTAAATGATGTTCTCTTTTATTTATAATATACTTTTATGTAGTTACTAGGGATCAAAGGTGTCAATTTACTAGTATGGTCTTAATAGGAATATCTAGGGTTTACAGTCAACATACCACCATATACATTAGTCATGAACTAATACCTATAGATGAGTGCACTTCCTAATATTACTAAATGTATGTGAATGAATTAGTTATAATTCCTAGAGATAATGAGATTACAACTCTATAATTTTATTACTAATTCCATATGGTAAAATATTATTTATTCATAAACTCATGTACATGTTAATACTAATAGGATTTGCATCAAACTAGGATTGGTTGTCATTATCACCATGTTCATAAGTATACCATGTATAAATGACTATTATCTTCTGATCTAAATCATGTGTACTAATTAATTTGCATAATAGAGTTTATCTTTATAGATGATGGTTATCATAACAATATAATTTCGTATATCTTATTAGTGCTTAAAACTAGGCTTTAAATATGAAATGAAATGAAGGAAAGAGGGACTGACCTATAGTCATGAGGGACAAAGACGATAATTCTACATGTTAGAACTCATCATGACCCTCAACTTGTCGAGAACTTCCTGAGATTCTGGAGTCAACTGAAGGTGAATCCCTACTCTTCATACATCTAACAAGGTCGTGTGGGCTGGCTCCATTAGTTTCCCAGTTACGATCAACTAATAGAAGGTCGATGCAGTTACCTCCTAGGGTGCCGGTGTCTTCGATGGTGTACTTTTTTGACAGACTGGCCTCATCACGGTCTTGGCTGCTGTCACCGGTGGCCAAAAGGTTGACGATGGCAGAACAATCAAGCATGGTGCGTTGGATCAGTTAGAGAATCGGGCCGTCGACTTGCAGCAGTTGTCCAGATGGTGTCGAGGTGCTGTGACGCACAGCTGCAGGCCGTCGGGGTTGCGACCGAAGATGGAGGTTGCAGCGTGGCTGGTGGCGTCAAGGTATTAGGGGATCCTGAGGATTAGGAGGAGTAGCGGTGGTTGTTGTTCTGTGGTCCTGCCCCAACCGGCAGCGCTGCAAGTGAGGGCGACCGAGATCGGAGCAGGAGCTCGCCCAGGCTAGGGCGCCCTGGTGTTGACGGTGGCAGAGGGGGATCAAGGGTCTGCCGTTGCTGATGCCCAAGGGTGGCTGGCGGTGCTATGATTGATAGGTGGCTGGGTCAAGGCAGTGCTAAAGATGAGGAAGTAGGGGTCGACATAAGTGAGTCCTTTCCTCTTCAACAGTGGATGGCGAGGTCACATGCTCTTATACAATCTGCAACATCCGTTCATCAGCGCTACTGCGATCTGTAACGGTTCAGCCTTGCTCCAGCCATCGCAGGTTTGTTGTCGATGAGGTGTCGTGGAAGCTGCAGGCTACTTGGGGTCAGGGCAGATGGTGCCCAGGAAGAGTAGGCCTTGAAAGTAATGACGGTGCGATGGCGGTGGCTGACGGTGCTGGTTCATCACAGGTCGGAAGTGGTGACGGTGAAGAGGAAGATGTTGAGGGCTGACGTTGATGGTGGTAGCATGACCTGCAACGTGGGATCAGATCTATGATCTCTTGAAATCTAATTCTTTGTAGCTAGGTAATTGAGGAGGTTTCTCAATGTGGCCAGCGATCAAGTTGGTCGCACATGTTGTTGTGATCTGTCTCCTATAAATTGATTTTATTCTAGCAACTCAGTAGGCCGGAGAGGAAAAGGAAGGGAGGAGAAGGAGAAGGCATGTCTGCGACTTAGTATTGTGGGTAGGTGGATCAGATAAAAAGTTTATGGTGGCAGAAGTAGATTGGTGACGATCAAGGTTGTACTCAGCAGCATCGATGGTGGTTGCAGATGTGAAGGATAATCGTGTTGGTAGTGATGGAGATGACGACCGATGAGTTGTAGGTCGAAGCCGTTACTAGTTTATAGTTTAGACGGCCGCTTGTGATGATGGCGATGACCCCTCTTCTAGGGTTTATAGGATGGATCCATGTGATTGTTGGGGAGGAGGTATCGATCCTCTAGATTCATCAGTCACTTTGTAACTGCCTGCATCATAGGCGTTACGGAGAGGGGAGTTCTGTGGTTTGTGTGAGGGAGAGGTAAAGCCATCATTACTGTATTATCTAATTAATAATATAGTTAATACAAAATTTAGCTATTCCTTCTGTAACTCCTTTAAGTGCAAAGACAAATTCCATGGGGTTTTAACTATGAGTTTCCTTTCTATTTGACTAAGATTTGAACTTATTCATTTAATAAATTTACGAATGCAACTTATCTAACTCAATTTATCTCATAATTGATTTTAGTATCAATATCTATTTATATAATTAATATTTCCCATTGATTCCAAATCAAGAGTGGTCAAGTTGAAAGCAACCGACGTGTTCAATATCTAATCACTAAATATAGGAACAATAATAACAAATGGGACTATATGATACCAAAGTATGATAATTGATGTTTAACTTAGGGACTTCATGGAGATATTTTCTAAAATGAGGATAATAAATACATTTTGACAAAAGGACTTGAATTGGATACTAAGATTTATCAAAGACCATGATATTGAATCAAAATAACTGATTAAGGTTTGAAATGACAGACAACATTGCAAACAAGTTCAAGTTTGGGTAAAATAGCTTAACATATATTTAGTAGCCAAAATTGGGTATGTTACAACACTACCACCCTCAAAAGGGATTTCGTCCTCGAAATCCTATCCTTCTTGACAACTATATTCCCTTCAGGCTCTAATCTTCTATCATACTACCCTTATTTGCAAAAATTTCATCTGCACAAATCTAATTCCCTTTCGACTAACCTATTCCCTAGTTAGATTGACAAACCAATTCATTTACCATTTACTTGGAATTACTGAACTAATTTAGGTGCAAATGCTATTTTAGAAAGTATATCTATTATTGAATTTAGTACTTAAAAATGACTAGACGATAAGACTTCTAACATCATATCCTAATATGAGAGTTAAAATATTCAATTTGTTAGTCTTGGCCATCATTATCACAAGTTTGAGTTGAAACCCAAGCTTATTGGTCAATATATGGTTATCAATACTACATCAATTTTAATCTCACATATTTGTCACTAATGTTACAATGATGTTTATATTGTGTATAATTTTTTTTTATTCTTATGTGTATGTATATAATACTGTATTTGTGACCTTCTATTTCTAATTAACACAATTTCCAAGGTCATGACCATAGAATATATATATATATATATATATATATATATATATATATATATTACCTATTTTCGTCACATATATTTGTGTGATGATCTATGGGTCAAGAGTTTTGACATACTTCTATTTTTAAATTTCAAGGTAGGGTTTTATTTCTCTAAGATGTCTATATTGTATTAATTATCTATTATTATGTACATATATATTAGAAGTTCACAAAAATAAATGAGTTCATCATTTTATCTTAATTCCACATAATATTCACTATGTCTTATCCAATCGTTTCTTTTCCTCAATTTTCTACTTATACGAGTATATTATTATTTTAATTTCTATTTCTATAGCTTTCCTAGTCATTTCTTTTCTCAATAGATGTGATCGCATATTTGAAGGGACATATATGTTACATATTTTGTATTATCAACATTTTTCATTCAATTGAGTATTTATAATGAGGGCATACAAGTCACATGTATGGTCAAGTAAACATTCACATTCTTTTAAGTAAACACATTTATATTTTTCTTTCTTCCTTTTAGTTTTTTTTTAAGTCAGATTTTTTTTCTTTCATAACTTTTAGCATATTATATTTTATTTTCTCTCTATTGAAGGTGATTATATATACCTTTTTTTTTAGTGCCTGTATTAAACAGTAGGGTTTTCCCAAGTAATGAAATTCACTTTGGCCAGGTCGGTATGTATAGTGAGGAAACCCCACCACCATCTAAGTGGATTGGGAGTAATTATGCCAGAACCTTCACTATACATCCTTCCTTAGACACCTCAGCTCGTTCCATTTACATGGTGATGAATTATTATAATTTATTAGGTAGATTTTTTTTAATCAAATTTTAATCATGTTCATGATTTAGGTTGAAATTTTTCATATGTTCGTATGATTTTAGGGTTATATCATATATCCATTATATATATATATATATATATATATATATATATATATATTTCATATTTGTGAGTGTTAGAATCTATAGAGAAACCATTTGTATACCTATATTATTTCTTTTTACATCTTAATAATCTAAATGTAAAATTACACACATGTATCTCAAACACCTCTTTCTCGACAATATCTTCATGTAAATACATTCCTATAGAAGTTCAAAATCTAGTAGTTTAACTAGGTATGTCTCATAAATTTCTAGTTTAGGGTACATGTCTCACATCCTAGGCTAATATGTTTCTACTTGTATCCCATGTACTTCCTAATAACAAGGTCAATGATACCAAGATTCATGGTCTAATTATTTTTTTTTCTATGTTCTACTACTCCAATTGTGTTCCTACTTAACCCTAGTTTCCACGAGACATGCATGAGTGCCGACCGTTTATGGCTCTGATACCATGTTGTAAAGACTCGATCTTTACGATCAAATATTTACAAAATAATATCACAATCATAAACAATCTTTATTACAATCATGCTTGTACATCAGAGTCGCGGAAGCTTACAAATATGATTATAAGTTTAAGAAATAGAATTCATTCTATCTAGTCTTCAACGGAGGACTACCCAGTGCATATCACTTCAAGCTCTTCCATCTATTACCTGCCCATGAGTTCCCAGAGGGAACGAAACCACACATGGACCCCATTGAAGGGAAATAAAGGGTCAGCAAAGTTGGTACTAAATCCAATCATTGAACTATGTACAAAATAGGTTTATATGTATAATAAAAGTTAGGAAAGGACTATTTGGTGGACTAAATGCTAACAAAAAGAAATTCCATTATCAACTTCAAGATATCAAATCTTTCACAAGAATATCATTAAGCAAGATTCAATAATTCAAGTAGTCAAAATTTATCCAAACTATCCACAAGGTATATCAATTTCAAGATATTTTATTTGGAAAGTTTTGGCACCTTTCTATCATATCTTTTCTAGGGCTAAGTGCCTTGTGTTCTCACACTCTAGGAGAGAACGACACTAGTGCCTTATTATCTATTCCAGTTAACTGGGGGACAACTAATCCCTATCCACTGTGCAGGGTTGTGGGGTACTTGGCCCACTCAAGTGAGCCAAAGCTCTATAGGGCCAAAGCCCAAGGGACCAAAGTCCACAGGGAGTCAAAACTCCAAATAGATCAAGTCCATTGCCAAAATAATAATCAACAATAATTTATCAATTACAAAATGAGAGTGGTGAACTTTCAAGAATAAGTAGAGGTTTCAAAACTATATGGAATTCACCATGAATCAAGATATATGTGTGTCCATCAAGAGGGAAAATAATTCAACAATAAAATAGAAGATTTAGTACCTCAATTATTTAGGGCTCCAAGGATTTCATAATCATAATGTGTCTCCAAGAATTTACGAAGAGGTAGATACAAAGTATAACAATCTTGTCACCATTTGACTTGGAATCAATGTTGTTGAATTTGTCTTATTTATGATTAGATTTTTCCATCTAAGTTTCTATGACATATTTTCCCCTCATTGTCATTTCTAGGTTTCCACCTTGTTATATATATTGATCGTTACATACTCATTTATTTGATCATATTATCTCTAGATTAGATCCTAAATGATGTTCTCTTTTATTTATAATATACTTTTATGTAGTTACTAGGGATCAAAGGTGTCAATTTACTAGTATGGTCTTAATAGGAATATCTAGGGTTTACAGTCAACATACCACCATATACATTACTCATGAACTAATACCTATAATTAAGTTATGTATGTGAACACCAATATCTTTAGGAAAATAAGGTATATTCATATTTAGTCCAAACTACCATATAACCTAATGTGAATGTCAAAATGTTTATAGAAATATGTTTGATATATATATTTTTTCTCTTTTATGTCCTATAATCCAAGATATATAGATGAGTGCACTTCCTAATATTACTAAATGTATGTGAATGAATTAGTTATAATTCCTAGAGATAATGAGATTACAACCCTATAATTTTATTACTAATTTCATATGGTAAAATATTATTTATTCATAAACTCATGTACATGTTAATACTAATAGGATTTGCATCAAACTAGGATTAGTTGTCATTATCACCATGTTCATAAGTATACCATGTATAAATGACTATTAGCTTCTGATCTAAATCTTGTGTACTAATTAATTTGCATAATAGAGTTTATCTTTATAGATGATGGTTATCATAACAATATAATTTCGTATATCTTATTAGTGCTTAAAACTAGGCTTTAAATATGAAATGAAATGAAGGAAAGAGGGACTGACCTATAGTCATGAGGGACAAAGCAAATAATTCTACATGTTAGAACTCATCATGACCCTCAACTTGTCGAGAACTTCCTCAAATTCTGGAGTCAACTGAAGGTGATTCCCTGCTCTTCATACATCTAACAAGGTCGTGTGGGCTGGCTCCATTAGTTTCCCAGTTACGATCAACTAATAGAAGGTCGACGCAGTTACCTCCTAGGGTGCTGGTGTCTTCGATGGTGTACTTATTTGACGAACTGGCCTCATCACGGTCTTGGCTGCTGTCACCGGTGGCCAAAAGGTTGACGTTGGAAGCACAATCAAGCACGGTGTGTTGGATCAGTTAGAGAACCGAGCCGTCGACTTGCAGTAGTTATCCCGATGGCGTCGAGGTGTTGTGACGCACAACTGCAAGTCGTTGGGGTTGCGGCCGAAGATGGAGGCTGCAACGTGGCTGGTGGCGTCAGGGTATTAGGGGAGCCTGGGGATTAGGAGGAGGAGTGGTCGTTGTCGTTCTGTGGTCCTTCCTAAACCGGCGGTGCTGCAAGTGAGGGCGGCCGAGATCGAGCAGGCGCTCGCCCAGGCTAGGGCACCCCAGTGTTGACGGCAGTAGAGGGGGATCAAGGGTCTGCCGTTGCTGATGCCCAAGGGTGGCTGGCGGTGTTGTGATTGATAGGTGGCTGGGTCAAGGAAGTGCTAAAGATGAGGAAGTAGGAGTTGACATAAGTGAGTCCTTTCCTCTTCAGTAGTGGATGGCGAGGTCACATGCTTTTATACGATCTGCAACATCCGTTCATTAGCGCTGCTGCGATCTGTAACGGTTTAGCCTTGCTCTAGCCATCGCAGGTTTGTTGCCGGCGAGGTGTCGTGGAAGCTGCAGTCTACTTGGGGTCGGGGTAGATGGTGCCCAGGAAGAGTAGGCCTTGAAATTAATGGCGGTGCGATGGCGGTGGCTGACGGTGCTGGTTCATCATAGGTCGGAAGTGGTGATGGTGAAGAGGAAGATGTTGAGGGTTGACGTTGATGGTGGTAGCATGACCTACAATGTGGGACCAGATCTATGATCTCTTGAAATCTAATTCTTGGTAGCTAGGTAATTGAGGAGGTTTCTCAATGTGGCCAGTGATCAAGCTGGTCACACATGCAGTTGCGATCTGTCTCCTATAAATTGATGTTATTCTAGCAACTCAACAGGTCGGAGAGGAAAAGGAAGGGAGGAGAAGGAGAAGGCATGTCTACAACTTAGTATTGTGGGTAAGTGGATCAGATAAAAAGTTTATGGTGGCAGAAGTAGATTGGTGACGATCAAGGTTGTACTCAGCATCATCGATGGTGGTTGTAGATGTGAAGGACAATCGTGTTGGTAGTGATGGAGACGACGACCGATGAGTTGTAGGTCGAAGCTGTTACTAGTTTATAGTTTAGATGGTCGCTTGTGATGATGGTGACGCCCCCTCTTCTAGGGTTTATAGGATGGATCCCTGTGATCGTTGGGGAGGAGGTATCAATCCTATAGAGTCACCGGTCACTTTGTAACTGCCTGCATCATAGGCGTTACAGAGAGGGGAGTTCCGTGGTTTGCGTGAGGGAGAGGTAAAGCCAGCGTTTCTGTATTATCTAATTAATAATATAGTTAATACAAAATTTAGCTATTCCTTCTGTAACTCCTTTAAGTGCAAGGCCAAATTCCATGGGGTTTTAACTATGAGTTTCCTTTCTATTTGACTAAGCTTTGAACTTATTCATATAATAAATTTACGAATGCAACTTATCTAACTCAATTTATCTCATAATTGATTCTAGTATCAATTTCTATTTATATGATTAATATTTCCCATTGATTCCAAATCAAGAGTGGTCAAGTTGAAAGTAACCGACGTATTCAAGATCTAATCACAGAATATAGGAACAATAATAACAAATGGGACTATATGATACCAAAGTATGATAATTGATGTTTAACTTAGGGACTTCATGGAGATATTTTCTCAAATGAGGATAATAGATACATTTTGACAAAAGGACTTGAATTGGATACTAAGATTTATCAAAGACCATGATATTGAATCAAAATAACTGATTGAGATTTGAAATGACAGACAACATTGCAAACAAGTTCAAGTTTGGGTAAAATAGCTTAACATATATTTAGTAGCCAAAATTGGGTATGTTACAACACTACCACCCTTAAAAGGGATTTCGTCCTCGAAATCCTATCCTTCTTGACAACTATATTCCCTTCAGGCTCTAATCTTCTATCATACTACCCTTATTTGCAAAAATTTCATCTGCACAAATCTAATTCCCTTTTGACTAACCTATTCCCTAGTTAGATTGACAAACCAATTCATTTACCATTTACTTGGAATTACTGAACTAATTTAGGTGCAAATGCTATTTTAGAAAGTATATTTATTATTGAATTTAGTACTTAAAAATGACTAGATGATAAGACTTCTAACATCATATCCTAATATGAGAGTTAAAATATTCAATTTGTTAGTCTTGGCCATCATTATCACAAGTTTGAGTTAAAACCCAAGCTTATTGGTCAATATATGGTTATCAATACTACATCAATTTTAATCTCACATATTTGTCACTAATGTTACAATGATGTTTATATTGTGTATAATTTTTTTTATTCTTACGTGTATGTATATAATATTGTATTTGTGACCTTCTATTTCTAATTAACAAAATTTCCAAGGTCATGACCATAGAAAAAAATTATATTTTTTTACCTATTTTCGTCACATATATTTGAGTATATTCACTAAGTCTTATCCAATCGTTTCTTTTCCTCAATTTTCTACTTATATGAGTATATTGTTATTTTAATTTCTATTTCTATAGCTTTCCTAGTCATTTCTTTTCTCAATAGATGTGATCGCATATTTGAGGGACATATATGTTACATATTTTGTATTATCAACATTTTTCATTCAATTGAGTATTTATAATGAGGGCATACAAGTCAAATGTATGGTCAAGTAAACATTCACATTCTTTTAAGTAAACATATTTATATTTTTCTTTCTTCCTTTTGATTTTTTTAAGTCAGATTTTTTTCCCTTCATAACTCTTCGCATATTATATTTTATTTTCTCTCTATTGAAGGTGATTATATATACCTTCTTTTTTTTAGTGCCTTTATTCAACATTAGGGTTTTCCCAAGTAATGAAATTCACTTTGGCCAGGTCGGTATGTATAGTGAGGAAACCCCACCACCACCTAAGTGGATTGGGAGTAATTATGCCAGAACCTTCACTATACATCCTTCCTTAGACACCTCAGCTCGTTCCATTTACATGGTGATGAATTATTATAATTTATTAGGTAGATTTTTTTAATCAAATTTTAATCATGTTCATGATTTAGGTTGAAAATTTTCATATGTTCGTATGATTTTAGGGTTATATCATATATCCATTATATATATATATATATATATATATTTCATATTTGTAAGTGTTAGAATCTATAGAGAAACCATTTGTATACCTATATTATTTCTTTTTACATCTTAATAATCTAAATGTAAAATTACACACATGTATCTCAAACACCTCTTTCTCGACAATATCTTCATGTAAATACATTCCTATAGAAGTTCAAAATCTAGTAGTTTAACTAGGTATGTCTCATAAATTTCTAGTTTAGGGTACATGTCTCACATCCTAGGCTAGTATGTTTTCTACTTGTATCCCATGTACTTCCTAATAACAAGGTCAATGATACCAAGATTCATGGTCTAATTATTTTTTTTCTATGTTCTACTACTCCAATTGTGTTCCTACTTAACCCTAATTTCCACGAGACATGCATGAGTGTCGACCGTTTATGGCTCTGATACCATGTTGTAAAGACCCGATCTTTACGATCAAATATTTACAAAATAATATCACAATCATAAACAATCTTTATTACAATCATGCTTGTACATCAGAGTCGTGGAAGCTTACAAATATGATTACAAGTTTAAGAAATAGAATTCATTCTATCTAGTCTTCAACGGAGGACTACCCAGTGCATGTCACTTCAAGCTCTTCCATCTATTACCTGCCCATGAGTTCCCAGAGGGAACGAAACCACACATGGACCCCATTGAAGGGAAATAAAGGGTCAGCAAAGCTGGTACTAAATCCAATCATTGAACTATGTACAAAATAGGTTTAGATGTATAATAAAAGTTAGGAAAGGACTATTTGGTGGACTAAATGCTAACAAAATGAAATTCCATTATCAACTTCAACATATCAAATCTTTCACAAGAATATCATTAAGCAAGATTCAATAATTCAAGTAGGCAAATTTTATCCAAGATATCCACAAGGTATATCAATTTCAAGATATTCTTTTTGGCAAGTTTTGGCACCTTTCTATCATATATTTTCTAGGGCTAAGTGCCTTGTGTTCTCACACTCTAGGAGAGAACGACACTAGTGCCTTATTAGCTATTCCAGTTAACTGGGGGACAACTAATCCCTATCCACTGTGCAGAGTTGTGGGGTACTTGGCCCACTCATGTGAGCCAAAGCTCTATAGGGCCAAAGCCCAAGGGACCAAATTCCATAGGGATTCAAAACTCCAAATAGATCAAGTTCAGTGCCAAAATAATTATCAACAATAATTTATCAATTACAAAATGAGAGTGGTGAACTTTCAAGAATAAGTAGAGGTTTCAAAACTATATGGAATTCACAACGAATCATGATATATGTGTGTCCATCAAGAGGAAAAATAATTCAACAATAAAATAGAAGATTTAGTATCTCAATTATTTAGGGCTCCAAGGATTTCATAATCATAATGTGTCTCCAAGAATTTATGAAGAGGTAGCTACAAAGAATAACAATCTTGTCACCATTTGACTTGGAATCAATTTTGTTCAATTTGTCTTATTTATGATTAGATTTTTTGCATCTAAGTTTCTATGACATATTTTCCCCTCATTGTCATTTCTAGGTTTCCACCTTGTTATATATATTGATCATTAAATACTCATTTATTTGATCATATTATCTCTAGATTAGATCCTAAATGATGTTCTCTTTTATTTATAATATACTTTTATGTAGTTACTAGGGATCGAAGGTGTCCATTTACTAGTATGGTCTTAATAGGAATATCTAGGGTTTAGAGTCAACATACCACCATATACATTAGTCATGAACTAATACCTATAATTAAGTTATGTATGTGAACACCAATATCTTTATGAAAATAAGGTATATTCATATTTAGTCCAAACTATCATATAACCTAATGTGAATGTCAAAATGTTTATAGAAATACGTTTGATATATATAATTTTTCTCTTTTATGTCCTATGATCCAAGATATATAGATTTGCACTTCCTAATATTACTAAATGTATGTGAATGAATTAGTTATAATTCCTAGAGATAACGAAATTACAACCCGATAATTTTATTACTAATTCCATATGGTAAAATATTATTTATTCATAAACTCATGTACATGTTAATACTAATAGGATTTGCATCAAACTAGGATTGGTTGTCATTATCACCATGTTCATAAGTATACCATGTATAAATGACTATTAGCTTCTGATCTAAATCATGTGTACTAATTCATTTGCATAATAGAGTTTATCTTTATAGATGATGGTTATCATAACAATATAATTTCGTATATCTTATTAGTGCTTAAAACTAGGCTTTAAATATGAAATGAAATGAAGGAAAGAGGGACTGACCTATAGTCATGAGGGACAAAGCAGATAATTCTACATGTTAGAACTCATCATGACCCTCAACTTGTCGAGAACTTCCTGAGATTTTGGAGTCAACTAAAGGTGACTCCCTTCTCTTCATACATGTAACAAGTTCGTGTGGGCTGGCTCCATTAGTTTCCCAGTTATGATCAACTAATAGAAGGTCGATGCAGTTACCTCCTAGGGTGCAGGTGTCTTCGATGGTGTACTTATTTGATGGACTGGCCTCATCACGGTCTTGGTTGCTGTCACTGGTGTCCAAAAGGTTGACGTTGGCAGCACAATCAAGCACGGTGCATTGGATCAGTTAGAGAATCGGGCCGTCGACTTGCAGTAGTTGTCCCGATGGTGTCGAGGTGTTGTGATGCACAGTTGCAGGCCGTCGGGGTTGCGGCCGAAGATGGAGGTTGTAGCGTGGCTGGTGGCGTCAGGGTATTAGGGGAGCCCGGGGATTAGGAGGAGGAGCGGTGGTTGTCATTCTGTGGTCCTGCCCAGACCGGCGGCGCTGCAAGTGAGGGCGGCCGAGATCGGAGAAGGCACTCACCCAGGGTAGGGCGCCCCGGTGTTGATGGTGACAGAGGGGGATCAAGGATCTACCATTGCTGATGCCCAAGGGCGGCTGGCGGTGTTGTGATTGATAGGTGGCTGGGTCAAGGCAGTGCTGAAGATGAGGAAGTAGGGGTCGACATAAGTGAGTCATTTCCTCTTCAACAGTGGATGGCGAGGTCACATGCTCTTATACGATCTACAACATCCGTTCATCAGCGCTGTTGTGATCTGTAACGATTCAGCCTTGCTCTAGCCATCACAGGTTTGTTGCCAGCGAGGTGTCGTGGAAGCTGCAGGATGCTTGGGGTCGGGGCAGATGGTGCCCAGGAAGAGTAGGCCTTGAAAGTAATGGCGATGCGATGGCGGTGGCTGACGGTGCTGGTTCATCACAGGTCGGAAGTGGTGACAGTGAAGAGGAAGATGTTGAGGGCTGACGTTGATGGTGGTAGCATGACCTGCAACATGGGATCAGATGTATCATCTCTTGAAATCTAATTCTTGGTAGCTAGATAATTGAGGAGGTTTCTCAATGTGGCTAGCGATCAATCTGGTCGCACATGCTGTTGCGATCTGTCTCCTATAAATTGATGTTATTCTAGCAACTCAGCAGGCCGGAGAGGAAAAGGAAGGGAGGAGAAGGCATGTCTATGACTTAGTATTGTGGGTAGGTGGATCAGATAAAAAGTTTATGGTGGCAGAAGTAGATTGGTGACGATCAAGGCTGTACTCAGCAGCATCGATGGTGGTTGCAGATGTGAAGGACAATCGTGTTGGTAGTGACAGAGACGACGACAGATGAGTTGTAAGTCGAAGCCGTTACTAGTTTATAGTTTAGACGATCACTTGTGATGATTGCGACACCCCCTCTTCTAGGGTTTATAGGATGGATCCCTGTGATCATTGGGGAGGAGGTATCAATCCTCTAGAGTCATCGATCACTTTGTAACTGCCTCTATCATAGGCATTACGGAGAGGGGAGTTCTGTGGTTTGTGTGAGGGAGAGGTAAAGCCAATGTTACTGTATTATCTAATTAATAATATAGTTAATATAAAATTTAGCTATTCCTTCTGTAACTCCTTTAAGTGCAAGGCCAAATTCGATGGGGTTTTAACTACGAGTGTCCTTTCTATTTGACTAAGCTTTGAACTTATTCATATAATAAATTTACGAATGCAACTTATCTAACTCAATTTATCTCATAATTGATTCTAGTATCAATTTCTATTTATATGATTAATATTTCCCATTGATTCCAAATCAAGAGTGGTCAAGTTGAAAGTAACCGACGTGTTCAAGATATAATCACAGAATATAGGAACAATAATAACAAATGGGACTATATGATACCAAAGTATGATAATTGATGTTTAACTTAGGGACTTCATGGAGATATTTTCTCAAATGAGGATAATAGATACATTTTGAAAAAAGGACTTGAATTGGATACTAAGATTTATCAAAGACCATGATATTGAATCAAAATAACTGATTGAGGTTTGAAATGATAGACAACATTGCAAACAAGTTCAAGTTTGGGTAGAATAGCTTAACATATATTTAGTAGCCAAAATTGGGTATGTTACATGCTACATAGCCAAGAAGGAGATCAACTAGCCATGGACAAGTATAGTTGGCACCGAACAAATATGGAAGAACATCATTGTACAAGAAACCAAGAAACACAGCAGAAGAAAGGGGAAGAAGAAGAGATTTAGTCCATGGAGGAGAGGTGGCACTCACTCCTTTGCCTCTGTATAGGTTGGATCTTGTCTTTTGGTCCTCCTCCTTGATCAGATCTGGGCTCCTTGGTCCTATTTCTCTCTAGATCCGCCCCAAATAGCATCTTGGTGGGTGAACGGAGGTGGAGGACGATGGTGGTTGGTCTAGATCTGGGTTTCCACCATAGATCTAGGCGGAAATGGGTGGATGGGTGGAGAAAGGATGGAATATGGTTGTAGAGGGCAGCGTAGAGTGAACGCCTTGGTCCTCTTAGACCTTGGGATGCTCCCATGGAACTCTGGGAACCTTCAGACCTCAGAGCAGCAGCCTCTCGGCGTCCTTGGTCCAGGCTCCCCCACTCAAATGAGTGAGGGAACACCTATTTATAGAGGCAGACTACAGACCGCAGCCAGCAGGTTGTGGGGTCAGCCACGGTCGTGGCCAACACCACAGTCGCGATTCATAGAATGGAAATTGTGGTCACGGTGATGAAGATCACGATCGTGGTTATTGGTCACGGTCATGGTGGACGGCCACGGTTGTGGTGAGGAATTGCGGTTTTGGTTATTTGCCATGGTCGCGGTTATTGGCAACGGTCATGGCGAGGGATTGCGGCCGCGGTGTTGAAAACCGTGGTCACGGTTATTTGCTACAATCGCGTCTATTGGCCACAGTCATGGCGGACGGCCACGGTCGTGGCAAAGGACGACCATGGTCGTGGTAGGTGGCCACAGTCGTGGTGAGGAATCGCGGTTGCGGTGTTGACCGCAGTCACAGTTATTTGCCACGGTCACGGTTATTGGCCATGGTCGTGGTGAAGGTGGATGGCCATGGTCGTGGCGAGGACCACAGTCATGGTTTTGAAGGTCGTGATCGCGACGGGCACCACTGTCATGCCTGATTGCCACAGTCATGGTCAGGGTGGATTTCCACGGTCGTGGCTGGTTGCCACGGTTGTGGTCGGTTCATAGCTGCTGCAAAAACCATGCGTCGGGGAGGAATCTTTAGAGAATAGATGTCTTCTCAGGTTTAGTGCCTGCAAGTCCCAAAATTGGCTAGATTGGCTACTTTATTGGCTATTCTAATTACATTATCTAATGAGAGAAAGAAAGCATAAAACATTAGCATTATTGGCCATATTAAGACTAAAGTGACATGAAACCATAGATGAAATGCATAGAGAATATGCGTAGATTTGGGTGTTATCAACTACCCCAAGCTTAAAACTTACTTGTCCTCAAGCAAGACTGTGCTCAAAGAACAAAAAGATAACATCCAAATTAAGTTTGGCAATAAATGCTAAGGTTGTGGCAACACATCCCACTATCACACAGACAGTGAGGTGTTATGTGAAAACATGCGGAAATCACCATAACCACAGGTTATGAAAAACACAGGTTAATTAAAACCGATTGCGGAAATCAGGTAAACTGAGAAACTATTACATTTAGGTCCACATCCTGCAAAGAAACATGTTATATAGACATTTACAAGCCTTGATATGTGTCCACAGCTTAGAGGAACAACTGTCTAACCAACACAAGAGTTCATCACCTGTTTAGATGTACATAAAGGCCCACATCCGGCCAGCAGCAGGATATACAAAGGATCAACAACTATACATCGTGAAACAATGTCAAAACGCTTCCCAAGGACCTAAGAGTATAGAGATGACTCTAAGACTCTACTACAAAACATCCAAAACAGTAGCATATCCATCGCTTGCCTTCTACTGCTCGTCTTGCTGCTCGGCCGCAACTCCGCGACCACCACCACGCCTAGCTCGACCACCTAAAAAGGGTGTAAACCAGCGGGGTGAGACACACAGTCCCAGTGAGAAACATAACTCCCCGCCGAAACTACAAAACCTTAGAGGATAAAGCAGATAACTGATAAGAATTATAACGAGAGCAGTTAATAAAGTAAGGTTGTTCATACTATTAAGCTTACCAAATGTATGAAAGGCATATACCCAAGTATTTCTTTATGGAACATGATTAACAAGATAAGATTTATAGGGTCTTACCACATGTGAGGAACATATAAGCAATCTGCAAGATATAACAGGATTAACTGCACAAGCAAGGCCTCAACCAATGTTTCGTGTTTGTCTTTAAGCAGTAAATACTAAGCGGCTGGATTACGTATTATTATGCCCTGAGGAAGTGAACCGTACCGTTCAAATCCAACCGACGGCTGTGAAACCCAGAGCCGGTGCCATACAAGGTCAAATGGAAGAGCCGGACTCCACAACCTCCCACCTCATGGTCAGTGCACGAGTACAACACAAGCAGGACTGCAGTCTCATGCTTAAGTGGCCTCAGCCACAGGGTCAGGCTACCCTCTGCCTAGCCCGCCTCAGTACAAGTATCGGCGCTAGTGAAACTGAGCCACGAGCCTGTTCACCATGCTCTGAGCCATGAACGCATTCATGCTCCCATATCACATATTCTGAGCCATGGGCCTGTTCACCATGCTCGTATCACACTTGGGCTACGGGCCTAAATCCGCACCCTAGAGTCTACAACTGAAGTTGCACTCTTACCTCCTCACTTTAGGCTAGGAGAAACCTCGCATATTCAACAATATGCGCTCCGGGTTAACGCGCAGGAGAACTCATTTCACCATCACCAGCTCCTGACAATGATGGATCTATGGCCAGGGCAAACTACATGATATATTCCACTGTAATTAATTAGTGTATTTTATGTGGATTGCAAGATTCAACCAAGTTGTATAACATGCAAACTATAACAAGAATAAACAACATGAAACTCAATATTATACTTTTATTGTAATCAACACCATCCTGATTCATCACAAGGATCCATCATTACATGTTATCACTTGGCCTCTTGCCAATCATCTAGATCCATCTCAAGGATCATCACATGCCATGGGATCTCAATCCCTCATCACATAGTGCCACTGCCTCTCAAGGCTTACATCATCATCATGGGATAACAATTCCAGCACTCAAGTCCTCAGACCCAAAACACATCATGCACATTATCATATCATCAAGAGTAACCATCAGGGCAATGTTACTTAAACATAATTACCTCGTAGCCCTTTACCTGGCTATGCATGAAACACCTGCATGGTTAGTGTACACAATCATCAAGGATTAATAACAAGAGTTTTATTATCCTACATAGGGAAGTACTGATGATTATATATTTTATCATTCATGCCTCCACCTATGATCATAGATAGCGTTCATATCATTAAGAAAATCATTCCATATGCTTACCATTTCCATAGCATTATGAAATGTCATGTTAGGATACATGAATGTGATCCACTATATCAAGCATATCAAGAGATACCATAACAAACCAATCATGATAGAATCCAACATATCAGGTTTCAAATGAGGAACAAGACCCTCACTATAGCATCCACTACCCTCACCATAGGTAGTATCGGGCAGGGCTCAACCCATATCATCCAACCAAAACAACCACCTATCGGCCAAATAACCAGCTGGGGTGTCGGGTATCCAGGGTATGACGGGCAACACCATATCAGGCAGATAGGCTCAAGGTATATCGGGCAACGCAGTGTTATGCAATCACTGTGTCATGCAACACAGGCAATGTGCACCCTAGTGTCGTGCACCAGATTACTATCTCAGACTAAGTGTATCGGCCAACACCCAAAGCAACGCAGGTCCAGATAGCAACGCCCCAACGCCCAAAGGTGTAACAACATTAGGTAACCACCTGAAGTAGGTGTGTCGGGCAGGAGTCAAGTATAACGCCCAACAGGTGTCGTCCAAAGGCATATCGGGCACTCGATCCAGACGTGTCGTGCACCCAACTAATAACGGGCAACCAAGGGTGCAGCAAGGAAAATGTAACGTCCAGCAGCACAAGCTAATGACCAACACATAAAGGGACCAGGGGTAATACCCACCATCGATCTAGCTAGCAACGCCTCACATCCTCAAGATATAACCTTACTAAGCCACCTTCTAAGCTATGTGTGTCGAGCAGGGTGCTCAACATAGCGTGACGCCCGACACAACAAGGCAAGGACCAGGGGTAATGTCCATCACAACCCCCCCCCCACAATAGGTTGTTCAAGGCTCTAGGTCAAGAAGTATCGGGCAGCACCTCCCCAAGCTCATCATCAACCTCAAGCACAAGGGCACCAAACCCTAAAGGATCAAGAATATGGCTCACCTCTCAACTTGGATGAGAGAGGGGTCTTGCACATCTCTTGTCACAAAACGAGCAACACAAGGAACAACCCTATCAAGGTTCACAACTACTACCAAGCTCACCCTTCAAGTCCATGGTGAGAGGAGGGTGTTTCTCAAGCTACTAGAACACAAGCTCACCTCTCAACTTAAATGAGAGAGGAGTGTTTCCCATGATACTAGAACTCAAGCTCACTCCTCAAAACCAAGGAGAGAAAGGAGTATTGCTCACCAAGAAACCCTAGATCATAGGTTCGGCCAACAAGGTGCCACTAAGCAAGGAAACCAAACTAACAACAACATAGACGATCATAAACAACATGAACAAGAACATAGAAGATGGTAATATATCTAGGGTTAGGAGTTATGTAACCTGCCTTAAGCAAGCTCCAAGCTCCTAGCTCCACGTACCACCAAGGAAGAAGGAGACTCCAAGGAGGATCGACCACCAAGCTTACAAGAGAAGAGAGTGTCGTGCACCAAGGTAGAGGAGAAACTAAGGAACTAAAGGGATCCTTAGCAAGGGAAAGGAAATGCATATATAGAAGGGAATGGAGGAGAAAACAAGGTAGAGCAAAGCAAGGTGTCGCCCACCTAGGGACACTTGTCCATGAGCAATGCCACCACTCTAACATGCCCAAAACACATGTCTAAGGCCCTTGCCACATGCAAGCATCAAGCACCAAGTGTCCACTAGTAGTGACACAAACGAGGTCAAAGATGGTCAAAGGTCCATGGACGACACAACTGGACGATACACCACCACCATGGGCGACACAAGCACCTTCTTGCCCGACACAAGGTGCAACCAAGCAAAAGCAAGGCACCACAAGGCCCAACAAGCTCAACCAAGCCCAAAAGAACTCAACCAATGAGCCCAAACCTTCCTCTCAACACTAGAGGAAGCAAGGAGAGGGAGGAACACCTCAAAACTTGCCCACAAACCCTAGACTTGGGTTAATTGCAAATAGCACCTCCAACTCTCAAGAAAGCACAAAAAAACCCTAATCACTACTATAGGTGATTAACAAGCATCAAAGCATCAGGGTTAAGCAAAGCAAACAGGGTAAACCCTAAACGAAGGTCAGGGTCCTTACAAAGGCTAAGAAAAATAGTTTAAAGCATCTATTCTCCCGATCCATGTCATTTCAGAACAAACCCCCACCAATTAACCACAGTTCTGCCCAAGCAAGATCAAAGAGTTTCCAGGAAAGATTAAGCGAATTCACTACAACCTGTCGATACTCATGAGGGTTTGGATCATAATTATTAAATATGAAAGAATTTTCACATAGGTGATCATGTGGGTGATGACCAATGAGCAATCACCATGAATCCATGCATACCAATTAGGTATACCACGCCTCTCACTTATTCACGTCCTAAGAAACAAAGCAAAAAGACTCTAATGACTTCTTAGGATCCCGATTTGCGTCAGGTTGGTCCATGTAGCGAGCAACAATCCCTACAATCCGAACCAGTTGGTCCAAAGCAGTGAGATGAACTCCTCGTACTGTGCCTGAACCAACCCTGCTACTAGGATGATCTCATAGGTCTCCTAGGGGTTCCTAGTGACTCTCTAATGAGCATTTTGAGTGATACTACCAGGCATGACATACCCGCATTCGTGAGCGCAGTCATACACCAGCTGGGCACCATCCTCAACTCTCCTAAAAGAGGAAACAACACTCATTTATTGTTCACACTCAGGCTTTTATCATCTGCATTCTATTTGTAGGCTTGGGTGAGAACTATATAGATATTTTGGGATATTTGTGGGCGGCCAAGCCTCTTTTGCACATTTTTATTTTTTTTTATCTTTTTGATTCAATCTAAGGTGAGAGGGCGTGTAGTCCATCAAGGAAAACATTTCATCATGATTGTAGCTCAAAGCTCATCATGATTCACTTAACACCTGTGTGAAAAGTTGCAATTATGATTCAAGAATCCTTAGAATAGAGACAAGCTTGTGAAATCACAACTAGGATTCTTTGATCATGTTTTAGCTCATTCCAATGGTTCTTTACCATGGATTTTCCATTCACGACATAGATCAAGGGGATTTAGTTTTAAGCTATGAAAAAGGGACATAACCTTAGATTTATTTCCAAACTCAAGGAAAGATTCAAAGAGCAAGCCAAGCATAAGGTCAAGCGATTTTTAAGATGAAAATTGTGCATCTAGGCATAAAGTCAATCATTTATCTATTAGATCCGCACCATATAGCCATAATTGTGAAGCTAAAAGCTTATGCTAAATTCAAGAAATAAATGTGCATGCAAGAAGGGTGAAGAGAAAGAAGGGTGAAGCCTACTACCCCAAGCTTAAAAGTTTGCTCGTCCTTGGGCAAGACTTAAACTTGAAATAGTGAGGCAGGAATGTATGATTTTAACGGCAATTATTGATGTTCTAAAGATTATGCATGGATGTAAGGATATAAAATAGTTAGAGGAAAGAAACTAACAAACAATAACATGAAGAGGAAAATTTATTATAATAAAAGGGTGGGAGGGTGGGTAAGAGAAAAGGGGGTGGCTGCCCTATGATACTCACACTGGGATCCCAAATCCTAATTTTGGGACCAGTGTCACCTGTGTCTTGCCGACGGGTTCCGCCACATAATATGAGTGGAATAGGCGGAGATGTGGGCCCTCCCGAGTCTGAAGAAGAGGAACGTAATCCGACGACTCAGTGAAGTCATCACTGTGCTGGAATTGACTTGAACTGCACTGGGACGAATTCTTCAGCATATCATCCTCAGGGTACCTTTCATTATATGAATCTGAATATGAAGGTCATGGGATGTCAAAATAGGATGAGCTGGAGGGGATAGGTTGAATGACTTGAGTAGGATCCATGTCTCCTTCCTCCATCTCTGAACTTGAGGTTGGATGCTCAGATAAATCTTCATGTACAGTCTGAGTCATCCAATCATATTTTGAACAAGAAGTACTCCCTAAAGAATCAGTTTGTGGTTCTACCACCCCAAGCTTATCACCTGGTGTGGAGTTAGGGGTATCTTCATGCTCAGTAGCCATATTGTAGTGAATTGTCCATCTACCTCCCTTGATTTCCACCAAGCCTTGAGGAGGGATGGTGGTGATTGTAAGCTCGTGTTGTTTCTGCTCATCGTCGTCGGTGTAATCGCTCCACTGAGATGAATAGTCATCATCATCCTCACCATATCGATTTTTCCAAACCATGATCGGCATACTGCTCAAAGCTAAGTGACAAGTCTCAATGTGAGGGTCATCACTCTGGTCTAGATTACTATCTGAATCAGATTCGTCAGAACAAGCTTCACTTTCTGATAGTGAGTTTGTTTGACTTTCCCAGTGAGGATAGGAGTCGTCATCTTCATAGACCCATTCTTATTCCTCCATTGGTTCATCATCTAGCTCATCTAGATAGAATGAAGAACTTCCCCGTGTAGGTTGTTCTTCATAGAAAAATCCTAGTGCATCCAGTTGATGGTCTAAATCAAATGGTGAAGCATACTCTTCTTCAGACCCAATGGAATGGTCTCGATGACTGGCTTCTTCATTGCTAGGCGGTAGAGCTTGTGACTGCATGGTAACCCAATTGACGAGCTCTTGAAGCCTACTACATTGTTCAACATCTTCATGAAGTTGTCAGGCTTGTGCAACAACACCTTCAAGGTTTGTCAATTCTGCCTCACAATGTCACTGTAGACTCACTATATCAAACTGGCGTGCTTGGATGAATCCTTGCTCAACAGCTTGAAGTAGGCTTCTACTACAGTCTGTAGCTTTGGTGGCTACTTTGAGATGACGATCGTACTCTTCTAGAAGTTGTTTCATTGGATCGACATCTTGTTGGAGATGAGGAGCTAAGGAGGTGAGTGCGTGAATACTTTCCCTAGCCAACTCCACTACCTTAATCAGTTCTTGATCCCATGATAGCACGGGAGTCAAGGGCTGACTGGTAGTCTCTGTATTTGGGGCATCTTCATATGATGACGGTGGGGGTGAATATAATTCGACTAGCTATAGAGCACGACCTTCAATTATTTTCCAGTAGTAGGAACTGTGAAAAAACTCAGGAGGATGGGTGGACAAGATCACTTGTCTTGCTAAAGCGAGATCCATGGCTGAAAAAGGTATAAGAAAAAGAAAAGGTATTCAGTATATATGAACAAGTATGTTTATAACAAAAGAAAAACTATGCATCTATATACAGGCTTATAGTGACAGAACAAAATCTTTTAGGCATGTAAACGTGGAAAACCACATCCTCGGCAACGACGCTAAAAAGTTGATTGGCCTTTTTCTCATGTCCAGAAATGAACGTGGGATAAAGGAAGGAATCAAGCTTTTAAATTTATAACCTGAAACCTTCTAGGCCCCCGCAACTTTTATTACGGGGTCGATATAGATATACGGGGTCAAACACAGGGACGTGGGGACGTTTAGGACACCACAGATCTTATTCTTGAGTCAGATAAGCCAAAAGTGATAGTCGATAAAAGTATGTGCTAGAACTAGTCTAGCAGGTTGTCACGATATAAAACAAAACAAAGAAAAGAAAAGTAAAACAAAATAAAATAGAGCTCATGGTTCTACTAATCAAGAGAGAAGGAGTTCCTGGATATGTAACCACAAGTTGGGTAGTCTATGCACCCATTCTTGGGCGTAGATAACCCTCAAACACCTAAGCAAGCAATCTATATCCAAACATAGTACGTACTGTCATGTCTGTTCCTGTGGGTCATCCCACTCGCTCTCGTGCAGCGTGACTAAAACCATCAATGATATGTCATCGACCCTCTCTCGAGGAATGACATATCAACACCTCGGAATATGCTAAGTTCCCTCTTGGGTCTTAGGATATTCTCGGATGTTAGGAATAGAAAACCTTGGATCTTCCTCCTCTCGGGTTCAGATCCAAACTATCGTCTCTTAGCCATTCCTACACGGGTCTCTCGATACAGGTAGAAATACCAGTTCAAGCAAGAAAGAGATCAACCAAACTAGCTATCATAACCAAAAAGGAAATATAGAACAAGAAATATACTAGATCTAAAATAAATCTACTTGCTTAAGGCAAAAGTACATAAACATGCCCAAAATGGGCTACATAGCCAAGAAGGAGCTCAACTAGCCATGGACAAGCATAGTTGACACCGAACAAAGATGGAAGAACATCATTGTACAAGAAACCAAGAAACACAGTAGAAGAAAGGGGAAGAAGAAGAGATTTAGCCCATGGAGGATTGGTGGCTCTTGCTCCTTTGCCTATGTATAAGCTAGATCTCATCTTTTGGACTTCCTCCTTGATCATATCTGGGCTCCTTGGTCCTCTTTCTCTCTAGATCTGCCTCGAACAACAAATTGGTGGGTGAACGGAGGTGGAGGACGATGGTGGTTGGTCTAGATCTGGGTTTCCACCACAGATCTAGGAAGAAATGAGTGGATGGGTGGAGAAAGGATGGAAGCTGGCTATAGAGGGCAGCATAGAGTGAACGCCTTGGTCCTCTCAGACCTTGGGATGCTCCCACGAAACTCTGGGAACCTTCAGATCTCGGAGCAGCAGAATCTTGGCGTCCTTGGTCCATGCCCCCCTGCTCAAATGAGTGAGGGGACACCTATTTATAGAGGCAGACTGTAGACCACGACCAGCAGGTTGCGGGGTCGGCCACGGTCGTGGCCAACACTGCGGTCACGATTCATGGAATGGAAGTCATAGCCGTGATGATGAAGATCGCGGTCACAGTTATTGGCTACGGTCGTGGCGGACGGCCATGCTCATGGTGGAGGGAGTCGTCCACAGTCGTGGCTAAAGGAAACAACTGTGGTGAGGAATCATGATCGTAGTTATTTGCCACAGTTGCGGTTATTGGCCACGGTCATAGTGGTTGGCTACAGTCGTGGCAAGGGATTGCGGTCGCGGTGTTGAAAATTGCGGTCGCAGTTATTGTTGGTGTGTATGCCCTGAGAGCCAATCATGGGATGATTAATGGGATACATTAAGATTGATTTGATAAACATCAAAGGCAAGCTTCCAATTCTTTCTACTTCAGTCATATGAGATAGTGATAGAACGGATTGAATGTCTAGAGAATGACAGTACTCAATGACGTATGCCTTCAGGTTCAGGACCTGAACGATGAGATCATACGGATGCTTAAGAGTTTGTACATTCTTGTTATGTCCCTAGTCGGATGTCATTGTGGAAGGTAGATAGACAGCAATGACACACAAGACTATATTGTGGTGTTGGTTGATGATAGAATCTCATTAGTCATGATATAGAGATATCAAACCAAACACATAGGTACTTGTTAGAGAACAAGTGTACCAGACAGACCCACCGTGAGTTTGACACATGGAACCATGACATGGTAGTCACAGTCAGTACTCACAGTGATGGCGGTGAGTGTGATTCTTTGACCTGAAATCACTACACTCATGTCGTTGGGCACACTTTGACATCATCAAACGCAGTCCTGAAACATGGGTTGTTATAAAGGTGATGATTGGGTGGCTTTGACACATGGGGCTTTTGAGGGGTGAGTGATAGATATGGGATTTGTCCCTCCTGAGGGAGTTTGATATCTAAGGCCACTTGATGAGTAGGATTGAAATAGGCGTGCGCATGCATGTGTGAATCAGTATGTGATATTGATGTCATACATATCTCTTCCAATATACTTTGAGATCAAGAAAGTGAATGAACGTTGACAGGATGACTGTTCCATGCCTCGAGTTCATTCGAGATGTCAGCGACAAAGGAATTATACATTCACTGTAACACCATTCACGGATTGTAGGATTGAAAGTTGTTCTCCAACTTTCTACTTTCACTTGGGTAGCACTGATGTGTGACTAGGCACCACTCTTTACTTGTGAAGTCATAAGTGTTATGGACTTTCACTGCCAATGTGAAATGGACCTGCAGGGTCACACACATAGGATTTATTCTGGAAGAGGAGTTTTGTTCACAAGAAATGTTTAGATTGATTACTAAAGGAGTTTAGTAGTTCAATTAAACACTCAGTCAATTGATAGCTAAATATCATAATGTTCAAGGTGTTGGACACATTGATTGGAGTATCGGATTGATTGAAATCGCAATTGACTGATTCTGCACAACCTGTACTCCCAACCGATCGGTTCATGTGATGAACCGGTCGGCTGAGCTTGGTGAACTGGTCAGCTCAAGTGTTGAGCCGATCGGCTCAAGATCAGGGTGAACCGATTGCTTCAAGTGTTGAAATGATCGATTCAACTGGTGCAATCGAGCAACTTGGGAAAATAGGATTGGTGAGAATTTTCCTTTCGTTTCAATTGCCCAATTTGATTGGGAAATAGGATTGGTATTCGATACCAATTAGAAACAAAAGAAGGAAAGTCAATCGGGAACCGACCAGGACCACCAACCGACCGGTTCACTTGTGAACCAACCGGTTGAGGTGTCCCAACCGACCAGTTCACTTGTGAACCGACCGGTTCAGGTCCCCAACCGACTGTTTCACTTGTGAAACGATCGGTTCAGGTTGCGAGTTGGTTGCTTTTGTGCCAGCATTGCCCGGGATAGAGAACCATGTCCCATGACCCTCCTATATATAGGGGTATTGGGGGCTTCTCAAAGTACAACTCAGTGCAACCAGTTGCTCTGCAAAGTTGTCGTTCTCTCTGGTTTTGGTAACTGAGAGAGAGCCCGAGCAAGTGCTACCCGCAAAGGGAGGTGCAACAAGGGAAAGACAACTGTAGTTGCAACTGGCAGCAGGAGAGTGTGTTGGCAACTAGTACGTCAACAAGAGGGTGCGAGTCCTTCCAACTTCTTGTGGGACACGGAGTGTGGAGTTCCAGGTGGTCCGTATGGACTACTTCAGAGGCGGGAGGTTTCTTCCGCTCAGGAGGACAACTGTCAACCCCGACAGTCCCGGTGAGAGGAGGAGTCGTCAGTCCCGGTGCGACCAGGAGCTGCACAGACATCGTCCAAGACCGGAGGTGAAGATCACGCAAGGCGCAAGGTATTGTCTCCGAGCAAGCCTCAGGACAAGGTATGATTCCACAAACCATACTTTCCTATTATATAGACGTTGACGCGTTTCCTTGTTCTGGGTTTGGGGGAGAAATTTTTTTTTTCTGCTGCCTTCTCTGCCTCCCCTAAAACCCAAACAGTGGTATCAGAGCCACGTCAACTGCTCTATATTTTAGAAATATCAATATGATCGATTTTGGTTTTTCGCCTTTATTTATTGCATACGATGCAAATAAAATTGGCTTTATGCATGTCCAATCCTAAATCCACAAATCCCAATTACATATATGATATGTATTATTAATGCACTCGATACGCGTCACCCTTAAACGAGTATTGTGGTGGATGTATAGCGTGGTTATTGCCAATAAACCCTATATGTGTATGGTCATATGTGGTTGCTTGCATCTCGATCTGCGCACCGATCTGCCCTCTCCTATTCCTGATGTAACTCGAAATAATTCGAGATTCTTTCCTACATTTGCTCCCCCCGAATGTAACTCGGGGTTTCCCTTGTAAGCAATGTAAAATTAGGATAGATTTTATTTCCTGTTATGTCAAAGAATGAAGGACATCCAGACGACAGCTTAGATGATCGGTTCAAGACGTGAACCGATCGGTTGACGTTCCAGACGATCAGTTCAAGGAGTGAACTGATCGGTTGATGACCGGTTCGAGGAGTGAGACGAGTGGGTGGCGGCCATGACGAGATGCACGATGACCGGGCAAACCGATCGGTTGGAGGAGCCAACCGATCGGCTGGTGGCACCCAGACGACCGGGCCAGAACGAGCAAGTCAATCATGTGATGAGTTGATATACTCCGAAGGCAAAGCACAGAGTTCATCTTGTACATGTTGCATGTGATGTAGACCTAGATGACCGTGATTCCTCTTGGCTCGAGGAATCACATTAGGATGGCCATAATCATCGCTTTTATTGTTTTGCATGTTTTCTATGGGATATAGCATGTATATGATACGTACTATGTATTGTGGTGATTGGATATGTATATGCATGTAAAAACCAAATCCCTCATTAAATATTAAGTTTTAGATGCCTTCCAAATGTGACACACGTGAAAAGCTTGATCGACCAAGTGTGGGCACGCCCAAGCGTGGTGCACTGTCTATCTCGTGGAAGCGTGAAGGATGAATGTGTGGGTCGGCCCAAGCAGGGTGCATATTCATCGTGTTGGCTTTGGGTCAGACTTAACAAGGTGACCTAGATAGGATCTAGCACCTTGAGGCATGGAGATGCTCATGGCAAGGAATTGCATATGACATCTTATCAAGAGTTGCATATGATGCAATTGGCAAGTGTTGCCTACCTGAGAGATCTAAGTTGTGGGTGACAGCCCAAGCTGGTCCATGACTTAGAGGATTTCAGGATCTTGCCCACTAGAAGGTTGTACGTTGTAATCTTCCGAATTGATGGTGAGGGCTATCAATTTGAAGTAAAATAGTGGGAGTTATAATTAATTAAAGGCCTAATTATATCATCAATTTTTCAAATCAATCAAATAAGTCAAAATGAGTTTTTGGACTAAAATTGCATATTTTCCTTTTTTAGTACAAATTGCAACAAACAACAATCATTTTTCTTTGTGATCGGTCCATGAAAAGGACAAGCTAAATGGGACAAACTTCCACGAATGGTATCGGACATTGAGAATTGTTCTCACTCAAGAGCGTAAGCTCTATGTCCTAGATACTCCAATTCCAGAGGAACCCGCTCCTAATGCACCAAAGACAGAAAGGGATGCTTACAAGAAGCATTCTGATGATGCCATTGATGCAAATTGCTTGATGTTATGTTCTATGAACCATGAGTTGCAGAGACAACATGAGAACATGGGTGTCATTGAGATGATTCAACATCTCAGGAACATGTATGAAGATCAGGCACGGCAAGAGAGATGCAATGTCTCAAGGGCGTTGTTCAAGTGTGTCATGACAGAAGGAGATCCAGTTGGTCCTCACACACTCAAGATGATTGGGTATGTGGAGAACCTGCAAAGACTGGGATTTCCATTGAGCCAAGAGTTGGCTACTGACGTGATACTGCAATCGTTGCCAGAATCCTACAGTCAGTTTGTGATGAACTACAACATGAACAACTTTGATAGGCCACTGTCAGAGTTATTGGGCATGTTGAGGACAACCGAGATACAGATGAAGAAGGACAAGCCTAAGTCTTTGATGGTGATCACGAACAAGAAAGGCAAGTCCAAGCGCAAGGGCAAGGGAAAAGCTAAGAAAGGTTCTGATGCTAGCCAGGAGCCCAAGACATCTTCAGCTCTCAAGGCCAGGGGAGCTGTGACCAAGAAAGGAAATTGCCACCATTTTCAAAAGCCAGGACATTGGAAAAGGAATTGTCCTCTCTATCTAGAAGAACAAAAGAAGAAGGAGGCGACTGATGTCTCTACTTAAAGGTGTCATGAAAGTAAACTTGTAACACTTTTTGAGGTATATGATACCAAGATGTAAAGTGTAAAGCACTCATAATTGGGGCAAGTGTTGCCGCCATAGATAGGAGTACTTTAGTTTATTTTCAGCCTATAAGGCATGTAATACAGTTATGAACTACTATTTCATATTTGCCAATAGATAGAAACACTTTATTTTTGCATATTGTGCGACAATGATGGCAATTAATAAAGTTGAGTTTTCAATCTTAAAGATATGATCTTTGTGGAAATGCCTTATTTATCTTGTGGTGTTTGATATGCATAAGATAAAATGATACCTAAAAGTTATAGATAACTCAAACAATAAAATTAGCATCAATCATGAGAAATTCATTTCTAGTTTCCATGTGATGGATAAATCTAGACTCTTTTGGTTAGAGAACCAGTAAGAGACATGAATATCTTGGACATGATTAATCAATCTTCACTAAAAGTAGTGGGAGAATGATTATCCTATTAGGTATAATACATGTGATGTATTTACATACCTATTGGAACAAATGCTAATACTTCAAATGGTGTTTAGAGAAATACCAATATGAATATCTTGAAGTGTTCAAGATTATCATAGATGAAGTGCAAATTTGGTAAAGTGCTAATTCTTGATGAGATCAATGAATGAAATACTTGGACCAAGTGTTTGAGATCCTTATGAGTGATTATGATAGTGTATCATAGTGAACTCATGATTAAGGCATGGTGATGTCTAAATCAAGAAGGAATCATACTCTAAGGAGTTAGAGAATGATTATCAAATAACTGAATTCTTCTTAAATAAAGAATACACTTCACTAATGAAGGACATTAAGAATCACAAGGAGTTGTGAGTTCTTATATCCTTGACAGATTCACCTCAATTATCTATGTGATGAGTTGTTCATGTGATGAGTCAACTATCTAGATGAATATGAGGAACCGAATTTTGAGTTATGGTTTATGACCATTACATCCTAAATGACATCCACGTGAACCATAAGGTATGACCTTGATGGTAGCACTCATTGGATCAAATCCATAAGTGCAAATGAGTCTTAAGTGTTAAGACACATGGATAACATTTTGAGAAGGATGATGCTTGTTGATTGCAACTTATTGACTAAGACATTTAGCATATGGATACTAAAACCGCATTCCTATGAGGAATAAAACAAGGATGTGTACGTGACACAACCTATAAGGTTTATGAATCCACTAATGCAAATGAAGTCTATAAGTTACAATGGACTAATAAATGTGATTGATTGAGTAAAAGCAACTCAGAATTGGATCCTTACTTTGATGATATGGTCAAAGGGTTTGACTGATATGTCAAAGATAAAGAAGGGATCTATGATTTAGTGGGAGCGTGTTCACATTCCACATGTTGATGTGAAATGGAAATGTTCTAGAATGGAAATCCAAAAGTGGAAATTATCTTTAAGGAAGATAGAGATGTTTCCTATGTGATACGAATAGAGATCTATAGAGATAGTTCTCGAAAACCTCTTGACCTATAAGGAGAAAGCATACATTGGCAATCTGTACTGAAGGGTTCAGTATGCACAGATTTAGTGGGAGAAAACTTGTCCATGTTACATGGAATTAGTATCCCAAGGCCAAGTGTTCAATTCTTATGAAGAATGGAAACACTAAGAATAGATATGGATCTATCATGTATGTAATCATCCCATTATCTTGCATGTATCGACATGGCAAGAACAAAATGCATTCATCATCTTGTATGTAGGACATGGCAATATGATGTGCTCATCCTGATAGCTCGTATGTGAGACATGACGAGTGGATGTCTGTCTACTTCCAGTACGGGTTACTGGAATACCATGAGAACTTGATAAGTACTTGAGAAGTGCTGGTTCTATGGAGATAAGGAAGAGTTCAATGTAAAGAGTTACATTGATGTGAACTTCTGAAAGGACAGAAAATTAATTGCAAAATATATATAGGATATATAAAAGTGAAAGTTTGTTGATAATTGCAAGTGTTCCAATAAAGCCGTTTAAAAGGAAATGCCGAGTATCTATGTGTTAGAGAATATCAGTGGATACTATATGGATCTGGAAGTTCATTAGATGAACTTATATTCCGCTCATTGATGACAAGTATGGAATCCTTGATCATGCAATGTGGCTAAAGGTTAGCAAAGGAATAGTAGATCGCATATTACGACACCTCCATCTCATACGTGTGACGTACAACGAAGAGATGAGAGACATGCAATTTATACTGACTTTGGCAAGGTGTTTCCATTACTCACTATGTTAAGCACTAGAGCACAGTAACATGTGGGACATGTTTGAAGATCACTATGAATACGATTCAAGGGTGATTGGCTCGTAGTGCAAGTGGGAGTCTGTTGGTGTGTATGCCCTGAGAGCCAATCATGGGATGATTGGTGGGATACATTAAGATTGATTTGATAAACATTAAAGGCAAGCTTCCAATTCTTTCTGCTTTAGTCATATGAGATAGTGATAGAACAGATTGAATGTCTAGAGAATGACAATACTCAATGACGTATGCCTTCAGGTTCAGGACCTGAACGATGAGATCATACGGATGCTAAGAGTTTATACAGTCTTGTTATGTCCCTAGTCAGATGTCATTGTGGAAGGTAGATAGACAGAAATGACACACAAGACTAGATTGTGGTGTTGGTTGATGACAGAATCTCATTAGTCATGATATAGAGATATCAAACCAAACACATAGGTACTTGTTAGAGAACAAGTGTACCGGACAGACCCACCGTGAGTTTGACACATGGAACCATGACATGGTAGTCACAGTCAGTACTCACAGTGATGGTGGTGAGTGTGATTCTTTGACCTGAAATCACTACACTCATGTCGTTGGGCACACTTTGACATCATCAAACACAGTCCTGAAACATGGGTTGTTATAAAGGTGATGATTGGGTGGCTTTGACACATGGGGCTTTTGAGGGGTGAGTGATAGATATGGGATTTGTCCCTCCTGAGGGAGTTTGAAATCCAAGGCCACTTGATGAGTAGGATTGAAATAGGCGTGCGCACGCATGTGTGAATCAGTATGTGATATTGATGTCATACATATCTCTTCCAATCTACTCTGAGATCAAGAAAGTGAATGAACGTTGACAGGATGACTGTTCCATGCCTCGAGTTCATTCAGGATATCAGCGACAAAGGAATTATATATTCACTGTAACACCATTCACGGATTGTAGGATTGAAAGTTGTTCTCCAACTTTCTACTTTCACTTGGGTAGCACTGATGTGTGACTAGGCACCGCTCTTTGCTTGTGAAGTCATAAGTGTTATGGACTTTCACTGCCAATGTGAAATGGACCTGCAGGGTCACACACATAGGATTTAACCTGGAAGAGGAGTTTTGTCCACAAGCAATGTTTAGATTGATTACTAAAGGATTTTAGTAGTTCAATTAAACACTCAGTCAATTGATAGCTCAATATCATAATGTTCAAGGTGTTGGACACATTGATTGGAGTATCGGATTGATTGAAATCGCAATTGACTGATTCTGCACAACCTGTACTCCCAACCGATCGGTTCATGTGATGAACCGGTCGGCTGAGCTTGGTGAACCGGTCAGCTCAAGTGTTGAGCCGATCAGCTCAAGATCAGGGTGAACCGATTGCTTCAAGTGTTGAAATGATCGATTCAACTTGTGCAACCGAGCAACTTGGGAAAATAGGATTGGTGAGAATTTTCCTTTCGTTTCAATTGCTCAATTTGATTGGGAAATAGGATTGGTATTCGATACCAATTAGAAACAAAAGAAGGAAAGTCAACCGGGAACCGACCAGGACCACCAACCGACCGGTTCACTTGTGAACCGACCGGTTGAGGTGTCCCAACCGACCGGTTCACTTATGAACCGACCGATTCATGTCCCCAACTAACCGTTTCACTTGTGAAACGATCGGTTTAGGTTGCGAGTTGGTTGCTTTTGTGGAAAATCTCGAACCCTTCTACTCCTGCTTTTAGTCCCGCATTGCCCAGGATAGAGAACCCTGTCCCATGACCCTCCTATATATAGGGGTATTGGGGGCTTCTCAAAGTACAACTCAGTGCAACCAGTTGCTCTATAAAGTTGTCGTTCTCTCTGGTTTTGGTAATCGAGAGAGAGCCCGAGCAAGTGCTACCCGCAAAGGGAGGCGCAGCAAGGGAAAGACAACTGCAGTTGCAACTAGCAACAGGAGAGTGTGTTGGTGACTAGTACGTCAACAGGAGGGTGTGAGTCCTTCCAACTCCTTGTGGGACAAGGAGTGTGGAGTTCCAGGTGGTCCGTGTGGACTACTTCAGAGGTGAGAGGTTTCTGTCGCTCAGGAGGACAACTGTCAACCCCGACAGTCCCAGTGAGAGGAGGAGTCGTCAGTCTCGGTGCGACCAGGTGCTGCACAGACACCGTCTAAGACCAGAGGTGAAGACCGTGCAAGGCGTGAGGTATTGTCGCCGAGCAAGCCTCGGGACAAGGTATGATTCCACAAACCATCCTTTCCTATTATATAGACGTTGACGTGTTTCCTTGTTCCAGGTTTGGGGGAGAAATTTTTTGTTTCCGCTGCCTTCTCTGCCTCCCCTAAAACCCAATAGTTATTTGCCACAATTGCGGTTATTGGCCACGGTCGTGGCAAAGATGGATGACCACGGTCGTGGTGAGGAATTGTGGTCACGGTTATTTTTCACGGTCGCGGTTATTGGCCACGGTCGTGGCAGACGACCACGGTCATGGCGAGGACCGCGGTCGCAGTTTTGAAGGCCGTAGTCAGGATGGGCACCACAATCGTGCCTGATTTCCACAGTCATGGTCAGGGTGGATTGCCATGGTCATGGTTGGTTGCCATGGTTGTGGCCAGTTAATAGCTGCCGCAAAAACCATGTGTCGGGGAGGAATCTTTGGAGAATAGATGTCTTCTTAGGTTTGATGCCTACAATCCCAAAATTGGCTAGATTGGCTACTTTATTGGCTATTCTAACTACATTAGCTAATGAGAGAAAGAAAGCATAAGACATTAGCATTATTGGGAATATTAAGACTAAAGTGACATGAAACCATAGATGAAATGCATAGAGAATATGTGTAGATTTGGGTGTTATCAAGAAGATTTATGAAACATCCCTGATTCAATCACCTGATTTTCTTCCTTTGAAAATCAAGTAGCTGAAACTCAGTCGTTAATATGGCACCAAGAATTAAAGCATAAGAATGAGATAAGCAATATTTCATTTCAAAATATTACACCCCTACAAAATGTATTTTTACCATATCTCCTACATCAATCATAAATAATACATGAGTTTAAAAATTAAGCTTGACCTGTCTTTGGTTCTTGACACCCTTTAGGATCTTTTTAAGAAGAGTCTTCCACAAGGAAAGGTCCTATAAATAATAATTTGCAACATGGAATAATATGTCGCAGCCCAAGTGGGGGAGTATAGGTTAGAAAAATGTATAAGTATGGAAAATAGAGATAAGAAAAAAGACACTATTAACATAACTACATTTTTAATATATTACTTGAGTATTAAAAGTTCAGATGAATATTATAGACCATCTACTAGTATGATGCATAAGGAATGTGTATGTACGTGTATTCATTCAAAATTTATTAGATGACAACTTTATCAAAATGTTATTGTAATACCCTTGAACTGGGTTATGGTTTAACCCTAGGAGTTTTGCTTAAGTAAGTTACTTACAAACTGATTCTAATATTTTGAAAAGTAATTAAGGCTTCTTGTGAAGTTTATTATCAAGTTTGAGCTTAATTACAAACTATTTGTGCATTATATGAAAGTCTGAGTGAAAAGTGCAATTTAACCAAGATGAGGGGTTACATTGCAAAATGTCACATGCAGAATGTGTTCTAAGTGTTTAAGTATCATAATAAAGAGAGTGATTCTAAGTGGTGGCTTGTGGGAATCCTAAATCCCAAGTTATAACTTGTTTGAACAATGTTAGTACTTTGTGCACCAATTTTGGTACAATTTGTAATTTACCTAATATATGGGGTTGGAATGCAAATTACCACCTCTAGAGTGTCCCTACTCCCTCTATGTATACTTTAGAGGAAAGATAAAAAAAGATATACTATGTTTGAATCACCTTTAAGTGATGATACTCTTGGTGATGGAAAGACCAAGGAAAGATTTGAAGGGGAAGCCTTATATGTGATGTATCGGGTTGTAGGCTTGACATAGGAGTCCTATCGGCCAAGGAGCCATGATAGTGGTCTCCTATAGGGTTTTTGATCCTTATAAAAGGCCATTATGGGAAGATAACCTCAAAGAGGTGGTCCATGATGGGTTGCAAAGCCCCTTGCATAAAGTGTATCGGGTTGCCTTGTTGATGAGATAAAGATGAGGAAACTTATCCAAGAAGATAAAGGATGGCTGAAATATTGTCTCTAGCTTATCTTCAAGGCTCTTTCATGGAAAGATATAGATGTGTGCATGCATGTCCACATGTCAACCATGCATGGCCATGTGTCATCTAGTAGCTTGAGGTGAAGACACCTCTTATACACTTTATCTCATGAACCCAAGTATATATACTTCACTTTTCACCAACTTATGAAAGTTTACGATCCTCACAACCATATCCCTTGGATATATCATGAAAATTCCCTTAGGTATCATGCAAAGTATCTCAAGGATCAGGGAGAGTTCAAGCACCAAGCTTTAGGTAAGGCTTTGGTCATCATCAACCTTAGTGGAAGTAGGATATCGGGTTATGAATATTCCTTTCTTTCCTTCTTCACCAAGTTCTTAACTATGGTGATTTCTTGTCTATGGAAGAGTTGTGAACGAGCCTTGGACCTTGGATAAGTTCATCTTCAACCTTAGGATGTGAAGCTTTGGAGCTTGGTGCTTTGAAGTTGTCAATAACGCAGGTTATATAACTTGAACTCAATCATATTATTATTTGTCACCTAACTTGCTATACTTAATTATCTACTTTTAATTCTGAGATCTTCTTGAATAGTTGATGAAATTATGAGTTCTAGTAGTTGTTTAGACTTGTTTCCATGGACTATAACAGTTAGAACAAAGTTCTACAGCTTGAAGAAGATGGTATCACTTTATAAAGTGATATCGGGTTCAAGCATACACATTAGTACCTCTAGCTGGATATGGGTATGTGCAACCATCACTTGCATGATGTGCTTATATCTTTTTGCACAATATAGACTCCATGCATGATATAGGAACAAGGGCATACTTGTAAGTCGATATGAAACCCTAGTTTGGGTAACCCAATATGAATGAGAATAATAAGTGCTCCTTGTATGATATGATCATGTAATACACCTCTTATACACAATATCATGAAGCACACATCTGGTGCACGATATGGTTGATGAAGCATACACTTATGCATAATATAAGACATAGAATCAAATACATGGTATAACCTGATATGGTTGAAATACCAAAACCCGATATGAAACCTGAGATGGGGGTTAACCCAATATGGGGATAGAGGATAGCTCATACACAATATGAGCCATGCCCTTTGCACAATATAGGAGATAACCACTTTCACCTTATACACAATACAAGTCTAAGACTACACCTCTTGCACGATGGAGAGATAATGAACATTCTAAATAATATAGAGTTGGATATCCCTAGGTGATGGGTAAGCTGATACAAGTGGTGAGTGATACCACATGGACGATATGAATGATATCCCTTCAATACTAGGAATAGCACCTACTCCTACCTTGTGAATGATATGAGGTTCAATTCATACTTCATGCATGATATGGCATAATCTACCCATTTTAGTGGAAAACCCTAGGTGATAGATTGAAACTCGATATACCCTACCCTTTGTGTAATGGATTGTGGTATGAGAATTCAATAAGACACCTAGTTTGTCAAGTAACTATATGATAAGGTTGATTCTTGAAGGAATGAAGGGGTTATGAGTCTAAGGGTCTACCTAACATGGTAACCCAATATGTTACCCAAAATGGAGACCCGATATGATAATTTTGGATGAAAATTTGATATGGTATCTTGTATATATACCACTTAAACGATACATGATGAGGCATACACTCCATGCCTGATATGGTGCACACCTTGTGCATGATATGGTATCAAGCACATAGATTATACCCGATATGGGGTCAAGCACCTAGCTCATACTCGATATAAAGTTATCTTGAAATGTTAAAAACTAAGTGATAGTCAATTTGATATGGGTACATGATATGATGATTAGGGGATACACCCTGAAACATGACATGGTGATGTGACTATCTCACATGCTCGATTTGGATACACAACATGAAGTAAATAATGTATCTTAAAGCATTATATGATAATGTACATACATCTTGATACCCAATAGGGTAGAGACACTTCAATCATATGTGATTGATTGAGTGACATATGTTGCATTTTGTGTTAATTGCAATATAAAAGATGATGTGAATTGTTAATAATGAACTAATATTCCTCAAAGAGGAGGATTGAACCAAAAGTATGATGTAATCAATATCCTAGTAAGGATGAGAGAGAAACTCATACTTTATAATCAGTTAATGATAAATGATGAGAATAGATAAGTATGATTGCATACTTATAATTCAATATATGCTCCTAGATGTGTGGAGCAATGAATTAGGGTTTGAATTGATAATATGAACTTGAAACCCTATTCGGCTATAAAGGGAAACCCTAACCCTAATAATGGGAAGGTTGTATTTCTCTTATTTAATAAGCCTTGTGAAACATGTTAAATACTTGTATAACAAATATAATGCTTATGTGGTCTGATGACCTAAAAGATAGTTGTTACCTAGTGAGAGGTAACAAGATGTTTAATGGGCCTTGTGAGCCATGTGAATAAGTGTTTCCTGAGTGAGAGGTGACAAGATGCTTAATCAAACCATGTGAAATACTTGTGCAACAAGTGAAATGAATACATGGGTCTGAGGACCTATAGGTAATAGTTACCTGTTACAAAGGTAACAATGCTATGTGGTGATCTAAGGGTTTGAATACCCAGATCCAGTAATCATAATAATGATGATGTGAAGGGATGAGTATTCCTAGTAATGAGGTAAGGGACTGAGATCCCAAGTGTTTTATATCTAAATATGTTTTAAAGATTGGAAAAGTACTTGATAGATGTATTATACCTTTCTTTGTAGCATTTGTTGTGATTAATAATGATAACTTGTTTGATGCTAAAAGAATTTTGTAATGCACTTAATATATCATTAGAAACCATAAAATGTTGCCATGACCATAGATCCATCAACGTCAAAATTTACTTAATGGTGAAATAGGTTTCCCGCAGCATAACTCGGAGTGCATATTTTTGAATATGTGGAGGTGTAAGTATAAATGAATGGACATGTGTGAGTCGATCTCCTTACAAACTCAAAATAATTGGGGATTTGGCTATATGCCTTATCCTGGCTCGAGTGCGACTACGGTCGTAGACTCTATATTGAGCACGGTGAACTGGCATGTGGCTCAGAGTATGGCTATATGCCATGAGTTAGTAATTTCATAACTAGGGACGGTTGTTAGTAGATGTTTCTCCTAAGAGAGTGTAGTTGATGCTACAGCTCTGAGCATAGATGCATGTATACCCTGGCATGTTGTTTTGCAGATTGACACAAGATGTCACTGCCAGTGGTCTCGTACTGACTGAGACAGCTGAGGTCATGGCAACCGGCTCTCCCATTGACCTTATATGGTGCCGACTTGTTAGAAGTTTGTGGTCGGTTGGAGATGAACGAGGTATATTTCATCTCCTCAGGGCATAAGTGTGATTGTAAAATATGTTTAGCCATGTAGCATATTTGCTTAAGGATCGAATACGGAAAATATTGTTTGATGCGTAATTCAGTTATACATCTTAACTTGATAGATGTTGTTTATATTCCTTTACATTCCTTATAAAGTAGATAGATCGTTTATTATTCTACCATGGGTATATGCATCTTTTTCTTAAGCAAAGAGATTACTTTATCATGTTCATGCAATGAATTATCCTACCTGTTAAATATAAAAGAACCCCTGCTCAGTTTTATAATGTTATTCTGTAATAATAATATGGTTGACGGAGAGTTATATCTCTCACTGGGACAATTGTCTCACCCCGTGGGATCCACAATATTTAGGTGGACGAGCACGAAACAGTGGAGACCTTTCTACAGAGGAGGAACAACAGTTGGGGCAGTAATAACAGCTCAGGTTGAGTGTATTATCTGTCATGTCTTGTAGATAGAAGTCCTATGTGTCATCTCTGTACTTTTAGGTCCTTGGAGTCAGTTCATAATGGTCTCATGAACGATCTAAGATTTTAGCTTGTATGCTTCGAGGTTTTATGTTGCTTTAGTATATGTGTTGAAAGAGAAATTGTTATATGTTGTCCTTAAGATGAGATTAAACAATGTGTACAATGTAAATCATGATATGTATGAGTTTTGGATCTTTCGGTAAGAATTTTCTAGAAGAGGATCGCCTTGCAAAATGGTTTTTAATTTTAGTGATTTTTTTGTTAATCCGCTATTTATGGTAATTCCACATAATTAGTAACAATTTGGTTGTCGATTTGATGACGGTCATTTCAATTATACTAATAAAGTGGGGGCATAATCAGAATTTTTGGTATTTCTAAAATAAAGATAACAAAATGGGAGACCTTATTCCATAAATGAGTTTAACTACAACTCTCAGAGAAGGTGTCAATTCACCTTGGGAAACTGGCCTGCAGCCACAAAAACTTGCTTAGCCAAGACTTTAGGCCATTAGGGTTACCAAACCACATTTAAGTACCCTGGCACACCCCCAACCACTCATGCACACTGCATGCTATATACAATGAATCAGATTACCTCATGCAGCCATCGGCTGCCTTTCTAAGACCAGAAGAGGGTACTCCTTGCACAAAATGCCACTTAGAGTATCATTAGTTAGCATTCTTAATCTTTGCAGGAGATTATTCCCCATTACTAACATGATCACGCCTGATTCTACATGACAAACCCAAGTGTGGGCCTGAGTATGGAAGAGCATTATACTCATCCATCCCTGACTCCAAAGGACTTAGATCTGGATCCCAAATGTATCAATCCCCAGCGAAGAGATGCCAATTCTGTTACCAACACATCTCCCAATATAAGGTTTAGAATTAAAGGGACATCATCAAAGATATACAACTCAATATGATGGCCTGTAAAAGGTAATGAGGTCAAAAGGTAGCCATGAATAAATGAATCAATAGTTGAGTATTCCACTATGACACCTAAACTGTAAACGTGTGGGATTGTGGAATTGAATAAGACAAATCTATGGCCAGTTGCGTGCAAGAGGTTAGGGAGTCTCCCCGTGTGAACACGAAACCAATTAAATAACCTTTCCTCTTTACTGGCTACATGCATCAGTGAAACAGGCTTCTAGTAACCTTAGAAATGTCTGATGGAATTCTAATTTTCAGCAATATCACATGACTCAAATAATAGGGAGAAATAAGGGAAATCAAATGAGAATAGAACTAGAATGCTCAAAGGCATACTTAACTATCATCTAGGATCCTAACTTGATGTAAAATCTTAGGGTATGGAAAGGAAGTTCATTAATATTCATATCTGGATTGTTAATAAAATAGGTGAACATAGTATTTCATTTATTCATTTCTTTACAAAGCATATGTCAAACCATGCAAATCATGTTTTTTTATTGATGTTTATATCAAAGATCATGATAAGAATTAAATACCATACTAAATAATTTTAAACCATACTTTTCATTGATGTTTATATCAAGAATTATGATAAGGAGTGAAGATTATACTTAACCCTAATAAACCTTATTTTTCACTAATGATGATACAAGAGATTAAGTCAAGAAGTAAAAATCATATGAAATCACACTTTCAATTGATGCTTACAAAAGAGACTATTATAAGGAGTGAGGACCATACTAAATTATGATACTAAATCCTACTTTTCATTAATGGTGATCTAAGAGATTATGTCAAGAGATGAAAACATCTAAAGCCATACCTCTATATGTACTCGATAAAAAATTCCACAAGAAGTCCATAGCATTATTAAATATATCCAGTCTGATATATTTAGTTACATTTTGTCGCATTTTCCATCACATCAATCCTGGCTCCCAGCTAAAACAACTTCTAAGATTTCTCTCACTAGAGAAGAAGAGGGATGGGTTAAAGCTTAATGATATTTTTGAAATATATAGTATTGGGCTTCTCTTACTATGCTGGAGGAGGGAGGTAGTAGGTTCTATAAAGAGAGGATTTGTTGGGAGGTGGTTCCATTCACCAACATAGAGAAAGAGAGAGTGTTTTGCTAATCTAGAGAGAGATTGGTGGTTTATGGTGAAGGAGATGGGTAGGAGGAAGAAGGGACGTCCACCTTTGCTTTGGGATAAAGAGGAGAGAATTGGTGATGATGGTGGGGTGGATGAGTGCTCCTTTTATAGGAATGGTAGGGGGTAGCATGGTCCTAATTGCAAAAGGTATATGGATGACACATGGGTATATATGTGTCATCAAAAGAGAGATGATTTGTAGTTCAGTGACACATGTATGTTTATGTGTCATCATAAGAGAGATAAATTCGTGGTTATATGACACATGGATGCATATGTGTCATCTTAAGATATCTATCAAGGATTAGTTGACACATAGTAGGATATGTATCAAATATTAGGATGTGCTAGGTGTTTAAGATATGAGCATGACACTAAGCTACTTTAATTACCTAGTAGTGTGTTTGCTTAAACTACCTACTTGCTACACAACTACATGCTTGCCTTCATAAGCAACTTGCTTGCCACCCAGTTACCTGCTTGTGTGCTTACCCACCCAAATGTTACTTTTCAAAAATTGACAAAAAGTACCGCAATTATATTTTCAATATATAAAAGCTTTTAAATAAATCATAATAGATTATTTTAACATTAAAATTTGATTTTACAAAAAAATCTCAAAGAAGCTTGTTTTTATGAATAACTCTAAATAAGGAGTTTTAATTTGGGCGGGAGATCAGGATGTTACACTTTATGTGGTAAATTCTCTTGCTATAACATACCCAAATATAATAACCATAGTATATGAATTAATAGGGTTGAGGTGTTAATACACTAATCAATATATTTAGCCTAATATAGGACATTCAAATCTTAAGTAATCTTATATATATATATATATATATATATATATAGAGAGAGAGAGAGAGAGAGAGAGAGTCAGGCTAGTGTACACTCGAGTGTACCGGAGGCACCGTACACCTCAGTCATTTTTAAAGATGCAGTATAAAATCCAAAATTTGTATATATATATATATATATATATATATATATATATATATATATATATATATATATATATATATATATATATGGGTTCTAGTGTCACAATTCATTACTTAAAGAGTACTACATATATGAAGTGGGCACAAAATAGGCAGGTTATGGAACTTAATATCAAACACCTTCAAAACATAAAATTGATGTAAAATTTGGATTCTTTGCATCTCAATTAGCCTACACGTCAATTTTCATATATTTTGAATAATGTTTGAATACCTTATTAAATTGGTGCATAATTGAATTAAGTGACCTAAGTCCAATGCATAAAAACAAGGTAACGATTTATTTTTATCCTAAATCTGTGATTTTTTTTCTCTGTCGCACTATTTTAGCCCGGTCACTCTCTCGCGATCCGGTTCTGATCTGCTTTGACCGGGTCACGCGTATGCCCGGTCATCTTCTCCGTTTTTCTCTCTCGCATCAGACCCGGCCGCAGAGGAAGCACCGTCCGCTGCGTCGTCTACAGCTCACGCCATCTCTCTTTCTCTCTAAGCAACATCAGAGTTAGAAACCACCCCATTAGATTCTCCCCATCGTTCCTTGCTGTTTGAATCTAATATTTCTTGGGTTCCGTAATGTTCAACCCCACATTGAGCTACAACCCTGTCCTTCCCCTGTTTTCAATCGGCGGAGCCTCCCTACCCGCTTCAGGCCTTCTTGCCTTTGGAATCCCTCTCAAATCCACCCCTTCATGCGCAGAAGCCAAACTGAGCCATCGGAACCTCAATTCTCGACCTGATCAAGATTCTGGACTCTGAATCGAAACAATAGTAGCCGACGCTTGGCAGAGGCACCTCAGGTCGTCACCCTCATCAGAGTCTCCTCCTCCGGTTCCCTCTTCTCCCTATTTGTTCTTTTACTTTCCGCTCTTCTGGTTGCTCCCCCCACCACCTGCACTCAGCAACGTGAAGCAACGCCAGACAGTGCCTAGCGTCGCCAAGCAGTGCTGAGAATCTCCAGACCGTTGGATGCCTCCCTTTCCTATCCTCCACTTTGTTTGCCAATTTCCTGGGTCTCCCCTCTGCACCCCTCCTAGCTCCTTAACTCACCCCTAACGATTCCCTCATCGTGCCTTCTCTCTCCTTGTACCGCCACCTATGGCCCTAAGACCTCTGCTTCACCTACAACACAGATCTGCAGCACCTGCAACCATATGTCAACCACCGATGCAGCGATACTGCCTACAGCTCCTCCTTCACACACCTAGTTGTCTGCCTCCTTATCTCTATAGATCCACCACCCACACGACAACACTTTCTTTCAAACTCCTCTTTGTATAATCATCACTGAATCCATGACATAGTCACAAATTCGGGATTCGGCATTCATTCGGCTAGGCTGATAAATTCGGCATTCGGAAATTATGCGGAATATTCGGATAAAATTTGGTAAAGATTCGGTAAAAATTCGGTCAACTATGCGGGAAAAATTCGAATAAAATTCGGATATATATATGTATATATATATGTATATATATATATATATATATATATATATATATATATGTTTTTAGATACATCTTCGTGCACAATATAGCTCAAAACATGATATACACATGGCACATCTAATCCCAATATTCGTAGCCGGGAAGGTTGCCGCTGCTCTATTGATGGTCGGCACCGCTGGTTCTGGGAATGGGTGGCGCTACTGGTCCAGGAGTGGCTAACACCATTGATACCTAAACCAATGATGGTCGCGAATCGCGACCACTAAGAAGTCTGCTTTCTGGCTAGTGTTGCTGCTAGTAGCAGCTCCCTTCGTCTCTCGTGATAGCAGGGCTGCTGCTACCTGGTGGTGTCGGGAGGTTTGGGTTAGGGCTTAGATGCGTATCGGGATATCAGTAGGGGGTGAGGTGCTAGAGTTAAACGGGTCAGCTGGGCCTTGAGAAATGGTGAGAAGAGGGCCGATTTTTTCAAAAAAAATCGGAAAAAAACGTGTTTTTTATGTTTTATACCTGTTAAATACGGGAATCACGAATTATTCGTGAAAAATTCGTAAAATTCGGAATAGGTGCAGGAATTTGACGCAATTCGGGTGTTGCATTCGTCCAAGGAATAATGCGCGAATTATACGCGATTTTTTCAATAGTTCGCCGAATCTTGTGACTAGGATCCATGGTACGGTGCCTTCAAAACCCAAAATATACCCTAGTCACTTGCTGCCAACCAGACCACCATCTTCATCAAGATTCGATGTTTCCATCTCCAGCTGATCAACCTCCAAGCCAAGTTTGTATGAATATGAAGATCAAAGTGGTTGTCTTGACCCTATAAATATGGATGGAAACCAACCACAAATGACAGTTCAGAAGCATCTTTAGGTAAGCCATTCAAATCATTTTCTATGTAGAATAACTTTTCAATCCAGAAATCCATCTATCAATACTCATGACAAGGATCAATTAGATAGGATTTTGATGAAAAGGTTGCTAAACCCAGCCATGAAATAGACATTTAAACGGTCAAGTCCATGCAATATTATATTGTAATACTTGGATTTATTTGTCTAAGTAAATTCATTTCCTATAGTTCTAATGCTATCAACTTAGTAGTAGTCCACTAGAAGATATAATTGATGATAATTAAAGTTGTTAATTATATAATACTTAGTTATGACAATGACTAATTTCTTAGGACTAATTATCCTAATAATTATCATACTATTATATATGCATGTTGCAACGACATATAAAGTGTAACTTGATTAATTGATAACAAATATATTCAAGACCATGTTTAGATCTTTTTAGAATCAATACCTAGACTCAAACCCTAATATGTCACTAGGTGATTGGGACCATGATACGAACAATATAAAAATAGAAATGTGTACACATGTTAGCTTTGGCTTGACTAACATACATAATATGTTCTTATGATGAATACTTGACTTCATAGACCAAGTATATAGATTGAATTTAGCTTTATCCATGAAGATCAGGTATGTACATCCTCTATTTTATTTTGGGATTATTTGACTAAAACCTACATTCTTTTAATGAGGCATCTCTTGAACTGTTAATTCTTTTGGAAATCTAATTTTGTGGACATGTATATTTCCTGATTTTGACTCATTATATCCTTGTGATTGTTGAACTACTTTGTTTACATGGGTTCTTGGACCCCACCTTCTATGGTTGCCTTTTTATGAAAAATTGACTAAAATGCTAGTCTTGCCCTCTATTTTGTGCATGCTACATGTTTGACTAGAATATATAGAATAGTGGTATTTATGTACAACCATACTTATAAAGGGTGTGCGTATTCCGCCTGGGGTGTACATTTCCACCCTTATTTCTTTTAGGCCATGATCATATGGTGTTATAGCCCTATTTTAGGCATATTTATTCTACATTGTTATGCATGCAAATGTTATTGTTTTATATTGAGATTATTGGTAACTGTTATGGTAAGAAACTTCTGTTCTCAAGTTTGTCATCTAAAATTTTAATATGCCTCATTTCTCTTAATATAATTTTTTTGAACTTACCTAATTAATGCAAATAGCCCCCTTCTTGTGGGAACAACTCCTTTTGCACTCTTAACCCAATATAATACCCAAAGTGTTTATATATATGTACATACGCAACCCTTGTTGGCCTTATTTTGTTTCCTATTTCCTGGGTTATGTTCTCTTTCACCCAGGTGTAGGTACATTAGAAGACAAGGATGCACGAAGATTATATACTGGGTATTGGACCTAAGGATAGCTTGGAATGGTTGGGTTGCCCTCTGCAACATGTCTTGCATGTGATTAGATTTATTAGTTGTATACTTTTTTACTTTGCTATATCCACCTTTTATGGTGAGGAACAATTGTATAATGATACATCTTGTAACTTTGATATAGTTTTGTTTCCATTGCTTATAAAATTCATGCTCTGTTATGTATATCATTTGAGAAATGAATAGAATTCTTCCTTTTCTTCTTATTTGGAATTGGATGGACTAATTCTTCAATTCATTGAGAGTGGATCCCCTATTGGGTCCCACTCTTTACAAAATGGTATAAGAGCCTAAGCAGTCAGTAACTTTATAATTTCAAGTTATCCTAGGTTGACCCTTAATTAGGAGGTGACCCTTAGAGGTTGTTGATATACATATTTCCTAATAGTGGAATGCTACTTAGGGTTTTCAATCCCTATCTAGATTGGTCTCTACTATGCCCACCCCAGTAATGTGGAAGAGGCTCGATTTTATGGTAAATCTAGTTACTCCTACCTCCTTCATGGAAGTTGAACTTTACTGCATATAAGTTGGGAAGTTAGTTCAACTACTATGAAGTTAGGTTGACTTGAACACACATGTGTATGCTTAATCCTTATTTCCACCTTAATCCCTTCCCTCATTTTCTTACCGACATGTCCCAAATATGTCCATTTTAGGACCAAGCATGCATGCTAACAAACATAGACCCTAGCCCTAGCTTTCAAATATTAGGATATTCCATGGATGTTAAGTGCTAATATGAATTAGCTATGATGTGGATTGACATTCATTGGCTTTAAAATGGAGTATGTCCACATAGCTGTATCCAAATCTATATATCTAAGGACTAGATACCAACCTCATTGTACTAGACAAGCCTCATACATGAGTTTTAATTGATGAAAGATATAAGTTCTATAGATATTTGTAAGTGTTCACACCTCTCATCCCTAATAGTGTATGTGGTCATCTAGTAATTGAGATGAGTATCTTGATTGTATAGGTTAGCTTATCTTGTGAAGGCACTATGGTTGTAAACCAACTAGTGATGGCAAAATCCCTAAATCTCTTCAACCTTTGGGTTCAAGACTGTGGGCTCTGATCTCCAAACCACGATATAAACACGATTTAAACTTAGCGGAAGCGATTCGATTAGCAGCGGAATACTAAAAATCAGCGGAAATTAAAACTTTTTGAGATAAAGCATTGAAACCATAAAACTTCCTTCATAAAAGGAGATAAATTGTTTACATCTCAGATAATTACTTCTTGAGTAATTATATACAACATGATACAAAATCTCAAGAACTCATAACCAAAATCTCAGACCAAAAGACTCCAAGACCTGAGAGTACAAAGGACACATAGGACTGACTCTAACTACACCACATGGCAGGCTAAATCTCCACCTGAGATTTTACTGCTGCCCCTGGTGCTGCTGCTGCTGGGACTGGTCACCTGTAGACATGTTCCTCCGTCCTCGACGTCCACCTAAAAAGTTGAAGTCTACGGGGCGAGACAATTTTACATAATTGTCCCAGCGAGAATTATAAATCTCCTCCAGAAGCTTTATTATAGCACCTCAAAGAATAACTTAAGCAGTAAAAGCTTCAAAGTATTCAACATCAGATTTAATAGTAAGCATGAGTTCAACAGTTATGAAACATGAAGACATTTGCACTATACAGTGTAACATCAATCAATCAACTCGTAGTTATCTCAAACAGGTATGCTACGCTGTGGATTATGTTTTTCAAACATTACTTTTATGCCCTGTGGAGATGAGGTTTACCACTCATACTCCAACCAATCACTGCTAAGTGCCTCGGTATCATACTAGGTCATCGAAAGAGCCAGATTCTCATGACCTTCACCTTCCTCAGTCAGTAAGAGGATTACTTGTAGGACATCTCGTGCCTCTACTATAATAGCTTACCAGGGTAATCTGGTCCTTCGCTATTTTAGAGTTACAGTGGCGTTCTGTACTCTCTTCGTCATCAGGAGATTTCATATTTATCTTCCACTGATACGGATATCTGTGCTTTCTTCGTCATCAGGAGGTTTCATGTTTACCATCCACTAATACGGTATGGGATTGTAGTGAAGGATTGACGGATTACACATCTACATCAAACACCTACACTAGGATGTAAGGTTCTACACATCCATATACCCCACATACTCAAAAGTATGTGATCCAGGAGTTCCCTTAGGAAAACCTGTTTCACCATCATTTGATCTCTGACAATGATGGATCTATGATCAGGGCTCTACATTACACTTGATTAGTTAGGTACATTCAGTATTCTTTTAACATCATACATTGTTCTTCAAACAATAACATTAGCATAAAAGCTATGAAATGAGAATACTAAATGTAACAAGCCTAACTCTCATCAATCATCATTTCTCAATACATTCATCACAAGTCATCTCTAAAGCATGACCTTGATGGTATTTATAGCTCTCACAGCCCATTTAATTCATAGGTTGCCATTGACAAGGCATCAAGATATTTTACTATTCATAAAGCTAACAACATGCGTTCAATGAATATAGCATCATCATCCATACCTGGATATGATCATCTTCATATCAGAACCTGCAAGGTTAATTCAACTGATAAAAGCAATTCAAATCAAGAATTATACTTTCCACTCTTGCCATAAGAGCTAAGTTACCTGATTCTCATCAATTAGGGTTTACTATTCACATACATGCTATCACCCTAGAATTAGGGTTTATTATTCACATTATGGTAAAATGAACTCATAACATCATCATGTATGAGGAACATCATCAATGATGCTCTCAGATAAGATTAAGATTCATCAATTATCATAAATAGGGTTTTCATGATCTCACATAGGTGGATCATACCCTAATCATGTACATTCATATATATTGAAGGTATTTTACTTGTATTTCAACCATAATTGGGATTTTCTCTCTCCTCTTGCTCATAGGTGATGATTACATCCCTTTAGATTGGGTTAGGTCTAATCAACATTGATAAGCCTAGCCAAGTCATCACCATTGTAACCATTGGGGTTTGCATGATAAAAAGGGGTTACCTACTTGAATCCATAAAGGGTATTTTGGTAAAGTTCACCATTGATCATAACATGGGTTAATATACTAACCACTTGACCCTTAATGTCCCTAGGTATCATTAGGGTTTAGGTTGAACAACCATCAAACCATCTAAGCCTTCAAGGCATTAGGCAGACTTATCCTTAAAAGTCCCCAATAGGTTTCACACCTTCAACCTTCAAACGATCCTGAGATCGTTTAAGGTTGTAGACCATTTAGCTTTGGTTGACTTCAAGACCGCATGACACTCAAGACCGTTTACCCTTAAACGATCTTGAGGTCATTTGCCCAAGATAGGGTGAAGACCGTTTAGTCATAGTTTGACTTCTGAAGTCGTTTGAGCTCATTCGGACCTTAAGTCGTTTGAACTCATTTGGTCCCGAAGTCGTATGAACTCATTCGGTCCTGAAGTCGTATGAACTCATTCGGTCCTGAAGTCGTATGGTCCTAAAAGCTCAAGATCGCATGGACCTCCAAGGTGATTCAAAGGGTAAACTCGATTATGGTTTCCTATGTTGAAGCCTTCAATTGGTCTCAAGCTTGCTAACCACTTATCAATTGAGACAATTAGGGTTAGCCTTAACCAATTGGTCACTCAATTGATCCTCAATTGATATCCAAATAGGGTTGGAGTTGGTTCAATTAAGGTCTATAAACATTCAACCATCAACACTCAACAATATGAAGCAAATCGAAGTTGATCCCATCAATTGACCTCCAATCGGGCTCAAACTTGGCCCAAACGGTCTTGGGATCATTTGGATAACCTCCAAACGGTCTTGAGACCGTTTTCCCAAGAATTCATCAAAATCTAAGTTGATTTGATAGGGGTTGAACCTTAATTAAGTCACAAATCAGCAATTTGATTATTTCAATAACCCACTGTAATTGGGCCCTCAATTGATCAAATTACCTTAACCCTAGACCTCCAAACGGTCTTGGGTTGACACCAAACGGTCTTGAGACCGTTTGCCCATCCATCCTTTGGACTCTAGTGAAAATTCATCAAGGTTTGATCTATTGAGTTGATCATCATATCAATACTTAATTGCAATATGATTTGGTACCTTTGGACCTTCAATTGGTCAACTATACTTGACCCCAGACCTCTAAACGGTCTTGGGTGATCCCCAAACGGTCTTGAGACCGTTTGGATGATTCCCCAAATGGTCTTGAGACCGTTTGGGCTAATCAACCCAAAATCACTAATTAACTCATTGGAATTTCAGCACTGATTTCAATTAGGATTTTCCCTATTAATCAACCTTCAACTCATAACTCGTTTGGAATTAAACCATCAAATTTGGTGAGTCATTAATCAACATCATTATGAACATTAATCCCAAACGGTCAACGCTTGGTCAACCATATTAAATGGTCTTGAGACCGTTTGCCCAAAAAGGGCAAATTAAACAGATTGAAAATCAGAACTTAATTCAATTGGATTTGCTAATTGATTTGCTTATATCTCACGATTCCTTTGGAGTTAATCCCTCAAATTTTGTGGGTGATTAACCTACATAATTATAAACAAGATTCCCATACGGTCGTCATTTGGTCAACGCGATCAAATGGTCTTGAAGGCCGTTTGCCTTCATACGACCCTGAAACCGTTTGCCCACCAAACGGTTGTGTAAACCGTATGGGCAATTGGTGGAGGTCGTTTGGTAAAGTGGAAATCCGTGGATAAGCATAGGAATTAACTCCCTTATCTTCTACCTCAAGAACAGTAGCAGTTCTTCACGATTTTGCTTGCAAGGATGCAAGGGAAGATAGGGAAGAAGAAGAACTAGCAACTATATGCATAGAAAAAGATGTATAATCAAAGCATAAGGTTTAGAGTTATAAAACCCACCTAAAGGTTGTTCCTTGAGCTCCAAACTTCCAAGCTCCAAGCCTTTAATGGCATCTTTGAGCTCCACAGGTCGGCCAAGGTGTATTCTCCAAGGAAAGTTGAAAAGGAATGGCTAGAAAGATAAAGCTAGGTGAGCTAGCCATGAATTCAACCTTGAAAACGAGTTTCCTCCATGAATTCAAGCAAAAGGGATGATCCAAAATTACCTAGGACCCTTGGTCGTCCTTCTCTTCTCCAGAGCTTAGCCTTAGTCGGTTTTGAGCAAGAGGGGAAAAGAAATGAAAAGAAGAGGATCGTTCCCTTGCTAAGTGGGGAAGGTAGTATATATACTTAGGTGAAATTTCAACATAAGAACATATGCTTTCCTCATTTCTCATCTAAGTCCTTCCTTTCTTCTTTGCACGTCCCCACATCTTATTTCTAAGGACAAACTCCTTCTAAGGTCAAGAATTGAAGGCAAAGAGGATCAACCCATCACTAAAGCATACACATAAAAGGGCTATTATACATACACCTTGATTATTCAATCACAAAGGTGTTCTTTATTATATGATTATTCAAATGAAGTGACCTTTTCATCATTTCTCTTCTAAATGATGCCAAGAGTCATAAAAGATATTTTATATGATGTATTTTACAAGTTGCACCCCTCAAATTGGGTAAATTGCACTTTACACCAATTTAGGGTTTTCAAGTACAGGGGTTGCTTCCACAGCTGCACCTTGGTGCTCAAGCTTGGGAAATCCCTCAAACTTCATCATAAACATCCTCATGATGTCTCAACATCAGAGGAACATCTCAACATGTGCAATTTGCAAGTTAATCCCTTAACTGGGTAATTTGCACATAGATCCCTGTATTACAAAACAATGCTACAACTTTATATATAAAGGAGCAAAATTGAAATATATGTTTCTGAGGAACTTAATTACATGCCCAAAGTTAATCACAAGGAATTAATTACATATTTAGGCAAAACACCTAGGGTTAGTTCATAACCCAGGTCAGGGATGTTACAAATTATCCACCCCTTACAAGGATTTCGTCCCCGAAATCGATAAAACGTATTAAGAGAAAAGGGCAGGGTATTTCCTTCTCATCTCATCCTCTAGTTCCCAAGTGGCTTCTTCAACACCACGGTGGTTCCAGAGGACTTTCATAAGGCTTAAATCTTTCTTCTTTAACTTTTTAATTCTGCTATCAAGGATTGACACTGGTCCTTCCTCATAAGATATATCATCATTCAATTCTACCTCCATAGGTTGTAGAACTGACTCAGTGTCTGGGTGACATTTCTTTAGCATAGAAATGTGAAACACAGGATGTAACCTCTGTAACTCTGGTGGCAACTCTAGTTTATAGGCTACTTTTCCAATCCGTTCAATGATTGGACAAGGCCCCATAAATCTAGGAGCTAACTTCCCTTTCTTTCCAAAATGAAGGACTCCTTTCCAAGGCGAGACCTTGAGATACACTTTGTCTCCAACCTCGAACTCTAAGAGTCTACGACGCTTGTCAGCATAAGATTTCTGCCTATCTTGTGCAGTCTTAATCTGTTGCTGTATTACCTTAATCTTTTGTATAGTTTGTTGCACAAGATCAGGTCCTAACAACCGATGCTCACCAGTCTCATACCAACACAAGGGTGATCTACAACGTCTACCATACAAGGCTTCATAAGGTGCCATATCAATACTATGCTGATAGCTATTGTTATAGGCAAACTCTATCAAGCTTAGGTGTAGATCCCAACTTCCGGTAAACTGGAGAACACATGTTCTCAACAGGTCTTCCAAGGTCTGTATGGTCCTTTCTGACTGTCCATCAGTTTGTGGATGAAAGGCCGTACTAACCCTTAACTGGGTGCCTAAAGCATTATGAAGTCGTTCCCAAAAACGACTTGTAAACTGGGGACCTCTGTCAGAAACTATAGTGATAGGAACTCTGTGCAAACACACTATCTCTTGAACATACAACTGTGATAACCTTTCAGCAGAATAGGTTGTTTTGACAGGTAAGAAATGTGCTATCTTAGTCAACCTATCTACAACTACCCAAATGGAATCATGTCCTTTGCTTGTCCTGGGTAGGCCAACAACAAAGTCCATGGTCACATGGTCCCACTTCCACTGTGGTATGGGTAAAGGTTGCATTGTTCCTGCAGGCTTCTGGTGTTCAGCTTTAACTTGCTGACACACAGGACACCTCAGAACAAATTCTGCAACATCCTTCTTCATTCCAGGCCACCAATATAGATCTTTTAAATTACGATACATCTTGGTGCTCCCTGGATGCATAGCGTACATTGAAGAATGAGCTTCTTCCAGGACTAACTTCCTCAAGTTATCCACATCTGGCACTATCATCCTCCCATGATAACATGCTACATGATCATCTGAATCATGGAAACTATCTCGCTTCTCATTTCCATACTCTGATGATCTAATCTGCTGAACTACAACATCAACATGTTGTGCCTCCTTAATCTGCTCTCTTAGGGTAGGTTTAATATGCATCTCAGCCATCAACCCGGCTAACAATGACACCTTCAACTGTACATTGTCTTGCCTTAAAGAGATAAGCATATCTCTCTTAGAGCATACTAAAGAGTTTAGTTGTGCTCTATCCATGGTTGATGTTGTTGATTTCCTACTCAAGGCATCTGCAACAACATTGGCCTTCCCTAGATGGTAATCAATTGTACAATCGTAGTCCTTGATTAACTCCATCCAGCGACGTTGCCTCATGTTAAGCTCATGCTGAGAGAAGATATACTTAAGGTTCTTATGATCTGTGAAAATCTGGAATGTCTCTCCGTAGAGATAATGCCTCCAGATTTTCAATGCATGAACCACGGCAGCTAACTCTAGATCGTGTGTTGGATAATTCTCCTCGTGCTTCTTAAGCTGTCGGGAAGCAAAAGAAATCACTTGTTTATCCTGCGTCAACACACATCCAAGTCCATTCTTAGAGGCATCACAGAAGACTACATATCCTTTTCCTTGCTCAGGTAGCACAAGCACAGGTGCACTTGTCAACCTCTCCTTCAACAACTGAAAGGACTGTTGACACTTATCACTCCAAGAAAAAGGAGCATATTTCTGGGTTAACTTGGTCAAAGGTAAGGCTATAGAGCTAAAGTTTTTAATAAACATTTGATAGTAACCAGCTGACCCCAAGAAGCTTCGAATCTCCGTCGGTGTCTTCGGTTGTTCCCATTGTAGAACAGATTCTACCTTTGCAAGGTCAACACGAATTCCCGAGGGAGATATCACATGTCCAAGAAAAGATACCTCCGGCAGCCAGAACTCACACTTGCTAAACTTAGCATACAGCTTATGTTCTCTTAGCAAGGTCAAAGCTTGGCGAAGATGCTGCTCATGCTGCTGAGCATCCTTACTATAGATCAGAATGTCATCTATGAAGATGACAACACACTGATCAAGGAAGGGTCGAAAAACTCTATTCATGAGTTCAATAAATGCAGCTGGTGCATTGGTTAGTCCAAACGACATAACCGTGAACTCATAGTGACCATATCTTGTCCTAAAAGCAGACTTGGATATGTCACTATCCTTAATGCGGAGTTGATGATATCCAGATCTCAAATCTATCTTTGAGAAGACTGTTGCACCACGCAACTGGTCAAAAAGATCATCAATCCTCGGCAAAGGGTACTTGTTCTTTATTGTTACTTTATTAAGTTGTCTGTAGTCAATGCACAACCGCATTGACCCATCTTTCTTTTTAACAAACAAGACCGGAGCACCCCAAGGTGAAGTGCTCGGTCGGATAAAACCCTTCTCAAATAACTATTGAAGTTGTTTCTTGAGTTCTGCCATCTCGGCAGGCGCCATCCAATACGGTGTCTGGGCTATGGGTTTCGTATCTGGGACCAAATTGATCTCAAAATCAATATCCCGAGGTGGTGGTATACCAGGAAGTTCTTCGGGAAACACATCCTCAAATTCCCTGACTATGGGAACTTTAGCAGGATTGGAACTTTCCTTGGTAACATCTACCACATGGGCCAAGAATGCATAACATCCTTGCCTCAATAGCTTATCAGCAACCATAGCTGATACAAGACAGGTGGGCAGAATCTTTCTTTCACCTTGAAAGATCCATGTGTTGCCTTCATCAGCAAACACAGCCAACTTGGATTCACAATCCAAGACAACTCTATACCTTTCTAAGGTATCCATCCCGAGGATTATATCAAATCCTTGCATATCAAGTGGTATAAGGTCCACTTGAATGCGATGATCAGAAAAGAAGAGGATGCAGGGAGAACATACCTCCTGCAAAATGGCAGACCCACTCAACGGAGTCTCCAACAACAAACTATCTGCCCTATGACTAACCGTCATATTGTAGTTATGAATCACTCTCCGAGTGATAAAAGAGTGTGTAGCACCCGGGTCAATCAGAACAGATACAACACAAGATGTAGACATATCAGAATATAAAAGTTCCATCTGACCTGCCACTACCCGTGGATTGACCACTGCTTCAGGTGGGTTCATAGCATAAAACCTCGCTGTCACCTGGGGTTGAGGTGGTGCTGATGATCCAGCTTGAGATGCTTGCCCGCGTCCTCGAGTTGCTCCTTGAGGTTGTCTTCTCTGTGATCCCTGTTGACTCTGTCTCTAAGGTTGTGTCATACTGAAAGGTCTAGATCGGCAGTCCTTCATCAAGTGTCCCACCTTCCCACAGTTGTAGCAACTTCTTTCCAGTTATTGTGGTCTTGGGGGTCCACTAACTGACATTGATACAGAACTGTGAGTCTCTTGTTGAGGTAGGCTTCGTCCCCTGCCTCTACTTGGTGACCACTGAGTTTGGGAACTTGATCTGGGTGGTGGAGGGTTAGGTGCAGAGAATCTCAATTTCTTGGAATCCCTAGATGAAGAACCCTGGAACTGTGGATATCTTTTCTAGGTTTGCCTCTTCTCAACCACAGATCTCTCTATCCTTCGGACTGACTCAACGAAGGTAGAGAATCTCTCTCGGTTTTCTAAGGCAGACACATGGGTTGATATATCAGCATTCAAACCCTTCTCGAATCTCCTGATTCTTTCCTCTTCTGTGGCAGCCATGTGCGGACAGAACCGCAGCAACTCCATGAACTTAGTTTCATACTCGCTAATGTTCATCATGTCGTGCCTCAATCTCTCAAACTGAGAGATCTTCTCATCTAGGAAGGTCTTTGGAAAATATCTATTGATAAATTCCCGACGAAACTCTTCCCACGAGAACTCTATCCCAGGTCTCTTCTGCTCTTCCATGTTCCACCAGTGACCAGCACTGCCTTTGAGAAGATAGACAGCATGTCTAACCTTCTCAGCCTCTGGGATATTAAGAATCTTGAAAGCCTTCTCCAACTCTGTTAACCACAGATCAGCATCTGTGGGGTCGGTAGTCCCAAAGTACTCGGTAGCTCCGACACGACAAAGTCACTCGAACGTCTTACCGATACCTTTTCCTTCAGGCTGGGAAGGTGCCCTAGGTGCAGGCATGGGCATCTTGTCAGTTATGTGTGTCATGGCAGTCATAAACTTCCCAAACATCGTCTGAACTGTTGGGTTACCCATATCAGCTGGGTCAAACTGGGGTGGTTCAGGTGCAGGTTGTTCTATTTCTGGAACCCTTGCACTACCTCGAGGTGCACTAGCACTACTCTCTGCCACGTACTCATCATGTGGCTCTGCCATCCTTATGTATCTTCTTCTCCTGAGGAGCAGAAGATGCTATTAGATAAGGAAGAGATAATAAGGATAGACTCGACATCCTAAGTCCTATGCCTCTGTAGACTCAGCGAACCTAGAGCTCTGATACCACTTAATTGTGGGCTCTGATCTCCAAACCACGATATAAACACGATTTAAACTTAGCGGAAGCGATTCGATTAGCAGCGGAATACCAAAAATCAGCGGAAATTAAAACTTTTTGAGATAAAGCATTGAAACCATAAAACTTCCTTCATAAAAGGAGATAAACTGTTTACATCTCAGATAATTACTTCTTGAGTAATTATATACAACATTATACAAAATCTCAAGAACTCATAACCAAAATCTCAGACCAAAAGACTCCAAGACCTGAGAGTACATAGGACACATAGGACTGACTCTAACTACACCACATGGCAGGCTAAATCTCCACCTAAGATTTTACTGCTGCCCCTGGTGCTGTTGCTGCTGGGACTGGTCACCAGTAGACCTGTTCCTCCGTCCTCGACGTCCACCTAAAAAGTTGAAGTCTACGGGGTGAGACAATTTTACATAATTGTCCCAGCGAGAGTTATAACTCTCCGCCAGAAGATTTATTATAGCACCTCAAAGAATAACTTAAGCAGTAAAAGCTTCAAAGTATTCAACATCAGATTTAATAGTAAGCATGAGTTCAACAGTTATGAAACATGAAGACATTTTCACTATACAGTGTAACTTTAATCAATCAACTTGTAGTTATCTCTAATAGGTATGCTACGCTGTGGATTATGTTTTTCAAACATTAATTTTATGCCCTGTGGAGATGAGGTTAACCACTCATACTCCAACCAATCACTACTAAGTGCCTCGATATCATACTAGGTCATCGAAAGAGCCGGATTCTCATGACCTTCACTGTGGGCTCCGATCTCCAAACCATGACATAAACACGATTAAAACTTAGCGGAAGTGATTCGATAAACAGCGGAAGACAAAAATCACGGGAAATTAAAACTTTTCGAGACAAGAGCTTGAATCTATAAAAGCTTCTTTCATAACAACAGATAAACTGTTTACATCTCATGATAATTACTTCTTGAGTAATTATATACATCAAGATACAAAATCTCAAGAACTTATACAAAAGACTCCAAGACCTGAGAGTACAGAGGGCACATAGGACTGACTCTAACTACACCACATGGCAGGATAAATCTCCACCTGAGATTCTACTACCGCTCCTGGTGCTGCTGTTGCTGAGACTGGTCACCTGTAGGCTGGTTCCTTCATCTCCGACGTCCACCTAAAAAGTTGAAGTCTACGGGGTGAGACAATTTTACATAATTGTCCCAGCGAGAGTTATAACTCTCCGCCAGAAGCTTTATTATAACATCAAAGATTATCTTAAGCAGTAAAGCCTTTAAAGTAATCAGTAACAGTTGCAGCTATAACAAGGTCTCAACATTTATGAGATATGAAGAAATATAAGCACTATTACAGTGTAACATCAATCCACTAACTTGGAGTTATCTCTAATAAGTATACCACGTGGTTGATTATGTTTTACAAACAACATTATGCCCTGTGGAGATGAGGCATACCACTCATACTCCAACTGATCGCTGAGAAGTCACATCAGTATCATACATAGGTCATTAAGAGAGCTGGATTCTCATGACCTTCACCTTCCTCAGTCAGTAAGAGGATCACTTGTAGGACATCTCGTGTCTCTACTACTATAGCTCACCAGGGTAAACTGGTCCTTCGCTATGCTAGAGTCACAGTGGCGTTCTGTACTCTCTTCGTCATCAGGAGATTTCATGTTTATCTCCACTGATACGGATATCCGTGATTTCTTCGTCATCAGGAGGTTTCATGTTTACCTACCACTGATACGGCATGGAAAAATAGTGAAGGATTGACGGATTACACATCTACATAACATCCCTACACTAGGATGTAAGGTTTTACACATCCATGTACCCCACATACTCAAAAGTATGTGCTCCAGGAGTTCCCTGAGGAAAACTTGTTTCACCATCACTTGATCTCTGACAATGATGGATCTATGATCAGGGCTCTACATTATACTTGATTAGTTAGGTACATTTAGTATTCTTTAACAACATACATTGTTCTTCAAACAATAACAGTAGCATAATAGCTATAAAAGAAGAATACTAAATGTAACAAGCCTAACTCATATCAATCATAATTTCTTATTGTACTCATCACAAGTCATCTCTAAAGCATGACTTTGATGGTATTCATGGCTCTCACAGCCCATTATCATCATAGGATGCCATTGACAAGGCATCAAGTTACTTTTCTTATTCATAAGGCTAACAACATGCCTTCAATGAATATAACATCAACACCCATACCTGGATAAGATCACCTTCATATCAGAACCTGCATGGTTAATTTAACTAACAAAGGTAATACAAAAATAAGGAATACATTTCCCACTCTTGTCATAAGAGTTAAATCCTCTGATTCTCATCAATTGGAGTTTAATACTCATTTGCATGCCATTACCCTTGAATCAGGGTTTACTATTCACATTACATGTCATCACCCTTGGATTAGGGTTTACTATTCACATTAAGGTGAATTGAACTCATATCATCATCATGTATGAGTAACATCATCATTGATGCTCTCAGATTAGTTAAAGGTTCATCATTTATCATAATTAGGGTTTCAATGACCTCTCACAAGTAGATCATACCCTAATTATGCACATTCATGTGCATTAAAGATGCTTTACTTAAGTTTCCACCCAATTAGGATTACTTTCTCTCTCTAGGGTACTTTCTCTCTCTAGGGTACTTTCTCTCTCTAAAGTACTATCTCTATCTTCCTACTAGTGGTTGCTGATAACATCAGACTAGATCAAGTTGGATAGAGTCATCATGGCTGACAACATCATTCTCATGTAATTAGGGTTTAATCTGATCAAGGTATTTACTCAATTGACCCTTCAAGGGTAATTTGGTAATTTACCCCATTGACCACCTTCATGGGTCCAATCATTAGTCAACTGATCCCTTGATGTCCTAGGTTATCATTAGAGCTTAGATTAGGCATCATTGAATCATGATGGTTTCAAGACCGAGAGGGCAAGTTGGGTTGAGGTCGTTTGATGGCTCTCGGTCTTGAGACCGTTTGATGGCTCTCGGTCATGAGACCGTTTGAGGTCTCTCGGTCTTGAGACCGTGAGCCCTCTCTCGGTCTTGAGACCGCGAGCCCTCTCACAGTCTTGGGACCGCGAGCCCTCTCACGGTCTTGAGACCGCGAGCCCTCTCACGGTCTTGAGACCGCGAGCCCTCTCATGGTCTCAAACCGTTTAGCCATCAACAAGGTTCAAAGTTACAACCAATTATGTCAACCAATGTTGAAGCCCTCTAAAGGTCAAAGCCATGATGACCACTTATAGATTAAGTCAATTAGGGTTATTTTTAACCATTTGGTCATTCAATTGACCCTCAATTGTTGACCAATTAGGGTTGAAGTCGATTCAAATAAGGTCTATCAATGTTCAACCATCAACACTCAACAATGTGCATCAACACAAGGTTGAACCCTTCAATTGAGCTCCAATTGGGCCCAAACTTGGCCCAAACGGTCTTGAGGTCGTGTGGATGAACTCCACACGGTCTTGAGACCGTTTTCCCAAGATTTCATCAAAATCTAATGTGATTTGATAGGGGTTGAACCATGATTGAGTCACAAAATCAGTATTTAAATCAATTTGATAACTTATTGTAATTGGGTCCTCGATTGATCAAATTAGCTTAACCCTAGACCTTCAAACGGTCTTGGGTGATTGTCCTCGCGATCTTGAGACCGTTTGGATGAGTTCCAAACGGTCTTAAGACCGTTTGCCCATCCAATTTTGGATTCTAGTGAAAATTCATCAAGGTTGGATCAATTGAGTTTGATGATTATATCAATACTTAATTGCAATGTAATTTGGTATAATTGTACCTTCAATTGGTCAACTATTCTTGACCCCAGACCTTCAAACGGTCTTGGGTGATTGTCCTCGCGGTCTTGAGACCGTTTGGTTGATCCCCAAACGGTCTTGAGACCGTTTAGGTCAATCATCCCCAAAACCCCTAAATTAATCATTGATATTTCAGTACTGATTTTAATTAGGGTTTGCCCTAGTAATCACCCTTCAACTCTTAGTTCAATTGGAATTAGTCCATCAAATTTTGTGGGTTGTTAATTAACATTATTTTGAACAGTAATCTCATACGGTCAATGCCTGGTCAACGACCTTACACGGTCTTAAGACCGTTTGCCCAAAAAGGCTATTTCAGACCGTTTGAAAATCAGGGATAAACTCAATTAAAGTTGTTGATTAAAATGGCCATATCTCCCGATTCCTTTGGAGTTAACCTCTCAATTTTAGAGGGTGCTTATTCCACATAATTATGAAGAGGTTTATTATACGGTCCACGCTCGGTCAACGGGGTTAAACGGTCTTGAAGACCGTTTTCCCTCTCGCGGTCTAGAGACCGTTTGCTCACCTCGCGGTCTTAAGACCGAGAGAGAAAATTGGGGAGACCATTTAACAAAGTGAAAAGCGGTGGATTTTTCTTGGAAATAAAGCCTTCATCTCCTAGCTTAAGAACAGCACGGATTTCCCATGGATTTACTTGCAAAGTAGCAAAGGAAAGTAGGGAAAAAGAAGAACTATCATTTACATACATAAATGAGATGTATATAACAAAGCATGGGTTTAGAGTTATAAAACCCACCTAAAGCTTGCTTCTTGAGCTCCAAGCTTTAGAGCTCCAAGATTTAATGGCGTCCTTGAGCTCTCACAGGTTGGCCAAGGTGAAACCTCTAGGAAAATTCAAGAAAAGATGGCTAGAAAGATAGGGTTTCGTGAGTTAGTCATGAAATTGACCTTGAATCCGAGTTCTAACCATGAATTTAGGCAAAAGAGGGTCCCAAACCTACCTTGCTTCCCTTGGTCATCCTCCTTAGCTCCAAGGCAGTCCTTGGTCGTCCTTGATGAAATGAAACAGTAAGGGAACGAAGGGTAAGTTCCCCTGCAACTAAGGGAAGGAGAGCTTATATACATGGGGTAGGATTTTCAACATTAGTCCATATGTTTTCCATAATTCCAACTAGGTCCTTCCTTCTTTACTTGCTCGTCCCTTCCTCTTTATTCTAAGGACAAACCTTATCTTAAGGTCAAGAAAAAGAGGGCAAGGAAGATCAATCTATTACTAAGGTACATTCATAAAAGGGATATTGCACATATACCCTGATTATTCAATCACAAGGTATATTTCATAACTTGATTATTCAATTGAGGTGACCTCTTCATCATTTATTCTCTAAATGATGGCAAGAGTCTTAAAAGATACATTAGATGATATATTTTACACATAGCATCCCTTAATTTGGGTAAATTGCATTTTACCCCAAATTAGGGTTTCAAGCATCGGGATTGCTTCCACAGTTGCACCTTGGTGCCCAAGCTTGGGAAATCCCTCAAACTTTATCAAAATCATTATCATGATGTTTATACATCAGAGGAACATTTCAACATGTGAAATTTGCAAGTTAACCCTTCTAAATGGGTAATTTGCACATAGGTCCCTGTATTACAAAACAATGCTACAACTTTATATAAAAAGGAGCAAAAACTAAAATATATGTTTCTGAGAAACTTAATTACATGCCCAAAGTTAATCACAAGGATTTAATTACATATTTAGGCAAAACACCTAGGGTTAGCTTATAACCCAGGTCAGGGATGTTACAAATTATCCACCCCTTACAAGGATTTCGTCCCCGAAATCGATAAGACATATTAAGAGAAAAGGGAAGGATACTTCCTTCTCATCTCATCCTCTAGTTCCCAAGTGGCTTCTTCAACACCACGGTGTTTCCAGAGGACTTTCACAAGACTTATATCTTTCTTCTTTAACTTTTTATTTCTGTTATCAAGGATTGACAGTGGTCCCTCCTCATAGGATATATCATCATTCAATTCTACCTCCATAGGTTGTAGAACTGACTCGGTGTCGGGGTGACATTTCTTCAGCATAGAAATGTGAAACACAGGGTGTAACCTCTGTAACTCTGGAGGCAGCTCTAGTCTATATGCTACCTTTCCAATTTGTTCAATGATTGGATAAGGTCCCATAAATCTAGGAGCTAACTTCCCTTTCCTTCCAAAATGAAGGACCCCTATCCAAGGTGAGACCTTGAGATACACTCTGTCTCCAACCTGGAACTCTAAGGGTCTACGACGCTTGTCAGCATAAGATTTCTGTCTATCCTGTGCAGTCTTAATCTGTTGTTTTATTACTTTAATCTTCTCTGTAGTCTGCTGCACAAGATCAGGACCTAACAACTGATGTTCACCAGTCTCAAACCAACATAAAGGTGATCTACAACGTCTACCATAAAAGGCCTCATAAGGTGCCATATCAATACTATGCTGATAGCTATTGTTATAGGCAAACTCTATTAAGCTTAGGTGTAGATCCCAACTTCCGGTAAACTAGAGAGCACATGCTCTCAACAGGTCTTCTAAGGTCTGTATGGTCCTTTCCGACTGTCCATCAGTCTGCGGATGAAAGGTCGTACTAAACCTTAGCTTGGTGCCTAAGGCTCGGTGTAACTGTTCCCAAAAACGACTCGTAAACTGAGGACCTCTGTCAGAAACTATTGTGACAGGAACTCCATGCAAACGCACTATTTCTTGAACATACAACTCTGATAACCTTTCAGCAGAATAGGTTGTTTTGACAGGTAAGAAATGTGCCGTCTTAGTCAACCTGTCAACAACTACCCAAATGGAATCATGTCCTTTGCTCGTCCTGGGTAGGCCAACAACAAAGTCCATGGTCACATGGTCCCACTTCCACTGTGGTATGGGTAAAGGTTGCATTGTCCCTGCAGGCTTCTGGTGTTCAGCTTTAACTTGCTGACACACAGGACACCTCAGAACAAATTCTGCAACGTCCTTCTTCATTCCAGGCCACCAATACAGATCTTTCAAATTCTGATACATCTTGGTGCTCCCTGGATGCATGGCATACATGGAAGAATGGGCTTCTTCCAGGACTAACTTTCTCAAGTTATCCACATCCGGCACTATTATCCTTCCATTATAACAAGCTACATGATCATCTGAGTCATGGAAACCATCTCGCTTTTCATTTCCGTACTCAGATCTAATCTGTTGAACTGCAGCATCACCTAGCTGTGCTTCTTTAATATGCTCCCTTAGGGTAGGTTTAATATGCATCTCAGCTAACAGACCGGCTAACAATGACACTTTCAATTGTACATTGTCTTTCCTTAAGGAGATAAGCATATCTCTCCTAGAGCATACTATAGAGTTTAGTTGTGCTCTATCCATGGTTGATGTTGCTGATTTCCTACTCAAGGCATCTGCAACAACATTGGCCTTGCCCGGATGATAGTCAATTGTACAGTCGTAGTCCTTGATTAACTCCATCCAGCGACGTTGCCTCATGTTGAGCTCATGCTGAGAGAAGATATACTTAAGGTTTTTGTGGTCTGTGAAAATCTGGAATGTTTCTCCATAGAGATAATGTCTCCAGATCTTCAAGGCATGAACCACAACAGCTAACTCCAGATCGTGTGTTGGGTAATTCTCCTCGTGTTTCTTAAGCTGTCGAGAAGCAAAAGAAATCACTTATTTATCCTGCATCAACACACATCCTAGTCCATTCTTGGAAGCATCACAGAAGACTACATATCCTTTTCCTTGTTCAGGTAGCACAAGAACATGTGCACTTGTCAACCTCTCTTTCAACAATTGGAAAGACTGTTGACACTTATCACTCCAAGAAAAAGGAACATCTTTCCGGGTCAACTTGGTCAAAGGTAAAGCTATAGAACTAAAGTTCTTAATGAACCTTCGATAATAGCCAGCTAACCCCAAGAAACTTCGAATTTCCGTCGGTGTCTTCGGTTGTTCCCATTGTAGAACAGATTCTACTTTTGTAGGGTCAACACAAATTCCCGAAGTAGATATCACATGACCAAGAAAAGATACCTCCGGCAGCCAGAACTCACACTTGCTAAACTTAGCATACATCTTGTGTTCTCTTAACAAGGTCAAAGCTTGGCGAAGATGCTGCTCATGCTGCTGAGCATCCTTACTATAGATAAGAATGTCGTCTATGAAGACGACAACACACTGATCAAGGAAAGGTCGAAAAATTCTATTCATGAGTTCCATAAATGCAGCTGGTGCATTGGTTAGTCCAAATGACATAACCGTGAACTCATAGTGACCATACCTTGTCCAAAAGGCAGACTTGGATATGTCACTATCCTTAATACGGAGTTGATGATATCCAGACCTCAAGTCTATTTTAGAAAAGACGGTTGCACCACGCAACTGGTCAAAGAGATCATCAATCCTTGGTAGAGGATACTTATTCTTTATTGTTACTTTATTGAGTTGTCTGTAGTCGATGCACAACCGCATTGACCCATCTTTCTTTTTAACAAACAAGACCGGAGCACCCCAAGGTGAAGTACTCGGTCGGATAAAGCCTCTCTCAAGTAACTCTTGAAGCTGTTTCTTGAGTTCTACCATCTCAGCAGGCGCCATCCTATACGGAGTCTGGGCTATGGGTTTCGTATCTGGGATCAAATTGATTTCAAAATCAATCTCCCGAGGTGGTGGTATACCAGGAAGTTCTTCAGGAAACACATCTTCGAATTCCCTGACTATAGGAACTTCAGCAGGATTGGAACTTTCCTTGGTAACATCTACCACATGGGCTAAGAATGCATAACATCCTTGTCTCAACAACTTATCAGCAACCATAGCTGACACAAGGCAGGTGGGCAGAATCTTTCTCTCACCTTGAAAGATCCATGTGTTGCTTTCATCAGCAAACACAGCCAACTTGGACTCACAATCCAAGACAACTCTATACCTTTCCAAGGTATCCATCCCGAGGATTATATCAAATCCCTGCATATCAAGTGGTATAAGATCCACTTGAATGCGATGGTCAGAAAAGAAGAGGATGCATGGAGAACATACCTCCTGCAAAACGGCAGACCCACTCAACGGAGTCTCCAACAACAAACTATATGCCCTATGACTAACAGTCACATTGCAATTACGAATCACTCTATGAGTGATGAAAGAGTGCGTAGCACCCGGATCAATCAGAACAGATACAGCACAGGATGTAGACATATCAGGATATAAAAGTTTCATCTGACCTGCCACTACCCGTGGATTGACCACTGCTTCAGGTGGGTTCATAGCATAGAACCTCGCAGTCGCCTGGTGTTGAGGTGGTGCTGATGATCCAGCTTGAGACGCTTGTCCACGTCCTCGAGTTGCTCCTTGATGTTGTCTACTCTGAGATCCCTGTTGATTCTGTCTCGGAGGCAGTGTCACACTGACAGGCCTAGAACGACAATCCTTCATCAAGTGTCCCACCTTACCACAGTTGTAGCAACTCCTCTCCTGTTGTTGTGGTCAGGGTGGTCCAGTAACTGACACTGATGCAGAACTGTGAGTTCCTTGAAGCGGTTGACTCCGTCCTCTACCTCTGCTCGGTGTCCATTGAGTTTGAAAACTCGATCTGGGTGGTGGAGGGTTAGGTGCAGAGAATCTAGGTTTCTTGGAATCCCTAGATGAAGAACCCTGGAACTGTGGATATCTTTTCTGAGTTTGTCTCTTCTCAACCATAGATCTCTCTATCCTTCGGACTGACTCAACGAAGGTAGAGAATCTCTCTCGGTTTTCTAAGGTAGACACGGGGGTTGACATATCAGCATTCAAACCCTTCTCAAATCTTCTGATTCTTTCCTCCTCTGTGGCAGCCATGTGTGGACAGAACCGCAACAACTCCATGAACTTAGCTTCATACTCGCTAATGTTCATCATACCCTGCCTTAGTCTCTCAAACTGAGAGATCTTCTCATCTAGCAAGGTCTTTGGAAAATATCTATTGATAAATTCCCGACGAAACCCTTCCCATGAGAACTCTACTCCAGGTCTCTTCTGCTCTTCCATGTTCCACCAGTGACCAGCACTGCCTTTGAGAAGATAGACAACATGTCTAACCTTCTCAGCTTCCGGGATGATAAGAATCCTGAAAGCCTTCTCCAACTCTGTCAACCAAAGGTCAGCATCGGCGGGGTCGGCAGTCCCGAAGTACTCGGTAGCTCCGACACGACGAAGTCGTTCGAACGTCTTACCGATACCTTGTGCTTCAGGATGGACAGGTGCCCTAGGTGCAGGCATGGGCATTCTATCGGTTATGTGTGTCATGGCAGTCATAAACTGCCCGAACATCGTCTGTACAGCTGGGTTACCCATGTCGGCTGGGTCAAACTGGGGTGGCTCTCTTGGTTACTCAGGTGCAGGCTGTTCTATTTCTGGAACCCTTGCACCACCTCGAGGTGCACTAGCACTACTCTCCGCCACGTACTCATCATGTGGCTCAGCCATTCTTATGTATCTTCTTCTCCTGAGGAGCAGAAGATTCTATTAGATAAGGAAGGAGTACTAAAGATAGACTCGACATCCTAAGTCCTATGCCTCTGTAGACTCAACTGACCTAGAGCTCTGATACCACTAATTGTGGGCTCCGATCTCCAAACCATGACATAAATATGATTAAAACTTAGCGGAAGCGATTCGATAAATAGCGGAAGACGAAAATCACGGGAAATTAAAACTTTTCGAGACAAGAGCTTGAATCTATAAAAGCTTCTTTCATAACAACAGATAAACTGTTTACATCTCATGATAATTACTTCTTGAGTAATTATATACATCAAGATACAAAATCTCAAGAACTTATACAAAAGACTCCAAGACCTGAGAGTACAGAGGGCACATAGGACTGACTCTAACTACACCACATGGTAGGATAAATCTCCACCTGAGATTCTACTACCGCTCCTGGTGCTGCTGTTGCTGAGACTGGTCCCCTGTAGGTTGGTTCCTTCGTCTCCGACGTCCACCTAAAAAGTTGAAGTCTACGGGGTGAGACAATTTTACATAATTGTCCCAGCGAGAGTTATAACTCTCCGCCAGAAGCTTTATTATAACATCAAAGATTATCTTAAGCAGTAAAGCCTTTAAAGTAATCAGTAACAGTTGCAGCTATAACAAGGTCTCAACATTTATGAGATATGAAGAAATATAAGCACTATTACAGTGTAACATCAATCCACTAACTTGGAGTTATCTCTAACAAGTATACCACGTGGTTGATTATGTTTTACAAACAACATTATGCCCTGTGGAGATGAGGCATACCACTCATACTCCAACTGATCGCTGAGAAGTCACATCAGTATCATACATAGGTCATTAAGAGAGCCGTATTCTCATGACCTTCACCTTCCTCAGTCAGTAAGAGGATCACTTGTAGGACATCTCGTGTCTCTACTACTATAGCTCACCAGGGTAAACTGGTCCTTCGCTATTCTAGAGTCACAGTGGCGTTCTGTACTCTCTTCGTCATCAGGAGATTTCATGTTTATCTCCACTGATACGGATATCCGTGATTTCTTCATCATCAGGAGGTTTCATGTTTACCTACCACTGATACGGCATAGAAAAATAGTGAAGGATTGACGGATTACACATCTACATAACATCCCTACACTAGGATGTAAGGTTTTACACATCCATGTACCCCACATACTCAAAAGTATGTGCTCCAGGAGTTCCCTGAGGAAAACCTGTTTCACCATCACTTGATCTCTGATAATGATGGATCTATGATCAGAGCTCTACATTATACTTGATTAGTTAGGTACATTTAGTATTCTTTAACAACATACATTGTTCTTCTAACAATAACAGTAGCATAATAGCTATAAAAGAAGAATACTAAATGTAACAAGCCTAACTCATATCAATCATAATTTCTTATTGTACTCATCACAAGTCATCTCTAAAGCATGACTTTGATGGTATTCATGGCTCTCACAGCCCATTATCATCATAGGATGCCATTGACAAGGCATCAAGTTACTTTTCTTATTCATAAGGCTAACAACATGCCTTCAATGAATATAACATCAACACCCATACCTGGATAAGATCACCTTCATATCAGAACCTGCATGGTTAATTTAACTGACAAAGGTAATACAAAAATAAGGAATACATTTCCCACTCTTGTCATAAGAGTTAAATCCTCTGATTCTCATCAATTGGAGTTTAATACTCATTTGCATGCCATTACCCTTGAATCAGGGTTTACTATTCACATTACATGTCATCACCCTTGGATTAGGGTTTACTATTCACATTAAGGTGAATTGAACTCATATCATCATCATGTATGAGTAACATCATCATTGATGCTCTCAGATTAGTTAAAGGTTCATCATTTATCATAATTAGGGTTTCAATGACCTCTCACAAGTAGATCATACCCTAATTATGCACATTCATGTGCATTAAAGATGCTTTACTTAAGTTTCCACCCAATTAGGATTACTTTCTCTCTCTAGGGTACTTTCTCTCTCTAGGGTACTTTCTCTCTCTAAAGTACTATCTCTCTCTTCCTACTAGTGGTTGCTGATAACATCAGACTAGATCAAGTTGGATAGAGTCATCATGGCTGACAACATCATTCTCATGTAATTAGGGTTTAATCTGATCAAGGTATTTACTCAATTGACCCTTCAAGGGTAATTTGGTAATTTACCCCATTGACCACCTTCATGGGTCCAATCATTAGTCAACTGATCCCTTGATGTCCTAGGTTATCATTATAGCTTAGATTAGGCATCATTGAATCATGATGGTTTCAAGACCGAGAGGGCAAGTTGGGTTGAGGTCGTTTGATGGCTCTCGGTCTTGAGACCGTTTGATGGCTCTCGGTCATGAGACCGTTTGAGGTCTCTCGGTCTTGAGACCGCGAGCCCTCTCACGGTCTTGAGACCGCGAGCCCTCTCACGGTCTTGAGACCGCGAGCCCTCTCACGGTCTTGGGACCATGAGCCCTCTCACGGTCTTGAGACCGCGATCCCTCTCACGGTCTTGAGACCGCGAGCCCTCTCATGGTCTCAAACCGTTTAGCCATCAACAAGGTTCAAAGTTACAACCAATTATGTAAACCAATGTTGAAGCCCTCTAAAGGTCAAAGCCATGATGACCACTTATAGATTAAGTCAATTAGGGTTATGTTTAACCATTTGGTCATTCAATTGACCCTCAATTGTTGACCAATTAGGGTTGAAGTCGATTCAAATAAGGTCTATCAATGTTCAACCATCAACACTCAACAATGTGCATCAACACAAGGTTGAACCCTTCAATTGAGCTCCAATTGGGCCCAAACTTGGCCCAAACGGTCTTGAGGTCGTGTGGATGAACTCCATACGGTCTTGAGACCGTTTGCCCAATATTTCATCAAAATCTAATGTGATTTGATAGGGGTTGAACCATGATTGAGTCACAAAATCAGTATTTAAATCAATTTGATAACTTATTGTAATTGGGTCCTCAATTGATCAAATTAGCTTAACCCTAGACCTTCAAACGGTCTTGGGTGATTTTCCTCGCGGTCTTGAGACCGTTTGGATGAATTCCAAACGGTCTTAAGACCATTTGCCCATCCAATTTTGGATTCTAGTGAAAATTCATCAAGGTTGGATCAATTGAGTTTGATGATTATATCAATACTTAATTGCAATGTAATTTGGTATAATTGTACCTTCAATTGGTCAACTATTCTTGACTCCAGACCTTCAAACGGTCTTGGGTGATTGTCCTCGCGGTCTTGAGACCGTTTGGTTGATCCCCAAACGGTCTTGAGACCGTTTAGGTCAATCAACCCCAAAAACCCTAAATTAATCATTGATATTTCAGTACTGATTTTAATTAGGGTTTGCCCTAGTAATCACCCTTCAACTCTTAGCTCAATTGGAATTAGTCCATCAAATTTGGTGGGTTGTTAATTGACATTATTTTGAACAGTAATATCATACGGTCAATGTCTGGTCAACGACCTTACACGGTCTTAAGACCGTTTGCCCAAAAAGGCTATTTCAGACCGTTTGAAAATCAGGGATAAACTCAATTAAAGTTGTTGATTAAAATGGCCATATCTCCCGATTCCTTTGGAGTTAACCTCTCAAGTTTTGAGGGTGATTAGTCCACATAATTATGAAGAGGTGCTCGGTCAACGGGGTTAAACGGTCTTGAAGACCGTTTTCCCTCTCGCGGTCTAGAGACCGTTTGCTCACCTCGCGGTCTTAAGACCGAGAGAGCAAATTGGGGAGACCGTTTAACAAAGTGAAAAGCGGTGGATTTTTCTTGGAAATAACGCCTTCATCTCCTAGCTTAAGAACAGCACGGATTTCCCATGGATTTACTTGCAAAGTAGCAAAGGAAAGTAGGGAAAAAGAAGAACTATCATTTACATACATAAATGAGATGTATATAACAAAGCATGGGTTTAGAGTTATAAAACCCACCTAAAGCTTGCTTCTTGAGCTCCAAGCTTTCGAGCTCCAAGCTTTAATGGCGTCCTTGAGCACTCACAGGTTTTCCAAGGTGAAACCTCCAGGAAAATTCAAGAAAAGATGGCTAGAAAGATAGGGTTTCGTGAGTTAGTCATGAAATTGACCTTGAATCCGAGTTCTAACCATGAATTTAGGCAAAAGAGGGTCCCAAACCTACCTTGCTTCCCTTGGTCGTCCTCCTTAGCTCCAAGGCAGTCCTTGGTCGTCCTTGGTGAAATGAAACAGTAAGGGAACGAAGGGTAAGTTCCCCTGCAACTAAGGGAAGGAGAGCTTATATACATGGGGTAGGATTTTCAACATTAGTCCATATGTTTTCCATAATTCCAACTAGGTCCTTCCTTCTTTACTTGCTCGTCCCTTCCTCTTTATTCTAAGGACAAACCTTATCTTTAGGTCAAGAAAAAGAGGGCAAGGAAGATCAATCTATTACTAAGGTACATTCATAAAAGGGATATTGCACATATACCCTGATTATTCAATCACAAGGTATATTTCATAACTTGATTATTCAATTGAGGTGACCTCTTCATCATTTCTTCTCTAAATGATGGCAAGAGTCTTAAAAGATACATTAGATGATATATTTTACACATAGCATCCCTTAATTTGGGTAAATTGCATTTTACCCCAAATTAGGGTTTCAAGCACCGGGATTGCTTCCACAGTTGCACCTTGGTGCCCAAGCTTGGGAAATCCCTCAAACTTTATCAAAATCATTCTCATGATGTTTCTACATCAGAGGAACATTTCAACATGTGCAATTTGCAAGTTAACCCTTCTAAATGGGTAATTTGCACACAGGTCCCTGTATTACAAAACAATGCTACAACTTTATATAAAAGGAGCAAAAACTAAAATATATGTTTCTGAGAAACTTAATTACATGCCCAAAGTTAATCACAAGGATTTAATTACATATTTAGGCAAAACACCTAGGGTTAGCTTATAACCCAGGTCAGGGATGTTACATTCACCTTCCTCAGTCAGTAAGAGGATTACTTGTAGGACATCTCGTGCCTCTACTATAATAGCTTACCAGGGTAATCTGGTCCTTTGCTATTTTAGAGTTATAGTGGCATTCTATACTCTCTTCGTCTTCAGGAGATTTCATGTTTATCTTCCACTGATACGGATATCTGCGCTTTCTTCATCATCAGGAGGTTTCATGTTTACCATCCACTGATATGGTATGGGATTGTAGTGAAGGATTGACAGATTACACATCTACATCAAACACCTACACTAGGATGTAAGGTTCTACACATCCATATACCCCACATACTCAAAAGTATGTGATCCAGGAGTTCCCTTAGGAAAACCTGTTTCACCATCATTTGATCTCTGACAATGATGGATCTATGATCAGGGCTCTACATTACACTTGATTAGTTAGGTACATTCAATATTCTTTTAACATCATACATTGTTCTTCAAACAATAACATTAGCATAATAGCTATGAAATGAGAATACTAAATGTAACAAGCCTAACTCTCATCAATCATCATTTCTCAATACATTCATCACAAGTCATCTCTAAAGCATGACCTTGATGGTATTTATGGCTCTCACAACCCATTTAATTCATAGGTTTCCATTGACAAGGCATCAAGATATTTTACTATTCATAAAGCTAACAACATGCTTTAAATGAATATAGCATCATCATCCATACCTGGATATGATCATCTTCATATCAGAACCTGCAAGGTTAATTCAACTGATAAAAGCAATTCAAATCAAGAATTATACTTTCCACTCTTGCCATAAGAGCTAAGTTCCCTGATTCTCATCAATTAGGGTTTACTATTCACATTACATGCCATCACCCTAGAATTAGGGTTTATTATTCACATTATGGTAAAATGAACTCATAACATCATCATGTATGAGGAACATCATCAATGATGCTCTCAGATAAGATTAAGATTCATCAATTATCATAAATAGGGTTTTCATGATCTCACATAGGTGGATCATACCCTAATCATGTACATTCATATATATTGAAGGTATTTTACTTGGATTTCAACCATAATTGGGATTTTCTCTCTCCTCTTGCTCATAGGTGATGATTACATCCCTCTAGATTGGGTTAGGTATAATCAACATTGATAAGCCTAGCCAAGTCATCACCATTGTAACCATTGGGGTTTGCATGATAAAAAGGGGTTACCTACTTGAATCCATAAAGGATATTTTGGTAAAGTTCACCATTGATCATAACATGGGTTAATATACTAACCACTTGACCCTTAATGTCCCTAGGTATCATTAGGGTTTAGGTTGAACAACCATCAAACCATCTAAGCCTTCAAGGCATTAGGCAGACTTATCCTTAAAAGTCCCCAATAGGTTTCACACCTTCAACCTTCAAACGATCCTGAGATCGTTTAAGGTTGTAGACCGTTTAGCTTTGGTTGACTTCAAGACTGCATGACACTCAAGACCGTTTACCCTTAAACGATCTTGAGGTCGTTTGCCCAAGATAGGGTGAAGACCGTTTAGTCATAGTTTGACTTCTGAAGTCGTTTGAGCTCATTCGGACCTGAAGTCGTTTGAACTCATTTGGTCCCGAAGTCGTATGAACTCATTCAGTCCTGAAGTCGTATGAACTCATTCGGTCCTGAAGTCATATGAACTCATTCGGTCCTGAAGTCGTATGGTCCTAAAAGCTCAAGATCGCATGGACCTCCAAGGTGATTCAAATGGTAAACTCGATTAGGGTTTCCTATGTTGAAGCCTTCAATTGGTCTCAAGCTTGCTAACCACTTATCAATTGAGACAATTAGGGTTAGCCTTAACCAATTGGTCACTCAATTGATCCTCAATTGATATCCAAATAGGGTTGGAGTTGGTTCAATTAAGGTCTATAAACATTCAACCATCAACACTCAAAAATATGAAGCAAATCAAAGTTGATCCCATCAATTGACCTCCAATCGGGCTCAAACTTGGCCCAAACGGTCTTGAGATCGTTTGGATAACCTCCAAACGGTCTTGAGACCGTTTTCCCAAGAATTCATCAAAATCTAAGTTGATTTGATAGGGGTTGAACCTTAATTAAGTCACAAATCAGCAATTTGATTATTTCAATAACCCACTGTAATTGGGCCCTCAATTGATCAAATTACCTTAACCCTAGACCTCCAAACGGTCTTGGGTTGACACCAAACGGTCTTGAGACCATTTGGATGAGTTCCAAACGGTCTTGAGACCGTTTGGATGAGTTCCAAACGGTCTTGAGACCGTTTGCCCATCCATCCTTTGGACTCTAGTGAAAATTCATCAAGGTTTGATCTATTGAGTTGATCATCACATCAATACTTAATTGCAATATGATTTGGTACCTTTGGACCTACAATTGGTCAACTATACTTGACCCCAGACCTCTAAACGGTCTTGGGTGATCCCCAAACGGTCTTGAGACCGTTTGGATGATTCCCGAAACGGTCTTGAGACCGTTTGGGCTAATCAACCCAAAATCACTAATTAACTCATTGGAATTTCAGCACCGATTGCAATTAGGATTTGCCCTATTAATCAACCTTCAACTCATAACTCGTTTGGAATTAAACCATCAAATTTGGTGAGTCATTAATCAACATCATTATGAACAGTAATCCCAAACGGTCAACGCTTGGTCAACCATCTTAAACGGTCTTGAGACCGTTTGCCCAAAAAGGGCAAATTAAACAGATTGAAAATCAGAACTTAATTCAATTGGATTTGCTAATTGATTTGCTTATATCTTACGATTCCTTTGGAGTTAACCCCTCAAATTTTGTGGGTGATTAACCTACATAATTATAAACAAGATTCCCATACGTTCGTCATTTGGTCAATGCGATCAAACGGTCTTGAAGGCCGTTTGCCTTCATACGACCCTGAAACCGTTTTCCCACCAAACGGTTGTGTAAACCGTATGGGCTATTGGTGGAGGTCGTTTGGTAAAGTGGAAATCCGTGGATAAGCATAGGAATTAACGCCCTTATCTTCTACCTCAAGAACATTAGCAGTTCTTCACGATTTTGTTTGCAAGGATGCAAGGGAAGATAGGGAAGAAGAAGAACTAGCAACTATATGCATAGAAAAAGATGTATAATCAAAGCATAAGGTTTAGAGTTATAAAACCCACATAAAGGTTGTTCCTTGAGCTCCAAGCTTCCAAGCTCCAAGCCTTTAATGGCGTCTTTGAGCTCCACAGGTCGTCCAAGGTGTATTCTCCAAGGAAAGTTGAAAAGGAATGGCTAGAAAGATAAAGCTAGGTGAGCTAGCCATGAATTCAACCTTGAAAATGAGTTTCCTCCATGAATTCAAGCAAAAGGGATGATCCAAAATTACCTAGGACCCTTGGTCGTCCTTATCTGCTCCAGAGCTTAGCCTTAGTCGGTTTTGAGCAAGGGGAAAAGAAATGAAAAGAAGAGGATCGTTCCCTTGCTAAGTGGGGAAGGTAGTATATATACTTTAGGTGAAATTTCAACATAAGAACATATGCTTTCCTCATTTCTCATATAAGTCCTTCCTTTCTTCTTTGCACGTCCCCACATCTTATTTCTAAGGAAAAAATCCTTCTAAGGTCAAGAATTGAAGGCAAAGAGGATCAACCCATCACTAAAGCATACACATAAAAGGGCTATTATACATACACCTTGATTATTCAATCACAAAGGTGTTCTTTATTATATGATTATTCAAATGAAGTGACCTTTTCATCATTTATCTTCTAAATGATGCCAAGAGTCATAAAAGATATTTTAGATGATGTATTTTACAAGTTGCACCCCTCAAATTGGGTAAATTGCACTTTACACCAATTTAGGGGTTTCAAGTACAGGGGTTGCTTCCACAGCTACACCTTGGTGCTCAAGCTTGGGAAATCCCTCAAACTTCATCATAAACATCCTCATGATGTCTCAACATCAGAGAAACATATCAACATGTGCAATTTGCAAGTTAATCCCTTAACTGGGTAATTTGCACATAGATCCCTGTATTACAAAACAATGCTACAACTTTATATATAAAGGAGCAAAATTGAAATATATGTTTCTGAGGAACTTAATTACATGCCCAAAGTTAATCACAAGGATTTAATTACATATTTAGGAAAAACACCTAGGGTTAGTTCATAACCCAGGTCAGGGATGTTACAAAGATGAAGCAATGTAAATTATGTTTATGAGTGACAAGAGGAATGGTGGATGTCGTGTTGTATTAGAGTTTGATATAAGTTGACCATGTGTAATAAGAAAATCTTGTCCCTCTTATGCTTGCATATTAGAAAGGTAGTCATATGTCATTTACATGTTAGAAGAATTAGAACCTTTTGCAGAAGTAAGTGATGTTGGAATAATAGTATGTGTGTTGTGTTGTAGAAGGTGGTTGACTTGGTTGTTGGATCGATTTTGGCACCAATTTCAAAACTTTTATCGTAAAGTTTTCATCTTCAAACTTATTTTTGTTATTAAATTATATATACAAAAAGAAAGTTTTTTTTTAATTTTAATCAATGGTTTTGGAACCAAGTCACCACCAAAAGGAAGTTGAGTAGCATAGAAAACCTTTTAGTGGAGAAATCTTGACTGGCATGATCAACCATGAGACCCTAGACCTAGAAGGAAGTAGTGAATGCTAAGTAGACGTTGGATAAATAAGGACTAGACCCACCCTTGTTGCCCCTATCAGTGATTATATAAGTTGTAGACTAATCCTTTATGGGTGGAGTCTTATACACTTAAAGTGTATCTTAACTCAAGGAATAATCAAATTAATAGTATTCACAATAAGTAATACTTGGTAACTCCAAGTAATAATGTCACCCAAATGTATTCACCAACTAACCTAATGAGTGGATCTTGCTAATTATACCTGGATGTTACTTCAATAATTAAAATATTTTTTTCTTCAAATTCATCTTCACTTTATCTTTAAAAGATGAACTTAAGTCAGGTAAAGTATTAGGTTAGGTTAAACAAATGATCAACACCTAAACATTTAAAATCAATGTCCTATACCCCAATTGTTGTAAATAAATGTTAGGTATAACTCTACAATGGAAACTAGATTGAACACATTTAGCATATTAGGATTTATGAACATACATCTTTCCCATATGATCATAATAAACTAAAGTAAATGGATTAATTACACCCTAATCAAAGCATGTGTAATGTAATGTGCATACTTAATGTATGGAAGACTGATTTACTAAGTTGCATGTGATATACTATTGTTCTCAAATGTGAAGGGTAATCATGTTCCAAACAAAACCCTAATATATAATGTAATACTAGTCTACTTAGTAATGTTTGCTCATGAGAACTTAGACTATTAATCCTTCTCAATGAAATATGTATATATATAATAAAACTAAGATATAGCCCTAACATTGATAGAAAAGGGGGATACATATGGATGCTATACCCTAAGAGAGCATATAGATACATTCCTTACCAAAAATGATGATGATAATAAAATACAAAAATTCTTACTATAATGGTGAGACTAATAATGATGCTATGTGTTGATGATGTCGTTTCTAAGTTAGCTTAGGCAGTCAACTTAGTGGTCCTAGGGAATTCTATTTATGAAAATTCGTTATTTAGATTTATGTAATGGAAAGATGATAGGTTGCACCTAAACCTTGTGGCCCTATTCTTAAAATCTTCAAAAGAAAATGTAAGTGATTTATACCATGATATGAGGATGGTGGAATCACCTGTAAATTTTAGGTAGCTTTAATGATTATAACGCCGCTAAGATAATCTATGCCTTGATGTAAAATTTTCCTAGCTCAACCTGGAATATGAGAAAACTATGGAAACTTGATGCATGGAATAATAGGTTCACCATGGGTTTTTATATATAAATATGATGTAGGGTGTTGTACAATACCACTATATAAGTGTATTAGAAAATTAGATTGGTTTAGAAGTAAGACTTAGAATACCTGACTAGTAATGGATGGATTTTTGGGACGAAATCCTCTTTAAGGGGTGAAGTGTTGTAACATACCCAAATCAGGATTTTTAACTTAACCCTCCTTTTTATAGGTTCTTTTCGCTTATGTGGTCATCCAATGCATTTTCCCAAATGCATTAGGATTAGTTGGACCCAACTCGTGTCATAGATTCATCAGATCTAAAAACTTAAGATATAATAACCATAGTATATGAAATATTAGGGTTGAGGGGTAAATACACTAATAAATATATTTAGCCCAACTTAAGACATTCAAATCTTAATAATATTAAAGTTAAAAATAAATTGAATATATATGGGTTCTGGTGTCACAATCCATTACTTAAGAGTACTACATACATGAAGTGTGCACAAAATAGGCAAGTTATGGAACTTAAAATTTGGATTCTTTGCATCTCAATTAGCCTACACGTCAATTTTCATATATTTTGAATAATGTTTGACCTCCTAATTGAATTGGTGCATAATTGAATTAAGTGACCTAAGTCCAATGCATAAAATCAAGGTAACGAATTACTTTTCTCCTAAATTTGTGATTTGTTTCTCTGTCACACTATTTTAACCTGACCACTCTCTCACGATCTAGTTCTGATCCACTTTCACCGGGTCATGCGTACGCCCGATCAGCTTCTCTATTTTTCCCTCTCGCATCAGTCTTGGCCGTAGAGGAATCAGCGTTCAATGCATTTTCTATAGCTCACACTATCTCTCTCTAAGAAACATCAGAGTTATAAACCACCCCATTAGCCTCTCCCCATCATTCCTTGTTGTTTGAATCTAATATTTCTTCGGTTCCATAATGTTCAACCCAACATTGAGCTACAACCTTGTCCTTCCCATGATTTTAATCGAAGGAGCCTCCCTACCCATTTCAGGCCTTTGTGCCTTTAGAATTCCTCTCAAATCCACCCCTTCATGCGTAGAAGCCAAATTGAGCCATCAAGACCTCACTTCTCAACATGATTAAGATTCTAGACTCTGAATCAAAACAACAATAGTTGAATCTTGGCAGAGGTACCTAAGGTCATCACTCTCATCAGAGTCTCCTCCACCGGTTCCCTCTTCTCCCTATTTGTTCTTTTACTTGCCACTCTTATGGTTGCTCCTCCCCCACCTGCACTCAGCAGCGTGAAGCAATGCCAGACAATGCCTAGCGTCACCAAGCAGTGTTGAGAATCTCCAGACCGTTGGATGCTTCCCTTTCCTATCCTCCACTTCATTTGCAAATTTCCTGGGTCTCCCCTCTACCTCCCTCCTAGCTCCATAAATCACCCCTAACGATTCCCTCATTGTGTCTTCTCCCACCTTGTACCGACACCTATGGCCCTAAGACCTCTCCTTCACCTTCAACACAGATCTACAACACCTGCAACCATATGTCAACCATCGGTACTGCCTACAACTCCTCCTTCACACACCTAGTTGTCTGCCTCCTTATCTTTATAGATCCACCACCCACATGAAAACACCTTCTTTCAAACTCCTCTTTGTATAATAACCATTGAATCCATGGTATGATGCCTTTAAAATGCACAATCTACCCTAGTCACTAGATGCCAACCGGACCACCATCTTTGTGAAGAGTCGATCCTATCGTCTCCACCTGATCAATCTCCAATCCAATTTTGTTTGAATATGAAGATCAAAGTGATTTTCTTGACCCTATAAATATGGATGGAAACCAACCACAAATGACAGTTCAGAAGAATCTTTAGGTAAGCCATTCAAATCATTTACTATGTAGCATATCTTTTCAATCCAGAAATCCATCTATCAATACTCATGACCAGGATCAATTAGATAGGATTTTAATGAAAAGGATGCTAAACATAGTCATGAAATAGACATTTAAACGGTCAAGTACATGGAATATTATATTGTAATACTTGGATTTATTTATCAAAGTAAATTCATTTCCTATAATCCTAATGATGTCATCTTAGTAGTAGCATACTAGAAGATATAATTGATGATAATTTGAGTTTTTAATTATATAATACTTAGTTATGACAATGGCTTATATCTTAGGACTAATTATCCTAGTAATTGTCATACTATTATATATGCATGTTGCAACGACATATAAAGTGTAACTTGATTAATTGATAACAAATATATTGAAGACCATGTTTAGATCTTTTTAAAATCAATACCTAGACTCAATCACTAATATGTGACTAGGTGATTGGGACCATGATAAGAACAATATAAAAATAGAAATGCGTACACATGTTTGTTTTGGTTTGACTAACATATATAATATGTTCTTAGGATGAATACTAGACTTCATAGACCAAGTATATAGATAGAATTAAGCTTTATCCATGAAGATTAGGTATGTACATCCTCTATTTTAATTTGGGTATTATTTGACTAAAACCTACATTCTTTTAATGAGGCATCTCTTGAACTGTTAATTCTTTTGGAAATCCAATTTTGTGGACATGTATATTTCTTGATTTTGACTCATTATATCCTTATGATTGCTAAACTACTTTATTTATGTGGGTTATTGGACCCCACCTTCTATAGTTACCTTTTTTATGAAAAATTGACTGAAATGCTAGTCTGGCCTCTGTATTTTGTTCATGCTACATGTTTGACTAGAATATCTAGAATAGTGGTACTTATGTACAACCTTACTTATAAAGGGCATTCATATTCCACCCGGGGTGTGCGTTTCCACCCTTATTTATTTTAAGCCATGATCCTATGGTGTTATGGCCCTATTTTTGGTATATTTAGTCTAATTTGTTATGCATGCAAAGGTTATTATTTTATATTGAGATTATTGATAACTATTATGGTAAGACACTTTTATTCTCGAACTTGTAATCTGAATTTTTAATATGCATCATTTCTCTTGATATAATTCTTTTGAACTTACCTTATTGCAAATAGCCCCCTTCTTGTGGGAACAAATCTTTTTGCACACTTAACCCAATATAATGCCCAAAGTGTTTATATATATGTACATACTCAACCCTTACTGACCTTATTTTGTTTCATTTTTCCTGGGTTATGTTCCCTTCCACCCAAGTGTAGGTACATTAGAAGAAAAGGATGCATGAAGATTATATACTGGGTAGTGGACCTAAGGATAGCTTAGAATGGTTGGGTTGCCCTCTATAACAGGTCTTGCATGTGATTAGATTTATTAGTTGCATACCTTTTTACTTTTCTATACCCACCTTTTATGGTGAGGAACATCTGTATAATGATACATATTTTAATTTTTATATAGTTTTGTTTCTGTTCCTTATAAAATTCATGCTCTGATATGTATACCATTTAAGAAATGAATGAAATTCCTCCTTTCCTTCTTATTTGGAATTGGATGGACTGGTTCTTCAATTCATTGAGAGTGGATCCCCTATCGGGTCCCACTCTTTACAAAATATTTGTAACATACGTGACCACTGCCCAAGGCTCTAGCAGAGTTACTGGAATGACGACTAGCCCCACAGACCACCACTAGCCTTTACTGCGCACTTTGTCCTCACTCATGCGCAAGCCAGGATAAACTTCATGACTGGTCACCCATACTAGTACTACTCCAAGATGAGCACGCTTAACTATGGAGTTATTTAGTGTTGGCCTCCCTAAGAAGGAGGTGTACCTTGGTTATATAGGTAGTCCAATCATTCCTTTTAAGATCATTCTATCTGAGGCCTCAAATTCTGGGATGTTATAATCTCCCCCGCTTAGAATCTTGACGTCCTCATCAAGGCTCAATTATATGGCCTTATAATATTTCCCCATTTCAGTGTAGACCCACAATGGCCCATGGACACCCTACTCCCATTCATAGAATACCAATGCAAGGGTGGCTACATCACCATGGATAACCCTTTCCTACATGTCAGGACCGCATAGCTCAAGACTGGCATGCCACATGCCCACATGGGCCCCACCTACTAGAGGGGTTTTGGCTCTGATACCATTTGTAATGCCTAAGACCACTTGCCAAGGCTCTAGTAGAGTTTTAAGAATGACGAATGACCCTACAGACCACCACTAGCCTTAACTGTACACTTTGTCCTCACTCACGCACAATCCAGGATAAACTTCCTGACTGGTCACCCATCCTAGTAGTACTCCAAGCAGAGAATGCTTAACTATGGAGTTCTTTAGCGATGGGCTCCCTGAAAAAGAGGTGTGCCTTGGTTATATGGGTAGTCCAATCATTCGTTTTAAGATCATTCTATCTAAGGCCTCAAATCTTGGGACGTTACACTTGCTATGTCATGGTTCACTGATTTTACAAATTATCTTCCCATCAGTTGCCTTCTACTTGATTTCACATACCAGCAAAAGAAAAAGTTCCTTCATGATGTCAAATTCTATTATTGGTACGATCCTCTATCGTTTAAGCAATGCGCAGATGGACTTATTATGAGATGCATTCCCAATCAAGAGATTGCTAATGTGATTTCAGATTGTCATTCCCCTCTCTACGGTGGACACTTTGGAGCAGATAAGACTACAGCTAAGATTCTTCAAGCAGGTTTCTATTAGCCAAGTCTATTATGTGATGTTTAGGCATTTGTCAAGGCTTGTGACAATTGTCAAAGAGTTGGGGGAATTTCAAAGAGGGACAAAATTCCATTGAATTCAATTCTGGAAATAGAAGTCATCGACATGTAGGGCATAAATTATATGGGCCCTTTTCCATCCTCGTGTAGCTACAAGTTCGTCCTAGTAGCTTGTGATTATGTATCCAAATGGGTGGAGGAAATCCCCACTCAAGCACCAGATGCAAAGTCTGTAATAAAATTGTTCCAGAAGATCATTTTTCTCAAGTTTGAAGTCCCAAGAGCAATAATATCCAACGGTGGCATCCATTTCAATGAAAGTAACTTTAACAACCTAATTAGAAAGTATGGAGTGAAGCATAAGGTGTCCACACCCTATCATCCTCAAATATTAGTCTAGGTGGAGATCTCCAATAGGAAACTAAAAGCTAACCTAGAAAAGACCATCTCCAGTTCAAGGAAGGATTGTGCACTGAAGCTAGACAATGCACTATGGGTGTACATGACAACTTTTAAAACTCCAATTGAGACAACTCCTTTCAAGCTACTCTACGGTAAATCATGTCACTTACTCATGGAATTGGAGCACAAGGCATTTTGGGCGATCAAATTCCTTAACTATGACCTAAAGAAAGTAGGAGAGAAAATATTGTTGCAACTCCAAGAGCTAAAAGAACTCAGGATGGACACATATGAGAATGCCAAGATCTACAAAGAAAATACAAAGAGATGGCATGACATTAAAGAATTCAAAGAAGGAGTCCAAGTTCTAGTGTTCAATTCCAAACTCAAGTTCTTCCTAGGGAAATTGAGATCTAAGTGGTCTTGACCGTTCTTAATCTTGAAAGTCTTTCCATACAAGACAGTAGAGTTGTAAGGGAAGCAATCAACATTCAAAGTTAACAGACAAAGCTGCAAGTTGTATACCACAGGAGAGGAGATTGACAAGGGATCCTCATGCTCCCTCCAAGATGCATGATCACCAGTTGAAGAGTCTTACTCTGGAGTTTAAATGGAGGAACTTATGGTAGTTGACCCCACATTAGGATAAATTTCATTAATTAGCTTCAGTCAAGAAGATTTTTATTTCCCAAAATAAACTTGTCATGGATGAATGTAATAATGTAGACTATCATAGATACAAATCATCATATCTATAGGTGTGGATCAAAGAAGACAGTTTCTATAGAAATTCATAAAGACACGACATGTCTTGATTTGCACATGTCATGTCGCCAACCACAGAAGGGACAACTATGCAGATTCTAAAAAGTACACGACGTGTACCATTTTTTCACATGACATGTAAGATCACAGTCGACACCCACTGGAATCAGCCACATCATGTTTTAAATCAAATAGGGTGCGTCCTACAGGTCTTTCAAAAGCACTAAGTTTTTCTGGAAAAACACACAACATGTCTTTATTTGACATGCCATGTCGTTATCAGGTAAAGAGTGTGCATATTCCAACTGGAATGTTATATGTCATGTCTTTATATGAACACGACATGTCATTATTAGGTTGAAGGCATCATGCATATATCTGGAAACTCACACGTCGTGTTTTAAATAGAACATGGCATGTCCTTTTATTCGTTCAAATGAAGCTATCTTTCTGGAAAATCACACCCCATGTATTTATTTGCACATGGTGTGTCGTTATCAGTGGAGACGACTTCAACTTTGGTTTCTAGAATCTCACACTTCATGTTTTAATTTATACATGCCATGTACTCTGTAGTCAATGTGTGTTCATAAACAAGCAGACAACCTCTAAAAGAACATGTCGTGTCATCAAAAAGACATGTCATATCCAAGGATGAGAAAGTGGGTTTTTAACCCTAATCCCAAGATGCCTCCCACATTTTCACTCTCAACCAACCGTGTTTTAACAGTTGTGTGCGACTCCTTGACCATGTCCGAGCACCTCCATTGCTCCACAAGTAAGGATCAAAGTTCTTTGTTGCTCAACAACCAAGTACGACTCTTACTGCCTCCTGTGGCAATTAGCAACAGCTCCCGCCACCGCGAGTGCCTCCACATCAAGCAACAACTCCCGCCACTGTGAGCACCACTGCAACAAGTACACAAGCTTCAAATCCACCTCCATCCTAGCAAGCAACCACACCAGCTACGTCTTCGTTTTCATCCTCTCTGTCGCCGATTCATGAAGACACGTCGTGAGCTGTCGAGGTCACACTCTGTAGAAAAGCCATCATCTACAACCTCCAGTAGCTGAAATGATCCAGGTCCATGTCGTGTTTCCTGAGACACTTGACATGTATTCACCCCAATTTTCCAGTCTCCCTATCTGAAGACATGATGTGTCCCAGTCCTGACATGTCACACTAGTACATAACCGACCTTTAGTATCGGTTATTTAAGGCCTTTAGTGTCGGTTTCTAAGCGACGCCTATGTGGGCGACGCTAAAAGCCCAGCCGTTACGCGTCGGTTCAAAAACTGACGCCAAAACCCTTCGCGTGCCAACGAAAATGCGCCAACAGGGCACTATAGGCGTCAGTTATTACCTAAGAAACTGACGCCATATACCTTCGCGCCATAGAAGGGCGCCAACTAGGGCACTATAGGCGTCGGTTATTAGCACGGCCGTGCTGGACAGCACGGCCGTGGTGTCTGATCCGCTGCCACGGCCGTGCTGTCCAGCACGGCCGTGGTGTCTGGTCCGCTGCCACGGCCGTGCTGGCCAGCACGGCCGTGGTGTTAAGGAAATAGATGTCGGTTTCTATTACAAACCGACACTGTAACTATTTGGCGTCAGTTTTATACAAATAACCGACGCCTATTTTTTGTTTTTTTTCTGTCAGTTTGCAGACTTGTTGTATGGCTGGTCGCAGGATGAGAAACCTGTAGTTCAGTTATGAACTGCAGGTTTTACGACATCCATTGATATCAACCAACAACAGGCCACAAACCTGCAAAATTAACAACAAAAATATTCACACATTTAGCAATGCAACCTGCAGTTCCATTTGATTTTCACATTTAGAATCATTCATGTAGATAGCAATCTGTAGTTTCATTCATTTTCACATTCACACATATAAAAACATTCATATAGCAACCAACAGTTTCATTCATTTTCACTCAGACACATGTAGAAACATCCAAACATGTAGAAACATTCACACATATATTATAATTCAGAAATTCATTTACAAAATATCATTCTTTAGTCATTATTCGCTATCAACATCCCAATCATATCTTAAATCCCCCACTACTTGTATGGCTGTTGCCCATTCTTCTCTTACTTCATTTAATTCTCCCTTCATATAGGGAGCATGTACATCTGGTAAGGCCGTTCCTGTCGTGTGTTCAGTTTTAAACACCTCTAAAGAGAATGATGTGTATATATAATTAATGATCTATAAATAAGATTGATATATTTCATATTATCTAATGAGACTATATAATACCTCAGCAATACAATCGATGTCCAATGCGGCATATTTGATAATCATGTGCATAAATCACATCACATAGTATCCACATGCCCATCTGTTGTCTTGTGTAGGACACTATAAATTCAAACATACAAAATATTAAAAAATACAACTAATTAAGCACTGTTCACATAAATAATATATACATATATTACAGTCGGGAACTTACTTTCACGTTCTTCCAAATAATTGGCTGGTTCTTTTTCATGGGGACCTTTCCTCCAGCCTTTTTGAACTCATCAAAACCCCTACATGTTAATGTAACACAGTACATTGCATAATTAAATAGTAATGTAATAACATATGTTAACGGATATGAAAATGAAATATTTCTCACCGGAATAATGCCATTTTCATTATGTGTCCATATTTTGTATTCAATATACTCCCCTTAGGATCTAGATAATAGACAGTGAACGTCTCGGGGACAATAACCAGTAACTCCCAATGCATACCACTAGAGGTAAAAAAGTTAAAAATTAATAACTCAAAATCCACAATAAAAATGTAATTTCTTAAGTCCAAATTATAATAAGCAAAGTAAACTTACTCTACATTGAATGGAGCCATTATCATCGTCTTCTTCTTTTGAGCAAAAATTGAAAAAGCCTCACAACAGTATTGTTGAACTGATGGAGGGTCTTTAGCTACTAGACTAATCAAAGATGGAATCAAAAATCCTACATGTTCGAATGCAAAATCTGCACATATCTTGTCTAAGTAGCTGCAAAATATGTATTAATTGTGCATGCATTAATAAATAAGAAACCAGATCACCAGAATAAGCAAAGGTATATGGATGTATAAAGAAGATCTCACCTTATCCATAGCTCTATCACAGATGTATTTAGCCAATCATATCGAAACAACTCCAAAATATCTTGTATAAATAGTTTGCTTTCGTATGATTGACCTGCAACATCTGAATCTATAGAAATAGTTATAGGGCAATTTATATCATGTTCGCCTAACCATATTGCCATACCCCTACAGTTAGGACCTAACGAGACAGTTAGGTCCTATGGAACCCAACTGGGTAATGTAGGAGGTGGAAGTGGAGGCCTAGATGTTGTGGGTGTCTTCTTTTTAACCTGTATATATATATAATAATTTCAATTCAACTGACATCATATACACACACTAACAATTTAACGTAATGTAAATTTACCATAAAATTTCAGTAAAGATGACATCCGCTTTTAGCCACAATATCACTCCGCCTAGTGCCTCACCAAGTGTTTCACAATCTGGGTGGGCATATGGCAATGGAAGATCCATCCACTTGGGGAATATATGTACCGAGCTCACACGAATCCAACCAGCTGGTAATGGAGACCCGTGAAACAGTTCCCCTGGTAGGGATGGGTAAGCCGATGCCTCTGCAACGACATATTCATTAACTTTTATACGGCATGGCTTCAACCCCTACAAATTTTTGTGTAAAGAATGTTATATACATATATACATATCATCTTGAAAACATATCATCTTGAATTAAAAAACTAGTTACTATGTCATAAAAATACTTACCGTAGATGTGCTAGGTGGTGGGTCTATAGGATTACTCCCAACCTCTGCAGTTGGAGTAGAGCGGGATGCTATGATAGGTATTGTCTACTGAGTGGCAGTCTGAGATGCCTGCTACTTTTTCAGTGCTTCTTCCAGTTTCCTATCAACTAGCTTATCTACCTATACATGGATAAAAGAAATGTTAGCTTCTAATTATTGAATTCTCTTTTTACAGTAACATTATAAAGAAAGAATATGTTACCTCTTCTTGTGAAAGTCCTACTTTTGGGACATGTTTGCGCTAGGATGGCCCAAAAAAAGATTTGATGCCCACACCAGCGCCTGCAGCCCTAACACGTCCAGGATGCTCTGGGTTACCCAGAGCAACTGTCAATTCATCCCTTGTGCCCTCAGGGATGAACTTGCCTTGTTTCCTCAGCTCGTGAAGCTCCCGCTAATCGCCAAAACAAAAATTTGTAATTAAGTAAACACCACAAATAATCAATATTTGAACGATTGCTGTAAGAGTTGTATTTTACCATTTTTGCAGCCACCTCAGCAGTTGCGGGCTTCCTTATTTCTCCCTTCTTAGTTTGCCTCCCAGCTATCCAGATATCATGGTGAGGCAGAGGTGTGCTACCTACAGTGGAGGACTCCTGAGTAGAAGCAGACTGAGCAGTAGCCTCAGACTGTAGTCTTTGGCGAATGCCTGCATACCCCTTTGGTCCCATTGTGTGGTCATGCACATTCAGTGCATGCCTTGATCTTTGTGCCTCACTGAGGGCCTAGTTAGTATGCAGATTAATGATTTGGTTAGTAACAGTAAATGTTAATCTTGAATAGGTGAATACAACATATATTAATGAGATTGGGACTGACACCTAATACCTTGAATTCATCTGTTTGTCTTGAAGCAACAAACACGTCCCATTCTTCTTTGTCCAGGAAGTTCCACTATTCAGTGGTTGTCTTCTTCCTCTTGTCAGCTTCTTTTATGTATTCTCGGGTGAGATTTGTCCTATAGTTCCTTAGGACTCTCCCACAACGTTGCATCACGTATTTACGATGCAGCTTTTCATCCAATTCAAATATACTCTACAAATTAGAATTGCTATTAACTAGTATCCAAAAAATTAGTAATCTACAAAATATAATTGCAAATTAATAATAACTCACGCATAAATCCCTCCATATTACGTCTTTCTTTTCCTTAGAAACTTTATGCCAAGAATCTATTATACAACCGCAATGGCTATGAGTAACATACCCAAGATATGAAACAAATGAATTGCGATTCACACCAGATGCATTTCCTGCATTATCAAAATCCACAACAAGTTTGGGTCCATTGCCCTTTTGCGCTATTAACTTCTTCATCATAGTGATGCCCCTTCTCCTGTCAACTTTTTGGTGTTGCTGATCAAGTGCCTCAAGTGCTTCATATGGTACATGTGCATCATCAACCTAAAATTTGACAAAATAAACATATTTACAAGATATAACTATAAATGGACATATAGATATAAATATATGATATATTTTTAAAACGTACATTGTGAGGCGGCGCATTGATGTCCTCACCCTCACGGTAATCATCAGCACGGTCATCAAGATAATGCTCAGCCATCTGAAAATTCACATTCACATTGTAAAGTAATTCAAATTGTAAAGCTCACATTGTAAAGTTCACATTCACATTGTAAAGTAATTCACATTGTAAAGTTCACATTATAAAGTAATTCACATTGTAAAATTCACATTGTAAAGTTCACATTATAAAGTAATTCACATTGTAAAATTCACATTGTAAAGTTCACATTCACATTGTAAAGTTCACATTCAGAAAAATAAAACATATAAAAAAACATTGTATAAACATGCCTCTAATATTGCAATTTTTTATCAATTAACAATCCTTCATTGTGATCTCCGTGCACATACAAGTCATCATTAGCTTCAATATTTGCTGGTGTTGGCAACCCAACTGAGAATGGACTGGAGTCATCATACTTATCATAGTACTGTTCTTCATCTATAGGATCTTCAATGAAATGTCTTTTACCATGAAGAACAACCGACCATTTATCATTTGCAGGATCATCGATATAAAATACTTGTTTCACATGTGATGCCAATAAGGAAGATCCCAAAATATTGACTTCTTCTTGAATAAAGATTTGTCACTCCCTGTGGCCATAGTACATTGTGATCTCTTACCAAATTCATTTACAAAGTCTTTTACTCTTTCATAAACAACCTCCCCTGGTATAGGTTTAGGTGCACTCCGTTTCTCATTCAATCCATTGAATGCTTTGCGCTTCCTACGATACAGATGGAATTTTGGAAGAAACCTTCGATGACCGAGATATACAATCTTACCTTCATGTTTTAGTCTTGTTGAATCAGTGTTCTCTTCACATATAGGACACGCTTTAGCTCCTTTGACACTATATCCAGACAAATTCCCATATGCTGGAAAGTCATTAATAGTGCAAAACAACATAGCATGCAAATGAAATGTCTCTCTTCGTGACACATCATAAGTCATCACACCTTCACCCCAGAGTTTCTTTAAGTCATCAATCAGAGGTTCAAGATAAACATCGATGTCATTTCCAGGTTGTTTAGGGCTCGATATCAACAACGACAACATTACGTACTTATTTTTCATACACATCCAGGGAGGAAGATTGTATATAACAAGCATGAATGGCCAAGTGCTATGTTGGCTGCTCAATGTCCCGTACAGATTCATCCCGTATGTACAAAGCCCAAGTCTTAGATTCCTGACTTCCTCACCAAATTCAGGGTACAATAGATCAATCTTCTTCCACTGTGGGGAATCAGACGCATGTTGTAGGATCCCATCATTATTTTTCTTAACATCTGCATGCCACCTCAAATTCTTTGCATCTATTAGATTGGCAAACAAGCGTTGAAACCGTGATATTATAGGTAGATACCACATCACCTTGGCAGGAGAACCAGTTTTGGACTCCCCCGAAGTCGTCAATTTATACCGTGACGCACCACATTTTGGACAATCTTTCAAATCCGCATAGTCCTTTTGAAATAATACACAATCATTCGGGCATGCGTGTATCTTCTTGGCATCCATTCCCATTGGGCACAACAATTTCTTTACCTGGTATGTTGAGATTGGCAGCTCATTTCCTTCAGGAAGCATTTCTTTCAACAAAGACAACAATGACGTGAAGCTTTTGTCGCTCCATCTATTGTTAGCTTTCAGCTTATACAATCTCAACACAGCGCTAAGCTTCATAAACTTAGTACAACCTGTGTATAACGGCATATCAGCATCATGCACAATGTTTCTAAAAACGGGAGGTGGATCGGTGTGCTCTACCCCACAACTATTCAGCATCGCATCAACGATGTCTACTGGAACTGGTTCATTCACATCTACGTCATCGTAGGCAATTTCTTCTTCCACACAAGCACTGCTATCGACATCCACTGGTTTCGGGATTGAAATCTCTCCATGCCAGTGCCATTCTGTATAGCCTTGTATAATCCCATTGTACATGACATGACTTTTGATTTCGTCACCAGTGTTGACTTTCAAGTTGTTACCGCAATGCCTACATGGACAATAGAACCTATCTCCAGGTTGTTTCCTATGTTCCTTGGCAAATCTAATAAATTTGTCAAGACCAGAAATAAACTCTGGGGTGCAGCGATTGCGAATGGACATCCATGATCTATCCATTCTATGATCAAAGAGAAAACAAGTATATATTACAACAAGATTAGGGTCTAGGGTTAACAAATACATGTGATGTCATTATTATATATAATAAATGTGTACCACCTATCCCATTCTTGAACACCTAATCTCACTAGTAAGTGTATAATGTGTATTGGGTTTTCAAGAAAATTTCGGCAGCATTTCCCCGCTATTCTCCAAGTACATATGTACTTAGAGAACAAACGGGGAAATGCTGCTGAAATTTTCTTGAAAACCCAATACACATTATACACTTACATCCTAAGCGAGATTAGGTGTTCAAGAATAGTCTCAAACCGGGGACTATCCAAGATTTACTCCTAATGAGTAAATCTTGGACGGGTTTCTAGGCCAACAAATAATGTGCTATCATTCTTATACCTAAAATCCTAGTTGTCATTCAAAGCATGTCACATGTGTGCATTACAATTCATCATTAAGCAAGAAGGGTGATTAGGATTCTCACCAAGAACGGGTTTTGATTTTCTATACAATTTTATAAAAAATGCACATGCATGCATATATATACTATACTTTTTGGAACCTTTATACATATCTGAACACCCTAAATAACCATACTAAACACCCAAATACTTTATAACACAACTATAAAACAATGATTATAGCTAAACTATTAAACAATAGACTTGTCACACATAAAACACCCTATACAACTATAAAACAAAAAAGTATTAAGATATGCATGATACAATAACTATTTTGCATCACATTACAGCAGACTTATCATTGTTACCTTACTAACTTATTGCTACATTTACATATCATCACTTGATCAAAAATTACAGCAATACATTTAACCAAAGTATGCATTCTAAAATCTATGTCATGATTAGTTACATGTAATTTACTTGGATATACAGCAGTACCCGATTACTATGTCTTACATACAAAGTATGCATATTAAATTAACTAAGGCTTATCATAGAACATGTATTGTATATAAGTTCAATATATTACAGTCAATAATTATTTTACTTTCAAAAATTACTTAATGTTACAGGCTTGCAGCTCTAATATAAAGAGTGATCAACTAAGGCATTTCCATAGATCAGTGTATATGAGTTATTTATCAAGTTACCAATAAGTAAATAACTTAAAAAAAATAAAAAAATGCCCAGCAGCAGCCTGGGTAGCACGGCCGTGTGGTCGGCCAACACAGCCATGGTCGTGCCAACCCACACGGCCATGGTTGCTGTTGGTAAGGAGAGGGAGAAGAAATAAGAAGAGCAGGGCGGAGCAGAGGAAGAAGGAAGAAGGTTGTGGTTGCCTTGGCACCGCCCAAGCAGCCGCCGGAGCAGAGGAAGAAGGAAGAAGGCAGGGCAGGCATACCTTGAGGGCAAAGGAGAGAAGCGGCCGGAGCAAGGTGAGGAGCGGCGGCAGAAGGTAGAGCAACAGGAGCGGCGGCGAGGGCACGGAGCAGGAGCACGACCACCGGTGAGCACAGAGGGCAGGAGCAGGAGCACAGCCGCCAGTGAGCACGGAGCAGCGGCGAGGGCAGGAGCAGGAGCAACGGCGAGGGTAGGAGCAGGAGCACGGCGGGTGCGAGCACGGAGCAACGATCGGTGGGGGCGAGCAAGAAAATTGCCGGACCTAATTGAAATCGGGAATGAAACAGGGAAAGGGGATGAGTCGCTCGTGCCAGTGAGCTATTAAGTTGACAATAAGCGTCGGTTATTCAAAATAACCGACAACTAAACCAAAAGTGTCGGTTCTTTTCCAACAACCGACGCCTATACTAGATTATAGTCGTCTGTTTTTAACTAAAAGACAACCGACAACTATTCTAGTCCCTATAATAACCTTTAGTCGTCGGTTATTCATTTATGAACCGACGCCATATGTCAAATTTTGGTGGTAATTTTTCGCTGGAATTTTGGTTTTGGCGGTTGATTTTAGGTGTCGGTTTTTTATTAATTAACCGAAACTTAATAAAAGCGGTACCCATGTCTGGTCGACCTTCATAGATTGGATGTCGGTTTATGTTATCAACCGACACTGTAGAGTTTAGGTGTCAGTTTATGTATACAACCGACACCTTGAAAAGTGACTTTATAAGCCATTTCTGTAGTAGTGTTGTGTTCAATCTCATTTTACAAGAATCTCTAGCAGCAATGGCACCTTTGAAGCAAACATCAAACCACAAGCACTACACGATCTCATCCTCCACCCCCACCTATGTCTCCTCAACCCTTTTAGGGTGACGGTGGAAGAAGACCCAACATATCAATTCCTCATCTCATGTAGGGTCCTCCCTACCCATTTCACTTGTGTACCACTAAAGCTTTGGAGTTCAAGAATGAGATCAAGGAGAACCTCAAAGACATTGGCCTCAAGTACATCTGCTTTTCAATAACCAAAACTTACTGTTACCTTGTCTATGAATTCCTTACTACTCTTAAGGTTGAGGAGGACCCAAAGCATAGGCTCAAACTCTATGCCTTCATTAGCTTCCATCTTTTGGCCCGGAGCTATAGAATCACCTTCCAGGATTTTTGTGAGCTTTTAGAATGCAACTATGGGGGTGCTCTAGCCTACCCTCCCTCTTTTGAAAATGATATTTTCTGGAATGAGATCACATATGAAGAGAGACATGACGCTGCAAAGGTCAGGGCTTCTGCTATCCATATCTTTAGTTACCTCCATTGCCTCCTTAGCACATGCATCTTTGCCAAGAAAGAAACACAAGATGTGTGTGGGAAACAAGATTTATTCTTTCTATGGGGTATGTTATATGATTTTAAGATCAATGCAGGTTATTTCATCCTCATCCGGTTCTTGGACATCAAGAAGATCAAGAAAATAGAATTCAAGGACATCATGTGTAGGGGGTTTATAACTGTCTTGGCCACCAAGCTTGAAGCAGACTTGACCATTCTAGAGGTTGCACAAGGCTTGAACATGGTGGACATCCAGTCATGATCTTTGTAGGGTTGATTAGTAGGGTCCCCAATAATGATGCCAAGTTCAGACAATATTTTGACAATGATCGATACATAGACTTGCCTGATTAGGAGAATATCACTTTGACAAATAAGGACAATTAGAAGGTTGAGCTTTCTGGACAAGGTGAGGATGTAGATGCACCTGAGGATCAAGCTACTCCAGTCGCTTTGCCACACAAAGCATTGTCTCCCTCCACTAACACTCAGATAGAGTACACTTGGGTGATGCCTAATGTTAGGCATTTTTATGGCTATGTTCAACAGCAGTTTGATCATCTGGACAGCCGTCTTGACCTGATGGGTCAACAGTATCTGTGATGCATGACATGGTCCAATGCATGGATATGTGCATATCTCTCAATCACACTATCCAATGCCTCAACCACACCACCCTACACCTCTGCCACTGCAACCCGAGCCTACTCCACATCCTATGTCGGTCGACATTTTGGATGATGATGACCTTGTCAACTAGTTTTTCCCTATTGGTTACGGGGGCACTGGCCCTTCCTACTGATACCATCCATGATAGGTGCTCGGTTACTTCTTCCTTAGGTTTGATTGATGCAACGAGGACACTACAAATTTCAATCTTAGGAGGGGTGCAACCGATCGGTAATGTAGTTGTTTTGTTGTTTTTCATTTTGTAGTTCCTTAGTTCTTATTTTTAGTTCTATTTATAGTTTCTTCTCTTCTCTTGGCAATTTTAGTATGATGTGAGGCTCATTTTGTGTAACGAATTATCCTTATTCACAAGTTTGAACCATCTCTTCCTCCCTCATCAGAATTATCATTTGAAAAAATTGTAAAAGAGCATGCATGAATCAAATGAAACTTTATGGTCACCAACACATGTTTAATGTCAGATTTATGTTTGTAGTCTGAAATTTCATCTTTTTCATCATGGATTGCCTAAAACATGTAACTGGTAACAAACTTTATGAATATGTCAACTTTGCGACACTATTTAGAACACAAGATGATTTTGCCAAACTCTTAGTGATTTTACAACCATCCCTTTCAGTGAAAATTTTTCAAAACAAATGAATGGAATCCAGGTAATGTTACAATTTGGTTAGCTCTCTTCTATTTTGGGAAAAATAAGTGAAACCCTTGACTAATTTAACTTACATTTTGGTTTACTTGACCTTAATTACCACATGAAAGATGGTTGAAACCGCCCACATGTCATACTAACCTAGTGTAAGTCTGATCTGGCCATGACGGTTAGGTGATATGTCCTTAAAGAGGGTAAAATGCCCCAACAAGCACTCATTGTGTGCATAAGCCTACATCAGTAGTTGAGTTCTAGAATCCCCAATCCAATATAATATCTTTTGGGAAAACAAGAAGAGAAAACTAAAGTTGCTAACGTTAACTAAGATTCCATCATTTGCATCAGTAATAGCTGAAACTTTTATTGCATATTCACATATTGTTTGGCCTACTCATACAAGTTCCTTATAGTGTTGCCTAGTTGACTACTTCATTTAATGTGTTACCATCCTTGCTAAACTTAGTTTTCTTTCTTGGATGTCTAAGATGAAATCAAGGATATGAGTATGAATCTGATGATTATGGTTGGTTTGATCCCTTTTATATCTTTCATTTCATTTATTTGTACATGAGCTTTGTAATTCCTTCATTTGTGTTCTATGCCCTTTTTCTTGAGGATAAGAAATAGTTCAAGCTTAGGGGGATTTGATATGTGCATTTCATATCTACTTTTTACACACATCCACACACAATTTTAGTTCATTTTGCCTTCCATTTAACCTCTAATCACACTTAACTCGCCATCTTTTAGTTTTTTTACTTGTTGCATGATGTTGATTGCAGGCACACATTAAAATTGTCAAATTGGAGACAAACCAATCCAAATCCGACCTCAGTGGGACCTCCCCTTCATTTGCAGCTGACTCAGAGTTCATTTTTTGAAAGAAAATAAAGCATTGAACACGACGTGTCTTATTTAAGACACGACGTGTAACTTCCTGAAAAGGCTCACACAACAAAGAACAAGTTGTGTGTTACTAAGCACACGGACGTGTAAGATACCAGCAACCTCAATGTTTGAAATGCAGAGCTGACGACACGATGTGTCTCTATTAAGACACGACATGTCCTCACGATCCAGAGGTCGACTCCGACTTGCTTCCAATGCACACGGGCGTGTATTTAATCAAACATGTCGTGTGATTTATGCCCAGATCAACTCCAGTGATAGATACACGATGTGTCTCTAAGGGCACACATCATGTACTTCTCATGCAACAACAGTTAGTTGACAAGTTACACGACGAGACACGATGTGTCTCCTCAAAGACATGGTGTGTCTTTATCAGTTTTTGCAGAAATCAGTAGCAACCACCCCTCATTTTAAAACACGAATGCAACCTTTTGGGTGGTTATCTGTAACGACCATCATCAAACCGACAAACAAATCATTACTAATTAAGCAAAATAAACATAATAAGTGGATTAACAAAAATCACTAAAATTTAAAACCATTTTTCAAGGAGATCCTTTTCTAGAAAACTCTTACTGAAAGATCCAAAACTCATACATATCATGATTACACTGTACAACATCTCATCTTGATGACAACATATAACAGTTGTTCTATCAAAACACATACTAGAGCAACATAAAACCTCGAGGAATTCAAGACAAAATCTCAGATCATTCATGAAACCAGTACGAACCAACTCCAAGGACCTAAGAGTACAGATATGACACATAAGACTTCTATCTACAAGACACGACAGACAGTACACTCAACCTGAGTTGTCACTACTGCCTCAACTGTTGTTCCTCCTCTGCAAAAAGATCTTTTCCACCTCGTGCATGTCCACCTAAAAAAATGTGGATCCAACAGGGTGAGACAATTGTCCCAGCGAGAGATATAACTCTCTACCGACCATATTATTATCATAGATTAAGCATTTATAAACTGAGAAGAGGTTCTTTTTATATTAACAGGAAGGATAATTCATTGTATGAACAGAATGAAGTAATCTCCTTTCTTGAGGAGAACATTGCATCTACCCATGGTAGAGTTATAAATCATCTATCTGCTTTGCAAGGAATATAAAGAAAGATAAATATCATCTATCAACTAAGATGTATAACTAAATTGTGCATCAAACAATATTTCTCATATTCGATCCTTAAGCAGATATGCTACACGGCTGAACATAATTTAACAATCATGCTTATGCCATGAGGAGATGAAGCATACCCCGTTCATCTCCAACCGACCACAAACTTCTCACAAGTCGGTACCATACAAGGTCAATGGGAGAGCTGGTTTCCATGACCTCACTTGTCTCGGTCAGTATCAGACCACTTAAGCTTAGCAGGACATCTTGTGTCGGCTGAAAATAGTTGTGCCAGGGTACATAGGCATCCTTGCTTAGAGCTACAATGTCAACTGCACTCTCTTAGGGGAAACATCTACTAACAACCGACCCCAGTTATGAAATTACTGAGTCATGGCGACACAAGCACCATACTCTAAGCCATGGGCCAGTTCACCATGTTCAACATAGAGTCTACGACCAAAGTCACACTCGATCTAGGATATTACATATAGCCAAATCCCCATTCATTTTGGGCTCGTAATGGGATCGGCTCACATATGGCCATCCGTACTTACGCCCCCACATACTCAAAAGTATGCACTTTGGGTTATGCCATGGGGAACCCATTTCACCATTCAACAAATCCTGACACTGATGGATCTGTGGTTAGGGCAATATTTATAGTTCCTAATGATGTATTACATGGATTACATAATTCTTTTAGCATCAAACAAGTTATCATTATAAATCACAATAAATGCTACAAAGAAAAGTGTAATACATCTATCACATACTTTTTAGATCTTTAAAACACATGATACTTGGGATCTTAGTCCCTCATCACATTACTGGGAATCCTCATCCCTTCACATCATTATCATGATTACTGGTTCTGGGTATTCAACCCTTGGATTGTCACCCAACATTTTTATCTCTATAATAGATAAACAATACCTCTAGGTCCTTAGATCCAGGTATTCATTTTACTTGTTGTACAAGTATTCCATATGGCTCACAAGGCCATTACACATCTTGTCACCTCTCACTAGGCAACAACTTATTCATATGGCTTACAAGGATTATGTAATAAGAGAAATACAACCTTCCCATTATTAGGGTTAGGGTTTCCCTTTATAGCCAAATAGGGTTTCAAGTTCATATTATTAATCATTATACTATTATACAAGTATTTAACATGCCTCACAAGGATTATGTAATAAGATAAATACAACCTTCCCATTATTAGGGTTAGGGTTTCCCTTTATAGCCGAATAGGGTTTCAAGTTCATATTATTAATACAAACCCTAATTCATTGCTCCACACATCTAGGAGCATACATTGATATCATAAGTATTCAATCATACTTATTTATTCTCATTTATCACTAAATGATAATCAACACAAAGTATGAGTTTCTCTCTCATCCTCACTAGGATATTGATTACATCATACTTTATTAACTTGGCTTAACCCTTTCTCAAGGCATGTTAGCCAACATTTATCAAAGGACATTACATCTCAATGTAACAATTGACATGACACACTTTATGTGTTACTCATTCATATATATTGGATTTAAGGTGCATCAGGGTATATCATCCTTGAGGTGCTGGATGTGATATTTATCATGTCTTGATATATCACTTCCCTCATCACTTTAAACTTACTTAAGTTCATCAATTTATCTTGTATTAGGGCATTTCCCATCCTTATACTTTATGCACTAACTCATCACATTTATCATGTAGTGTTTTGGTCATAAGTCACACATTTGAATTATTCAACCATCATCAATGATATGGGCTCATCTCGGGTTAAAGCATTTTTGATATAAGGTTGTCCATTATCAACCACTCTAGGTGTTTCACCTATCAAGGTATTAGCCACACCATTACTTGGTGTTACACTCATCACCTCCTAAGAGTGTCTTGCCCTCACCTTTACAAGGTGTATAGGGTTGAATCATGTATGTCAAGTTGAACACATGTATTGGGTTAGATGTATATCGATCTAGGCATCATCATATCCCTCATACTCTTACCCATTAAGGTATCAACCTTACCATTCATATGGTGTATCAACTTCACCCTTCATGGTTGTAACATCCTCACCTCACTTGAAGATATTGGCCACACCCTACTTTAGTGTATTGGCCATCACATGTACTAGGGTACTAACCACCTTGCCACTATTGTCATATAGTGTATTGGGTTACCCTCCATCTCATTTTAGAGATAGGTTCTCAACACCATATCGTCCAAAAGGTGTATTCTTAACCCACTATCAGTTTAAAGGTGTATACTTGCTACCCATATCACCTAGAGGTGTATGTGTGCATAACATATCGACCTTGAGGTGTATGCATGCTTCCATATCGGGTTTGAGGTGTATGTGTGCTTCCATATCACTGTTGAGGTGTGTGTGCGCTTCACACCATATCGGGCAGAGAGGTGTGTGTGCTTACTTCACACCATATCGGGCAGAGAGGTGTGTGTGTGTATGCTTCACACCATATCGGGCAGAGAGGTGTGTGTGCGCTTGCTTCACACCATATCGGGCATAGAGGTGTGTGTGTGTATGGTTCACATCATATCGAGCATAGAGGTGTGTGTGTGCTTTCTTCACACCATATCGGGCAGAGAGGTGTGTGTGTGCTTGTTTCACACCATATCGGGCAGAGAGGTGTGTATGTGCTTACTTCACACCATATCGGGAAGAGAGGTGTGTGTGCTTAACCCAAGATTTTTTTTGAGGTGTTTTCTTGACCGAATATCGTGCAAGAGGTGTATACTACACCACCATATCGTGCAAGAAAGTATTAAATCATATCCATATCATTTTAGTGAAGTAGGTGCATCACCATATCAGGTTAGAGGTGATTGCTTGTGTGCTTGAACCCGATATCACTTTATAAGGCGATACCATCTTCTTCAAGCTCTATACCTTCGTTCTAACTATTATAGTTCATGGAAACAGGTCTAAGAAACTACTAGAACTCATCATTTCATCAACTATTTCAGAAAATTTCGGAATTAAAAGTAGATCATTAAGTATAGCAATTTAGGTGATGAATAATAACATGATAGAGTTCAAGTTATATATCCCGCCTCAAGAACAACTTCAAAGATCCAAGATCCACGTTCCTAAGGTTAAATATGACTTATAAAAAGTCCAAGTCTCGTTCACAACTCCTTCATATATAAGGAATCACCAAGGATAAGCAATTGGTGAAGAAGAAAAGAAAGGAAGATCATAACCCTAAAATAGTGCTTCAATCCAAGGTTGAAGATGATAATGGCCTCACCTTAGGGTTAAGTATGAGCTCCTTCTTACTCCTTAGCACATCTTCACGATACCACACTACTCATGCACGATATTACATCACTTGTGGCCGATATACCCCTCACTTGTGGTCAAAACACTCCACTATGGCCAATATCACCTTACTAGGCTGATACCACCTTACTTGGCCGATATGAATTTGCTATGGATGATACCCAAGGCCCTATGCATGATACCACTTCACTCCTACACGATACAAGGACCCTATGCATGATATCTTAGGAAAGGAGGGTGGTAAGATTCGAAAATTTTCACTAATGGGTGAAAAGAGGGGTATATATACTTGAGGTTCATGAAAAGTGTATAAATAAGGTGTCATCAATTTGAGCTACTAGGTGCCACGTGTCCATGCATGGGTGACACGTGTACATGCATGCATTAACATTTATCTTGACATGAAAAACTTTTGAGGATAATCTAGGGATGAATTTTCGTCCATGACTTATCCCTTTGAATAAAATATATCAACAAAATCACCACTTTATTCACAACCCGATACAACTTTTCTAAGGAAGTTGTAAACCGATACACTTCACCTCATTGAGATTCTTTGCACGTCATGGGATTTTCCAATAGTCCACAAAATTATATGAGACTCCGCCTTTGGATCCTTGGCCGATAGGCATTCATATATAAGCTTTTCAACTTGATACAACCCAAGTTAGGGTTTCATATTCAACCCTTTTTCTTGGTCATTTCATCACCAAGATCACCATCACTCACAATTGATTCAAACATGGTGTCTCATTCATTATATTTCCTCTAAATGATACATATAGGAAGTAGGAACACTCTATAGGTGGTAATTTTCATATCAACCCCACATTTTGGGTAAATTACAATTTGTACCAAAATTGGTGCACATGGTACTAACATTATTGAAACATGTTCAAACTTGGAATTTAGGCTTTCCACAAGACACCACTTAGCATCATTCTCTCTCTTATGACGATAAAACATATAGGGCACGTTCAACATGTGACATATTGCAATATAACCCCTCAACTTGGGTAAATTGTACTTTGGTTCAAAATAAAGGAACATTGCTCAAACAACATTCAATCAGGACTAAACTTGGAACATAAGTGTGTCACATGAAAACAAAACAACTTAGAGGATTATATTAAAGTTATAAGAAACTTACTTAGCCAAAAAAATAGGGTTACCTCATAACCTAGGTCAGGGTCATTACAAGTTATAAACCCCTAACAAGGATTTTGTCCCTGAAATCCTAGGTAAAGGGAGACAGATATTATCCATTCATCATATCATAAAGTATCCACATAACATCTTAATGTCATGGAGATACCATAGAACTTTGATCAACACAAAGTTCTTCCATATAGTGTTATCATATAATCTATCACATAGGACACATACTGCAATGTCTTTTTCATTATTGACTATAGAGTCAACTCTGTGCCAGGTAACACTTTTCTTAGTCAGAGAAACATTACACATACCCTATTTAACTCAGGTGTCAAACCTCACTGATTTTTCACCTTTCTCAACTTACAACTTTATGTGATAAGATTCTTGATTCTGGGGAGTCTTCCATACTCCTCATTCAGTTTAGTGTTTCACTTTCAAGGAAAGACTAGAGTTACGTTCTGTCACCCACTTGGGACTACAAGTCTTATCATACATTTGTTGTGCCATCTAATCTGTTGACACAACACCAAACTTTCTTACTACTTGTACCAACTATCTCATTAGTTGTACATTCTCTTGTCATAAGGGGAGGTTACTTATCAATTAAGAACTTATCTTAGAGGTATCTCTAGATGTTATGTATATGTTTCCTTAACAAATCTAGATAAGGGTATTTTACAGAATTATTTTTAGCTTGATAAACTTTTCCCACAATAATTTTACAATTGTTCCTTCAATTAGTACATCCTTATCGATGTTATGTTTATGCAGGGCATAAACCCCTAACATATGATGTCCATACTATTCTATGTAACTAGACTGATTTCACAGTTGGCCATTCCAGGTAACCAACATAAATCATCTAATTAGGAGTTATGTTTTTACTTTCACATACCACCTGATATTTCGTAGATACCATAATCCCTTACTTTGGTATCCATCACACGTGTCAAAAACACATCACATCCTCATCATTTCCATCTCTTTGTTGTTATTACCAAAGCCACACATATAAAAGGATCTTTCTTTCATCCTTGGGACATTATTTATTACACATATCTTTATCTTGGAACCAAAGTCCAAGATGAACTAATACTTTTTTAAGTATCCATCAATGGATTATTTCTAATCCATGCACATCAAGTGTCATAGTACTCACTTGATTGCCATGTCCCTAAAAGGAAAGAACACAAAGAAACATATTCCTCTTATCACCCCATCATCACCCAGGGTTGTTTATCAAGGAGAAGAGATTATCATCTCCTCTGATTATTGCATGAACTTTCAATTGTTCATGAGTCACTTACTCTTGTTTCATCCTAGGTTCCTTGTCATCAGCATAGGAATTATATGGATGACTACATATCATCATTCATTTCTTTGTTATTGTCTAACATGTTATGAACATTTTGTGATTTTATCACATTTCCCGAGTTCACATTATGGAAAATATTTTTACTATTCACACAAACTTTATCAAACAAGGATCACCTCCCTTGTTCTCATTCTCATTTCATGAGGATTATACTCTTTACTTCCTCATACACACAGATTGATCTGAGATCATCTCATATCCCACTTTATTGCACTTAGGATGTGATACAAATGTACATACCATATTTCCGGTTTAGTTATACTCACTATATTGTCTCAGAATGACTACTTGATCAGAGTAATTAGAAAGATAACAATCTAAGAGTTCCATACGCACCTTATCTTCAATAGTTGAATACCTGGCCAAGGTATACAAGTATTGATATTAGGTAGTATGCACTTTGTGTACTATCATATTCCTTACTTTTCGTATCATCACAAACACATGATTTAACATTCCTGGATTTTCTCTAGGCATCACTTCTATATCTCATCCTCTTTCACACAGATAAGAGAAATTATAGAATATTTAAAAGAAAACTGAACAAAATATAAATTCTAGTTCTCATAAGTTTTTCCCTATGTTCCCATAGGGAAATCAATAGGGAGGTCCATAACAACAATCCTTTTTATGATCATTATATAACATCAAGATAAGGCATATCGAAATGAAAAAAAATATCTATCTGACTATTGCCCCTCGCGGCCATCCACCACTTTAGGTTGACTCCACACATAGAGTCTAGTTGTTTCATGTTGTTGCTCTTGCCTTTTTACACTATTGGGCTGTGACTTTCGTAAGCCCTGTCAAGCCTACCTTGGTTGTTGAGTCATTTCCTCCCTTCTTTTTGAAAAAAAGGGTTTAGTAAGCTCAACATGTACACATCTATAACATGTCTTATCCTTGTACCATGCTCTTATCAGTCTTATTATCGATGTAAAAACTAAGCCATGGGTTCTTATAGGTGGAAAGTTTGGACTTTTGCCTTTACTTAGCGACTACTGCCTTGGTGCACTAGGCATTTATTGCACTGATGACACCCAAAACTTTGCCTTTTTAGAACAACTAGGAAAATGTCTCTAAATTATAGTGACCTTACCTTAATTCTCAGCTTATTGCCCCTTCTTGGGCAGTACCATCACAGATGTACTATCTGTCTATACTTATGGCAGAGTCTATTTTCTTGCCATATGTTAATCTTTCCCACATTTTCCACTATTCTAACATGACTATGTCATTCAAGGTCCCTTATAGAGCCCAACATTTCTCCATTAAGAACTGGTAACCTAGGTTGTAATGCTAGTATCCAATCTACTATATGCATCATTGTTTTCCTAATCAGTCCAATAAGAGCATAAAATAGGATTCTCTATCCAGATTGGATCAAGATGGGAATTCTCAAGCACTCGTTCTTCTCTTGCATGATCCCTTGCACCCTCTCTTGGTGTAACAACATTTCCCTCAGTAATGTGTTCCACGTGTTCTCCAGTCATTTATAAACTTTACCCTTTCTTCTACATAAGCGGAAGTCACTATAGGGTATACTGGAGGACACTAAAACATACTCAACACCTTAGTCCTATATCTTTGTAGACTTAGTGAACCTTAATATCTGATACCAAACATGTAACGACCGTCATCAAACTGACAAACAAATTGTTACTAATTAAGTGGAATAAACATAATAAGCAGATTAACAAAAATCACTAAAATTTAAAATTGTTTTGTGAGGAGATCCTTTTCTAGAAAACTCTTACTGAAAGATCCAAAACTCATACATATCATGATTACATTGTACAACATCTCATCTTGAGGACAACATATAATAGTTTTTCTATCAAAACACATACTGGAGCAACATAAAACCTCGAGGCATTCAAGCTAAAATCTCAGATCATTCATGAAACCAGTACAATCCAACTCCAAGGACCTGAGAGTACAGAGATGGCACATAGGACTTCTATCTACAAGACACGACAAACAGTACACTCAACCTGAGTTGTCACTGCCGCCTCAGTTGTTGCTCCTCCTCTATAGAAAGATCTTCGCCACCTCGTGCACGTCCACCTAAAAAATTGAGGATCCCATGGGGTGAGACAATTGTCCCAATGAGATATATAACTCTCTACCGACCATATTATTATCATAGATTAAGCATTTATAAACTGATCAGAGGTTCTTTTTATATTAACAGGCAGGATAATTCACTATATGAACAGAATGAAGTAATCTCCTTTCTTGAGGAGAACATTGAATCTACCCATGGTAGAGTTATAAATCATCTATCTTCTTTGCAAGGAATATAAAGAAACATAAATATCATCTATCAACTAAGATGTATAACTATTTCACATCAAACAATATTTCTCATATTTGATCCTTAAGCAGATATATTACACGGCTGAACATATTTTAACAAGCATGCTTATGCCATGATGAGATGAAGCATACCCCGTTCATCTCCAACTGACCACAAACTTCTCACAAGTCAGTATCATACAAGGTCAATGGGAGAGCCGGTTGCCATGACCTCACTTGTCTCGGTTAGTATGAGACCACTTAAGCTTAGCAGGACATCTTGTGTCGGCTGCAAATAGTTGTGCTAGGGTATCTAGGCATCCTCATTTAGAGCTACATTGTCAACTACACTCTCTTAGGGGAAACATCTACTAACAACAGTCCCTAGTTATGAAATTACTGAGTCATGGCGACACAAGCACCATACTCTGAGCCACGAGCCAGTTCACTGTGCTCAACATAGAGACTATGACCGAAGTCGCACTCGAGCCAGGATATGACATATAGCCAAATCCCCATTCATTTTGGGCTCGTAAGGGGATCGAATCACACATGGTCGTACGTACTTACACCCCCACATACTCAAAAGTATGCACTCTGGGTTATGCCACAGGGAACCCATTTCACCATTCATAAAATCCTGACACTGATGGATCTATGGTGAGGGCAATGTTTTATAGTTCCTAATGATGTATTACATCATTCTTTTAGCATCAAACAAATTATCATTATAAATCACAACAAATCACTACAAAAAACTGGGCCATTATTCACGGGAGAGTCCTGTCACAAACCCCTCTCTACAGGCCCTCAGAAATAGGGACGGTTGAGGGTCTGGCCCTCACAAATGGTCCGTGAAGAGAACTCACGTGACAAATACCAGTGGCCCTCACGAATACAATTGTGAGGGACTATTTAGCCTTCATAAATACATTTTTGATGGACTATTTAGCCTTCATAAATACATTCTTGAGGGACTATTTAGCCTTCATAAATACATTTTTGAGGGACTATTTAGCCTTCATGAATACATTTTTGAGGGACTATTTAGCCTTCATGAATACATTTTTGAGGGACTATTTAGCCTTCATGAATACATTTTTGAGGGACTTGATGGTCCTGGAGAATATATTTTTGAGGGGCTATGTGGTAGTCATGAATGCAATTTTGATGGTCAATCTGGACCTTCATCAATATATTTATGAGGGACTACTGTAAATGATTTGGTTATTGATTATTGAATGATTTATTAAATGTTAATTAATTGTTACTATAGTGAATATCAAATTTTAAATGAAAACTTTGTATACATAACCTCAAGCAATATTTTTATACTAATTCACATGACATCATAAGAAGATTCAACACCAAAATGACACATAAAAATGTTAAATCACCTCAAACCAATTTTTGATATTGAAGCAAAATATTATCCATACAATGCGTGCTCAACGTTGATATAAATAAAGAGTACATATGGTTTTAAAATTTGAGATTGATGACAATCAACATATCATGCTAGAAACTCTTAAGATCTATAATGTCTCCATATTCCTTCAAATGGTGTTGTATTCTTCATCAATGCCACGCCTCATACGGTTAGGTACTTGAATATTCTTCTCCTAAAAATGACAAATCATTATATTAATAGAATTTAAAGTTAATACATAAATCATAGTACAACAAACAACTTACCCTTATATTTCGGTTTTGGTCTACTCCAAGGTGAATTGTCCGTTGAAATCCATCATTAAAAGTAATTCTACCCTATCAATATAAATACAAAAAGGAATCATAAGAAACATATAATTAGAAAAAGTAGATAGGTATACATGCAAGTTATATGAAACCATCCTCAATATAAGCAAGCCAATAGTTGGATGTGGAAGAACATCCTCAATATAAGAGATAGATATCTCTATAATGTCCAATTCCACATTGGAAAGGGGACTGATGTGAAGTGTGGAGTGTGGAAGCTCCCTGAGATCAGAGGAATTGAGCAGATTCAAAAAATCTGCAGCAGCGTTGAGCTGGGAAGTGGAGATGATATCTGCATGCTTGGGAAACTAAAAACTATCTCTCTAAAAGATGCTTGGGAGGTCTGCAGGTCTAAACATGAGGTCTTGCCTTGGACCAAGTGGTTGTGGAAGAGTCGAGCACCTAAAAGAGCAATACTTTGCTGCTGGAACAGAAATGAAGTACACCTGCTAAAGAACAGAAATGAAGCTCTTCTTGCTACTCTTATCATTTATCACATATGGCCACAAACCAATTCAGACCCATATTACAACGCAGAATAATAAGAATAACAAATATATGTTTTTGAACAATTCCCAACAATTTGGAGCAGCTTGGACAGCCAAAAGTTAAAAACAAAGTAGATAGAGTTAGCCCATACAGAGAGTGGCCATTCCCAAGGTTATTAATATCAACAACCCCTTAAGAAAATGACTCAAAAGAAGGGGAAAAGCAGGGGACAAGGGCATCTGGAGCAGAAATAGTAGGCAATAACAGTATTCATCATCACAATTACTGCCATCTTTAATTTGAATTGATAACTATAGGAGAATCAGGGACAACATAATTAACATGAAGAAAATGAAATAACAGTAAGAGGAAGACAAGTACGAATTGGTGAGAGAAAATGGAATAAAAAGAGCATGCAAATGGTAGAAGTTTTGCAGGAAGAAGTCAGAATAAGACAAACCAAGGGCAGTAAAAGGAGATTGAAAGAGGAAGAATCAACAAAACAAAATAAAAAACAGCAGTAGCAGGTGCTGAATTAGAAAATATAGAGGAAGGAATAGGTCAGTGAAAATAAATGGAAACATGCAAACAACAGTGGATAAGAGAGGAGATTTAGGAGGAAGAAATCAGAAAAAGAAAATTAGATATGTAAATAGTAGTAGTAGATTTTGTAGCAGGATGTATAGGACAAATTTGAAAAAGAAAATATGCACATGCTTGCATAGTAGTAGGAGGGAATATAGGATGAATAACTCAGAAAAAACATAGCAGCAGGACGCAGGAATAAGATGCAGGAGAATGGATAAAAAAAGAAAAGAGAAAGAAGAAAGAACAATAAAAATATGAAAAAGTAGAAAAAACTTAACAAACAGCGCTATGAGGACATACCAATTTGGCCCAAATCAATCCTCATTTCCCCAAATCAGACCTGATTTTCCTCAGACCAGACCTAATTTTCTAAAATTTGACCTGATTTACTCTAAATCAGACCTATATCAACCATGCAATGACTGAAGGTGATCTAATTTGACCAAATCTAGACTCGGTTCATGCTAGTTTAGCCTTTAAATTGCATAATTTGGGCCTAAAACACCTTAAACGCCCACTTCATGTAGATAAGCTGAAATGAATTACTTACAGGATTTAAACGCTGATTTCTTGGTGTGAAAGACACCGATGAAGACGTGGTTGGTGTGTTCTGCATTTGAGGATAACTTTGTCGATTATTACCAGAAGAAGGGGACCAACTTTCAACTACAGCCTTTAATAAAGTGTACATGTTAATATTCTTATGTGTATGAATATTGAAAATAATCTATAGCTGTAATGAGTTACCTGTGGCGGAAAGATCCGTGGATGTCCATTGCCTTGTATGGAAAGCCTGCCTACTCCATTCTCCCTTGAATTGGCTTGTATGGAAAGTCTGCCTACTCCATTCTCCCTTGAATTGCCTTGTATGGAAAGCATGCCTACTCCAGTCTCCCTTGAATTGCTTGGTCTAGAAAATCTTCCTAAGCCATCCCCGCTTGAATTATTTTGGCTGGGAAACATGCCTACATCTGCACCATTACTTGTATTGTCTTGTATGTGAAAAGAACCCACATCCGACCTATTTGTGCCACTTTGCATGTGTAAGACACCTGTAGTATTCTGATTGGGGTATTCAGCTGCACAATCAACATTAATACCGCCATCCAATAACAAATACATCAACAATGTCAAAAAAAATTATATATTACATTGACATAGACAACTGAATCTGAGTTACATGTGATTGATTATACCAAGTCATTAATTGGGAGACGGAGTTCTTCAATCCATTTACTGTTTCTTCAAGTTCCTTAAGTTTATCCTGAAATAGAAAACAAATTACAAACATCAATCTAATAGACTAGTTGTAACTAATAGTTCAAGTTTAGATTCTCTCCAACATACATCCTTTGCATTGCTTTCCTCAAGAAGCATTTCATATCTTATACGGGCAGCTTTTCCCCTATGTCCTATCTCTTTGTGCCCAATTCCAACACCTCGGATCCTAGCCTTTTTGGAAGGATTTAAAACTTGCAAATAAGCAGCACGTGTTAGATTATCAACACTTCTAGGATCTATTTCTTCTTGGTTTGCTACTTGGTTTTCCACGATATCAGAGATTTCAAGCTGTAATTAGAAAGCATCATAAAAGGAAAGCTTAAATTGAGATATCTAAGCGTATGTAGCTTTGTAGACATCATAGGAAAGCAAATATCCATTTTCTAACCACTTGTGGGCTTTTTTCGTAAACTTTTTCCAAAAATTTGTTAAGAGGCACAACGGGTTGATCTTCACTGACTTACACATGATAGATAACATAATAATTGTCCATGTTATATGTTCAACTCCTACTAAGAAAGACAAGTGTCCATTATTAATACCATTTCTTCCCGATAAAAACTCCATGGCTTTGATCTTGTGGTATGATCCATCACTTTTTTTGCTCTGTTTGCCTTGTTGATCTCGGAAATTTTCTAAACCATAAGAAACATATAATTAGAAAAAGTAGATAGGTATACATGCAAGTTATATGAAACCATCCTCAATATAAGCAAGCCAATAGTTGGATGTGGAAGAACATCCTCAATATAAGAGATAGATATCTCTATAATGTCCAATTCCACATTGGAAAGGGGACTGATGTGAAGTGTGGAGTGTGGAAGCTCCCTGAGATCAGAGGAATTGAGCAGATTCAAAAAATCTTCCGCAGTGCTGAAGTACACCTGCTGCTTGAACAGAAATGAAGTACACCTACTAAAGAACAGAAATGAAGCTCTTCTTGCTACTCTTATCATTTATCACATATGGATACATAGAAACAGATGTGTTTTTGAAGACAGTAGGAGCAAACCAAACAGTGTGTGGCATTACATAAATACTGATTATAGAAGTTTGCATAGATAAATTGCATCCTTCTTTTTGACTTTTGATATCTATCTTTATAGATGTATTGAGCTTTGCTCCCCTTTGTAAATTTTGTGAGTAATGAAAGAGAAACGCGCTTATTGATAAAAAAAAGTTATATGAAACCATTGTACCTTAGACTTCTCGGTTCCCCATTCTTTAACAAGATTTTTAAACTGGTCCATATCTATGGAAGCATTTTTCTCAACTTTCTTCATCATCAATTCTGGTTCAATCTTGTACTTTTCATAGTAATCTTTCTTTACACGTGCCCTCCACACTGATATCCCTTTGCTAATGTGTTCATCAATGTGATTCCATGCATTAGGGTGACTGCCTAAATCAAAGTATTTCTACAAAAACATAGAAAATATTACTTTAGATATAACAATCATACAATTTGTTGGTCTTTTATGAAAAAGATTACCTCAATAAATGATTTTCTATCTGCAAAAGCTTGTTCTGGTTGTTCATTCCACTTCAAGTCTAGATGCCATATGTGTGGTTTCCTTGCTAGCATATGACAATAACGATTCAATTTGGCACCATTCTCCCCAATAGCATTTCCTTCATCATCCCATTGGACCTTGTGACGTGGCTGCCCTTGCTTAGGAAGTAGGCTTTGCTCACTTGCAGGCCCACGTCCATACTTCCTATTCTCCTGTTCATCCTCAACATTTTCTTCAACTATTACATCATTTTCAATATTGTTGGACAGTAGAGTAGGTTCATCCTCACAATTTTCTTCAATTGTGGATGGAGGGACAACAATAGGTTGACTGGGTGTGTTGTTACAACTAGATCTAGTGAATCTTCTTCCTGCCATCCTTCAATTGACAAGGAAAAAAAATTAGATTATTAGTGCAGAATTGTCAGTAACAAAAGTAGTAGCTACATTTGAAAAACAAATAAATTGCGGAGAATATGAGACACCAACATATGAATATTCAACATTTGAAAAACATATAACTTGTAGAGTACCTTGGTTTCATATCCCAAAAAAGAATAATGATGTCCTACTTGTTGGTATATGAAACAAGACTAAATAAATTGCAAAGAATATGCCATATAGTAACAGTTTGCCAAAAAAATGCAATACAACATATTCCCCAAGTAAATTATTCTAGACTTGCAAACAAAACAGACAGATTAATGAACTAAACATTAGCCCCATCATTCTTTTTTTTAGTTCTATCAACAAAAGATCCCCCGGTGTCACTCCTCATCCAAGACACATCACTAGTTACACCACCATCAGATTGTAAACCAGTCAAACAATTCTCAATAAGAGGTACTTCAGAATAATCTTTAGGAGGATGCTTTAGCACTGTGCACCAATCATCATCATTAGGATCCTTCACATAAAAGCATTGCAATGCTTGAGAAGCCAGGATAAACGGTTCCTCCTTTTTTTTATCCTTGAAGTGTTGATTTGTGTGAACCCATACTCATCAATTCGCAACCCGTTAGAAGTGCTTTCATCATACCAAGAACATCTGAATAACGGAACTTTGATTCTTGGACCATAAGTTAGCTCAATAACCTCCTCTAAGTAGCCATAGTACGTGACTTCAGCATTTATAGGATTTCGATCTCTACCACTTGAATAACTTGAAGTGTCAGCACACAAATACACTCCACTATTTTGTGTAGTACATGTACTTTCAATGGGCTTTGAACGGAAACGATATCCATTGACCGAAAATCCTTCATAAGACATTCCCTCAGCACAAGGGCCTTGGGATAACCATCTCAAATCATCGCTAATACTGTTCGGCCTAATCTCTCGCATTTGCATTACCTTCATAAAAAAGTAAAACATTAATGTAATCTACACTAACTTGAACATTAAGAGTGACAACAATATTTATGTTTCAAACTTACATGCTCTTTCAACCACTTAGAGAACTCCTTTGCATGTTTTGTTTCTAGGGTCCGTGGGGCAATGTTGGGTTCCATATCTTGAAGAATACACATGTGTTCACTGCTTTATAAGAAGTGTCTAAATTAATGTACAACATATATACACATATCAGCAAGAATTTTAGGATGTAATTAAATCTTACCTTCTGTAAACATCCAATTCCTCTTTATTGAAAAGGACATAACGATGGGCTTGTTCCAAAGTGTGGATGTCGAAATTTCTTGACACTCCAACTCTAATTGGAGATCCATAAACATTATGAGGAGTGCGGATCAGTTTTGTCTCAAAATTATGCAAGTACCTACCACAAAATGTCAAACTTTCTTCAGCTAAATAGCAACTAGCAATACAACCAGCCGGTTTAGCTTTGTTTCTTACATACTTCTTCAATTTCTTCAAGTATCTCTCTATTGGGTACATCCACCTAGTTCGGACAGATCCGGCTTGCCTGGCTTCATAAGCTAAATGAATGGGCAAATGCATCATGATGGTGAAGAAAGAAGGAGGGAAGATTCTCTCCAACTGGCAAAGAGTGACAGCAATTTCTTGTTCCAATTCTTTGAATTCCTCCACATCAATAATGTTAGAGCAAAGCTTGTTGAAAAATGAGCACAAATTAGCAATAGGCTTGTACACATCTAAGCTTATGCAATGTCTCAAGGCAACAGGTAGAAGTTGATGCATAAGAACATGAAAATCATGACTTTTCAGCCCAACAAGTTTTCTATCAGATTTGCTAACACACCTAGATATGTTAGAAGAATAGCCATCAGGAACTTTCAACTTTTCTAACACAGATAGGAACTTATCTTTCTGCGCATTAGTCATGGTGTAAGATGCTGGAGGCAAGTAATAGCGGTCACCTGCATCTACTGGCCATAAATCTCTTCGAATGCGCATTTTCTTCAAATCTTGACGAGCTTGTAAGTTGTCTTTACTTTTCTTAGAATCACCCAATAATGTGTTTAAAATATTCTCGCACACATTCTTTTCTATGTGCATCACATCCAGATTGTGTCTAACAGATAAATACTTCCAATAAGGTAGCTGAAAAAAGATGCTTATCTTATTCCAACCAGGAGGTAATGGTTGAATTTGATCTCCAAGCCTCTTGCGCTTATTCATTTTTCCAAATGTGATATTTTCATACCCATCAAATTGCCTCAGTATATCTTCTCCAGATAGTGGCTTAGGTGGAAGTCGAAAATCTTTTTCACCATCAAAATTTTTCCTATCACGTCTATACGGATGATTCATTGGAATAAAATGTTGATGGAAACCATAGCATTGCTTTTTCCCATACTGTAACCATTTTGATATAGTCTCCACATTACAACAAGGACATCCCAAATCTTTCTTACCTTTAGTGCTCCAACCAGATAAGTCACCATATGCTGGGAAATCGTTAATGGTCCATAAAATCATTGCCCGCATAGTGAAGTTCCTTTTTCTATATGCATCATAAACTTTGACTCCAAGCTCCCAAAGTAGTTGCAACTCCTCAATTAATGGCTCCAAGTATACATCAAGGTCATTGCCAACCATATGTGGACCTGGGATTAATAGGGACATCATAATAAATTGTTCTTTCATAAGAAGCCAAGGCGGAAGATTGAGAGGTGTCACCAACACAGGCCAGATGCTATGTGATGCACTCATATTGCCAAATGCATTAAATCCATCTGTTGCTAATGCCAATCTAACATTGCGTGGTTCAGCAGCAAAGTCTGGATACCTGGCATCAATAGACAACCATTCTGGTGTGTCTGAAGGATGATGAATACGACCATCCTTGCCTTTTACTTCTGATGGCCAAATCATGTCTTTAGCAATGGATGAAGACATATAGAGCCTCTCTAACTGAGGTATCAAAGGGAAGTGATACATGAACTTAGCAGCTACCTTCTTTCCCTTTGTTTTGTATTGCTTTTCATTCCATCTTGAAGCACCACAAGTATCACAATTTTCTTTTGAAGCTGCATCTTTGCGAAAAAGCATGCAATTATTTGTACATACGTCTATAGTAGAATGATCAAGTCGTAAATCCTTCACGATCGCATTTTCTTCATAGTACGTCTCCGGGAATAGACAATTTTCTTCCGGAAATCCTGAAACAATCAACTGTAACAACTTTGTGAAAGAATCGTTGGACCATCCAGATTCCTCCTTCAGAAATAGCAAGGAAACCAAATACGATAGCTTAGAATGACTTGTGCAACCTCTATAGAGTGGTTGATCTGCCTCTTTTAGTAGCTTGTAAAATCTTTGTGCATCTACATTTGTAGGTTCCTCTGTAGCTTCAGTAGAGTGGTCATTTGTTGTGTCACCCATACCAAACAAATCCTCCAACATCTGATGCATATTGTCGGTGCTAGGCATGTTTGGTGCCATAACAGGATTGCTCCTACCAATCACCTCCCCATGAAACGTCCAAGCATCATAGCTATGCACAAATCCTTTTTGTAATACATGTGAGAATACCTCCTCCTCTGTTTTAAGGTATCTGTTCAAACATACCTTGCAAGGACATATTAATTTCCCCTGTCTAGTTGGTCTCTGATGGATAAGAGCAAACTCAATGAACTTTCGTAACCCTGCCTTGAATACATCACTGCGCACTCTGTTCCCAATATACATCCAACTCTGATCTATTAGAAAATCCATCTACATGAAGGAAAATATATAATAAGTAGAGGAACAGCTGTTTGAGATGTAGTCATGTAGGAGATGTAGTCATGTAGGATCAAGAATAAGTAAGAAAAAGTAGCAATAAGAGGGGACATAGAAGTAACAAAAATTTAGATGCAATAGCAGGAACAGGAAATGAAGGAGAAATTGCAAAAAAAGAAAAGAAAAGAAGCTAGAATAGGAGACACGAGAGGAAATAGAAAAAAATCAAAGAAATAGTAGTATAAAAGGACTGATTTTTTTGCAACAATTGCAGCAAAAGGGGGTCGAATATACAACATGAAAAAGGAAAAAGAGAAAAGGGTAGGGAAGGGAGAAGACATACATGAAGTCTATCAATATACAAGAAGCAAAAAAAGAGGCAGAAGAAACATCCTTCAAGAAAAATCCTTCAAGAACTGCAATAGCATAGGTACCCACCTAATCAATAATAGTTCACAGATCCATCCATTAACTTTTGCTCACATGTCTCAACATATACTCGATTACAGGGGCTACTTATACTGTCAGACTAGCTACACTGCTTCTCTTCTCAAACTAGGCGATCTCTCTACTACAAAGGAGTATTTTGACGCATGGCTATTTAGACTCTACCAAAGGAGATTCAAAGCTGTGTGTGGTCCTGATGCTATGGGTTATGTCCAACATATCCCATAGAATCTCAATATTGTAGCATATCTCTATGCATAAAGGCACTGACAGTCTATTTCTTCTTAGATCTGATATCAACATATTGTTATTACTTATAACAAGCATTATGAGACAAATACCTAACTGTCCCTATAAGTCAGCTGAAATACTTAAACATATAAGTATATGATATCATGTATAACATCTCATAAAATTAAGAACTGAAATACTTAAAATAAGTCAGCTGCATAAGACTTAACACCAACCAAGATAGAACATATGACATGCAGACCAGGACAACAGGGACAATTTCATTGTTTGGTATCTTGTTAATAACACAACACTCAAATTATGATAGTAGGAGACTGTAAACCAACAGAACAATAGACTAGCAGAAGAAAACAGTTCATATATACCAACCACTACAGAAGAAAAGAAGTTTCCTCCCAAGAGAAACATTGTAGAAGTGTCCATCCCATCTAAAAAGATTACTTTCATTGATAGCTGCTAGATATCAAAAGAGGAAAATACCCACTTCCGAAAAATGGCAATTTGGATACAGAGATGAGTAGCAATAGCCTCCAACCTGGGAGTACAATAAATACCAAGAAAGTTGACCATAGATATCAATATTTTAGATGGAATCCTTAAGAAGGTATTTCTCATGGATCAATTTGATCCATAGACTACCTTAAGAAGATGGTTACATCATCCCACTTAAGAAGATGGATATCATTCTTTCCTTCACACTATCCCCACAAGAAATTTATAATAATTATTTCCACTTTCTTCACAGATAGAAGTAGGAAGTGAAAAGGAAGAGGACCAGAATTTTTGATTGGCGGACATAGTAGAATTACAAAGTTCTAGTCTCCAATGGTAACTGAAATGATATGTAAATAAGTTTGGTATCTTTAAAAATCAAATGATGGGCATAGAAGCACTAAAGCATGGGCGTGAAATGAATGTAACTTCTGGTTCACTTGTATGATATGTATCATTATAAGTTAGTAGCATACCATCTTTGTGCACACTTAGCATCAATAGAATGTCTGTCATGACCATGGAAAGCTTCAGACATGCATTCAACAAAAGGTATGCTCTGGTTGAGAAGTCTAGCCAGAAGCCTCAAGAACGAATGGGTGTTCTTAGTAATGTGGGTTCCTCCTTGATCCCTTTGTTGTTAAAACAACATTTGTATATTTGTCTTTTTTTGTTTTCCCCCTCCATCTAAAATAATTCCCTTTCTTTAACATGTGGTTGTGATGCAGGCCCTAAAAGCCAATAACTATGATAATGATCCTCTGCTAAGTGCAGCTCTGTACCTGGAGATTAATTAAAGGCCGACTGCCCAGGGCTCCCATGGCACACATCCATTCCTAATATAATAGTTGGCTCTTAGGAGATCTTTGGCATGGATGGAAGATGCAGAGAAGTTCACCACAGTTGAGCATCCTCCATCCATGCCAAAGATCTCCAAAGTGCCAACTATTATATTAGGAATGGATGTGTCTCATGGGAGCCCTGGGCAGTCGGCCTTTAATTAATCTCTAAGTACAGAGCTGCACTTACCAGAGGATCATTACCATAATTATTGGCTTTTAGGTCATACATCACAACCACATGTTACAGAAAGGGTATTATTTTAGATGGAGGGGGTAAAGGAAAAAAGACATATAATATATCCAATTGTTGTTTTAGGAGGAACCCACATTACTAAGAACACTCATTCGTTCTTGAGGCTTCTGCCTAGACTTCTCAACCAGATCTGAGATGTTGACAATGACTTAGTGTGCCTCTGCAAAATGCAAAAACACCAGGCTATATTATACTTACAACCAAAAACAAAATTAAGTGGTGACTAGACTCTTACATATTCCATTTGACCCATATAATTTTAATAAATCATTACACTTATCTTACTACATGTCTATTTTTAAACATCAACCCATTCTCAGTCCATAGTAATATTACCCATTTATCAAACATCACAATGTGAGTTCCGAATGAAGGCTATAAGGTTTGAGATTTAATTTATATGGCTATTTTATGTAAAGAGGAGATACGTTATAGGAAACTCAAAATTTGGATACGCAAATGAAGAAAGAAGCAAACACTGGCAGTAATTAACAGATTATAGTAAACTATTGGGATACACATATGAAGAAATAAGCAAGCATTGGCAGTGAACAGTACATTACAGTGAACTCAAATCTGGGATACACATGAAGAAGGATGCACATTGGAATCGTTACCTAAAACTAAATGACCAACACATGATTGAATCAAACAGCATAACAACAAGCAAGCACAACAGTTGCAAGAGAATAATAAAACAAGTAGCACAGAAAAAAGATGCAGTTTTAGTAGCAGTACCTTTTCCCACGCTTCCGGTCAATGGACAAAAGCAACGAGATTAAAACTGAAGAAGAAGAACAATGGACGTTGCAAGAGAAGAACTGGAGCAGAGGCGGTTGGGCAGCTTATGGGCGTCAGATCAAGGAAAAGAGACCAGTAGCTTGATCCAAGGTTGAAGTATTCTTCAAAGCTCCTGCTGGGCGCCGCCTGAGCTGGGTGCCGCTGGTTTCGCTGGGATCCGGAACGATATGGCTACTCCTGGCCGTGGAATTGGAAGCCGGCCGACGATTGGAGTTACGACCTGCTGCAGTTGGGGTGGCAGGAGCAGTTGGGGCGCCGTCCGGGAGGTAGGCGCGGTTGCAGCTGGGTGCGACCGGTGGGATTTGGGAAATTCTAAGCGGCTGGGGTCGTGGGGTTGTTGAGGCTGGGCGACATTAAGCTGGAGCAGACCCTGGCCGTGGAGTGAGCGAGGCCTGGTCGACGGACTGAAGGCGTGGTCGATAGAATCAAGGAGGCGTCGAGAACGAGGGTAGGTGATCAGTGCTTCCCTAATTTGTCATTGTGCAGAGGGACGAGTGGGGAGGGTTTTTCTTTTCCTTTTTAATTTTGATATCCAAATGTTGTATTTTAGAATGGAGGGAAGGGAAATGAGATGGAGGGAAGGGATATGAGATGGAGGGAATCATTTGTCATGGTATTTTTCAAGGAATGATTAGTGACTAATGTATTTGTGAGGGATTAGTATTTGTAAAGATGCTAAAAAAATGGTTGAGGGATTTGGTCCCATATTTGAAGGATGAGCCCTCACAAATAGCCATCATTATTCACAATCTATGGTTCCTCACAAATGTTCTTCAACAAAGGCCATTTTTTTGTAGTGAATGCTACAAATAAAAGTGGAATACATCTATCACGTACTTTTCATATCTTTAAAACACATGATACTTGGGATCTCAGTCCCTCATCACATTATTGGGGATTCTAATCCCTTCACATCATTATCATGATTACTAGTTCTGGGTATTCAAACCCTTGGATCGTCACACAACATTGTTATCTCTATAACAAATAAACATTACCTCTAGGTCCTCAGACCCAGGTATTCATTTTACTTGTTGTACAAGTATTCCATATGGTTCACAAGGCCATTGCACATCTTGTCACCTCTCACTAGGCAACAACTTATTCATATGGCTCACAAGGCCATTACACATCTTGTCACCTCTCATTAGGCAACAACTTATTCATACGGCTCACAAGGCCATTACACATCTTGTCACCTCTCAATAGGTAACAACTTATTCATATGGCTCACAAGGCCATTAATCATTATACTTGTTATACAAGTATTTAACATGACTCACAAGGCTTATGTAATAAGAGAAATACAACCTTTCCATTATTAGGGTTAGGGTTTCCCTTTATAGCCGAATAGGGTTTCAAGTTCATATTATTAATTCAAACCCTAATTCATTGTTCCACACATCTAGGAACATACATTGATATCATAAGTATTCAATCATACTTATTTATTCTCATCTTTTATCATTAAATGATAATCAACACAAAGTATGAGTTTCTCTCTCATCCTCACTAGGATGTTGATTACATCATACCTTATTAAGTTGGCTTAACCCTTTCTCAAGGCATGTTAGCCAACATTTATCAAAGGACATTACATCTCAATGTAACAATTGACATGACACACTTCATGTGTTACTCATTCATGCATATTGGATTTAAGGTGCATCAAGGTATATCATCCTTGAGGTGTTGTATGTGATATTTATCATGTCTTGATATATCACTTCCCTCATCACTTTTAACTTACTTAAGTTCATCAATTTATCTTGTATTAGGGCATTTCCCATCCTAATACTTTATGCACTAACTCATCACATTTATCATGTAGTGTTTTGGTCATAAGTCACACATTTGAATTATCCAACCATCATCAATGATATGGGCTCATCTCGGATTAAGGCATTGTTGATATAAGGTTGTCCATTATCAACCACTCTAGGTGTTTCACCTATCAAGGTATTAGCCACACCATTACTTGGTGTTACTGTAACATACTGAAATCTCCTATGTACCTCTTTGTACTCTTTTCTATAAGCTTTGACCTTCATTTTTGTTCCATTTGTCCTTGATTTTGATTTAAAAGAAATTAAGATGGTTATTGGTTAAATGTTTCCCATATATTCTTATTTTGAGGTTGCATGCACAAATGCCTTAGTTAGAATTAGACAATGGGCCTAAAGTGCAAATTCACATTAAGTAATAAAAAGAGTAAAATAATTCGTCCTAGAATCTTCTAGTGTTTCCTAGAATATAAGAAATAAGAAGAAAATCCGAATGTTATAAAAGAAAGAAGATAAATATAATAAGTAAAGGAAATATGAGAATTTATGAGTAAAGGAGATAATTACAAGGATTTTTGCAACAAATATGATAATCTGAAACCATCATGATAATTTGATAGTTTAATTTGTTTCCTTGAGCAAAGAGTAACTTAAGGGTCAAGTATTATTTCAAATGAAAATATTAATAACATTATCAATGGAATATAGGAAATATGCCAATAAAAATGAATAAAATACTTAATGCTCTCAAATCAGGAAAATTACTTCAAATTCGTATTCTAAACATAAAAATAAGCTTCTGTGCAAATTTGCAACTAATTTGGATAATATATGAATAATAAGAAAAATAGGAGAGAGAAAGTGTGTAGAATGTTCTAATTAATTAAATAAATATAAAGATAATGTCAACTTGTGAAGATAATTGCAAAATCGTGTTCCAAACCTTTTGGGAGACTTATGGGTGAAGTTACATTAATTTTAGATAATGTTATCACCTCTTTTGAGGGAGGAAAGAGAAAATGACATATTAATTATTTCACCTAATAAACTTTCTCAAAATGAAAAACTAACTCCATATTTGGATTCTACGCGTCGAAATAAGTCAGAATATAAATTTTCATAATTTTTGGGCAACGTTTGAGCCTCCAAAAGAAGAAAGGGAAAAACATTTAAAATCTAATAGTTTTAATCGACTTTTGCTCAGGGATATTTCCCTGATCTAATGCGAGATCGGACGGTCTAGGTTGATTAGTGGACCCGTGTCCACCGATCCGACGACGCACAGTCGTCTTCTACCTTGAGTCGGATTAGGCAACAGATAGGATTTTTCGTTTTCTTAAAATCGCAATAACTTGAGATTTACTCAACGATTTTCCTTGATTTTTGTTGCGTTGGATTCCTTGCGAGATTTCGCACAGGATTATCCCAAACTTTTCGAGCTTTGACGCGTATTTGGGAAACGCCCAAAGTAGCCGCCGGCCACTTCCCCTTGCTCCTACCCACATCCTAGTCTAGGGTTCCTTGCCTATAAATAACTCAACCCTTGTGACCGCCATCACCTTAGCAACCTGTTCGTACCTCCAATTTGGATTTTCGTGGACGTTTCGACCCCCGACAAGTAGCCAAAGGTCCCTAGCTTGCGGCGCTTCTCCCTCTCTTTTCCGGCCACCTCGGTTCCAATCAAAGGTACCATTGAGTTCGTCTCGTCCTTCTCTTTCTTTCGACTATCTAAACGCAAGTTTTCGTCGAGTATAGCGATTTTGCCCAAATCGGCCGAGCAAGCCTGCTCGCGCGCGACGAGGGTCGGCCGAGGTTGATGACGACGCGCAGATGACTATTTTGCCCCTCCGGTTTCTTCTCCTTTCGTTTTCTCGCCAAGGACACGACGGTCCTTTACCCCTGTTTAACCGCTGGGTCGCTCGACCGGTTGCGAGAGGCCCTGAGACGCGGGTCGCCGCTCTCAGTCGCCCGCGACCACTCGATGCGGTTGGCTTTGCCTACGTGGCAAGCTGCCATTGGTCGGAGTAAAATAATTTTTATAAATTATTCCATTGGTCAAAAATAATAAATAAATAGTGTTTTGAAATCAGGAAAACGAGATCTATTTAATAAAAATGTTTTTGAGATTTGGTTTTGAGTTTTTCGAAAAGGTGTTTTTAAAATCGATTTAATTAACTTAAAAATCCCTAAAATTAACCCTAAACATCTATATTTCCAAAATATACAATATTATATGTTATTTTGATCAGGAAAACCTAACTAAGACAATTATGAGGTTTTTGAAGTCTAAATCGAGAGTTTGTGCAAAAAGTTAGTAAATTAGGGTTTTCAATCTTTTAAATGAATACATGTAATTCTAATATATATATATAATGATGTAATAGGAAGTTTGGGTTTATAGTTTGTGTGAAGAGTTGAAAAAGGGAAACTTAGGACACCTGTGGCCAAGGTATGTGTTTAGTATGAGTTTGATTGTGCATCTACCTATCAGTTGGGAAATACTTAATCCAATACCTAAATTTCTTCTATGAGGTTTAACTTGATCTAAACCATTGAATTCTTGAAACCTAAATGTCTTATTTGCCTCAAAAGTAGATGTAGTATTCTCTTGTTTGGGTATTCATACCCCACTGCCATGATATATATTCTTTTGCTTAAATCTTGCCATAAATCTTTTGTTAGCATGAAATTAAATGTTCTATTTAAATTTTAAGTAGTGGTACTTATGTACAACCACCCATAGAGGGCATGTATAAAATCGCCCTAGGGGAATGTTTATTATTCTCCCCATTAGAAATTGTAGGTGATTTGGAAATGTTTATAATTCTTCCCTCACCTAAGGTTAGAGGTCCGGTAGGTGCCTCAACCCTACTTAGTTAGATAGACATATTAATTAACATGCTAAACCCTTTATTTCTTTTTGTTATTGGCAAGTCCTCTTATGAAAATCCTCATACTTTTTGATATCTTCTTACACAAAATATCTAGCCTAAATTTACTTGTTACAACTTTCTTTTCCTTGATAGATTGTTAGTGTAACACATACTTTTTCTTGTTTTCCCTCTTGCTGGGTGACTTCCCAACCACCCAGGTGTTGGAGTTGTACAAGGTGAAGGAAGGGCTTAAAGAAAGAATCCTTGCTGAGATCGTTTGCTTGACAAGAAGGATGGCTAGGTTGCTATAGCTAGATCCTCTATTCTATCTTATCTTTTCTTTTAGAAAGCAATGATGTAATAAACAATAAAGCCATTAGAAGGCTTGTTATTTCTTTCTTTCCGCTGCTATTGACATTTTATTATGTATCTGGAATCATGCTTATTTATTTGGAATATTATGCAATCATCCTCAAAGTCTAAAATTTTTGTTAAAAATTGTGGATGTTTGTATTTCCTTTAAATTTTAGTAGAGAGTTGATCTCGCCTCTTTACAGCATGGTATCAGAGCCTTTAGGCGACTATTAGGGCATGCAGTTGAGGCAAGGGTGTCTAGAAAGGATCAGGGCATGGGGGCTGACAAGATTTTCCTCCGACCCACTAGCTTGGCATACGGGGACTCCCGTGCCCATATGATCCGGCCTGGCCTGCGCTGATACGAACTGCCCGAAGTAGTATGCTTTTAGGCAATAGCATTCTAGTTATCCTTTTCTCATCTCTATTTCTTTTCCCTCTCATCTATGATTCTTTACTCCTGAAAATTTAATAAGTTAACCCTAATTTCAGGAGAGGTGACCTGTTTGACAACTCAAACCAGGAGTCCAACACTGACAACCTCGACACTCCTGCGACTCCTGCTGTTACCCAACCAACCTCTGGTGTACCTACCTTCACACCTGAGCAGGAGCTGGCGATGCTGCGACAGCTGTTGTCCTCCGCCATGATGGGACAACTCAACACCATTGCTGTTGTTGCCGCCAAGCCGAGGGAGTTCACCCTCACTGACTTCATCAAGATGCAGCCACCCTACTTCAAGGGTGAGAGTGTGCCTAACATGGTGGACAAAGCTGATGACTGGGTGTTGGCCCTGGATCGGACCTTCGAGGGTATGGCTTGCCCTCCTCACCAGAAGGTTCGGTTTGCGACGTACGTGCTAGATGGATTGGCGCGTGTTTGGTGGAATGGAGTTGCCCGCACACGAGACACCTCCTCCATGGAGTGGACTCAGTTCCTGAAGCTGTTCAGAGAGAAGTACATCTGTCCTGCGTTCTTGAGGAAGAAGGAGGCTGTGTTTTACAGTCTCAAGCAAGGAAGCATGAGCGTGGCCGACTACGTTCAGAAGTTTCTGCTGTTGGAACGTTACACCACCGACCTTGGAGCTGACAGAAGAGCAACCTTGTTCTTGGAGGGCCTGAACTACCATGTTGGTCGAAGCCTCGTTCCACAGCTGCCACTCACGTTTCAACAGATGGTGGACAAGGCTCTCGCCATCGAGTCATATTCGGGATTCCAGTCTTCCAGTAGCTTCAACAACAATAAAAGGAAGAATCCGAACCAGCATGAGAACCGTGGTCGTGATCGCTGCAACAGATGCAATCGCTACCATCCTCCTGGAAGATGTCCCGCCAACAATGCACCTGCTCGTGTTGGCAACCGTCCTCCACCAACCTGCCATGAGTGTGGCCAGGTTGGGCACATCCGACCCAACTGCCCTCATTTCCAGCAAGGGCAGAATCATGCTCAGCAGCCACAACAGCCGAGACAGAACCCTCCACCGTGGAATAACAACAACAACCAGAACCCGAGACGTCCGCCAGCTGAGAGGCGGAATGGGAGAGTGTTTGCTCTCAATGATGAAGAAGATGGTGAAGGCAATGAAGTGATTGAAGGTACACTACACCTCAATTTGCATCCTTTAAAAGCTTTGTTTGATTCCGGTTCCTCCAATACCTTCATATCTAGACAGTTTGCCTCTATGCTTGAAATCGAATCTGAGTTTATAGATCATGTGTTAGATGTAAAAACTCCTAGTGGTAAAATCTGCTCCTCGTACCTCCAAACTCCTACCTTGAACCTCTGTGTATCCAGAATAACGTTTCCTACAGTGTTCGTCTTGCTTGATATGACCATCTTTGACATCATCCTGGGTATGGATTGGTTAAAGAAGTATAAAGTTGTTCTGTTCTGTGAGGAATCCAAGGTTAGACTGTTTCATCCTGATGAAGGAAGAGTGTGCGTCAAGGGCAAGAAGCGAGGAGAGCGACAGTTCGTCATCTCTGCCATCAAAGCTGAAAAGCTTGTCTCACAAGGGTGTAGAGCCTTCCTAGCCTCCATTGTTCTCGATGCTACACCTCCTTCCCTAGATCATGTTGATGTGGTGAAGGACTTCCCAGATGTCTTTCCTGAGGAGTTACCCGGGTTTCCACCAAATCGCGAGGTGGAATTCTCCATCGAGCTCATACCTGGAACTTCACCGATATCGAAGCCACCTTACCGCTTGGCTCCTGCTGAGCTGGCGGAGTTGAAGAAGCAGCTTGAAGAGCTTCTTGACATGGGTTTCATTCACCCCAGTGTTTCCCCTTGGGGAGCCCCTGTCTTGTTCGTGAAGAAGAAAGATGGATCCTTGCGGATGTGTATGGATTACCGCATGCTCAACCAGGTGACAGTGAAGAATCGTTATCCGTTGCCGCGCATCGACGACCTATTCGATCAGCTGAAGTCAACCATTGTGTTCTCCAAGATGGATCTACGAAGTGGCTACTACCAGATGCATGTAAAGGATGATGATGTTCCGAAGACAGCGTTCATAACTCGCTATGGGCATTATGAATTTATGGTCATGCCTTTTGGTTTGACAAATGCCCCTGCTGCGTTTATGGACCTGATGAACCGAGTATTCCACCCATACCTCGACAAGTTTGTAGTGGTGTTTATTGATGATGTTTTGGTTTATTCCGAGACGTTGGATCAACATCGCGAGCACCTGCGGATTGTACTCAACACATTGCGAGAAAATCAATTGTATGCAAAATTCTCAAAATGTGAGTTCTGGATAAAGGAAGTGATGTTTCTTGGTCACGTGATTTCTGCCGGCCATATAGCTGTTGATCCTGCAAAGGTAGAAGCTGTGATAAAGTGGAATGCTCCGAGAAACCCGTCAGAAATCCGCAGTTTCCTTGGTCTAGCTGGTTACTATCGGAAGTTTATCAAAGGGTTTTCTGAGTTGGCTTTACCTTTGACCAAGCTGACTTGGAAGGAGGTCAAGTTCTCATGGACCCCTGAATGTGAGGACAGTTTTCAGAAGTTTAAGATGAGTCTGACTTCTGCTCCAGTGCTTGCTTTTCCTGTTGAGGGCATACCCTATGTCATCTACACTGATGCATCCCGACAAGGCTTAGGGTGTGTTCTGATGCAAGACGGAAAGGTGATCGCCTATGCTTCTCGACAGTTGAAACCTAATGAAGCTAATTGGCCTACGCATGATTTAGAGCTGGCTGCCATAGTTCATGCTTTGAAGATCTGGCAACACTACCTCTATGGAGAAAAGTTTGAAGTCTTTTCTGATCACAAGAGTTTGAGATATCTGTTGACTCAGAAGGATCTGAACTTGCGACAGCGTAGGTGGATGGAATATCTTAAAGATTACAATTTCACCATCACCTATCATCCTGGTAAAGCAAATGTCGGAGCTGATGCTTTAAGTCGCAAGAAGGATGCTGTTTGTGCTGCTCTGAGATGTTCTGTGTGGGAAAACCTTGAACTTGTGGCCAGTTGGAGACCTCAGCTTGTTGATTCAGAGGAAGAAGATAAGTTGTGTGTTCATATGGCCAGTTTGACCGTTACACCAACCTGGATCTCAGAAGTCGTGTCTGCACAGTTGGAGAGTTCCGAGCTTGAAGAGTTGAAAGCTTTATCTGAGAAACCACAATCTGACTTCTCTGTCGGAGTGGATGGTGCTATCCGCTTCAGACAAAGGTTATGGATACCTGATGTTGGTGATCTAAGACAGAAGGTTCTGAGTGAAGCTCATGGTTCCAAGTACACTATTCACCCTGGCACAACAAAGATGTACAAGGACTTACAGCGAAGCTTCTGGTGGAAGAACATGAAGAATGATATAGCTCTGTTTGTAGCAAAGTGCTTGACATGTCAGCAAGTCAAGATTGAACATCAACGACCTGGTGGTCTTCTTCATCCTCTTGAGATTCCAGAATGGAAGTGGGAGAAGATCACAATGGACTTTGTTACCGGTTTCCCCAAGTCCAAGAGAGGTTATGATGCTGTTTGGGTGGTGATTGATCGGCTTATAAAATCTGCTCATTTCTTGCCTTTCAAAACCACGTATAAAGTTGCTGAGATGGCTCAGTTGTATGTGGAGTGGATAGTTCGTCTGCATGGTGTCCCTGCTATGATAGTTTCTGATCGAGACCCGAAATTCACTTCTCGTTTATGGGGTCAGATTCAGGAAGAGATGGGTACTGATCTGCGTTTCAGCATTGCTTACCACCCGCAAACTGATGGTCAGTCTGAGAGAACAGTTCAGATTCTAGAGGACTTGCTACGTGCTTGTGTGATGGAGTGGGGTGGTGCTTGGGATCGGTATCTACCATTAGCAAAGTTTGCTTACAATAATAGCTACCAAACCAGTATTGGTATGCCACCTTTTGAAGCTCTCTATGGTAGACCTTATCGTTCACCTTTGCACTGGGATGATGTTGGTGAACGTTCCCTAGTGAAGACTGATGACATACAGATGATGCTTGAGAAGATACAGTTGATAAAGAAACGGATGAAAGCTGCTCAAGACAGACAGAAGATGTATGCTGATAAGAAGAGGTCTGATGTAAGCTTCTTAGTGGGAGACTATGCTTTTCTAAAGATCAAGCCTATACGCTCTATTGCAAGATCTAAAGTAAAAGGCAAGTTGAGTCCTCGCTATGTTGGACCATTTGAGATCTTAGATAAAGTGGGGGATTTTGCTTATCGTCTAGCTTTGCCTCCTGCTTATGATAAGATTCACAATGTGTTCCATGTTTCTGTGTTGAGGAAGTACGTTAAGGATCCGTCTCATGTGCTCACCATCGAACCTGTGGAGATTAATGAGAATCTGACTTATGAAGAACTACCTGTGAAGATCCTTGACTCCCGAGTAAAGCAGCTGAAGAATAAGGAGATAGAGTTAGTGAAGGTTTTGTGGAGATATCATGGATTAGAAGAAACCACTTGGGAGTTGAGAGATGAGATGTTGCGTACTCACCCTTCCCTCTTTGTATGAGATTTCGGGGACGAAATCCTTTTTAAGGGGTGGAGTGTTGTAACATACTGAAATCTCCTATGTACCTCTTTGTACTCTTTTCTATAAGCTTTGACCTTCATTTTCGTTCCATTTGTCCTTGATTTTGATTTAAAAGAAATTAAGATGGTTATTGGTTAAATGTTTCCCATATATTCTTATTTTGAGGTTGCATGCACAAATGCCTTAGTTAGAATTAGACAATGGGCCTAAAGTGCAAATTCACATTAAGTAATAAAAAGAGTAAAATAATTCGTCCTAGAATCTTCTAGTGTTTCCTAGAATATAAGAAATAAGAAGAAAATCCGAATGTTATAAAAGAAAGAAGATAAATATAATAAGTAAAGGAAATATGAGAATTTATGAGTAAAGGAGATAATTACAAGGATTTTTGCAACAAATATGATAATCTGAAACCATCATGATAATTTGATAGTTTAATTCGTTTCCTTGAGCAAAGAGTAACTTAAGGGTCAAGTATTATTTCAAATGAAAATATTAATAACATTATCAATGGAATATAGGAAATATGCCAATAAAAATGAATAAAATACTTAATGCTCTCAAATCAGGAAAATTACTTCAAATTCGTATTCTAAACATAAAAATAAGCTTCTGTGCAAATTTGCAACTAATTTGGATAATATATGAATAATAAGAAAAATAGGAGAGAGAAAGTGTGTAGAATGTTCTAATTAATTAAATAAATATAAAGATAATGTCAACTTGTGAAGATAATTGCAAAATCGTGTTCCAAACCTTTTGGGAGACTTATGGGTGAAGTTACATTAATTTTAGATAATGTTATCACCTCTTTTGAGGGAGGAAAGAGAAAATGACATATTAATTATTTCACCTAATAAACTTTCTCAAAATGAAAAACTAACTCCATATTTGGATTCTACGCATCGAAATAAGTCAGAATATAAATTTTCATAATTTTTGGGCAACGTTTGAACCTCCAAAAGAAGAAAGAGAAAAACATTTAAAATCTAATAGTTTTAATCGACTTTTGCTCAGGGATATTTCCCTGATCTAATGCGAGATCGGACGGTCCAGGTTGATTAGTGGACCCGTGTCCACCGATCCGACGACGCACGGTCGTCTTCTACCTTGAGTCGGATTAGGCAACAGATAGGATTTTTCATTTTCTTAAAATCGCAATAACTTGAGATTTACTCAACGATTTTCCTTGATTTTTGTTGCGTTGGATTCCTTGCGAGATTTCGCACAGGATTATCCCAAACTTTTCGAGCTTTGATGCGTATTTGGGAAATGCCCAAAGTAGCCGCCGGCCACTTCCCCTTGCTCCTACCCACATCCTAGTCTAGGGTTCCTTGCCTATAAATAACTCAACCCTTGCGACCGCCATCACCTTAGCAACCTGTTCGTACCTCCAATTTAGATTTTTGTGGACGTTTCGACCCCCGACGAGCAGCCGAAGGTCCCTAGCTTGCGGCGCTTCTCCCTCTCTTTTCCGGCCACCTCGGTTCGAATCAAAGGTACTATTGAGTTCGTCTCGTCCTTCTCTTTCTTTCGACTATCTAAACGCAAGTTTTTGTCGAGTATAGCGATTTTGCCCAAATCGGCCGAGCAAGCCTGCTCGCGCGCAACGAGGGTCGGCCGAGGTTGATGACGATGCGCAAATGACTATTTTGCCCCTCCGGTTTCTTCTCCTTTCGTTTTCTCACCAAGGACATGACGGTCCTTTACCCCTGTTTAACCGCCGGGTCGCTCGACCGGTTGCGAGAGGCCCTGAGACGTGGGTCGCCGCTCTCAGTCGCCCGCGACCGCTCGATGCGGTTGGCTTTGCCTACGTGGCAAGCTGCCATTGGTCGGAGTAAAATAATTTTTATAAATTATTCCGTTGGTCAAAAATAATAAATAAATAGTGTTTTGAAATCAGGAAAACGAGATCTATTTAATAAAAATGTTTTTGAGATTTGGTTTTGAGTTTTTTGAAAAGGTGTTTTTAAAATTGATTTAATTAACTTAAAAATCCCTAAAATTAACCCTAAACATCTATATTTCCAAAATATACAATATTATATGTTATTTTGATCAGGAAAACCTAACTAAGACGATTATGAGGTTTTTGAAGTCTGAATCGAGAGTTTGTGCAAAAAGTTAGTAAATTAGGGTTTTCAATCTTTTAAATGAATACATGTAATTCTAATATATATATATAATGATGTAATAGGAAGTTTGGGTTTATAGTTCGTGTGAAGAGTTGAAAAAGGGAAACTTAGGACACCTGTGGCCAAGGTATGTGTTTAGTATGAGTTTGATTGTGCATCTACCTATCAGTTGGGAAATACTTAATCCAATACCTAAATTTCTTCTATGAGGTTTAACTTGATCTAAACCATTGAATTCTTGAAACCTAAATGTCTTATTTGCCTCAAAAGTAGATGTAGTATTCTCTTGTTTGGGTATTCATACCCCACTGCCATGATATATATTCTTTTGCTTAAATCTTGCCATAAATCTTTTGTTAGCATGAAATTAAATGTTCTATTTAAATTTTAAGTAGTGGTACTTATGTACAACCACCCATAGAGGGCATGTATAAAATCGCCCTAGGGGAATGTTTATTATTCTCCCCATTAGAAATTGTAGGTGATTTGGAAATGTTTATAATGCTTCCCTCACCTAAGGTTAGAGGTCCGGTAGGTGCCTCAACCCTACTTAGTTAGATAGACATATTAATTAACATGCTAAACCCTTTATTTCTTTTTGTTAATGGAAAGTCCTCTTATGAAAATCCTCATACTTTTTGATATCTTCTTACACAAAATATCTAGCCTAAATTTACTTGTTACAACTTTCTTTTCCTTGATAGATTGTTAGTGTAACACATACTTTTTCTTGTTTTCCCTCTTGCTGGGTGACTTCCCAACCACCCAGGTGTTGGAGCTGTACAAGGTGAAGGAAGGGCTTGAAGAAAGAATCCTTGCTGAGATCGTTTGCTTGACAAGAAGGATGGCTAGGTTGCTATAGCTAGATCCTCTATTCTATCTTATCTTTTCTTTTAGAAAGCAATGATGTAATAAACAATAAAGCCATTAGAAGGCTTGTTATTTCTTTCTTTCCGCTGCTATTGACATTTTATTATGTATCTGGAATCATGCTTATTTATTTGGAATATTATGCAATCATCCTCAAAGTCTAAAATTTTTGTTAAAAATTGTGGATGTTTGTATTTCCTTTAAATTTTAGTAGAGAGGTGATCTCGCCTCTTTACAGTTACACTTGTCACTCCTAGGAGTGTCTTGCCCTCACATTTACAAGGTGTATAGGGTTGAATCATGTATGTCAAGTTGAACACATGTATTGGGTTAGATGTATATCGATCTAGGAATCATCATATCCCTCATACCCTTACCCATTAAGGTATCAACCTTACCATTCATATGGTGTATCAACTTCACCCTTCATGGGTGTAACATCCTCACCTCACTTGAAGATATTGGCCACACCCTACTTTAGTGTATTGGCCATCACATGTACTAGGGTACTAACCACCTTGCCACTTTTGTCATCTAATGTATTGGGTTACCCTCCATCTCATTTTAGAGATAGGTGCTCAACACCATATCGTCCAAAAGGTGTATGCTTAACCCACTATCAGTTTAAAGGTGTATACATGCTACCCATATCGCCTAGAGGTGTATGTGTGCATACCATATCGACCTTGAGGTGTATGTATGATTCCATATCGAGTTTGAGGTGTATGTGTGCTTCCATATCACTTTTGAGGTGTGTGTGTGCTTCACACCATATCGGGCAGAGAGGTGTGTGTGTATGCTTCACACCATATCGGGAAGAGAGGTGTGTGTGTGTTTGCTTCACACCATATCGGACAGAGAGGTTTGTGTGTGTATGCTTCACACCATATCGGGCAGAGAGGTGTGTGTGTGCTTGCTTCACACCATATCGGGCAGAGAAGTGTGTGTGTGCTTGCTTCACACTATATCGGGCAGAGAGGTGTGTGCGTGCTTAACCCAAGATCGTTTTTGAGGTGTTTTCTTGACCTCATATCGTGCAAGATGTGTATACTACACCACCGTATCATGCAAGAAAGTATTAAATCATATCCATGTCGTTTTAGTGAAGTAGGTGCATCACCATATCGGGTTAGAGGTGCTTGCTTGTGTGCTTGAACCCGATATCACTTTATAAGGTGATACCATCTTCTTCAAGCTCTAGACATTCATTCTAACTGTTATAGTTCATGGCAACAGGTCTAAGAAACTACTAGAACTTATAATTTCATCAACTATTTCAGAAAATTTCAGAATTAAAAGTAGATCATTAAGTATAGCAATTTAGGTGATAAATAATAACATGATAGAGTTCAGGTTATATAACCCGCCACAAGAAAAACTTCAAAGCTCCAAGCTCTAAATCTCCACATTCCTAAGGTTGAAGATGACTTATCAAAAGTCCAAGGCTCGTTCACAAATCCTTCATACACAAGGAATCACCAAGGATAAGAAATTGGTGAAGAAGAAAAGAAAGGAAGATCATAACCCTAAAATCATGCTTCAATCCAAGGTTGAAGATGATCATGGCCTCAACTTAGGGTTAAGTATGAGCTCCTTGTTAGTCCTTAGCACCTTTTCACAATACCACACTACTCATGCACGATATGCCATCACTTGTGGACGATATCCCCCTCACTTATGGTCAAAACACTCCACTATGGCCAATACCACCTTACTAGGCTGATACCACCTTACTTGGCTGATATGAACTTGCTATGGATGATACCCAAGGCCCTATGCACGATACCACTTCACTCTTGAATGATACAAGGACCGTATTCATGATACCTTAGGAAAGGAGGGTGGTAAGATTTGAAACTTTTCACTAATGGGTGAAAAGAGGGGTATATATACTTGAAGTTCATGAAAAAGTGCATAAATAAGGTGTTATCAATTTGAGCTACTAGGTGCCACGTGTCCATGCATGGGTGACACATGTACATGCATGAATAAACATTTATCTTGAAATGCAAAATTATTGAGGATAATCTAGGGATGAATTTTCGTCCATTACTTATCCCTTTGAATAAAATATATCAACAAAATCACCACTTTATTCACAACCTGATACAACTTTTCTAAGGAAGTTGTAAACCGATACACTTCACCTCCTTGAGGTTCTTTTCACGTCATGGGCTTTTCTAAGAGTCCACAAAATTATATGAGACTCCTCCTTTGTCTCCTTGGCCGATAGACACTCATATATAAGCTTTTCAACTTGATACAACCCAAGTTAGGGTTTCATATTCAACCCTTTTTCTTGGGCATTTCATCACCAAGATCACCATCACTCACAATTGATTCAAACATGGTGTGTCATTCATTCTATTTCCTCTATATGATACATTTAGGAATTAGGAACACTCTATAGGTGGTAATTTGCATATCAACCCCACATTTTGGGTAAATTACAATTTGTACCAAAATTGGTGCACAAGGTAATAACATTATTCAAACATGTTCAAACTTGGAATTTAGGCTTTCCACAAGCCACCACTTAGCATCATTCTCTCTATTATGATGGTAATACATATAGGACACGTTCAACATGTGACATATTGCAATATAACCCCTCAACTTGGGTAAATTGCACTTTGGTCCAAAATAAAGTAACATTGCTCAAACAACATTCAATCAGGACCAAACTTGGAACATAAGTGTGTCACATGATAAAAAAACACCTTAGAGGATTATATTAAAGTTCTAAGCAAATTACTTAGCCAAAACAAATAGGGTTACCTCATAACCCAAGTAAGGGTCATTACATTATCACTCATCATTTGGAAGCACTTTTCGTCCAAGAGAAGTTCCAGAGCAAAGGGAGTGATTTTGGGGTGGAAGAAGAGGTTTTCTTGAGAAAGAACCTCCATTCTACTTCATTTCTTCTCCATTTTCTTATCCAAAGGTGTTGCAGAGATTTTCTTCTCACTCAACCTTCTCAGGAGGGAGGATTGTTTGAGTTGAAGCAGCTCCAAGGATGAAGTCTCATCCTCTAGATAGAGCTCTACTTCCCCTTAGCTACACTTTTAGTTCCTTTAGTTATTTCTTCTCTTTAGCCATGCAAAACTCTAAAAAATTTGCAATGTGTTTGTGCATCTCCATTATGGACGATAGAACTCTTTTCTTGGGTATGGGAGCGTAGCTCCCATGCCATTACTCATGAGAACTCAAAATTTATATTGAATGTTAGTAAATTTGCTTCTCAATAGATGCCTACAATTAGTTGTTGCTTGTATGCTTGGTTGGCCACCTTTTATACATGTTTTATGCTTTCTTGTACTATTCAGGAGGATGTATGAGGAAGTAGGGAGTAGGATTCATGGCAATATGCTCTTGATCATGGGAATGTCTAGAGTATGTTGAAGGTTTTAGATTGTGTTCAAATCTACCATAAATAGGGGAGTGTTATGCGATGAAGAGAACAATCTCACGACATTGAGAGGTGTGTGACGATGGCAATCTCCTTACAAATTGGATACATGATTTAATTTCATAGTTATGCATGATTTGATTGTGTGGTAGTGAAATCTCATATCTAGGATTCTCTAAATTCTGAATTGAATCTTTAACCCAAGCTCTTTTATTATTACTTGCCTTTAAGATATCGATAATCAACTCAACTTTTGTAATTTGAGTTAGATTAATGAAAGTTAACGATTTTGTGCCTATCTGACTTAGCTCCTTGAGTTCGACACTCGACTACAATTGACCCCGTATAGTTGTGGGTGATAAGCGAGTTGAGACCTTTCTTTTAAAACTCCAACATCTACTAATGAAGCTTGAGATCTATCTCACTTCATCATCGAACCATAGCAAGGAACCTTGCTTGCTTCCTTTTGGAGGGAGCTAAAAAAGGGTCTTGGTTCCACTTTAAGACCAACTCACTAATATGCGTCGAAATATCTACCCTTTGTATACATTCTTTCTCTTATTATGTATCTAATTAGGTTTAGGTGACTATGAATCTCAAACTTTTAGTGTCAACTCCCTTTGTTTTTCATGTTGCCTTTAGATACATGTCAGTCAGTCATATATTTAGAGGTGACATGTATTATCACACTTATCTTAGGACCTCCCTAGTGCACATGTCCCATACCACATGCACTTGAAAGGACACGACAAACATGATTATTCATGTAACATTCTCTCTACAAAACCCATAAGCTTGTATCCCATACCACAAACATGTTGGAAAAAGAGAGAGCATGCAATATACAATTCTAGAATTGATAATAAAAGTCCAAAACATCTAGGCACATAACCCTAATCCTTATTTAAACTGATGACTAGTCCTCTACTGTGATTCCCAATATCTTGCACTACTTCTATACTAGGGCTATTGGATATCTTTCCCAATATCTTATGGGGTAACCTAAAGTAAGAACATGAGAATTTATTTGGTGGCCAACTATAATGTTGCTCTGATACCATTCTGTAGCACCCTCCCTAAGTAGACACATGCATGTAGAATAAGCAACACCGAGATATCCACAACTCGTATACTCAAGGGGGCATTACATAAAACTTTCATTCATAACAACAATATAATCAGTCACACAAACTTTAAACATAAACATTCTCATCATTATTCTTACAAAAAGAAACATAAATGTCATTCCATGGAAAACTCATTGTCAAAGTCTTTACTCTAAAGATGGAACATATAATTGGATCTATAAATCTGAGGATCATCTTATAGTTGGGACCCCACCAGATTGAGTCATGTTCTATCTTTGTGCTTATTTCTCTAGAATATATTCTACTCCTACTCTCACCTGTGGACATCTCATCCCCAGCCATACATTAGAAAAATGGTTGTTAGCGTAAGTGGCATGAGTAATCTAACATATACATTAATTGATGAAATAAGATACTGCAAATATTCTTAAACATTATACATTGAGAACTAATATTAAAAACTTTACAAAATCTAAAACATACATATCTCTTCTTACTTTAACTTAGTTCTTATCTTTTTACTTATCTTTATCTGGAAACATGTACTCTGGTACCTAGGTCGCATGACCTGCACTATGGTGCTTGGGTCACATAACCTACACTTTGGGCCTAGGTTATGTCTTTGAATTGGCCTACAGTCTGGTGCATGGGCCACATGACTTGCACAAAAGGCCTGAGTCATGTCTCTCTTATCTTAATATCTTTCATTTTACTTATAAATGAGATTATGTACATTCTATGAACTAAGGCATCTTTTATTTATGATTTTTAGCTGATTGTGGCCACCATTAAATAATAAATCCTCCTCTATTGACACCAGAGTGTCCTCTATGGTGCTATGTACCCTCTGCTGGCACAATGTGCCCTTTGTTGACACTGAAGTATCCTCTATGGCGCAACACACCCTTTGTTGATACCTAAATACCTCTGAAATGGAGTAAACACTCATTTAAATTGGCAACATATATCTCTGAATCATCTCGGGACTCTTTGAATGAGGACTTATCCTATAATGTATTATATGAAGATTTTGAATTAATTATCTTAACTCTAATGCTTTCTAAATTTGTATCTGAACTTATCTAATACTGAATAATGAGTACCGAACATGTCGTGAACTCTGAATCTAAATCTACATTTGAATATGAGTAATCTCAGTTACAAAATTGAAATTGGGTCTAAAACCCTTATCATGTATCTTAATCAAATATCTGGCTACCCACATATTGAGTAATCTAAATCTGAATCGGTTTTTTGTGTGGAAATTAATCTGAATCAAAATTTGATATTGGATAAATCTTAATTTGAAACTCTTGTTTGATCAAATGACTTAATTAAATTCTGATATCAGATTTATGACATGTAAGTCTAAAGGCTTAGGAAAATAATTTGAACTAAATATAGGAATACTAAGTATATAAATGTAACTTAAGTAGTAAATATCTAAAATATGATATCTGACATGATAACTCATCTTCTTGAAAGTCTCATGAAGTCTTATCTTAACATGAATCTTAATGCATTCATGTGAGCTTAACTCCTCAATCTTAAAACATGAATATTATAAAATCTTATGTTTCAAACTTAATCATAACTTGATGCATTATACTCTTATAATATTATCATGTACTTAATTCTTAGATCTTAATCATTTCAAGAAATCTAAATACACTTAGTTCTTAGATATTAATCTATGCAAGAAATATTAATAGCGTATTTATACTTGGAATCTTAATACATTCTTATCCCACATTGTCATGCATGACTATCTTGGTTGCATATCTTATCTTGTAGTCTTATTCATGAATATGAATCATTACTAATAGCTCTTATAGAAACATGATCATTTAGTGTTCTCATGAACCTGGTTCATGAGTCTCTATAATTCTTATAAATCTTAATAACATATCTCTTCTCGAGATATTAGGCACATGTAAGGACATACCCATGAATGTAAGAAAATCTTACTTGCATATCTTAACATAAAATCTTAGAACATTGGATCACATAAAGTATGAAGTCTTATAAAAATGTGTTGAGTTTGATAAATATGAATACTCATGGGCATGAACCACTTACCTGTATTAGAGAGAATAAAATCATAATCTTGGATTACTCTACTCTGGTCTAAATCCTAAAAAGACACTTCCTATCCTTAAAACCCATTTGAATCATTTATTGTTACACATAATTACCACCACTACAAATGTAGTTAACTCCAAAGGTTTTTATTAAGTATTATTATATACTCAAATATTCTTCTCGTGTCATCTTTATCCTTTAGTCACATCCTACATCAACTTATGGCATGTATAAAAGTATACCCCAAATGTAATATAAGGACAATCTGATCTCCAAATCATTATTTCTCATTATGCTATATATTTAAAACTAGTGGTGTAACACTTCCTTAAAGTTCAATGACAAGGATCATACCTATCATATATTTTTACAAAGTATCAACATATATGCACATAATCAACTTATCTAACCTTTCCTCAAATTTAATTACCTTATATAGACTTTTATATAGTATGGAGTTTCCTTCAAGATGTTCTTCATATCTCAATCTTTCCAACAAGACATCACACACCCTATTATGACAATCAGAACAATCTCTATAAATTCCTAAAGTTTATAAATAAGCTAAGATCTGATCATTCTTAGTACCTTGTTTACCTGTACCTTTTAGCCTAATTGGGCCTCATGACCTGGTGGCCTAGAAAGGAGGGACCTACCCTCTTCGCTCGTAGGGGCACGATTCAGGGGTCGTGCTTCCCCTATTCTTCCGCAAAAATAGGGTGCTACCACCTACTGCGTCCTCTCCAACAATTCTGACTGCCTGAGACTGATCCAATGATCCTATTTGGACCACGTTGCTTCAGATCCTCCCCTTGACCATGAGGCGCACACAAACATGGAACCCATGCACAAATTGGTTGGGATCTCCTCCACACACCCTGACTTCACCTCCCCTATTTCTGTGGAAGGAATAAGGCAGTCACCCAGGTGGATTGGCGATGCATCTGCTACCTCGACGCTACTTGTTTCTTAGATTATGGCCCTTTGTCTAGATGTAGCCTCACCCTCACTTGTCCTGGCTGATGTACTAGTTCCAAGAGGCTCCCTTCCCTATTGAACTTCTCTTCCACTGGTTCTGAGTGCAAGAAATCTTGTTGAAGTTAATCATCATGAGGCTCTTTTGGCGGCGGTCACAATGAAACACGTTGGGAAAATCAATTGATTCTATACCCACACTTTAATATATACAAGTGCAATGCAATCAACCTTGTACCAACCGATTAACCTAAAAAATTGAATTCTATAAAACATCAGCCTATCTGTAATTCTTATCTTGAGATTCCTAAATTATATGGTTGTTTGGGTTTATCATTCTTATGTTAAAAGGACTCTATTTATGTTATCATGAGCTGGCCCATTTGGCTTCAAACAACATTCACATGTAACTAGTAATACTTGTATTTATCCAAACCTATATAATACTCATATCTATCCAAGCCTATTTTTTGTAACAAAAGTATTTCGTTTTGCCCACATGGACCTCTTCGTTTGTCGCAACCTTAATTCTATTGCAACGTGACATAGGTCATTCTTTTGTTTATCTAACTCACACTAATGTGTCACATTTTTCAACATTTCCCAAAATGAATGTCAAGAATTATAGAATCTTAGGATTAGCATTATTGGGTGTATACTGTCACTTAGTCATATTTAATAAAGAAAAGTACGTACTCATGATCATATTACACAAGGTAACAAAATATTATTGTGAAGTCAAATGTTGGTTTTAAATCTTTATAGGATGGATATTAACTATAAGGTACAAATAAATCCAAACATCCACTTAATCAAACAAACATGAGAATTATGACTCATAGTTTCATCAATAGGATATCATCATACCAAATATCATTATGACTCATCAATCATTCTTGAATCACATCCTTAGAATATGGATTAAGATTGTCCTCAATGGTTTTAAGGTCCAAAATTCACATCACGTCACCCCCTTTCAGGTATCAAGATATAATTTTCTTCGTCATTTCTACTTGGATAGGAATTTGAATATGAAAATTCCATTGATTTGATTGAGACACAAAAAACGTATGGGATGTTATACTAACCTAGTATCTCCTATAAATAGAGGGGTACTAGGGGCTTCCTAGAGACAATAATAATCTCTAAAAATTGTTGTCCTCTGTGGTTGTGGTAACCAATACAGAGCCCGAGCAAGACCTACCCAATAAAGGGAAGGATAATAAGAGCAAGACAATTGTGGGAGAGCGAATTGGTCTTATTACATTGACAGTCAAAGGGACAACTCCTTCTTGTTGTCTTTGGTAGTGCAAGGTGGAGTTCCCGGTGGTCCGCGCAGACTACTCTAGAGACGAAAGGTTGTTTCCTGCCTCTTAGAGAACACCGTCCACCTCTTTTCATGGTTTTGTACTAGGAGGACGTTGATGAAGATTGTTTGAGTGTTGCTACCTTGAAGAGGAAGTGTCTTTTTGCTTGGAGATGAAGAATGATACTGCATCAAGAGTTTTCATTGGACTTGCTCTAAGATTAGGTATAATTCTTGTTACCCTCTTGTAAGACCCCTGACCTAGCTTAGTGCTTGTGTGCATTTTCTTTACTTCATGAGATGCTTAAACAATAATCTGATCATATGATGCACCTTAAGAACAAGCGACATGCCTGTGTTTTCAGTTCGGTTTAGTATGGTTGATGCTTGAGTTAGTTATACTTGTTTTGGATAGGGTTGCAATTTACCCATGTTGTGGGTTTATCTTGCAATTTGTCACATGTAGGTTGTGCCTCTTGTGCCTTGGCATCATGAGAGAGATAATGATGCTTAGGGGTGCCTTGTTTGGACCTTGCATGTGGTAGCATCATGTGTGGTTTTAGGGTTTGCATGCTTTGCATGTGTGTTGGTGTCGACCTTGATGTTGAGATCGTTGTTGCGACCAAAGTGTCTCATGTAGGCCTTGTGTTGCGACGGATATGTCTCTTGGTTGTGCTTTGTTTTGACCTATGTGCCTTGAGCATATGTCTTGGTCGTTAGGGTTTGTACTCTTGTGGAGTGTTGCGACCATTTGGTGTTGGGTGACCTAGTGTAGCGATTGCTACCCTTGGTTTTGCTTCGACCTTGGCGGTGTAGTGAACCTACGTGGTCTCTACACTACCTTGTTTTTATCATCCTTTCTTGCATGCATATCTAGAGTGCTTGCATGTTTGTGGCTTTGTGGACACGTGTCCTTTTGGTGCTCTAATATCTTGACACATCATGGTCTTTACCTCTCTGCTACCCTTGAGTATATAAGCCCTCTCTTTCACATGCAAGTATTCCCTTTAGCTCTTCATTCTCCCTTCTTCCTATGCTTGGCCTTGATCATGATGGTTCTTGAAGAGGTGGTGATCTTGGAACTTGGTGGCCGATAACCTTTGCATGTGGTGATCTTGTGCTTGACCATCTATCTTGTGGTGATTCTTGGTGATCTTCATTCTTGGTAAGTGGTTTCTTACCCTTGATCTCATTTGTCTTGGATCCTATCCCTATCCCTCTTCTCTTGGTCGAGACCATGGTTCTTCATGAAAATTTTTTGGAGATATTCTCTCCATATAGGTCGAGACTATGGTTTGACCATGGTAGTACCTAAGTGAGACAAATCTCTCTTCTTTCATCTTTATTCTCTCTTGTTTGTCCTAGGGTTTGAGCTTTCTTCCTCTTGAGCTTTCCTTTGACCTTGGTATGTTTTCATTATCTTGAGGTGACCTTATTAGTCATGGTGTAGATCCTAGTTGGAGCTTCTTTTTCTTTCTTGGAGCTTGTGGTTTTGGAGCTTGATCTTCATCTTATGGCGGGTTATATAACATTCCCCTATACTATTATTGCACCATATTCTTGCTTGCATGCTACTGGTTTCTCTCTAAAATGTGAGAATATTATGTTAGATGATGTTATCTTGATCTAGGGTTTAAGATTTTGAAGTATTATTGTATAGAATTACTCTTTTCTTAAACCCTAATCTATTGTACCTGAAGATGAGGTGATGATGGTTCTAATTTTATAAATCAAGAGAAAATCAAATAAAAAATAAATCAGATTTTAGTTTAATTATTTAATTATAAATTAATATTCTAAATCGTCCACACTGACAATCCACCCTTCCCATGCTTTTCCTGGAGGTCTGGAGAAAGTGGCAATCAAAAGGATCTTAGAGTTTCTAGGGTTGGTCCAAGAGGGTCTCTTAACGTCTTCTTTTTTCTTCCCATCCCATCGGAGTTTTTTCACAAAAACTTGCCATGGTAAGGGAGAAGGTGGAACAAGCACACTTTTAGAGTGCAGTATAGCAGAGAGTTGTATGTTTCATTCGGGAAGGATGAATTGCTCCAGAAAAAGAATCTATTGATTCTCTCCCAATTGGTTGGATCGTAGGTGTGATGATTTACTTCACGGGAGAGGCTCTACTTCAAGTCCAGGATGGCCCAGCTGCACCAGGGAAAAGAATAAAAAAAGCATCTGACTCCTTCAGGCATGCTCCACTTGGCTCAGGGGGATATAGCTCAGTTGGTAGAGCTCCACTCTTGCAATTGGGTTGTTGCAATTATGGGTTGGATGTCTAATTGTCCAGGCGGTAATGATAGTATCTTGTACCTAAACTGGTGGCTCACTTTTTCTAAGTAATGGGGAAGAGGACCAAAACATGCCACTAAAAGACTCTACTGAGACAAAGATGGGTTGTCAAGAACGTAGAGGAGGTAGGATGGGTAGTTGGTCAGATCTAGTATGGATCATACATGGACAATAGTTGGAGTTTGTGGCTCTCCTAGGGTTCCCTCATTTGGGATCCCTAGGGAAGAGGATCAACTTGGCCCTTGCGAACAGCTTGGTGTACTATCTCCTTTCAACCCTTCGAGCTAAATATGGCAAAAGGAAAGAAAATTCATGGATCGACCCCATTGTCTCCACCCCATAGGAACTACAAGATCACCCCAAGGATGCCTTCGACATCCAGGGCATGTGGACTGACCATATACCCTGTTCAATATCAATAAGTGGAATGCATTAGTTGTCTACTCTTCGGTTGGATAGTAAGGGTCGGAGAAGGACAATCACTTGTTCTTAAAACCAAAACCAGTATTCTTAAAATCAAACCCATATCCATACAAATAGAATAGTCTATTTATATAAAATGGTAAAGGGGCCCCCTCTATGATTATAAATCATAGAGATCCATACAAAGCCTAAATGGCATTTTTATCCTTACAAACTCGATCTTGTTGCGCCCGGTAACAGACATGTATGAACCATTTATCGAAGTATAATTAACCAAGTGAGAATAAAGAGAGACTCCCATTCTATGTGTCAATACTGACAGTAATGAAATTTATAGTAAGAGGAAAATTCGTCGACTTTAGAAATTGTGAGGGTTCAAGTCCCTCTATCCCCAATAAAAATAACCATTTATGGACAAAGAATCTCCATTGTTGAATCATTCATAGTCCATACCATTATTTTTACACAAAATCTTTTCTTTTTAAGATACAAAAATTTTAGGGACTAAATAAGATTTTGATACCTTTGAGTCCCTTTAATTGACGTAAACATGGGTCCTAAACTATAGTAGGATAATGTGCGAAAAGTAGTCGGGATAGCTCAATTGGTAGAGCAGAGGACTGAAAATCCTCATATCACTGGTTCAAATCTGGTTCTTGACACATGATTAATGTAAAGATATTCATACAAATCCATAAAAAATGGTGAGGATACTTAATTTTTTTAATAATCCAGAGCATGCTACATACTTATTCATCTAGCTATATAATATAGTGAGATGGTTTGATGTGCACAAATTATATCATCTTTTGGATCATGTTTGGTTGCATATCCATGTTGTTTTGACTCAATTATCACTCTCATTCATGCTAGATTCTATATTTTTAGCTATTCTTACTTGTCTCATGGTTTGTATTGTAGGTACTACATATTGCAATGAAATTATGAGTAATATATCATATTATCTCTTATTGGATCACTCCTAAAGTATCTACATGTTTTGGGGTTCGAAATTGTGCAAATACCACTTTTTACGACATGTAAATCGGACCTACACACTGAAAGTTATGAGCAAAATACACAACAGCCTAGAACAGCGAGGTGCACGCCGTGCACCTGGGAATTTCAGGCAGATAAAAGTTTATGGAAAGTTGCACGACATGCACCTGGGAGCCAAAAGTTTCTGTAAAGTTGCACGGCGTGCATTTCCAAAGTACACGCCGTGCACAGTGTATTCTGGAGCAAACTGGAAGTTTCTGGAAAGTTGCACGGCGTGCATTTCCAAAGTGCACGTCGTGCACCTGGCAGTTTCAGCATTTTGTAAAATACGAGTTTTTGTTTAAAATGAAGTGGGAACTTAATGGGAGGTTATGCCCGGTCATTTGCGGAAGTTCTCTCATCCTAGAACAAGCCTAGAGCATAGGAGGGGGACGTTGAGGGGAAAGGAGGTGGTTTCTTGCCAAAGAAACCCCATTCTTCCTCTCTTCTTCTGCAACCTTCTTCTCCAAGGTGCAGCAGAGCTTCTTCACTCCACAAAGCTTCTCGGGAGGGAATTTTGTTCGGTTTGGAGCAGCTGTAGAAGTGGGATTTCATCCTCAAGTCGGAATTCTACCTTCCTTTGGTTACACCTTAGGATTGCTTAGCTTTTCCTTCTCTAAACCATGTTTAACTCTGAAATTTCTGCACATCTTCTGTTGTACATCATTATGGATGAGTAGACTCTTCTTCTTAGGCATGGGAGAGTAACTCCTATGTCATAGCTTGTATGAATATATGAATTTCGTACTAAATGTTAGTTTCTTGCATATTCCAAGAGTTGTTTCAGATCTGAAATGCTTGTTTGTGTGATTGGTCATCATACTTGTATGTTTTATACTTTCTTTCATAATCTGAGAAGATGTGTTTGAGAGTATGGAGTTAATCTTTTGGCAACTTGTCCTTGACCGCAAGAGTGGCTGGGATTAAGTTGAGGAGCAAGGTTTGTGATTCAAAATGAAATACATGTACGAGAGTGATGTATGGAGTTAGAATCGTCATTACTTCACCGGGAGGTGAGTGATGACTACAAACCTCCTTTGCAAGTTAATTAACATGTTTAAATTCATATTTTAATATAAGCTATGATGTGATAGTGAAATCCCAAGTCTAAGATCCTTCCAAATCTGAATCTTAACCTTTCTTAAGTGAAAATTTACTATTTTGTTTTAAATCTATAATCTAGTTGTTCTAATCCAATCATCTTATGTACAATGATCTAGATTATTGAAAAATCATAACTCTTGCGCCTAACTAACCAACGCTCCTTGTGTTCGACCTCGACTACAATTACTCTCGTATACTTGCGGGATATAGCTAGTTGAGTAAGAGATCATTCTTATGATTGAAACTCATTAGTGTAAACAACCAACAAGTTTTTGGCGTCGTTGCCGGGGAGCATCGGTATTCCTGTTAGAGTAAGAGTTTTTGATAAGTAAATGAGACTAGATCACAACCTTCATATCTACCATCATATCCATAAATCATAATTCATCATGATCATCATAATTTGTTGTATCTTCCATGTTTGTTTTTGTATCTCACTCACCTTGTTTATTTGCAGGAGCATATGGGGTGTTCATAAAAAGATCCTTGAACCATGCATATCTCTACATTTAGAAAATGAGCACACTATTTGTAGCCCTCATGGAGCAAGAAGGAGTGAAACCCAAACATGTATGGAGGAATCACAACCCACACAACCATCATCCATGTCACCATCATATGCACCACCCTCATCCACACATCCTTCATCCACACCACCATCAATCACACCTAATTCACCGCCATCATATATACCACCAACAACCATACCACATTCTTCCACACCCTCATATACACCACCAACATCCATACAACATACACCACAACCATCTACGCCACATCTACCTAATCCTCTAGATTCACATGAAGAACAAGTCAAGGAGGATGACCTTCCTCTTAAGGACTAATTTGGTACAGCTGCAATGCACATGAGTGGGCCTATTAATATTTCAAAATTTGAGGCAAAGGAGTTTTCTATCAGCCCATCCATCATACAATTGCTACAGCTGAATGCATTTGGAGGGACACCAATGGAGGATCCAAACCTCCACATTGCTGAATTTCTGCAGTTGCTAAGCACTATAAAGATATATGGTGTTCCTACTGATGGGATACGCCTAATCCTTTTTCCATTCTCTCTTAGAGATAGAGCTAAGGCATGGCTCTATACTTTACCAAAGAAGTCAATTGGCACTTGGGAGGAGCTTCTAAAGGTCTTTTTGGCAAGATATTTTCCACCAAGCAAGACCGCACAATTGAGGAGTCAACTCATCAATTATTCTCAAAGGGATGGAGAGACTTTGTATGATGCATGGGAGAGGTTCAAAGATCTTCCACATCTTTGTCCACATCACGGTCTAAGCAATTGGCTTCTATTGCAATCTTTCTATAATGGTTTGTGCTACAATACAAGGATGTCTATTGATGCAGCTGCAAATGGAGCTTTAATGAATAAATCTTATGGAGAAGCCTATGTTATTATTGAAGATATGGCAGCAAATCATTTCCAATGGAGTTCGGCTACAAGCTACCACCCATCCTTTTCACATACTACTTCCAGAAAGCAAAGGGAAGATCACATGGTTGGTGCTATAGACATAATTGCAGCAAAGATAGACAGTTTATCACAAAGGTTTGATAAGCTAAGCACACAGCCATTTCAAGCAGCCAATATTATTTGTGATTCATGTGGGTTTCTTGGACACTCATCTTATACATGTTATGCTTCTTCTATTTATTCTCCAATGGGCTACACTCCACCGGACTTCTACATCAATGCAAACCCAAATTTCATTCAGCCACAACAACCACAAGTAACTTCTAGATTAGAGTCCATGCTTGCAACATTTTTTTCAACTCAAATGCAGCAAAATGAGGAGTTCCATCAACAAAGACAATCAATGAAGGGTGCCATTTTCCAACTCTCTTCTAAGGTGGACGATATTACCACTCATGCACACATCTTGGAGAAACAAATTACCCAGCAAGCGCTTTTTAGCAAAGAAGCATTTCCACCTTTCTTCCCTAGTCCACTAGAGATTAATCCTACATATTTCAGGCTGGTGACATTGAAGAATGGAGTTGTTATAGAGGTATATCCTTCAAAGTATGATGATATTGATATCCATGATGATTATGAAGTTGCAACTAAAGGGGAGAAAGCTACAACACATGCTCTACATGTTGATTCTTCAAGCAAGCCACATGTCTTTCCTCCTCACACTCTAGATGACACATTGCTTTATAATGAGAACACTCTTCCCAACTCATATTTTGATGATGCTTCAAAGGAGAATGAAAAGACAAATAGTATTGACATACAAAAGACTATTCTTGTTGCAGCTCATAGGTGCTTTCGCTTGCCCCAAATCAAGAACATATTTGCAAGGAGGCATAAATCTTTAGCACAATAATTTCCAGCTGCAAATCAAAGCACCGGTCCTCCATGGACTTTGATGTTTCCACCATGATGAGGTACCTGGTTGCAACCTTTTTAGTTTGATTTATGCAGTGAGGACACTGCCGATTTCAAGCTTAGGGGGGAGAAACCGGATGGTAACCTAGTTCTTTTATCTTTTCCCTTTCATGTTATTTGCTTCTTATCTTTTGCTTTTGTTTTGTGTTCACATTTCAGTCATTGTTTTCAGTTCTCCTCTTCTGGTGGAAAATCTAGTATGATATGAGGTTTATCTTTTATATGTGGATAGAACTCCTATGCTTAATAGATTGTCCTCTTTTGATGAGAAATATCATTTGGAGAAATTGTAAAAGGCATGCATTAATCAAATGAAACATTTTGGCCATCAACATGTGCTTAACCTTGGTTTATGCTTCTAGCCTGAACATTCATCTTTCACATCCTTGATTGCTTAAAACATGTAATGGTTTCAATTTTTTTGAGTAAATCAACTTTACAACATCATTTGGAATACGAGATGCCCTTGCCAAGCTCTTAGTGCATTTTCAACCACTCTTTCAATGAATTTTTTTTAAAACAAATGAATGAAATCTAGCCAATGTTGCAATTTAGTTGACTCTCCTATGTTTTGGAAAAAATTTTAAAATTTCTTTTGGCTTATCTCATCTTTATACCCTATAAAAGATGGCTAAACCGCCCACATATCATGCTAGCCTAGTGTAAGTCTGATCTGGCCACGATGGTTAGGTGGTATGTCTTAAAAGAGGGTAATATACCCCAACTGACACTCCATGTGTGCATAAGCCTACATTAGCAGCTGAGTGTCGGAACCCATAATCCTTTATCATATCACTTTTGGGAAAGAAGGAGAGTACAACTAAAATTGTCAATTTTAACTAAGATTTCAGCATTTGTATCCTTAATAGTTGAGAGTTTGAGTTGCACATCCACTAATTGCTTGGCTTGGTCATCCAAATTCTACCTAGTGTTGTTTAATTGATTGATTCAACTAATTGATGCCACCCCTGCTGAACTAAAAATCTCTTTCTTGGATGTTTGAGTTGAATTGATGGCTATGACTATAAACATGTTGATCATGGTTGGTTTGGTCTTATACATGTCTTTCATTTCATTTGATCTATGCATGAACTTGACAATTCCTTCATTTGTGTTTCTATACTCTTTTTGCTTGAGGACAAGCAATAGTTTAAGCTTAGGGGGATTTGATGTGCACAAATTATATCATCTTTTGGATCATGTTTGGTTGCATATCCATGTTGTTTTGACTCAATTATCACTCTCATTCATGCTAGATTCTATATTTTTAGCTATTCTTACTTGTCTCATGGTTTGTATTGTAGGTACTACATATTGCAATGAAATTATGAGTAATATATTATATTATCTCTTATTGGATAACTCCTCAAGTATCTACATGTTTTGGGGTTCGAAATTGCACAAATACCACTTTTTACGGCATGTAAATCGGACCTACACAGTGAAAGTTATGAGTAAAATACACAACAGCCCAGAACAGCGAGGTGCACGTCGTGCACCAAAAGTGCACGTCGCATACCTGGGAATTTTAGGCAGATAAAAGTTACTGGAAAGTTGCACGGCGTGCACCTGGGAGCCAAAAGTTTCTGGAAAGTTGCACGACGTGCATTTCCAAAGTGCACGCCGTGCACAGTGTATTCTGGAGCAAACTGGAAGTTTCTGGAAAGTTGCACCGCGTGCATTTCTAAAGTGCACGCCGTGCACCTGGCAGTTTCAGCATTTTGTAAAATACGAGTTTTTATTTAAAACGAAGTGAGAACTTAATGGGCGGTTATGCCCGGTCATTTGCGGAAGTTCTCTCGTCCTAGAGCAAGCCTAGAGCATAGGAGGGTGATTTTGAGGGGAAAGGAGGTGGTTTCTTGCCAAAGAAACCCCATTCTTCCTCTCTTCTTCTCCAAGCTTCTTCTCCAAGGTGCAGCAGAGCTTCTTCACTCCACAAAGCTTCTCAGGAGGGAAGTTTGTCCGGTTTGGAGCAACTGTAGAAGTGGGATTTCGTCCTCAAGTCGGAATTCTACCTTCCTTTGGTTACACCTTGGGATTGCTTAGCTTTTCCTTCTCTAAACCATGTTTAACTCTGAAATTTCTGCACATCTTTTGTTGTACATCATTATGGACGAGTAGACTCTTCTTCTTGGGCATGGGAGAGTAACTCCCATGTCATAGCTTGTATGAACATATGAATTTCGTACTAAATGTTAGTTTCTTGCATATTCCAAGAGTTGTTTCAGATCTGAAATGCTTATTTGTGTGATTGGTCATCATACTTGCATATTTTATACTTTCTTTCATAATCTGAGAAGATGTGTTTGAGAGTATGGAGTTACTCTTTTGGCAACTTGTCCTTGATCGCGAGAGCGGCTGGGATTAAGTTGAGGAGCAAGCGTTGTGATTCAAAATGAAATACATGCACGAGAGTGATGTATGGAGTTAGAATCATCATTACTTCACCGGGAGGTGAGTGATGACTACAAACCTCCTTTGCAAGTTAATTAACATGTTTAAATTCATATTTTAATATAAGCTATGATGTGATAGTGAAATCCCAAGTCTAAGATCCTTTCAAATCTGAATCTTAACCTTTCTTAAGTGAAAATTTACTATTTTGGTTTGAAATCTATAATCTAGTTGTTCTAAAGCAATCATCTTATGTACAATGATCTAGATTATTGAAAAATCATAACTCCTGCGCCTAACTAACCAACGCTCCTTGTGTTCGACCTCGACTACATCTACTCTCGTATACTTGCGGGATATAGCTAGTTGAGTAAAAGATCATTCTTATGATTGAAACTCGTTAGTGTAAACAACAAATAAGTTTTTGATAAAGAAAAGAGGGAATTAAAATAAAGAAAAGAATTAAAGAAAATAATAAAGAAAAAGAAAAAAAATAAAAGGGAAAAATGATATAAAAATATAAAAAAGAAAAAAAATGAAAAAAATGAAAAAAAGAATAAAAAAATAAGAATATAATAATAATGAAAGAAGAAAGAAAAAAAAGAATAGAAAATAATAAAAAATAAAAAAGATAAGAAAAAAAAGGTTAAATAAATGATAAATAAAGAAAGAAAAAATAAAAAAATAAGAGTATAATAGAGAAAAAAGTAGGGAAAAAAATAAATAAAAAAAGAAAGGAAAAAAATAATAGAAGAAAAAAAATTAAAATAATAAAAAATTGAAAAAAAGAAACAAGAAGAAAAAAATAAAAAAGTAAAAAAATAAAAAATAGAGAGAAACGTCGTGCACCTGGCAGTTTCAGCATTTTGTAAAATACGAGTTTTTGTTTAAAATGAAGTGGGAACTTAATAGGCGGTTATGCTCGGTCATTTGCGGAAGTTCTCTCATCCTGGAGCAAGCCTAGAGCATAGGAGGGTGATTTTGAGGGGAAAGGAGGTGGTTTCTTGCCAAAGAAACCCCATTCTTCCTCTCTTCTTCTCCAAGCTTCTTCTCCAAGGTGCAGCAGAGCTTCTTCACTCCACAAAGCTTCTCAGGAGGGAAGTTTGTCCGGTTTGGAGCAGCTGTAGAAGTGGGATTTCATCCTCAAGTCGGAATTCTACCTTCCTTTGGTTACACCTTGGGATTGCTTAGCTTTTCCTTCTCTAAACCATGTTTAACTCTGAAATTTATGCACATCTTCTGTTGTACATCATTATGGACGAGTAGACTCTTCTTCTTGGGCATGGGAGAGTAACTCCCATGTCATAGCTTGTATGAACATATGAATTTCGTACTAAATGTTAGTTTCTTGCATATTCCAAGAGTTGTTTCAGATCTGAAATGCTTGTTTGTGTGATTGGTCATCATACTTGCATGTTTTATACTTTCTTTCATAATCTGAGAAGATGTGTTTGAGAGTATGGAGTTACTCTTTTGGCAACTTGTCCTTGACCGCGAGAGTGGCTGGGATTAAGTTGAGGAGCAAGGTTTGTGATTCAAAATGAAATACATGCACGAGAGTGATGTATGGAGTTAGAATCGTCATTACTTCACCGGGAGGTGAGTGATGACTACAAACCTCCTTTACAAGTTAATTAACATGTTTAAATTCATATTTTAATATAAGCTATGATGTGATAGTGAAATCCCAAGTCTAAGATCCTTCCAAATCTGAATCTTAACCTTTCTTAAGTGAAAATTTACTATTTTGTTTTAAATCTATAATCTAGTTGTTCTAATCCAATCATCTTATGTACAACGATCTAGATTATTGAAAATCATAACTCTTGTGCCTAACTAACCAACGCTCCTTGTGTTCGACCTTGACTATACTACCTCTGTATACTTGCGGAGTTTGGTTAAGTTGAGTAAACTATCCATTACTTGGATTGAAACTCGTTTGTGTAAACAACCAACATGGTTCCATGTGCTCTGGTTTGTTATTTTGATTATGATCCAAGAGCAATACCAAAGTATTTCAAAGAAGAGATTTACCTTGACGTAGGTCTGCTTTCGGCCTAGATTAAACTAAGTTAATAAATTAAATATAATCTCTATCGCTCCACTACAAGAGTCAAATATGAGACTTCATACACCTTAAAGTTCATAGGACAAAAAGAGGTTATTTTCAGGCTCTTATACTCATTATGCCTAGCATTGAATAAATCGGTTATTTACCTTATCAATTCTCAAATCTAAAATTCAGTTACTTTGTTTTATCTAGAACAGAAGAGAAAAATCTGCCTTGACTTGAAATTTTGAGTCAAGTCATATTCCTATTTAAGAAATATTCGTCGTATAGAATTCCCTTAGTTCGATGGAATTCCTTTAGCTCGGAGAATGAATGCTATGAATTTATATTTCAGAAATAAAAAAAATGCAAGTAAACAAAATTCCATACTCGATCTCATAGATACATATAGAATTCTGTAGAAAGTTGTATTCGATGAAATTTTTATGTACAGCTTGGAGGGAGATCTTTCATATCTTTTGGGATCCACCCTACAATATGGGGTCAAAAATCCAATGGAACTTGATATAGCATTCATATTGTCCTATGACATAAATCGAACTTTAAAAAAAGGAATTATTTTGATTCAATCTTTTCTCATATATTTCTTAACTCATCTATTTTAATACTACATGGATCATATAAGGAAATACCACATTTGGAGGATCATTTACTGCGCAATTTAGACATAAATGGAGTTGTGATGCTGGGAGCTTGGGTAGAAACATGTGATATTTTAGTAGGTAAATTAACGCCTCAGGCGGCTAACGAATCATCCTTTGCTCTAGAGGATAGATTATTACGAGCCATACTTGGCATTCTGGTATCCACTGCCAAAGAAACTTCCCTAAAACTACCCATAGGTGGAAGGGGCCGAGTTATTGATGTGAGATGGATCCAGAAAAAGGGTAGTTTGCTTTGAATCATTTCCTAGAAAAGGAGGGTACTTTACCTTTTTTATACAATGCTGAACAGACAACCTATGTATAAAATAAGAATTTTCAGATTTGAATAATTTGATAATTAAATTTGAAAAATCCAATTTCAAAGAAATAATCAACAATATTATTTAATCAAATTTATATAAAAAATCAAATAATAAATATTAAGAAAAGAAGAAATAAGGAACAAAAAACAAATTAAAATAAAGAAAATAAACAACTTTACTGACAATTACATTTTTTTGTCTGGTCAGAAGAGTCCCCCAAATATTCTGGTCTTGTATATGTTTTGATATCTTTAATAGAAATACAAAAATAGAAATAAAAACAGAACAGAGAGGACAAGTTCATTTCATTAAATAAAAAGGATCATTTCCCTGAGAAGATCCAATCAAGAAATTTCATTATATCCCTTTTTAAAATCATTCTTTTTTTTATGGAGTACCTTATAAATGATAGGGATACGATATGAAATGAATATTGCTAATAAAACATACCTTCCTTTTAATGTAATGGCTAAATATCGATATCTAAATGTATCTTATTAATTACTAAAGAAAATGGAACTTGTCATTATCAAGTCTTATTACTATCCCTGGCATTTGTAATTTCTGGAATTTTAGGTCTGATTAGTGAAGGAGCAGAGAAGTTCTCTAGTTATGAATAGAGTATAGAACCCACGGGGGATTCTTGGGTACAATTTTGAATTCACTAATTGATAGGGCCTCATTGATAAGTGCTACAAGATCTCGTGCATTGGAACCCATGGTTATGGCATTACTATGGAACATTTTCTTTTCCAAGTGAAACCCCCTAGTATATGAAAGAATGAAAAAGTGCTTTCATTGTTGTGGAATAAGAAGCCCTCGTATCTTAATGCATGTATTTAATTTATTCAAAGCTATTAAAGCGGGATCCACTTTTTGGGGAATATGAGTCGAAGCAATAACAAGAAATAACTTATACATATATTTATGAATAGACTCTAGTAAGTTGTCTAAGAAAATTGTTTTTTTGTGATGCCATGAAAGGGTTTAAAAGATGAAAATAAGGTCCGTTGAGAACCTAATCGCTATGTCATATTAGATCCGAACACTTGCCCCAAATCGACTTGAATCTGATAATTACTCTAATGAATAACTAAAAAAACCTAGATGGGAAAATTCCCCACTGCTTCCTCCCGTAGGAGTCTATGACGTGTCTTAGTCCCAGTGTGGCTGATCATCCTTTCGAACCAGATACTAATCATCTCCTTAGTAAGACATTGCCTCACCAACTAGCTAATCAGACGCAAGCCCCTCCTCGGGCAGATTCCTCCTTTTTCTCCTCATCCTACGAGGTATTAGCAACCATTTCTAGTTGTTTTTCCCCTCCCTCTCCCTCTTTTTAACAATACCGAGTCAGGCGCTTCTACCAGTATCAAATAGAACATGTTGAACAAAATATTCTTCATGGAAAACTTGCTCGATTTAGATCAAAAAAATTGTGTGCATTTTATGAATGTGCTATGGCTCAAATCCGTAGTCAATCCTATTTATGATAGGAGCAGTTGACAATTGAATCCCAATTTTTCCATGACTCCATTAAGTTCACCACCATAGAATTCAACAGTTACAACGACTTGTTTGACACTATACTTGGATTCTTCTCTTCTAAAGGGAACATCCTCTCTCACAATTTTGTCACCATCAACTAAAACTACAAGAAATGTTTCAAAAAAAGTAGGCATACAGCATATAAAAAGCTTGTGGCCTTCTTTATCTCAAAAGGTAATCGAAGGATGGTCGAAAGAAAAAATCTCTATTTGATGGGGCTTCTTCCTATACCTATGAATTCTATTGGACCTAGAAATGAGACATTGGAATAAATGAATGAGATAAAGAATAAAACAAAATAGAAATCAAACTTGAAAAGGATCTATCTGATTCTCAAATAATGAGGGATTGACTGAGAAAGATCTCTTGTTCTTATTCTAAGTTCTAAGATCATGATTTGATCTGCATATGTTTCGTAAAAACATTAGTATAATTTTAGTAATTATAGGCTATTCATCAATTATAGACTTAATCCCATATAAACAATAACAAATTGAAAATAAATTTGTATAATTTCAAATAAAAACAATTTCTCATTTAATATATCAGTTTAGTAAGGATTTCTTCTCTACATTTATAATCATCTATATTAGTATAATAATCTATATTAGATTAGTTAAATTTAGAAATAGCATATATATTCAATTTTTTCTATTGGAAAATGGAATTAGAAATAGAAAGCATATTATATACCCCGGGAAAAAGGTCTCACAAACAAAGAAATTATACAGTACGAAATAACATAAAAATAGACTAATTCGAATCATAAAAAATGTGGACTTTAATTGTTCCTCCTTGAAGAGGTAGAGATAATAAATATTTTAGGATTGTTAACTAAAAAGGGAATAAAAAACGAATCCATATTGAAATAAAAGATTATCCTTATAGGAATCTGGGATATTGCTTCAAGATTTGAATAGGGATTTCTTTAATTGATAGAATTTTTTTCTCAATATATTTATTATACTTTCAACTTTAGGATTGTATTCCAGAAAGAACACAATATTCTTATGCACCCATTCCACATGTTGGGCATAGCTGGTGTATTCGGTGGCTCCCAATTTAGTGCTATGCATGGTTCCTTAGTAACCTCTAGTTTGATTAGGGAAACTACTGAAAACAAATCTGCTAATGAAGGTTATAGATTCGATCAAGAATAGGTTAATAAGTTATAAAAAGAACCAAAGAACATAGGATACTTTACGTGTTCCATTAGACCATTACTATTTCCAAAAAATGTATTAATGCCTTCCAATTCTACCAAAATTCCTATGTATCTTAATATTTGGTTTTATCACCATGTTATGGTTTGGCCATCATATGTTAGATGGAGGTTTCCGTTTTCATGTGCATGTGGTAGATGGTGGTTTTCTCTCCTCTAAGCAAGGTTTCCTTGTTGGTTTTGGTGATAATCACCCTTAGGGTTTTAATCTTTATCATCTTCATGTGGATTTTGTCTTAGTGATGTTTGTTTTAGGGTTTTTGATGTCCATATTTGTATGGAGCTTTCCCCTTTGATGATGCTTAGTTTTCTTGATGTTTATCATCTATTTCGATTGTGGTTCAACTTTGTTTTAAGGTCGGTTATGTGATGTTTGAAGTAGCTTGATCTTGAGGTCACTACAGTTGTCTTGGTTTAGTGGTCGCTACATGCTTGTTGATGTGTTGCAGGTGCAACAAACCTTAACCCTAAGTGGGTGGTTGCTACACATGCTTGACCTTATTTGTCCACTACTGTGGTTTCTACATGTGGTCTGCTTTTGGTCGCAACACTTGTCTCTATATTTTGGTCGCTACACATACCTAGTATGGTTGCAAGAGTGAGCTAGCCCTTACGGTCGCTACACCTATAGGTGGTGATGGTCACTATCCATGACTAGGTGAGTGGTCGCTAGAGGTATCTATGTCTTGACCGCTACCCATGTTGGACCTTGTTGTGGTCAAAATGCTATGTCTTTGAGATGGTCACTACACATGGCCTAGTTTGGTTGGTCGATACTCATGTTTTCTTATGTGGTCTCTATAGTGTCTTATATCCATGGTCGACACATGTTGATGTTACATGTTTGTGATGTATGATTGAAGGTTCTCCAAGAATGTGGGATTGATGTACCATAGTGTGATATGATAAGTGCTACATGAGAACTCTAATCCTAATCAAGAATACATGATATGACGTATATCTTACTTGAATGGTTTAGCGTGTGATGATGTTTCTCTCTCCTACTTGTATAACCCTAATGTTGTAGGTTGAATACACATCACAACTTGTGAATACTATGGCATCTCTTAAATGACACAGGGTAATGATTATGAGCCTTTATGAGGCATGATGAGATAATGATGATGTCCATGAATTATGTGATTTGGGTCTTATGACTTGGCAGAGGCTCAATGCCTATTGTGAGGTGGTATCCTCTAGTAATGATATGAGGGATTGTTATCCCCTAGAGATGTAATTATGTTGATGGCCTAGTATGGCAGTGATATTAAGTGATGATGGGACACGTTTATACATCATGCATTATATATCTTCTGGAGTTGTACCTTTACCCCTATTTTTTTAGTTACTATTTAGTGTGTATGTTGTAACTTGATTGGTGCTAAAAGATACCCAATTGGCCTATCTAATCAAGTGAAACCCTAATCATGTAGTGCCCTATTCAATAGATCCATTCCAGACTTAGAACATTGATGGATTTTGAAACAGGTATTCCCAAGGGAAACCCAGAGTGTATACTATTGAGTATGTGAGGTGCAAGTGACTGTGTGTGTACTTGACATCTTGATCCCAAGTGTTTTGAGAATGACAGTAGTCATGTCTTGGTGATAGTGAAAATCTGATATGATATGATAGAGGAAAGCTACATTTGTACCTCAATGATTGGATTCTATACCCTAGTTTCTAGCATCGTGACCTATACAAGGCGGGCTAGGTTTTTACAAGACTATAGCTTTGACTATAAGTTGTTGTTTTGTATTATGACTGATATGTCACTACAGTGCACACTTGAGCTGACTAAGTAGTGTGGAGCGATCATGGAGTCAAGCTCTTCCATAGATTTTGTATGGCACTGATTTTGACTTAGCAGTGGTCATTTGGATTTGAGTGGTATGACTCAAATCCTCAGGGCAAATAGAAGACCTAATACAACTGTGTAGTATATTTTCTTAGGGTCAAACATGATTCACATTATATGACCCCTTGCCTTGTTTTGTATATTGTTTAGTTGATAACAGTTATACAAGTTCTTCATATTCCTATAAAAGTGTAAGATGTTCTAATTCTCAATTGTAGATGCTTAAATTTCCTAACTTGTGTTATTGCTTTACTCATATCATTTAACAAAATCTGCTCATCCTAATAATAATGCTATCTTTTGATTTTAGCTTATATATGTTAATAATAGTTGTTGGCCGAGGTGGTCTCACCCTACGAGTTTCCACATCTTTTAGGTGGTCATGCACAACGAGGTAGAGATCGTCCGATTGATGTTGAGCAGCAAGAAGAGAAATAGTTGTTTCAAGGTTGGATATGCTTCTAGTGTTTTGCAGTAGAATCATACATGTTGTCCATGTACTCTCATGGGGGTGTTTTGTAGATGTTATATATGAATATGAGTTTTTGGAAGTATTCCATGGTTGTTCAAATATGGCTTGTATAGGTGGACATGTTATCATATATAACAGGTTTGTGGCATGTTAGCCACTTAATAGTATATGTAATATCTTTTGGCATGATATATGATACACATGGTATAGTTTGTGGACTCAGATATAATATGTTTCTGCTTTTGTGGTTATATGGAATTGGTTTTAATTTATCCTATTTTGTGGTAATCTATATGTTTGGTATTAGTTCTGCATTTTTTTTAGTAATCTCATTTGTGTGGCATCGAGTTATCACTCCTCTTATCTAGATACATCATTATTGACACGATCTTGCTGATTAGGAAATTGGGCTTAAATTTTTGTATTTTTGCTGCCTATATCTATTGCCCCAATTTCCCAACAGTGGCATTAGAGCCATGTCAATTTATAGTGTCTCTGCATTTAAATCCATTTGATCAGATTTATTTTATTGGATGTGATATGAATATTAAATTGGTTAATGTGCATATATGATTAATTAACGTATATAATTCAACAAACTAATATATATATATATATATATATATATAAAATTTAAAGTGTCACCCTAAAAGTTGGTTTTGATGGTGGATATTAGAATGGTTATGGCCAATAACCCTAATTTTTGTGTATGGTTGTTTATTCTTATTTATATCTCAGTTTGCATATCGAGCCTCTCTCCTCCTTTCCAAATGTAAATTAATGATCTTCTTCCTATTTCTGCTCGAATGTAACTCGAGGTTTTCTTTTAATATGAAATTGTATAGTTTTAATTTATGTTTCATTGTGAGAAGACATTCTGCATCTAACTAAGCGACTGGCTCTTGAGATGAACCGATCGATTGGAGGACCGAGGAGGCCAGACAATAGGAGAATACAAATTGATCAACTGGTGGTCCAATCGATTGGCTGGAGGAGTCCAAACATCGATTGTGTCTGAGACCAGACGAGCATTTTAAGAGCCCAATCGAGTGGCCAGGAGGCGAGTCGGTCGGTTCATGTGTTGAACCAATAACCCGGATTCGTTCGACCACAAATATCCACCAACAACAAGTTGCAGCATATGATGTAGATCTTAAGTGGTAGTAATTCCTTATGGCTCCAATGAATTATAATAGTGTGGTCATAACCATTGCTTGTGTTTATTTTTGCATGTTTTCATTGTGGTTATATCATGTATTTGGTATGTACTATAAGTGTTATTACCTGATTTTCCTATGTTTTAGTATATTTGTTTATAAATAATGTAATATGAAGGACACATTTGAAAGATGGTTCTCAATGTGACTTGTTTGGAAATTTTGGTTTGAAAGTGCAAATAGTCCATATGGTATGGATTTTGTGTAGTTCACTATTTTCAATGAACCAATAATAGATCTTAGACAAAGAAAGAGAGGGAAAATCCAATTATAAAGACATTACTAAGATAATTCACAATGGATGTTTTAAATATGGAATTATGTGGAATAATCAAGAAAGAGAGTTTTCATGCATAAATGAAGGGTTTTTACTTTGTGAATTATTGGATAATATAAATATAAAGACAATGGACAAGTTTCCAAAACAAAATAAGATGTGTGATGTTTTAGATAACTAAAAGAGTAATTATCTAGATAGTTTGGCAACACATATTTTGAGACATTAACTAATATTATTTTGATCTAACTTATGGTAAAGTTGAAAATAATAATTGAAAGAAGAAGATTATTGGTTTTGGGAGAAAAACGAGATCCCTTGAGATAATGACAATTGTTTTAAATAATGTGGGGAAGGAGCATATTTTATTTAAAAAAGGCACACTAATAAATACCAATTAGTAAATATGAATTTAGAAAGGCATTAGTGTGTTACCATAAAAGAAGAATAATAGACGTTAAGGAATAAATCAAACAATAATCTAGATTCTTAGGCATAAAGTATTTTCCTTATAAAATTAATTGTCTGCAACATAGTGGTATACTCTCCTTTATGAATTGTAGGTGTAAAACTTAGTCATAATTTGTGGACATGTATCTCCATATTGGGGAATCTTTTAAATATGCTCCTATTGACAAATATACATAATTTTCCACAAAAGATTGCCATAATCATTAGAGGGAGATAGACCTACGGCAAGAAAGTAAAGACTATATATTTTTTGGCAAGTAAAATATATAATCATAGGATAATAGATTTGGCAAGCTATTATTGCCTAGGCTAGGAAAACAAAGCTCTGAAGGCATGACTAGTGAAGGGGTTTCATGAGAAATATATATGCATAGGGGTAGACTCCCATCCTTCATGTGGGGAAACCTCACCTTCCTCCTTCATCTTCATCACCTAGTCTTGGGGTTTTTTCTACTACCTATATAAAATATTACGAGAGACCATTCCTCAACCAAAGAGACCTCTCCCTAGACATGGATAGCCTAAAGAACCTCTGCAAGGAGGTACTCCTTCCTTCTTTAGATAACCCTTGACTCATGCACGAACCATGAGGAGAATACAAGGCCTAATGGTTACCTCAGCATTGTTACCTACCTTGGAAGACTTTGTTGGATTCATGATGGTGACAAGTAGGCCTTCCCAAAGCTATACTTTTGGGTTGAAGGAACCCCGATCGGACAACCACCGTTATCTCTCGGTGATGAGGCACTGGCAGCCATGACAAAGGGATATGAGAGGAGCAGTAAGAGGAGGGGCTAGTAGTGGTGTTTCCTTCCTTAGCCACAAGTCCCTAGAAGGAGAGTAAGTCAGTGGCGGTGAAATCCCTGGCATCTCATAGCATGATTAGGCAGAAGGAAGAAGATGATATCTATAGGTGAACGTCTGAGAAGGAGAGGGGGATAGTGGAAGCAAGAAGTTTAGCTTCATGGGAGGTGAGCACGGCAAGTGGCGGTGGTGGCCACACTGAGACAAGCATCGAAGATGGCATTGAGAGGAGCAGTGACCACGGTCCAGGGCATACAGACACCGTCAAGGGATGCAAAGGCGCCAATGCATCGGGTAGAGGGGATTTCCCAATGCCAGGAAGGGGAAGAAATAGGGTCAAATGTCCTCTTTTCCCCTGTTTACGTGTTCAAGGCTCAAGGGTAACTAAGGCATTTCACAACCGATATTTTGGTTAGTAAACAATAAAGGTTTATTGTTGACGTGGCATTTCCCGATTAGTTGATTAAATAATTATATTGTAAAAATTATAGATAAACATTAGTAACTCAGGTTTCAACAAGTTATATTTGAAAAATGATTGGGGAAACAAGAGGAAGACAAAGAAAATATATTTGAACCTAATTCTCATTGCAATTATAAAAATAGTGCAACATGGGTTAAAGTGGAGATTAAAAGCATAAAAATGCTAGTTTTGAATCTTAAGATGTTGAATATGGTAAAAACCTCTCTTTTATGCTATTAACTAATATTTTGGACTATAATGGTAATGATTATGACCATAATAATGAGTAGTTAGGGTTTCTAATATGAATAACCATGCATATCAAGTAATTATGGTTCAATGTCATATTTTTTATGTCATTGAGGAACATAATTGAATCTAGTGCTCATGATAACATCATATGACAGATTTGATAATCATGGTAGCACCTAGTGTTAATTAGGGTTCTTAAGTTATTAAATCAATGAACATGGGAATTGAGATACGAAGCATGACTCTAATGACAACTTGACACTAAGAGTACATGAACCCTAGAATAGGACCCGAGAAATGTCTAAAATGATTCATGTGAAATAATGTGAATGGTGACCTTTAGGATTTACATACATGTAGATATAATATGATTGCCTAGATTCATTTTTGTTTATTGGATTGCTTGAATGTAAATGAAGTGTAATCAACATGGCTCACTATCAAGGTACGTGGTTACGTCTAAGAATAACCACATTGCTTTGTAGGCATTTTTCAAGTGTTTCTTGAGGATTGAATAATTAAATCATTGGATGTTTATTTAGTGTTGTTCAACTATAATGCCACTATGAATATCACATAAAAGAAAAATTATATAAAGAAAATGTTTGTTCTTATATCTGTAAGAAATTGTTGGAATATATGTTGTCATAATACTTGTACATTTTGGATGCACCTCACGTGTTAGTCTGGCAACATATTGGTCACGTATTTGTTTCATTCTTTAGGTATAAGTTGATATACATCATAAAGGACATGAAGCTGAATATAGAAATGTTATGAACCCATTAAAGATTTAAAAGGAGGATTACCTAGTCATGTATTCTCAAATGTGTACAGTCCTAATGATAGAAAGTTCATGTAAGAATCTTATTTATAATCTTTTAAAATGAATGAAATTATCTGCTATTTATATTGTTTGATTAAAATTTGTATCCTTGGGTAATTTTTGTAGGTAATGGATCTCATCTTTTTGACCTTCCTTAATTGGGGGTTGTTGAAAAGTGAGGTCATTACATTTGGTATTAGAGCACCAAATTTTTTAAATAGTATTTATTATTGTATAATTTCAAGTAATCTATAGAAATATGAGGGAATTATTAGGGCATTTTGTAAAGACGGTGGTGTTTAAAAGGGACCACAACTTGGGGAATGTAAAGATTTTCCTTCATGCCACTAGTCAACTTACAAGGATTCCCAACCATGTGCATCCTACTTGGCCAAAGTTGGATGATTTTCCTTGAATTAAAATACCATTAGGTTCTTCTCATCTTGATTCATCCACTTCATGTCCTCTTACTTAATAAAACCTTAAAAGAAACTTCCCTCCTCATCTCAAGTTAGGGTTTTGAGAAGAAGTAGGATTATGGCATCCTCCACCAATTAATGTACATGAAGTGTGGAAACAATAATGTACATGTAAATGTAGAAATAATAATGTGCATCCAAATGTGGAAATAATAATGTGCATGTAAATGTAGAAATAGTAATGTACATGAAAATGTGGAAATGATAATGTACATGTAAGGAGGAAATGATAATGAACAAAAAATGTGGACAAAGTGAAAAAAATGTTTTATGGGTTGCAAGGGTAAATTCTAGATGGATCTAGGGTTGTTCAAGGGACATAGAAACCCTAAGATGTAAGGTATAGATTGTGCCATCCCTATCTCGAACCTAAACGCTAATCCTAGAAAATGGGACTTGTGTGGGTGAGAGAATAATCCTACCCATATGAACACAAATTAGGGTAAGAGTGAAGAGAACTAAGAAAAATATAAATGAGTTATGGGACCCAGTCTCCCATTCATGAATGAGGAGACATTCATGCATGATGCATGTGAAAGGGGTTATATACATGAGAAATATAAGTAACTAATGGTTATGCATGAAAATGAAAATATGAATATAACTTGCTCATCTCCCTAATGCTATCTCTAGAAGATTGGATGGATAGAATACCCCTAGTGAGTGGGTACGTTGTCCCCATTTAGAGGGTATCAATTTGAACTACCTCTAGTGAGGGGGTATGTCGTTGAGAACACTCCTAGTGAGTGAGTGTTGATATTATGGATAACTCCAGTGAATGGGTATACCATTGAGAATGGGAAAATACACATTATAAAGTTATAATAAAAAAATGCATGTTCAAAAAATATAAAACCCTAAGTATGGGAAATGAGAACAATGTGGTGATATAGTAACACCACCGATATGAACCTCAAAAGCAATAAGAAAGGAAAATGTGAATCTAGGTGACCTAGCCTCCTATGCATGCATACATATGGAGAAATTCATTCATGACATGTGGGAAAAGTTTTAAGAAACATAAGCAACCTATGAATAACACATTTATGGATATAGCTTTTTCGGACCTTAAATAAGATATATCTAGTGAGTTAAAGAGTACGGGGTGAAATAAAGTCATTCTAAAAAATGATTGTGAACCTAGACCAGATGGGAAGGTTGATAAAGGACCAAGCTTGGGTGGGATGGCTAATGGAGTACCAAGCCCAGATGGGATGGTCATATAAAGGTCCAAGATCGGATGGGATGGTCAATGGATCACCAAGTCCAGATGGGATGTTCATATAGGGGTGCCAAGCCCAAATGGGATGGCCAAGGAAATACCAACCCCAAACGGGATGGTATGAAAGTCCAATGGGACTAAAAGCCTAATGAGAGGATTCCCCGTAAAGAGGCTCTGCTAGAGAGAGGGATCGCCATGAGAGAGGAATATAAGGGGTTGAGAATCTACAATAAGAAATGCATGTTTAGGTTGGATAAAGAATAAAAATATGAAAACTTTAGGATTGGTGTGCCAACTTAGGGTGGGTCTACCCAAGAGTGAGGAAAATGACCTATGGGGGAGGCAAAATCATGGACCGTAGGGATGGGATGTGGCTAGACAGCCTAACCTCCTCCTCTGAGCTATCAAGGCACCCTAGGTTAGTACCTTCCCAAGAAGGATGGGTCAACCAATTGATTTGGGGATTGAGGTAACCTTAAATGTCACCTAAAGTATAACAAAATAAGGATATAAAAGATGGAAGCACATATATTGAGTATAATTCTTTGAACCCAAGTATGCCATCTCTGAGGGACATGAGAAAAGCTCACTATGGAAGTGGTTGACCATATGAGACCGAGCCCAAAAAAAAATTCATGAGTCCAATGAGGGGACATATAGTGAATAATGAGCATTATAAGAGATGGAGGAATCTGGTTTAAAGAATTACATATGAAAATAATGTTCTTAAATATGCTTAAAGTTGTAATATCTCAAAGAAACCCTTGGGAAGGGTAGAGTCCTAAGTCAATCCTAAGGTCTAGTAGGGTGTATTAAAGGTACATAGGATTGAGGGGATTAGGAGTTGATTGTCCCCTAAATGCATGAGACCATGTGGTTCGAAGGTAACAACTAGGTTTGCCGAAGGTCCATGACTCGAGAGATTAGCTACCTTCATGGTGATCATGTGGCTTAATGGATGAATGTGAGAGGCACTCCCTAGATGTAGAAGGATGAGATCACTCCAAAAAGTATGTATACCCTCGAGACCTTAAGGAAGTGACTAAAGCTCATAATACATGACGGGTAAATAATACAAGAATTTGTGTAATAAAGAAATGAGTTTTGTAAAAACTCAAGAGTGTAAAAGGAATTTGACTTCATGAAATATAAGAATGATGTGGAATACAAAACATGTATGGTTTAGAGTTAATGTTGAAATTGATTCAACCCACGATTCAAAATTTTAGGATAATGTGTGTATATGCCATCTCTGCTCTTGGAATGAGATGAACTTTATTTTTGGACTGCAGTCAAATGCTTATTTCATCTCATTATGAGTGAGAGGGATTGGGGTAGACATATGTTATGCTTAGAAATTGACATATGAGAATGAATACTCGAACTTGCACTTAAGGATATGACCTAGGGTTGGAGGTGCTACCTCACCCTTATATGAGAATAAATAAATAATAGGTTGGAAACCTAGGTGAAAGGATAGTCACCAAGAGGAATTGGAATCACAAATGAAAAATATAAATACTAAGCATGTGAATATACCTTCAGTTGAGTTCAAGTATGAATCTTAGTATTAATGTGTGAAAATTGCATATCAATAATAGTTGGCAAAGATAATCTAAGTAGGGTTGCTAACCCTAAAGTTTTGAAATGAAGATAAGTTAAAATTCACCTTAACCTAACTAGATGTGAATTTTGGGGACAAATTTTCCTTTTAAGGAAGGGTGAATGTAATATCCTCAATTTTGTTAAAATTGAATTATATAAATTAAATAATTAGTAATTTCCCCAATAGTATTAATTTAATGAAATAATAATGTGTGACCACTTTGCGATATGGGTGAAACCCATGAGGCCATGAGACTAACTACTTTGGCACAAACTAAATAAATATAAGGATTTAGCACATAACCAAGTTAATGGCATGTTGGCTTTTGGATGGCTAGTTGGATTCTGAGGACAAAATACCTATAAGAGGGAAAGAATGTTATAACCTAATTTTTCCTATGTTTTCATATATTTGTTTATAAATAATATAATATGAAGGACACATTAGAAAGATGTTTATTTGTGTGTCTTGTTTGGAAATTATGGTTTGAAAGTGCAAATACTCCATATGGGATGTATTTTGTATAGTTCATTGTTTTAATAAACCAATAATAGATCTTGGATAAAGAAAGAGAGAAAAATCTAATTATAAAGAAATTACTAAAGATAATTCACAGTGGATGTTTTAAGTATGGAATTATGTGCAATACTCTATAAAAGAGAGTTTTCTAGCATAAATGAAGGATGATTACTTTGTGAATTATTGGATAATATAAATATAAATACAATGGACAATATTAAAAAAGAAAATAAGATGTATGATGTTTTCGATAATTAAAAGAGTAATTATCTAGCCTGTTCGGGAACACATGTTTTTAGACATCAGTTAATATTATTTTGATCTAACTTTTGGTAAATTTAAAAATAATATCAGATAGAATTTGTTTCTAGATTTGGGGAGAAAAGGAGATCCATTGAGATAATGACGATTCTTTTAAATAATGTGGGAAAGGAGCTAGTTTTATTTGGAAAAGACACACTAATAAATAACAATTAGTAAAGATGAATTGAGAAAGGCATTAGTGTGTTACCATGAAAGAAGAATAATTGAGTTTAAGAAATACATAAATGAGAGAGATAAAGAATAATCTAGATTCTTCAACATAAAGTATTTTCCTTATAAATTAATGGTGTGCCACATAGTGGTATACTCTCCTTTATGAATTGTTGGTGTACAAATTATTAGTAATTTGTGGACATGTCTCTCCATATTGGGGAATCTTTTAAATATGTTCCTATTGACAAATATACATACTTTTTCATAAAATATTTCCATAATCGTGAGAGGGAGATAGACCTATGGCAAGAAATTAAAGATTGTATATTTTTTGGCAAGTAAGAAACAACTAATCAAAGGGTAATCGATTTTGGCAAGCCATTATTGCCTAGGCTAGGAAAAAAACCCTCCAAAGAGTCATGACTAGCAAAGGGATATGTAGGGGTAGACTCCCATCCCTTATGTGGGGAAACCTCACCTTCCTCCTTCATTTTCATCTCCTAGTCTTAGGGTTTGTTCTACTACTTGTATATGAGACTATGAGAGACCCTTCCTCCACCAAAGAGACCTTGCCCTACCCATGCATAGCTTGAAGAACCTCTGTAAGGAGGTACTCCTTCCTTCTACATATAACCCCTAACTCATGCACGAACCATGAGGAGAATACAAGGCCTAATGGTTACCTCAGCATTGTTACCTACCTCGTAAGACTATGTTGCATTCGTGGTGGTGACAAGCAGGCCTTCCTGAAGCTAGACTTCTGAGTTGAAGGAACTCTGGTCGGCCAACTACCATTAGCCCTCGGTGATGAGGCACTAGAGGCCATGACAAAGGGAGATGAAAGGAGCACTAAGAGGAGGGGATAGTAGGGCTGCCGCCTTCATTAACCATGGGTCCCTAGAAGGAGACAAGGGCAGTGGCAGCATAATCCATTGCATCTCATAGAATGACCAGGTAGAAAGAAGAAGATGGCATCTGTAGGTGAACGATTGAGAAGGAGAGGGGGGATGGTACAAGTAAGACATTTAGCGACATGGGAAGTGACCATGGCAAGCGGTGTTGTCAGCCACACTGAGATGAGCATCGAAGATGGTATTGATAGGAACTGCAACCTCTACCCAGGGTGTGTGCATGATGTCAAGGGACGTGTGGGCACTAACGCGTCGGGTAGAAAGGATCATCCAATGCCAGGAAGGAAAGAAATAGGGTCAAATGACCCCTTTGCCCCTACTTACATGTTCAAGGCTTAGGGGTAACTAAGGCATTACACAACCAAGATTTTGATAAGTAAACAATAAAGGTTTATTACTGAATTTATGTTCCACGATTAGCCGATTAAATATTATCTTGTAAAAATCATAGCTAAACATTAGTAACTCGGATTTCAACAGGTTATATCTAGAAAATGATTGAGGAAGAAATAGGAAGACAAAGAAAATATATTTGATACCTAATTCTCATTACAATTCTAAAAATTGTGCAACATGGGTTAAAGTGGAGATTAAAAGCATAAAAAACCTACTTTTCAATCTTAACATGATGAATATGGTAAAAAAAATCTCTTTTATGCTATTAACTGATATTTTGGGCTATAATGGTAATCATTATGATCATAATAATGAGTAGTTACAGTTTCCAATATAAATAAGCATGCATATGAAGTAATTATGGTTTGAAATCATATTTGTTATGTCATTAAGGGACATAATTGAATCTAATGCTCACGATAACATAGTACGATAGATTTCATAATCATGGCAACACCTATTATGAATATAGAGTTCTTAAGTTAATAAATTAATGAACATGGGAATTGAGATATCGAAGCATGACTCTAATGACAACTTGACACCAAAAGAACTTGAACCCTAGAATAGGACCAGAGTAGTGTCTAAAATGATTAATGTGAAAAATGTGAATGGTGACACTTTAGGATTTACATACATGAAGATATAATATGTTTGCCTAGATTCATCTTTGTTGATTGGATTTCTTGAATCTAATTGAAGTACATTCTGCATGATAATCTACATGACTCGCCATAAAAGTATGTGGTTATGCCTAAGAATAACTACATTGGTTTGTCTGCATTGTTTGAGTGTTTCTCAGGGATTGAACAATCAAATAATTGGATGTTTATTTAGTGATGTTCAATTATAAAGCCACTATCAATATCACATAAAAGAAAGATTATATGAAGAGAATGTTTGTTCTTCTACTTGTAAGAAATTGTTGGAATATATGTTGTTATAATACTTGTACATTTTGGATCCACCCCACATACTAGTATGGCAACATATTGATAGTGTATTTGTTTCATGCCGTTTTATGTATACATTGATATACATGATAAAGGACATGAAGCTAAAGATGGAAATGTTATCAAAGCATTAAGGAATGAAAAGGAGGATTCACTAGTCATCTCTTCTCAAATGTGTACAGTCCTAGTGATATAAAGTTCATGTAAGAATCTTGTTTATAATATTTTCAAATGAATGAAATTCATCTTCTATTTATATTGTTTGATTTAAATCTGGATCCTTGGGTAATTTTTTTAAGTAATGGATCTCATCTTTTTGACCTTCCTTAATTGGGAGTTGCTGAAAAGTGAGGTCATTACAATAAGTATGTGGTGATTGGATATGTATATGTATTTATATAAACTCCTCAATGTATTATTAAGTCTTAGATGCTTTCCATAAGTAACACACTTGAAAAGCTTGATCGAATATGCATGGGCATGCCAAGCATGGTGTGATGTCCATCTTGTTGAAGTGTTTGATGGTACTTATGTGGGCTTGCCAAGCGGGGTGCATTACTATTGTGTAGGATTTTGGGTTCAGCTTAATTGGGTGTCCTTAATGAGATTAAGCACCTAGAAGCATGCATATGGACTATGGAAATGATTTGTGCATACATCTATCTAATAATTGCATGAGATGCAATTGTCAAAAGTTGTCTACCTTAATAATTGGTTATGGACGCTGACGTTGGCCATGTAATAATTCAATTGTTTTGGATCTTCGCTCACAAAAAGTTTGTACACTACAATCTTCCAAATTGATACATGAGGGTTATCAATTTGAACAAAATAGTGGGAGAGATAATTAATTAAATACCTAATTAATATCGACAATATTATCAAATCAAATAAAAAAATGACAAAATTACAAAATTTCTTTTGTAGAATCTAATGGCAGACAAAACATGTTACAATTGCAATCTCCTTGAGTAGGACAAACTAAACAGGATTTACTTCTATGTCTGGTTTAAGAATTTGAGAAAAACTCTCAATCATGAGTGAAAGCTCTATGTCCTTGAAAGACCATAGCCAAAGGAACCCGCTCCAAATGTGCCTAAGGCTGAAATGGACACTTACTTGAAATGTGTCAATGATGTCATAGACATTGAGTACCTTATGCTATGTTGTATGAACTATGAGTTGCATGAGCATCATGAAAACATGGACATTCTTGAGATGGTAACACATGTTAATAATCATGTAAAGCAATGCCTCCATAACGTTGATTGAGTGCAAACTGACATAGGGAGATCTAGTAGAGCCCCATGTACTCAATATGATTGGGCATATGGAAGGATTGAGATTTATTTTAGGTAAAGAATTGACCACATATATGATTCTACAATCGTTGCCTAAATCACATAGCTAGTTTATCCAGTGTTACTAATTGAGTAACTTGGCTAAACTACTGTCAGAATTGCTTGGCATGTTGATTAATTATGAAGCACAAATGAAGGTGGACAAACATGTGATAATAATAAATATAATAGAGTCAAATGAAAAAGGCAAGGTCAAGAAAAGTTTTGAAGATAAGATGAAGTCCAAGTCTTCTACACTCAAGATATGGGGAAGGGGTAAGTGAAAAAGGAATATGTCCTTTTCACTTATATGATTAAGGAAGGAAAGTGCCACCATTGCACCTTTGTGGATAGTGAAAAGGGAACTAGCCTCTTTATATAGAGGATCTTAGGAAGAAGAAGGAGATAGAGATATCCACTTCAAGACCTGAGAAGAAATAAGCTAGAACTGTACAAAGTAAGAGTTGCAGCCACCACAGTTGGAATTATTCATTCATCTAAAGGGCATGCAATAGAATTAGTGAATTGCTATTATGTACCTACCATTAATGAAAATATCATGTATCTTGTATGTGTAGGTAAATATTGGCATAGAGTATGTAGCGGAAACAAAAATTTATCTATACGTATTCCCCAAAACAACAAGATCGCATCATCAACTATGTAAAGGAGAGGATGGTTTAATGAGTTCATACTTGGTTTTGGAGCAAGTCCATAGATTATAACTCATTCTAGTAGTCGTGCACTCCTAGTTGTATTCATTTGCAGTAGGTCTTGGTCTCCACCATGAACAACAAACTCGAATGACATCTGTAGTAGTTCCTCCATGAACTGTAGGTTGACGTTGCCCTCCTAGAGATGAGAAAAGTCCACCTCACCTCTATGGAAGTCCACACGAACCAACTAGAACTCATGTCTTTCAACTAGAATTGATAGGAAGGAGTTGTCCCTCTTGCTGATGTACTAGTCACCAACTTGCTCTCCCATAATTTTTTCTCCTTGTTATCCCTCCCTTTAGTGGGTAGGACTTTCTTAGGATCTCTATTCGTTATCACAACCAAGTAGGACAAACAATTGTCAAAGGAAATTTAGTTATGTTCTGAAAAGCCCCCAATACACCTCTATTTATAGAAGGGGTTAGGGTCTGGGTTCCCAGTCTGTGTGGGAGTGGAAGGGATCAGAAGATCATGAATTAATTGCCTTGTGATAGGTGAATCAATCGGCTGTCCTAGTGACTCGATCAGTTCACTCAGTGAGTCAATCATTTCACATGTTTCCCTATCACAATTTGAATTGACAATTCATTTCTAATTAATGTCCAACATTAATTCCTTGTACCAATCAAATTGAATAAGTGAAATGATCAACTATTCTCATGAATGGGAAAATCACCAGAAGTTTCAGCTAGTATAACTGAGCCAATCTCACTAGGTGAACCGGTCGTCTCACCAACCTGAGCTGATTGGTTCACCCAGTGAGCCAATTAGTTGGTGTCCTGAATCATGTGAAATCCAACCAATTCAAATGTCAATCAACCTGACACCCTCACTAGTCAGACCAACACTTGAACTTATGGTTTTGAGTCTGGTCAGTTAATTAGTTGTTTTAATTGAATACCTAAACATATTTAGTAATCAACTTAAGCATCCTTCATGGATAAACTCCTCTTCTAGATGGATTCCTATGTGTGTTACCCTATAGATATCATATCACATTGGCGGTGAATGTCCATAACTAGTTTATGACATCACAAGCAAAGAGTGATGCCTAGTCTCACATTAGTTATACCCAAGTGAATGGAAAGTTGGACAACAACTTTAACCTACACTCTATGAGAGGTGTTATAGTGATTGTTTAATTCCTTTGTCTCTAATATATGTAATGAACTCGAGGTATGGAATCGTCATCCTCTCAATGTTCAATCCATGTTCCTTGAACCAAGAGCAGACTGTCTGAGATATATATGACCTCATTACCATATATTGATTCACATATGCATGCATATGTATTTCTCAGTCTTTCTTATCAAGTGGCAAGGATATCAAACTCCAATAGGAGGAGAAAATACCATCTATATCACTCACAGTCATCCTCATGTGTCAAAGTCCATATGATCATCACCTTTATGGAAACCCTTATTCGGGATCACGATGGATGATGTCAAAGCACACTGAATGACATGTGATGAGTGTAGTGACTTCAGGTTTAAGAACCACAATCACCACCTTCACTATGTGAGATAACTATGATTACCATACATGGTTTTCATGTGTCACTCTCAAGGTGGGTATGTTCGATACATTGTTCCCTAACATGTATCTATGTGCTTGGTGTGATATCACATATCATGATTGATGAGATTCTGTCATCAACCAACACACATTCTAGTCTTAAGTGTTATTAGTGTCTATCTGCCTTCACACAGTAACGAGCAACTAGGGCATAATAAGAATGTTCATACTCTTAACATCTGTATGATCTCATTGTTCAAGTCACGTACTTGAAGACATATGTCATTGAGTATTGTCATTATTTAGACATCCATTATGTTTCTTCGTTATCTCATAAGTGAGTGAAATAGAATGAATTTCAAGCTTGCCTTTATCATTATTAACCAAATCCTTTGTGTTATATGTTGCGCCAATAAGAATATGATTGACTCTCTGGGCACACCATACCAATAGACTCCCACTTGCAATTAGAGTCAACCACTCATGAATCTCTTTCTTACTGATTTCAACATGCCCATCATGGTTTTGTTGTGCAAGTGCTAATCCAGTGGGTTAGAAACATTTTGATATTAGTTTGTATATTACATGTTCCTTATCTCTTTGTTGTATTATTTCTCATAGGAGACAGATTTGGCGTGATATGATATCTGATATTCCTTTCCTAACCAGTAGCTCCATTGTTGTCAATTGTCATAGTATTTTTATTGTGTCATCAATGGTTGGAACATCTATAAGCTCATCCATATGAACTTCTAGATCCATATAGTATCCAGTCTTGTGTTCATAACACTAGGATACTCAACTTCAAGTGTATAATTGAATTAATGGACTGTAGTTTGGAACTCTTCCAAATTACAACTTTTTTCTTAAGATTAAACACATTTTATATTATGATCACTTTCAATCATTTCAGAAGCTTACATCGGTGTAACCCTTTACAACCAACTCTTCCTTTTTGCTATAAACTAGTAACTAATTCTATAGTGCTTCAGAAGTACTAATGGATTTCTTTAATGACATTCCAGACCATCATTGGAAATTAATACCATCTTGTCATGTCCAGTACAGACAAGACTATGGGATGAGCATATATTTATATAGCATACATTATAAATCCAATTGCTAGTGCATATAACATCTTACTCTTGTCTTTCCATTCTTCACAAGAATCAGAACATAGGGTCCTTGACTGGAATATCTATATACTTAGCTTACAAAACTTTCAAGGAATATCTATATAGATCTTGATCCCCATTACATAGAATGTTTCACCTAATCCTTTATTATTATCCATGCCATGTCTCAATACTAGTAGTACTGAGATGTTATTCTTCATCAATATGTGGAATATTCATATATGCTCCCACCAAATCTTTTGTAATCAGATATTTCATCTTTTGTCTTTATTCAAGTCAAACTCTTTGACTATCTTGTCAAGTAAAAAGATCCCATTTTTGAAATGCTTGTTTCAATCTCTCAAATTAAAACTTTGTAACTTATAGACTTTATTTGCATTAATGAAGTTATAAAACCTTTAGTTTGTGTCACATATATATACTATCAAATATTCCTTTTAAGGAATCTAATTTTAATCTTCATATTACAAATCTCATAGTCTATACTGGTTGTAACAACAAGCATGACAATTGGTAAAGTAATTTCTTCATGTTCAACAATTTGAACTGATTTGAAAAACCTTTCCAACCAATATGTCCTTCCTTTTAGGTTATCCATGTTGGTCTTCCAATGAAAACCCAAATGCACCCTATAGGTTTACCCCTTTAGGTGGTACTAGAAGGGTCATACCTTGTTAGTGTACATGGACTTCATAATGGCTTTAAGCCATTTCTCAAATTTTGGTTCTTAATAGATTCTAGTTTATTTGTTGGCTCATCATTTTATGACCAACCTATTTGAGTTGTTTGATTCACAATATTTCAATCTCAGATGTGTTCTACTAGAACTATGAGGTTCTACATTACCTGAGGCACTTGAGATCCCACAACAATTTGTGATTCTCACTTGTTCTCATTGTACCTTCTTGTTGGCCTTTAATCTTTCAAGTTCTACTTTTACTCCCAGTGATTTTTTTAGAACTCAACTTTCCTATCAACAAAACACTTTTATTATCAGATTAGGATTGAAGTAGAATTCAATAATTATGGTATGTGTATAAACCTTTTCAAGAAACTACTTTCCTTATATATGTTTTAATCCTTAAGACATATCAGAACATTCCCATATCATATCACATATGATGTCTTGTAAACCATTTAAGATGGTACATTATTTTAATGTAAAGTATTTATCTTTGAGGAAATTAGAAGAATAGATTAAATGAAAATCACATCATGAGAATGTAATTCCTTCTTTGTAACACATCATCATGTCTCAGCTAGATTTGACTTGTAATACACTATCATGATCCATCCAGAAGGTTCACAAACTGATGTTGTAAAGTATTTCAACATTTGATCACATCAAAGTTTCTTAATACTTTTATCAAATTTATACTTCATTTATAATCTCCTTGAACACTTCAAGAAATTCATGGTTGTATTTCACCAAATACAAACCCTATATTGACTGAGATCATCAGTAAATATAATTGAGTACTTGTAACTTTCTCTATCATATATTCTATAGGTCAATGTACATCATTATGTATAAGCCTATTAGAATGTATATCCTCCCACTACATTTAGTGAAGGATGTTTTGTCATGTTTCACATAAGTAAGACTTGCATGTCTCTTATTAATTCATTAACCAAAGAGTCTAGATAATCATCAACATAAATTCTAGATATGCACTTCATACAAATGTGCTCTTGATGACATTGCTATGGATATTGATTGTTTGAGTTATAAATTTATAATCCTTTTGGTATTTACATTATAAATACTTGTATTTGTATCCTTTCATATAAAGATCACTAGATGTTGGGGCATTTCCATACAAGATCATATCTTTGAAATAGAAGCATTAACAACTCTTTATTAATTTATCATCCTTGTCATACAAGATGCATAAAGTAGGATGTTTCTATTTTGGAATAATGAAATAGTAGTTCAACTAACTATATTACATGCTCATTGGGTTACGATAATTTTAAACATAGACTAAGGCAATAGAAACTATTGCTCCGCATAGTCCATCTTTGTCCTTCCATAAAGGCTTTACTTCATGTCAGGCCATGCACATCGTGCATGTCATATTTCTATCCGGTATCACATACCAAGATGAAGAAGTAATCAAATTTATCTTATAACATTTATACCTGAAGTAGAGGCCTCTGTCCCTTCCTTCTTCTTCTTTAGTTCCTCCAAAAAGAGAGGGCAATTCCTTTTCCAATGTCTAGTCATGTGACAATGGTGACAATCACCTCTTTTCTTTACTTTTCTCTTTGCCTTGAGATATGAAGACTTGGTCTTCTGGCTACCTTTTGAACTCTTCTTAGTTTTGCCTTTGCCTTTAGACTTTCCCTTTGTCTTGGTCATCATCATCATAGACTTGGGCTTGTCTTTCTTCATTTGTGTCTTAGTTGTTCTTAAAATCCCTAATAACTCTGTCAATCACTTGTCAAAGTCATTCATGTTGTAGTTCATGACAAACTGACTATATGATTCTGACAGAGATTGTAGAATAACATAAGTGGTCAACTCTTGACCCAAGAGGAATCCCAATCTAGCAAGGTTATCTACATACCCAATGAGCTTAACCACATGAGGATCTACTGGATCTCCTTCTGCCATGTTACATTTGAATAGTTCCGTAGAGATGTCAAATCTCTCTTGTCTTGCCTAATCTTGGAACTTGTTTTCAAGATGTGTGACCGTCTCAATAACATCCATGTTCTCATGCTACCTTTTCAACTCATAGTTCATGGAGCACAGAATCAGACACTTGACATCAATAACATCTTCAATATGCTTCTTGTAAGCATTCATGTCAGCCTTAGGTGCAGTGGGAAGAGGTTCATCTGGCTCTAGTGTCTCCAGGACATAGAGCTTGCACTCCTATGTGAGAACGATACTCAACATCTTAAACCAGTCATGGAAATTATTCTCATTTAACTTGTCCCTCTCAAGGATTGATCACAGAGAAAATTTGTTGTTGTGTGTTGTTATTTGATTGTACAAAAGAATTTGCAATTTTGTCAAAATTCATTTTTGATTTGATTTGATAAAACTTTTATGACGTTTATTAGATTTTTAATTAACTATCATTCTCTCTCTTTTGATCAAATTGATAGCCCTCACATATTAATTGGGAATATTGCAGCATACAACCTTCTAGTGGGCCAAGATCCAAAATAATTCAACTATTACCCAGCCAATGCCAGCGTCCATAGTCAACTATTAAGGTAGGCAACTTTTGCCAATTGCATCTAATGCAATTCTTGGATGGATAATATGAGCAACTCCTTGCCATAATCATATGTATGCTTCTAGTTCTTAATCTCATTAAGGACACACAGTTAAGCCTGACCCCAAATCCAACATGATAGATATGCAGCATGCTTTAGCAAAACCTACATATATACCATCACACTTCCACGAGATCGAAAGAACACCATGCTTTGGCGTAACCTACGCTTAGTCAATCAAGCTTTTCATGTGTTTTGCTAATGGAAAGCATATGAAACTTAATATTTATTGAGGGATTTTGTATATATACATATACTTTATCCAATAACCACACATATATATAGTGTGTATCATTTATATGCTATAACCCACAACGTAAACATGTAATATAAAATAAAAGGCGATGGTTATGGACATATGTATTATAATTCCTTGGAGCCACAAGGAATTACTACCACTTAGATCTACATCACATGCAGGAACCTATTGTTGGTGTAGATATGTGCTTTCCAATCCGGGTTGATCTGTTCAACCCATAAATTGGTCATCTCACCTCTTGGTTGGTTGGTTGGTTGGTTGGTTGCCTAAAATGATCAGTTGGCCTCATGTCCAATTGATGTTTGGATACCTCCAAACGGTCAGTTGGGACCACCAGTCGGTTGGTTCACTCCTCATCCGGTCTTCCATCCGATTGGCTTGTCATGTGAAATGGTCGGCTGGTCTGACACTAATCGTCATCTTCGTGTTGAAAGAAAAGAAACTATCCTATAGCTATTAACTTGTTACATTCTAATGAGAAACCTTGAGTTACATTCGAGGGGAGAAGATGTAGGAAAGAATAATACTTTTATATTGGGAAGAAGAAGGTAGAGACTCGATATGCAAATTGAGATACAACATGAAATAAACACAACCACTATGCATAGATAATTGGGTTATTAGCCATAACCACGCTTCACATCCACCATCAAAACTCACTTTTATGTTATTTTGGGATTATATGTGGTCATTGATTGGATTTCAACATTAATCAGTTTAAGTATTCACATTGTATGCAATAAATAAATGATGAAAACCAAAAATCTGATCATAACAATTATTGCAAAATATAGTAAATTGATGTGGCTCTAATACTACTATAGGGAAATATGGGCATAGAGTAGGCAGTGGAAATAAAAAAGTATCTATACATATTCCCTAGAACAACAAGATTGTGTCGACAACTATGTAATGGAAAGGATGGTTTTAATGAGTTCATACCTGATACTGGAGCAAGTCCAACATCAATAACTCTTTGTAGTATTCATGCACTCCTAGTTGCACTAGGACTTATCTACAACATCTCCTAGTCTCTACCACAAACAACAGACTCAGATAGCATCTGAGTTGTAACATACCAAATCTAGAACCCTACCCTAGAACTTTGATCTTTTGGGTTTGATCAAACATGGCTTGGGGTTAGACTTGAAAAAAAGGGTTTAGAATGACCAACGTGAAGCTAATGCATGTAAAATCGCCCTAATGAACCTAATTGGATAAGTAATTAAGTTAATGGGCCACTAATGGGCCATATGACATAACACATGAAAGAAACTCTCAAAAGTGGAAACTAACTTAAAATTCATAATCTACACATCAAAATAATCTTACATGTCAAATTTCATCTAATTTGGACAACTTTGAAATAATAAGGTAAGTTTAGGAGAGAGAAAGTTGATAAAAGGCATTAATGTTCAATATTGTGTTTAATGACACCAAAAGATGAAAATAAAGGCAAATTCATATTCAACATATCAAATATAACTTAATGATGAAGTTTCACCTAATTTGGATAATCCTAATGTCATTAATGCATGAGGAAAGAGAAAACTAAGACTTGCTTAATTAATACATTAAAATTTTCCAAAACTAAAATCTAATTTCATAATCAGAATATCCATGCCTTTATTGGCCTTTGTGCTAAATTTCACTTAATTTGGATAAGGTTTGGACCCTTAATTGAAGAGAGAGAGAAACCAAATAACTTGACATATTTCACTTTATTCAAATACGATTTTCTAGTTAATTAATGTTGTCACACGGATCACTTTCTTTTCTTTTATCGATGGCTTTCTCTGAGTTGTTAGATTCTTGATCACACGGTTAACCTTCACGCGGCTCTTTCACTGACTCTGACTTGGAGTTGGGTCGGACTCGGATTCGCCGGTGGCCGCTGAGATCATCTCTTTCACCCACCCTACTTCTTTATGGTTATACAGTAAGCCCAATCTTCCCCAGCCACGCTCTCTCTCCATGAGGTTTCACAGTCTGATTCATTCTATCCCGCGCCATCCCCTCAACCTGTCGAAGAGATATACCCCTACTTTGTTAGGGTTTCCTACACTAGAGTCCTTAGGCGACTAGACTTTCCCAAAGTGTCCTCTATTTTCTTCGCCCATTAACTGCTTGCCTTCTCCAGACCCCAACCCACCTATTTAAGTGGTCTAAAACCATCCACAGAGGTCCAGGAATCTTTCTCCATAGTCATTCACCTTCTTGTTTCCCCTACATATCCTCCCTTACTCTGCGTTGCCCCCTGGTTGTTGCGGTCGACTAGTCACCCATCCTCTGGCAGAAACGTGGCTTGTTCATCCATCGGGGGTGTTCCTTGTGACTTCCTGAAGCTCTAGGCATTCCCAATTTGTTTCCTAACAAAGCCAGGTAGTTTTCCCTCTTTTCATGCCAGTTCGCAAACGTTTCTGCAAATCGATGTTTTGGTTGACTGTTGGTTGTGGTTTTTCCGGGTTTAAGACAACCGCTTGGGCCTGAGTCATTCTGGCTCACTTGTTTTCCTCAGTTTCTACCTTGACCTTGACTTCCAGTTTGGTGGTTCTTTATAGACATGGCGGAGGGTTGATCTTTCTCCTCGGACTGTCTTAGAACTCGCCAGAGGGCTCGCTGAGTTTGGGCTGATGCGAAGAACCCCGTTTCGGGGATTCCATCCTCAATGCGGCCATTTGAGGTCGAGATTGATCAGAGGTTCCCACTATTTTAGCCATGTTTTTCGCAGAACAATTTTGGGTGTTAAATGCCCTTTCTACCCCTAACCTTCCCTTGTGTTTTCGTTGCCAAGGGTATTATTGACATTTCACACACATTTTTAGCTCCTTTGCGCTATGGCACTTGTTGAGGTGTCTAAGTGGTCGTCCGAGTTAGTCAACCCTGGTTGGGCCAACTCAGACCATGCGACCCTCTCCCTCTCTTTCTTCCCTTATTCGAACTCTTTTTCTTATTTGTAATTTCCTGATTAGTTGATCTTTAAAAATTCATAACTAAATAATTAATGATCAGAAAAATATGAAAAAATATTCGTTGGAATTAGAAAAATATGTCCTAACTAATGGTATAAGTTTGGATAATTAAATCCAATGTTTAATAACATGTTATTTCAATGGATCTAATTAAATAGGAATTAACTTGTAAAATTCATAATGAAATATTTATAAGTCAGAAAAATATAATAAAATATGTTTTGAGTTCATAAAAGTATAATATAAAATATGGCATAGTTTTTATAACCTTATTCACCGATAATAAAAAGGGGATTTTTAGGGTTTTGAATAATTAATGGAAATCTAACCCTAATTCCACATATATGCATCATAGGTTCTTCGGAGGCCTAGGCTTGGACCTAGAAATGACTTTGGTCTTTGTACTTTGAAGTTGAGGTATGTTTTATCCCCTATTCCTCTATGTTGAGCAATTCACCTATCTTATCATTCTTTTGACTTTAGCCTACACATATGTCTATTCTTTTAATATCATGGTTCGTGTGAACTATCTTGCTTGTTATGGACTTGGATATTTTCTTGATATATTGTCTTGTGCCTTGGTGAATATTGGTCTTTTATATTGATATGTGTCCACTTTGAAGTGGATGTTTATATGTTTGTGTTGTCCATTGTGTGATGGCAACATTGAATAATTCTAACTAAACTATTTACTTGCCTCTACATTATGCATGCTATGTAATTTAGTAGCACTAGAGTAGTGTAATTGCATTGGTTTTTGGGTGTGTGCCCCTATTTTTTTGGGGGATGGAGGTGATGGTACCCCATACTCAAGTTTAAAGGATGTGAAGCCTTGGCTTAACTTTATATATTAGGAGTTTGGCAGTGTGTCATTCTCTATCAGGTTTCAAGGATGTCAAGCATTGGCCGCCATTATTATTTATATTGTTCTAGGGCTATGTTTATCTCACATGCATGCAGGTTGACGATTGTGGGGTTTGTGCCCTACTATCTTTGTATGTGCTAGTATGGCATGATTTTATTTGTTGTTTTGTGACAAGTATCTTCTTTATTATGATTTCTTTTCTTTTGATACATGTTTGGGTGGTTCTTATATTTTCTATGGGAAGCCTTTTATATTTGTTGTCTTGTATTCCATATATTGCTCAATTTACTATTTTGTATGTGCATACCAGCCTTTTCTGATGTCATCTATTTTCTATTCTTGCTAGGGTATACTTCCAACCCCAGGCGGAGGACTTGGATGGCAACGCATGTTGACCTGGACTTAGATTGTGAAGTTAAAGCTTGGAGACAATCTTGAGGTGGTTTAGATTTCCTCTACATGGATCCTTATGAAGTAAGTTTAAGATGTTACCTTGTTTTATAAATTGAATATGGTCATGTTTTATTCCACTGCTACACTCTAGTTGTTTTCTATAATATTAATAAAGATTTGAAAATTTTACACCCACTCTAAGCGTACCTTTAGAGTGTGTTTGGACTGGAGGTTCTATTGTTCAAATTTTAGTAAGGAGGTGATTTTACTTCTTTACAACATGGTATTAGAGCCCATGGTAGTCGAAATCTGACTAATTCAATTTTACCTCCTTGATAGGACCCTTATCTTGGTTAAGTGACCTCTAGGTGAGATGTTCACCCTAGATTTGATCAATGATGATCTTTTTATACAATAAGTTTTGTTTTGAGGATGATATTTAGGTTATGAATACCCTAATATGGAAATATTGTGACTTGGTTCATCGCATTGATTTTGGCACCATCTTTGTTTTATCTCCAATGTTTCTTATCGAATATATATATATATATATATATATATATATATATATATATATATATATTCATTGTACTACTATATGAACAAAATATTTCTCTAGTTTGTCAATGTTTTCTTGAAATAAGTCACAATGAAGAGAAACCCTAGAATTAGTTGATTAGAATCTAACCCTAGCTTTTGTGACTATGATTGATACAAAGGTGTAGTTGACCTACCCTATGACGTTTGGATGCCCATGTAGGGCTGATAGGTTAGAGACACAAGGACCTAAAATCTCAACCCTAGATGGTGGCTTTTAGTTGGATACATGAATAAAACAAATCTCTAAAACATTCACAACTCAGAGAAGTGGGTAACCCTAAATGTTGATTAGTTTGACTTGTTAGATTGAACCCTTTAAGGGGTGGAGAGTAGTTGGTTGTTGATGTTTGGATCAATAGATTTTGAGGACAAAATCCTTTTAAGGGGTAGCGTGCTATAACATACCAGATCTAGAACCCTACCCTAGAACTTTGATCTTTTGGGTTTGACCAAACATGGTTTGGGGTTAGACTTGAAAAAAAGGTTTAGAATGACCAACGTGAAGCTAATGCATGTAAAATCGCCCTAATGAACCTAATTGGATAAGTAATTAAGTTAATGGGCCACCAATGGGCCATATGACATAACACATGAAAGAAAGTCTCAAAAGTGGAAACTAACTTAAAATTCGTAATATACACATCAAAATAAGCTTACATGTCAAATTTCATCTAATTTAGACCACCTTGAAATAATAAGATAAGTTAGAGAAAGTTGATAAAAGGCATTAATATTCAATATTGTGTTTAATGACACCAAAAGTTGGAAATAAAGGCAAATTCGTATTCAAACATATCAAATATAACTTCTGAAGTTTCACCTAATTTGGATAATCTTAATGTCATTAATGCATGAGGAAAGAGAAAACTAAGACTTGCTTAATTAACACATAAAAAGATTCTAAAACTAAAATCTAATAATCAAAATCTTCATGCTTTAATTGGCCTATGTGCCAAATTTCACTTAATTTGGATAAGGTTTGGACTCTTAATTGAAGAGAGAGAAAAACCACATACTTGACATATTTCACTTTATTCGAATACGATTTTCGAGTTAATTAATGTTGTCACGCGGATCACTTTCTTTTATTTTATCACTGGTAACGATTCTTGATTGTACGGTTAACCTGTATGTGGCTCTTTCACTGACTCCGACTTGGACTCGGGTCGGACTCAGATTTGCCGGTGGCAGTTGAGATCATCTCTTTCACCCGCCCTGCTTCTTTACGGCTGTATAGTAAACCCAATCTTCCCCGACCTCGCTCTCTCTGCATGAGGTTTCACAGTCTGATTCGATCTCTCCCCGTGCCATCCCCTCAACCTGCCAAAGAGATAGACCCCTACTTTGTAAGGGTTTCCTACACTAGAGTCCTTGGGCGACTAGACTTTCCCAAAGTGTCCTCTGTTTTCTTTGCCCATGGACTGCTTGCCTTCTCCAGACCCCAACCCACCTATTTAGGTGGTCTAAAACCATCCCCTGAGGTCCAGGAATCTTTCTCCATAGCCGTTCACCTTCTTGTTTCCCCTACATATCCTCCCTTACTTCGCACTTCCCTAGTTACTGTGACCGACTCGTCACCCACCCTTGATAGGCCCACCTAGGGTAGGTGAGGGGATCAGGCGCTTGGGAAGGCGCCGCCTCCCAATTGTGAGGATAAACTCCCGCTCAAGGCGGGTCCCAGATTAAGGGGAATGGAACTCAATGTTGGAGAAGATTGTAGCGCCATGCAGTTCATCCAGTAACTCGTCAATGACAGGGATTGGGAATTTGTCCTTGACAGTCTGCTTGTTGAGTGATATGTAGTCCACACATAGCTGCCAAGAGCCATCTGATTTCTTGACAAGGAGAGTAGGGGAAGATAATGGACTGTTACTGCCTTGGATGTAGCCCTGTTGGAGAAGGTTCAATTTCGATATCTGTCTTTTGGTAGTGGGGGTAACGGTATGGGGGTGGCAATTGGAGTGTTTTCATCTTTGAGAGGGATGTGGTGGTCCTGGGGGTGTGGTGGGGGTAGTGTGGTGGGTTCCTCGAATACTGACTGGAATTTATGGAGAATATTAGATATATTTGGTAGAATATGGATCGATGTGTTTGGTGGTTCGTTTGTGATGAGGAAGAGTTGGCGAGCTTTACATATGGATTCAATGGCTGAGTCGGGTTGCAGTAACTGAACCCGTTGTGGTTTGAGGCCCTGCAAGGAGAAAGGGTAAGTGTAGTTGGGGAAGTGAACAGTGTGGCAAACAAAGTTCCATGTTGACGGCCCCTTTGTTTTCAGCCACTCGACTCCCAGGACGACATCGTAGCTTCCGATCCGCATCACAAAAGCATCAATTAGTTCATGATGGCCCTGCAAGTAGAGAGGGACGTTGTGGGCACGGTGATAATACGGTACTGTACCGCCTCCTGCAACACGGACGTACCCCAATGTGTGATCGAGCAGATGGTTGAGTGAAGAGTCCACAAGTCTGGGCTTATAAAATTGTTGTTGCTGCCCGAATCCAGAAGAACAAGGACTTTACGGGGACCGAGCTGTGCCCAAAGGCGGATGGTGTCATTGTTGCCGAGTCTGGCCATGGCGAAGGCTGAAACTGTGGGTTGGTTTTCCACTGATGCTGTTACGGATGATGACCCTTGATTTGTAGATGGCGGTGGGGAGTCGTTGTTGTCATTTGTGTCTTCGTCGTCATCTTCTATGATGAACAACGTTGGTGTTTTTCATTTGTGGCCTTTGCGGAATTTTTCAAGACAGTTGTAGCAGAGGTTCTGCGCTCTGCGTTCCTCCATTTCTTTTGGGGTGAGCTTGTGGATCGTTGGTGATGTTCTCGTCGTGGAAGGCTCTCCTTTTATCTCAGGTTTGGGGCTCCATCCCACTTGGCGTGGGGGCCGACGCCATGTTACTTGTTGTTCTTCCACAACGCGAGCTCGGCGGGCGAGATCATAGCGTGGTGTTGTTTCTGGTACTCCACGCAAAGCAAGTTCTCGCTGGATTTCATCCTTGAGTCCTGCGAAAAACATCTCTGAGAGAATGGTGTCACGGAAACTGGTGGTGAGCTGTGCCAGTGTCTCGAACTCTCTCTGGTACTCGATGACTGAGTCGGTTTGCTTCAGTTTGGCGAGGCATCTACGAGGGTCGCGAGCTTCGGCGGGTCCGAATTGCTCCTTGATGTCGTCGCTGAAAAGTTCCCAAGAGTAGGTTTGTCCCGTGGTTTCGTAGGCAGCATACCAGTCCAGGGCGTCATCCACGAGATGCATGGCCACCAGTCGAAGGCGGTCCTCTAGTTTGTCCACCTCTCCATGGCGAAAAAAGTGTTTGCATCTTTTCATCCAGTGATCTGGTGGTTCACCTCTGTTGTACTCAGGAAACTAGAGCTTGAATCGATCGTGATGATGTTCCTTATATTCGCTTGTTCCTTTGTCTTCCGGATGTGTCCCCTTAGCTGACTGGAGCTTGGTGAGTTCGGTGAGGACTTTGTCGAGTTTAGTGGCCAGTGTTTCTATTCCTTTCTCATGGCGGTCTACCGCGTCGCGGATGTAGGTTAGTTCCTTCAGGTCCATCGTGGGGTGATGGTCGTTGCCGATTGGAGGTGGGGGTTGGTTGTTGTCGGAATGGCTGTTAGGGTTTTGTGGTATTGCGGTGGCGGCGGCTAGGCAAGGGTTCGTGAGGGTGGGTGGGTGGGTAGGGAAAAGTGGTGGGTTGGATCGGTTGGGCTCTAATGCCAGGTTGATAGGCCCACCTAGGGTAGGTGAGGGGATCATGCGCTTGGGAAGGCGCCGCCTCCCAATTGTGAGGATAAACTCCCACTCAAGGCGGGTCCCAGATTAATGGGAATGGAACTCAATGTTGGAGATAAGAGATTGCACGTAAAACTGCCCCCTTAATGTTCTATTATTGTTCGTTCATATAGAAAAGCCTAACTTGGGCTACACGGCAGTGTACAGCCTGACTTGAGCTACAAGGAAACTACACGGCTGTGTACAGCCTGACTTGAGCTATAAGGAAACGAAGATGGCCGTATTGGGCCTTACATTAGGGCCTGAGGCCTACTACTACTTGGGCTATTCTCGGTAAGGAGGGTAATGGGTCTATCAACCCTCCTGTGGAAGCACAACTTGTTCATCCATCGGTGGTGTTCCCTATGACTTCCCGAAGCTCTATGTGTTTTCAATTTATTTCATAACGAAACCATGTAATTTTCCCTCTTTTCATGCCAGTTTCCAAATGTTTCCACAAATCGATGTTTTGGTTGACTGTTGGCTGTGGTTTTTCCAGGTTTAAGACCACCACTTGGGCCTGAGTTGTTCAGGCTCACTTGTTTTCCTTAGTTTCTACCTTAACCTCGACTTCCAGTCTGGCTCTTCTTGACAGACATGGCAGAGGGTTGATCTTTCTCCTCCAGCCATCTCAGAACTCATTTGAGGGCTCGCTGAGTTCTGGTTGATGCAAGGAACCCAGTTTTGGGGATTCCATCCTCAATGCGCCCGTCTGAGGTTGACATTGATCGTCACATTGCTTTATCCACATTTTTACCCAGAACAATTTTGGGTGTTGAATGCCCTTTCTACCCTTAACCTTCTCTTGTGTTTTTTATTTTTTGCCAAGGGTATTATTGACATTTCACGCGCGTTTTCAGCTCCTTTACGTTGTGGCGCTTGCTGAGGTGTCTGAGTGGCTGGCCGAGTTGGCCAACCTTAGTTGGGCCAACTCAGACCGTGCGGCCCTCTCCCTCTCCTTCATCCCTCATTTGAACTCTTTTGCTTATTTGTAATTTCTTGATTGGCCGATCTTTAAAAATTCATAACTAAATAATTAATGATCAAAAAAATATGGAAACATATGTGTTGGAATTAGAAAAATAAGTCCTAACTAATGGTATAAGTTTGGATAATTAATTCAAATGTTTAATAACATGTGATTTCAATGAATCTAATTAAATATGAATTAACTTGTAAAATTCTAACTAAATATTTATAAGTCAAAAAAATATAATAAAATATGTTTTGAGTTCATAAAAGGTATGACATAGTTTTGATAACCTTATTCACTAATAAAAATGGTGATTTTTAGGGTTTTGAATAATTAATGGAAACCTAACCCTAATTCCACATATATGCATCATAGGTTCTTCGGAGGCCTAGTCTTGGACCTAGAAATGACTTTGGTCTTTGGACTCTAAAGTTGAGGTATGTTGTATCCCCTATTCCTCTATGTTAAGTAATTTACCTATCTTATCATTTTTTTGACTTTAGCCTACACATATGTCTATTCTTTTGATATCATGGTTCGTGTGAACTATCTTGTTTGTTATGGACTTGGATATTTTCCTAATATCTTATCTTGTACCTTGGTGCATGTTGGTCTTTTATATTGATAGGTGTCCACTTTCAAGTGGATGTTTATATATTTGTGTTGTCCATTGTGTGATGACAATATTGAATAATTCTGACTAAACTATTTACTTGCCTCTACATTAAACATGTTATGTGATTCAGTAGCACTAGAGTAGTGTAATTGTATTGGTTTTTGGGTGTGTGTGCCCCTATTTTTTTGGGATGGAGGTGGTGGTGCCCCATACCTGAGTTTTAAGGATGTGAATCCTTGTATCAACTTTATATATTGGGAGTTTGGTAGTGTGTCATTCTCTATCAGGTTTCAAGGATGTCAAGCCTTGGCCGCCATTGTTATTTATATTGTTCTAGGGCTATGTTTATCTCGCATGCATGTAGGTTGATGATTGTGGGGTGTGTGCCCTACTATCTTTGTATGTGCTAGTATGGCATGATTTTATTTGTTGTTTTGTGACAAATATCTTCTTTATTATGATTTCTTTTCTTTTGATAGCCGTTTGGGTGGTCCTTATCTTTTCTATGAGAAGCCTTTTATATTTGTTGTCCTTTATTCCATATATTTCTCAATTTACTATTTTGTATGCACATACCAACCTTTGCTGATGTTATCTTTTTTTTCTTCTTGCTGGGGGTATGCTTCCAACCCTAGGTGGGGGACTTGGATGACAAGGCATGTTGACCTGGACTTAGATTGTGAAGTTAAAGCTTGGACACAATCTTGAGGTGGTTTAGATTTCCTCTATATGGATCCTTACGATGTAAGTTTAAGATGTTACCTTATTTTACAAATTGAATATAGTCATGTTTTATTCCACTGCTACACTTTGGTTGTTTTGTATACCATTAATAAAGATTTAAAAATTTTACACCCACTCCAAGCATACCTTTAGAGTGTGTTTAGACTGGAGGTTCTATTGTTCAAACTTTTAGTAAGGAGGTGATTTCACTTTTTTACATTAGTAGCTCCTCCATAGACTGCATGCTTAAGTTGCCCTCCTAGTAACGGACAAAGGCCACCTCACCTCTATGGAAGTCCACACAAACCAACTAGAACTCCTATCATTCAACTAGAACTAATAGGAAGGAGTTGTCCCTCCTGTTGGTGTACTAGTCACCAACTTGATCTCCCATAATTGTTTCTTCCTTATTATCCCTCCCTTCAGCAGGTAGGCCTTGCTCGGGCTCTCTATTGGTTACCACAACCAGAGAAGAAAAACAATTCTTAGAGGTAATTGAGTTGTCTTATGAGAAGCCCCCAGTATCCCTTTATTTATAGGAAGGGTTAGGGTTTGGATTCCCAGTCTGTGTGGAGTGGAGGAGACCATAAGATCATGAATTCATTTCCCTGTGATAGGTGAATTGGTCGGTTCACTAGTGAACCGATCGGATGGCACGGTGAGCTGATCGGTTCACTCAGTGAGTTGATCATTTCACATGTTTCCCAATCACAATTTGAATTGAAAAGTTGTTTCCAATTAATGTCCAACATTAATTCCTTGGACAAATCAAATTGAACAAGTGAAACAATCAACTATTCTCATGAATTGGGAAAATCACAAGAAGATTTGGTTGGTATGACTAAGACGATTGGTTCACTGGGTGAATTGGTCGTCTCACCAACCTGAACAGATCTGTTCACCCAATGAGCTGATAAATTGGTGTCCTGACTCATGCAGAATTCACCCAATTCAATTTCCAATCAACCTAACATCCTAACCAGTCAGTCCAACACTTGAACTTGAATGTTCAAAGTCTGGTTAGCTAATTGGTTGTTTAATTGAATAAACATATTTTGTAATCAACTTAAACATCACTCATGGATAAACTCCTCCTCTAGATGAATTCCTATGTGTGTGACCATATTGGTCCCATATCACATTGACATTGAAAGTCCATAACTAGTTTAGGACATCACAAGCAAAGTGTGGTGCCTAGTCGCACATTTGTGCTACCCAAGTGAATGCAAAGTTGGAGAACAAATTCAACCTACAATATGTGTAAGGATTTACAATGATTGTCTAATTTCTTTTTCTCAAATATCTAGAATGAACTCGAGGCATGGAATTATCATCCTCTCAATGTTTAATCCATGTTCCTTGAACCAAGAGCAGACTGTTTGAGATATATGTGACCTCAATATCATATATTGATTCACATGAGCATGAACATGCATTTCTTAGTCTCGCTTATCAAGTCTCCAAGATATCAAACTCCAAGAGAAGGGACAAATCCCATCTACATCACTCTCAGTCCTCCTCATGTGTCAAAGTCCATCTTATCATCACCTTATGGCAACCCTTATTCAGGATCACGATAGATGATGTCAAAACACACTGAATGACATGTGATGAGTGTAGTGACTTCAGGTCTAAGAACCACAATCACCACCTTCACTATGAGGGATGACTATGGACACCATACATTGTTTACATGTGTCACTCTCAAGGTGGATCTGTCTGATATAATGTTCCCTAATAGGTATTTGTGTGTTTGGTTTGATATCACATATCATGACTTATGAGATTCTGTCATCAACCAACACACACTCTAGTCTTATGTGTTACTGGTGTCTATCTTCCTTCCATAGTAACAATCGACTAGGGACATAATAAGAATGTTCATACTCTTAACATTCGTACGGTCTCATTTTTCAAGTCACGTACTTGAAGACATATGTCATTGAGTATTGTCATTCTTTAGATATCCATTATGTTTCCTCATTATCTCATAGATGAGTGAAAAAGAATGAATTATAAGCTTTCCTTCATCATTATTAATCAAATCCTTTATGTTATATGCCATTTTAATCATCATATGATTGGTTCTTTGGGCATGCCATAACCAACAATATGGACAAGAATATTATGAACAAGTTGATGTTTCATTTTAAAAGATAAGATCTTATGTGGCAATGTCCTATGTCTCATAATATATACTTGATATTTGAAGAGACAAATATGTGTAACATATATAGTGAATGACTCAGTGACTCAAACAAAGTAACTACCACATTGTCATCTAAAGCATGTAAATGGGAATTGCATTTCTAGAATCCAAAATGATGGTTATCAAGACTATTTTTGTAACATCCCTGACCTGGGTTATGTGTTAACCCTAGATGTTTTGCCTAATAAGGTTGAGTAAATACTTAATATTATCTTGAGAAAAGTATTTAGGGCTCATGAGAAACTTATGTTTCAATTTTGGTCCTGTTTGAACAATATTGAAGCAATGTTTGCTTATTTTGGACTAAAGTGCAAAATACCCAAGTTGAGGGGTTAAATTGCAAATGTTGCATGATAATATGTTCCTTTGATGTTGAGACATCATAAGAATGAATATGATGTAGTGTTATGGTTTTTACAAGCTTGGGCACCAAGATTAAGCTTGTAAAGCAATCCTTGTGCATTAAAACCTAGTTTTGGTGTAATGTGCAATTTACCCAAAACCTAGGGTTCAATATGTAAATTACCACTTCAATAAGGTCCCTAATATTTCGTGGCATCATGTAGATCAAATAAAATGAGAGGGGTGCCTCATTTGAATTAAGTTGGAGGAGAGAGAATCTTGATATTAAAATAATCAAGATTTAATCCTAAATGAAACCCTAGTTCAATATAGGGCAAAAATGAATGTATTAATTAAAGGGATTTCAACCAAAATTAAAATGGTTGAATTCATATGTGTGTGTATGAGCTTAAAGCCTTTCAAAGGCACGAGCATATCCTAAGGAGGTGAAATTCCACGCACCATTATAATAAGAAAAAGAATTTCCACTCAAATATGGATATTCTTATTATAAGGGTTAAGGTGCTTAATTTATTTTCCCTTAATTCACGGATAATGGAAGGGAACTCGGTGGGGATAGAGATTCCCTTTAATTCAAGAAACCAAGGGGGAAGTGGTGGCAACAATTTTGGAATTAAAAGACTTTTATAAATAATTTTCTCTCTCATCAAATTTCTTATAAAAGTACCTTTTCCAAACCAAAACAAAGGCTTTTTCAAATTCCTTTCTTTCCCCTTGCTTGGAAAATGACCAAGGAGATTTGGAGGATCAGGAGGACGACCCCCATCCTGTTGGTAAGGTTCTTGACATCCTTTCACCTTGAATCCATGGTGAAAATCGAAAATCAATGCATAAATTCTTCATATCTCGATCCCCTCTTCATTTCTAACCAATTCTTTTCACTCAAAGCTTGAGGACGACCCTTGGAATAGTGAAATGAGTTGCATCCACCATTGTTTCCGTGAGCTTGGATCTTTGGAGCTCAATTGGAGGTGGGTTTTATAACTTGAACCCTTAATTTTATTATTGTAATCAATTCCTTATCAATTGGTGATCATTTCTACATTTCTGAAATTAAGTTTGGTTGATTGATGCAATCTCCATGGAAATCACAGTAGATTTCATGAGTTTGGAGCTTTATTATGATGACATCATCATAAGCACATACCTCCCCAAAAATCTAGGGCAAACGGTTTCAATGTTGAGTCCAAACGGTTTCACCAAACCGTTTGGTGGTTTGAGTTCCAAACCGTTTGGAATGGTTGACCATTTGAGATGGTTTACCATTTGAAGATATATGTTGTGGTGCTTGGATCTTGATCCAATGGTTTCAATTGGTTTGATCTTGAAGGTTTCAATTGTGAATGATTCCTTAATTGCAAACCCTAATAGACTAAGTGCTGAATTTTCCAATTGATTGAGATGATGTTTTGGGTTGATTGACCCAAACGGTTTCAAAACCATTTGGGAATCACCCAAACGGTCTCAAAACCATTTGGGGGTCACCCAAGACCGTTTAGAGGTCTAGGGTTAAGTATGGCTAAGTGTTTGAAGGTCCAAAGGTACCAAATTGAATTGTAACTAAGTGTTGATTGGATAATCAATCCAATGGTCCAAAACCCTAATTGGATGTCATGGTTTTTTATGATGGAATGGGAAAATGGTCTCAAGACCGTTTGGAGATCAAAAAAATAGTCTCAAGACCGTTTGGTGGTCATCCAAGACTGTTTGAGGTCAGGTCATATCATGTGATGATGATAGTTCATTGGTTTCAATTGATTTGGTTACACAATGTCAACCATTGATGGATCCCCGATTTCAAACCCTAAGTGATGGTTTCTTGATTATCAAACCTAGTTCAATTGGGTTCAAAACCCTAAATTAAAGGTCTAATTGAATGGTGATTCATTGGTCCAATTGATGAATACTTTAGTGGTTCAGTTTATAATTGGTTCATGGATTGAAACCTTGAGTTGATTTAGTGTTGAATTACCTTTTTGGTCCATGCGGTTTTGAGAAGGTTTGGTCCAAATGGTCTCAAGACCATTTGAGTCCATATGGTATCAAGACCATTTGGGACCAAACGGTATCAGGACCGTTTGGGACCAAACGATCTCAAACCGTTTGGAGACCCAAAGTGCAAACGGTTTCAATACCTACCTTGTCCAATTGGTTTCAAGTATAACTTGTTCAAATAGTTTTCATCCAATTGATGTATGAGAACCAAGATCATTGAGGGTCTAAGTAATTAACTTTGTGAAGATCAACATGGTAAATCCATTTGAACATCTCATGTAATTGAAGGTCCAATATGGTGAACCCATTTAGATACTTAATGCAATTGAAGATTTCAATGGTTAACCCAATTGATCACTTTGTGGAATTGAAAGTTTAATTGGTCAATTCTTTTGAATTCCTTATATAATTGATGGTTTAATTGATTAGACCATTTGGACATCTAATATGATCAAAGGTCAACCAGCTATGTGCTTATTAAAGATGTAGACCCATGATGATTGTGAAGGTTAACCCTAGCTATGTGTACTCAAGTGAAGAGTTGACCTAGATTAATCTTGGAGTAGTTAACATACTAAAGAGGATGAGAGAGAGAATGAGAGAGATGAATGCTTATATAATTAAGCCCTAATTCTCTCATTATGAGTAAACTATGTGATAAGGGTTGATCCATAATAATGAGATCATGAAACCCCAATCAATGAGCCCTAACCCTAATTAGAGCAATGCTATGTGTGAAACCCTAATTAGAGCAATGCTATGTGTGGAACCCTAATTAGAGAAATGCTATGTGTGAAACCCTAATTAGAGCAATGCTATGTGTGAAACCCTAATTAGAGCAATGCTATGTGTGGAACCCTAATTAGATAAATGCTATGTGTGGAACCCTAATTAGAGCAATGCTATGTGTGAAACCCTTATTAGAGCAATGTTATGTGTGAAACCCTAATTAGAACAAAGCTATGTGTGAAACCCTAATCTAGGGCAAAGCTGAGTGTTGTCATAAGTCCATGGTGATGATGTAACCCTAACTGAGTGTAACAATGAAGTAAACCCTAATTTAATGGGAATTGTACATCCTAACCCTAATTTGGGTATGAGGTAAGAGAAACCTTACTTGGATGTGAATAGAAAACCTTAATCCCTAAAATGGGGTAAGGTGCATGAAACCCTAATATAGGGTAGTGCCACTAATCCTATGTGAAGACCTAGCACTGGGTGATGTATTGTGAAATCTTAATTTCACATAATACTAGGTGAAACCCTAATATAGAAGGATGATTATATGAAACTCTATTGAAGAGTGATACTATGTGAAATCCATAAATGTATGGAATATTCTATGTGAATCCTCAAATTATAAATATGGAGAATACTATTCCTAATAATGGAACAGTGATTAATGTTATGACAAATGTAACACCTAGAGAGGTTGATAATGAATATCCTTATATTAATAGTTCCTATCTCAAGGATGAGTCCATAGTATTGGAAATGGTTGTATATTCTAAATGAGTGATTAATGACCAATACTTTACATGATAAATGTGATGAACCGGTGCTTAAAGTATTAGGATGGGGAATACCCTAATACAAGATAAGTGTATGAACTCAAGTAAGATAAAGGTGTTGAGGGAAGTGATACATCAAGATATGATAGATATCACATCCAACACCCCAATACCGGTATACCTTGATGTGTTATAAGTCCAGGATAATTGGATGAATGACACATGAGATGTGTCATGTCAATGGTTGCATTGAGATGTAATGTACTCTGTTGAATGTAGGCTAACATGCATTATGAAAAGGTTAATCCAAACCTATAAACTATGATGTAATCATATTCTGGCAAAGATGAGAGAGAAACTCATGTTGTGTGTTGATAATTCATTTAATGGTGAATGATGAGAATAAATAAGTATGATTGAATACTTATGTTATCCATATTGATTCCTTGCTATGTGAAACCCTAATATAGGGTAATGCTATGTGAAAACCTAATACAGGGTACTGCTATGTGAAACCCTAATACAAAGTGATGCTATGTGAAGTTCTAGCACAGAGTAATCCTATGTGAAGCTCAAATATAGACTAATGGGTTATGAATGTAATAAGATAACCCTTGTATTTCATAGTACTGATATGTAATGGTATCATGATTACTAATCATGTAGATATGTTGAGATGATGAGTATAGCCATGTATGAGCTATGATGTTTTGTATATTGAAAATGTTCTATAGGCCTTATAAGCCTTCATTTGCTTTGTTTCTTAGTGAGAGGTAACCTACAATTAATGAGTCATGTGTGTCACATGATGTGCTAATTATCTTAGGATGTTTATGAGCTTCATAAGCCATAATATTCCTTATTGCCTATTAAGGGGTAATAAGAGGTGGTATGAACCTTGTGAACTATCTGCAATGCTTTGTGTAACAAGAATTATAATGTCTCTGGGTCAGATGATATGAAGGTATGAAGTTACCTAATAAGTTGTAATAAGTGTTCTATGGTGAGTAATGGGTTCAAATACCCAGATTCTATAATCATGGTAATGAACTTATTAAAAAGTGGAAATGTACTTAATGAGTTGAGGGACTAAGATCCCAACACTTTGTGAAAAGAGTATGGCTACAGGCCATGACTCCCCAATGACAATGTCAGGCATTAGATACATGATCTAAGCCTGAAGAGAGTTAATGTTATGGTAATGATTCTATAGTAAATAAATGTTATACATGTTCTTCATATTCCTTAAAGGATAAGTGACATGTTGTTCTATCAAATTATAGTTGTATTGCTGTTGATAAGAGTGATGTTCTAAGCTGTTAGACATTGAGTTAACTGCTACCAAACAAATATAATTCCTTTGTGTATATTTATCTTCTTAAGCTGCAATAATAATGTTTCTAGCGAAGAGTTATATCTCCCATTGGGGCAATTTACAATTGTCTCACCCCCGTGGGAATCACGTTTTTAGGTGGACGTGGATGAGGAGGTAGGAATCCTTCAGTAGGTGAAGGACAACAACAACAACAACAGGGACAGTAGTGAAGTCTCAGGTGGATACATTGGATGTTATGCCTTGTATAGATATAGATAGAGTCCTATGTGTCGTCTTTGTACTCTCAGATCCTCGGAGTAGTAGTTAGTGCTTTCGAGATTTTGGCTCAGTGCCTCGAGATTTTATACTGCCAGTGTTTAGCTTGACAGGACAGTTAATGCTTGTAATTCTAAAAACGAGATGATACATAATATGTACCTATGAACAAGAATGTAATTATGTTACTTTGGTTCTATGTGAGAAAGTTTTCCTTTGATGGATCTTTTTATAAAAAGGTTTTAATTTTTAGTATTTTTGGTAATCCGCTGCTTAGTGAACGCTTCCGCATTAGTTAATTATGTTTTTGAGAGTTGTATGCCACAATTTTGATTATTGAACCAATTAAGACATGCAAATCTTTTTTATTGCACAATATGACAAAAGTATCTTCAGTGGATGTAGTGGGAGAGTGACTATTCTATTAGGGATCATACATATTGATGTATATAGACCTCTTAGAATAAATGCTAAAGGTAGTCACTAGTACCTCACTATATTTACCGATGTTATTAATAGATATGAAAGTTTGTATTTAATGAAATACAAATATGAATCTCTTAAAGTGTTCAAGGATGTCATGAATGAAGTATGTAACTAACTTGGTAAAAGTATTAAGACAATTTGATATGATCGATGTTGAAATATTTTGAACCAAGAGTTTGAGGACCTTCTGGAGAGACTGTGATCGTGTATCACAATGAACTCCATCTAAAACATAATGATGTGTCAAAAAGAAGGAATTGGACCTTGTTAAGTCACAGTGTGATTATCAATAAATCTAGATAATCTTCCAATTTCCTTTCATGCACATGCTTTACAATAAACAATATACCATCTAAAATTGTTTGAAAGACACCAAATGAGATATGGTATGGGAAGTGCTCTGATATGTCTTTTATAAAGATTAGGATTGAAAGCTTATGTAAGAAAATAGTTTCTTGAAAAAAATTTCCACAAATCACATAAATGTTATTTTGTTAAATACTACTCTTATCTCAATCTGAAAACAAAGTGTTGGATTTCTTGGATTACTGTATTCCTAAAAGGAATGTAATTCCAAAGGAATCAATGGGAGAAAAGTAAATCTCAAAATGTGCAAGACAAACAAGAAAAACATTGAACCTAATGTGGTACAATGGGAACAATGAGAATCACAAATTGTTGTGGAGTCTCAAGTTCCTTATGTAACACAAAACCTCATAAATCTAGTAGAACAGGCCTTGAGTTTGAAAGATGATGATATCTTATAAATCAAGAAGGCTATGAGTTCATCATATATGATGAGTCAACAACCTACCTAGAACTTGTTGAGGGACCAGAGTCTGAGAAATGGCTTGAGGCAATGGGATCAAAGATGGACTTCATGTACACCACCAAGGTATGACCTTGATGGATCCACCAGAACGGGTAAAACCCATAGGGTGTATTTAGGGTCTTTGAGAAAAGAATGTCATGGATGGTAGTGTACAAACCTATAAGAGAAGATTGGTTGCAAAGAGTTTCAAACAAGTTCAAGGTGTTGAACATGATGAAATCTTTTCACCAGTTGCCACGGTTAATTCCATCAAGATCATGCTTGTCATTGCAACTTAGTGTGACTACGAGACTTGGAAAATGGATGTTAAAACCACATTCCTTAATTGGAATATTGTATAGGATGCGTACGTGACATAGATTAAAGGTTTTATAAATCCATATAATGCAAATAAAGTCTATAAGCTCAAAGGCCAATCTTTGGATTGAAACAAGCATCTCAGAGCTGGAATCTTCAATTTGAAAAGATAGTTAAAGAGTTTGACTTGAGTCGGAATGAAGAAGAAATATATGATAACGCAAGATTTAGTGCAAGCATATTTATATTCCAATAATGATGGTGAATAACATCCTTATACTATAAATGTTAAAACCTGACAAGGAAAGTACCTTCTTTATGAAGGGTTTAAGCAAAGCATCCTATGTCATATGAATTGAGATCTACAAAGATAAATTTGGAAAGATATAGGACCTAAGAAAGAGGACATACATTGGTAAGATGTTGAAAAGGTTTAGCATGCATGACTCAATGATAGAAAACTTGTCCATGGTTCACAGAGTTAGTCTCTCAAGAGTCTAGTATCCCAATTCTTATGAAGAATGGGAAGCATGAGTGAGATACCATATGCGATTGGATCTACCATGTATGCAATGTTAAGTACTCATCCTATTATCTCGTATGTAATGGACATGATGAGAGGATATGTAGTCATCCAGTTGTCTCATATGTATTGGACATAACAAGTGGATATCTTTCAGATCCTAATGAAGGTCACTAGAATGCCATAAAAACATCCTTAAGTGCTTGAGAAGCACTAAAAGGATCGGTTCCTTGGTTATGGTAATAGGGAAGAGTTGGGTGTAAGGGGTTAGACTGATGAAAGCTTTCAAAATGACAAATAAAATTAATGATTGCAATCTAAATTTGTGTTTGACCTTAAAAGAGAACTACAAACTGGAAAATTTCTGAGCTAGATGAAGTTGTTTAATCATACATTAGAAGTTGAGTATCTTTGACTTATGAACACAACATAGGATATGGTATGAATCTAGAAGTTCATATAAATGAACTTGTAGGAGGTTCCAACCACTAATTACATAATAGATATATTGTGATAATAATGGAGCTAATGGTTAGGCAAGGAATCTCAGATAACATACTATGGGAATTCCATCTCATTTGAGATGTCTTAAATTGAGGAGATATGAAATTTTGAATATACCAAGTAGAAGCAAACATTGCTAACCCACTATAAAAGTGCTTGTGCAGTAGAAACATGATGGACCTATAATATCACTTGGAATAATATTAGTGGGTGATTGGCTTTAAGTGCAAGTGGGAGTTTGTTGCTATGTATGCCAAAAGAGCCAATCATATGATGATTATAATGTGGCATTAGATACCTAATTTGATAACCATAAAGGTAATTTTGTGTATTATGTTTGTCTCAATTCTGAGATGATGACGCATACATAGTAGATGTATAAAGAATCATGTTACTCGATAACATATGTCTTCAAGTTGATGACCTAAATAATGAGATCATATGTATAATTAGAGTACATACATTCTTGTAATGTCCCTAGTCGGATATTACTATGGAAGAAAAATGGACAATTGTAATACATAAGAATAGAGTTTATGTAGATTCATGATAGTCTCATTAGTCATGATATGTGATATCAAGTCAAGCTCACAGGTACATGTTAGAGAACAACGTGTCAGACAGGCCCACCATGAGAGTGATACATGGAGACCATGGAATGATAGTAAGAAATAACTTTTATAGTGATAGTAGTGATTTTGGTTCTTAGATTTGAAGTCACTACACTCAACACATGTTGTTCATTGTATTCAGGCCATCTAATGTGACCTTGAATAAGGGTCGCCATTAAGGTGATGCTCAAGTGCATTGTGACACATGGGGATTGAGTATGAGTGATGTAGATGGAATTTGTCCCTCCTAGGAGATTGATATCTAGGCCTCTAGAGAGACTAAGAAATGTATGGTCATACTCATGTGATTCAGTATGTGATATGTGAACTTATGTGCATCTCAAGTAGTATGCTCTAGTTCAATGAACATGGATTGAACATTGAAGAGGATGACAATTCCATGCCTCAAGTTCAATTTGGATATCAGAGATAAAGGAACTATATGATCATGGTAACACTAATCATGAATTGTATGTTGAATTTGTTTTCCAACTTTACAAACTACTTAGGTAGCAATGATGTGTTTCTAGATACTGCTTGTGGCTTGTGATGTCATAAGTTGGTTATGAACATTCACTGCTAACGTAATTTGGGACATGTAGGGTCACACACATATGATACACTTAGAATAGGAGTTTATTCATTAATAATGTTTAACTCGATTACTAAAAGTGTTTAGGTATTCAATTAAACAAATGTCATTCAAAATTGACTGACTGGACTCAGAAATGACCAATTCAAGTATTGAACCAATCAGTTGGAGTGTTAGGTCAATTGGAATCAACATTGGCTGAACAATGCCTGAACGAGGGCATGAATCGAATGGTTCATAGTCCCAACCGATCGGTTCATATGATGAACTACCTGGTTCAATGGTCAATTTGATTGGATCAAGGATTGATGTTGATGCAATAATTTTGCATTAATCATGCATTGATTACCAAAATGATTCGAAGTAGGAAAACACATGAACTGACCAATCCATGCATGAGCCGATCGACTGGGTTGGTGAACCGACCGGTTTGTCATCTAAAGGTTCTAGAAAATTTTTGAATTCTATCCTTTCGACTCCCGCATAGACTAGGAACCCTAACCCTATCCTCTCCTATAAATAGAGGGGTATTGGGGGCTTTCCAAACAAAATAATAAGCTCTGACAATTGTTGTCCACTCTGGTTGTGGTAACCAATAGAGAGCCCGAGCGAGTCCTACCCGATAAAGGGATGGATAGCAAAGGAGAGACAATTGTGGGAGAGTGAATCAGTGCTAGTACACTAATGTTAGAAGGGACAACTCCTTCCCATCAGCTCTGGTAGCGTAACGTGAAGTTCTCGGTGGTCTGCGTGGACTACTCTAGAGGTGGGAGGCTGATGCCTGTCGTTAGGAGAATGACATCAACCGTCATCTGTGGTGTTTCATGAGGATGACTCTGATAATGACTTTTAGAGTGTTATTGCCTAAAGATTAAGCACATTGCTACTTAGAGAAGAAGTATGATAATGCATCAAGAGTTGTTACTGAACTTAAACCAGGACTAGGTATCATCTTATTACCCTCTTTTCTAGATACATCATTATTGATGTGATAGTACTGATTAGGGAATCTGGCTTTAAATTTTGGTGTTTCTGTTGCCTATATCTAACACCCCAATTTCCCAATAGCAAGGCCTCCTAACCCCACATAGATCCAGTCCCTGTAAGCATCAATAGTCAAACCTCAATTTAAGATACAAGGCTTTTTGGTGTCTCCTACCATCTATTAGGGTGTTTTCATCTGTAGGAATTTCTGTCATTATGAATAAAGGTGGAAAGTGAGGTCAGTACCCATCATCATGGAGGTGTTAGTTTAGAAGGGAGGTGCAGTAGTTGAGAGGACCATATAGTAATGGAAAAACACCCCACTTGAGTGGATGATGCTCATGGAGTCAAGGTATAAGCTTTTCTTGGTCTAATAGGACTGATGAAAATTGCCCAAAGTAGAAGATGAGGAGAATAAGAAGTGTTTCTTTTATAAGCATTCTTATGCCCCATGTTAGGGATCAAAAGAATATAAAGAGAGAATAATTCAATGGAGGAGGAATTGTGAGAAGATATTGCAAGAAGAGCAAGATATTAGGGAGGTAACTTTGGTCCTTGTGCTAGATCTAAATTTTCATGTGACCAGAGGTAGGGGATGACTTGTTGGTTGTTGGTTTAGGGCGGACTCAACAATAAAAATAGAGAAAGAAGGGAAGACAAAGAAGAATGGAAACCAGTAATCTATAGAATAACATGAAAACATAGGCAACTTTAGGTAATCAATGTAACTAAATGGAATATAAAACTATTTAGGAATTTTAGGACTCTTTTCTTTCCCATTTTGTTTAAGGCAACAAGCATGATCCAAATAATATGCAAATAAACAACTAGACTAATTTGTGTATACATAATACAATTTTGCAATTACTTTTGTGTTCTGAGACCATCATTCTAGTTATTTAACACTTTTGAGTTTAAGGCTATTATTTACACATATTCATTCTAATATACAAATTTCTCTAATAAGTCAGGAATTGGTTTGTTTTGGGATTATCAATCCATGAGAGACTTTCCTTAAATCCTATTTCCAATTATCATTATTACTTTGCTCAATTTTCTATTTAAAGTCATTTACAGTCATTTTGATTTAATGAATCTCAAACCAAGACTTTACTAATCTATGTTATTCCTTTTAATGTCTATTAATGTGTTTTTATCATTATTATTGATATGGTAATGTACAGCATATTTTGAATTATTAAACCAGTTATTTATAAAACATATGTTATTTGGGGTCGTGGTATTTGAATGTTTTTATATATGCATTAATCTAAATCAATATTTTTCTTTAATAGTTTAAATAAATATTTTATCATTGTCTTCTCATGACTCACTTTCCTCTATCCCTACTAACAACTATTCTCATTATGTACTCAAGTTCTCATTTTTAAATCATTTATTGATATCATCATTTGATTAAGAACAAACATATTCTTCACTAATCAATATATTCTTTTTGTGCCAAATAGAGCATTTTTCATCATGCCCATATGTGTATATGAGTTTGACCTTGTCTAGATCATTATTAAACTTAGTACTTGTTTAATTTTAATAGTCAAGGTTGTGAGATATTAATACATTGGTATACATGTTTTAAGACTAATGATTATATATATGTAACTTATTAATATATTAGTCTTCTTAACATTATCTATCACCATCCTATTAAGTTCTATCAAGATATAAGTTTAACCATATTTTGTGTTTTCTCATGAATTAAGTCCAAAGGTTTCTAATCCAAGAAATTAGGGTTGCCAAGTTTATGAAGTCCTTTTTATGTATGTTATATCACTCCAACCCTTACAAATAATTATTTCCTTGAAATAAGACCATCTATAACTTACTAAAAGAACACTTTCCAAACCTTAAAAAGGATTAATCTAATAAGTAATGCGAAAAAATTCTAAAGATATTAGGGTTATATATTAATCATATAAATTTTCTTTTGCTAGGGGGGTTCATGAACATAGGTCATGCTTCCAACAAATTGATCTCAAATATCTACGTCTTAGTTATCATGTCTCCAAACAACCCTACATTTCACATTAGTGTCTAGTAAGTCACTGGGTAAAACTCTCTAGAAACCTAATGAGTAAAGAGGGTTGGTCCACTAAACTTTTAGTACAAGCCACATATTTCTAGTCATCACTCCATTATCATATTTAATTTAGAGATTTCCATTCTAACTGGTTCTAGGGTTTCTCTCCCACGTTGCATATATTCCTTCTTTGTGACTTAGCTCAACAAACCATCGATACGATACATAAAGCCTATTTTATACATATGCTATTAAAATTTGATGGCCAAATTTGTGATATAAGTTGAAGTTAGATCCTGAAATCAATGTGAGAACCAATTCACAAGGTATTACATCTCATAATCAACATACTTCACTAATTTATCATCCTCGTCACTTTATACCATTCTAAATTCACATTTAGTAATAAAACAAGTATACATGGATTTCTAATCTTAGATGAATGTGTATAGACACATATGGTCTCATCATACTTGGGTTAACTATTTGAGATCCTTATGGGCACATCATCATATTCTTTGTCTTTCTTCCCTCCTCACATACGTAGATTAAATTTCACCTAGAGAGTTTTCACATAAGGTAAGGGTTTTATAGGGACCTTAGGGGAGACTAAATCAAATAGTCATATAGCCAACTGCCTTGGCTTTATACCATACTTATAAGGAGTGAGAATTGAGAGGGGTTCCACTCCTTACTCAACTAGATGAAAGGAATAATCCTAACGACAAATGCCAAAATAAAATTTTCACATGGAATTATGATCCTATGCATACAACTGGTATGTTCAAATTACCAAAAGATGTCTATATACAAAAATATTCCTAACTATTCAACATTATAAGATTATAAGATTGACACCCATTTGGGTGAATACATGAAGTAGATACTATAACACTAACATTGGATGCAAAGGGTAATTCGACTACTTCAACTCCATCTACTATGGAATAGTAACTACATATTTTTAGGTATTGGTCAACTTATTCATCCTTCAAAAGTCCTCTTTACCTAAGGAGTTGGAGGAATGCCCCCACAAAAGAAGAAAAGGTGAAAGTTTATTTGTAAACATTGGGATGTTCATATAATAGGGTAACGAGAAATAATAAGGAGAAGGACCACAAATAATACATTGAGGATCCTAGCAAAGGGAGAAACATAAATTATCCACATGGATGTCAAAAATAAAATTAACAAGAAAGTGTGTAATCAAAAGACGACACATCATTATGAGTTCATAATGAAACTACACAATTACTTGCAGAAAAGATGAGAAAATCATATATGTGTTTACATGTGAAAATACTATAAAAATATAAAACATGTAGGTAGGAAGTAACACATCTATCATAAATATGAGCTGAGCAAGAAAAGATACACATCTTCTCTATAATATGGGGAACTAGGAAAAATACACATTTGTCCTGTAATATGGGGTGAGTGGGAAAAGATACACATCTTCTATGAGAAGTATGTGATACACATATTATCATATTAAATTCATTTGTAGGAATTATTATGTATGCACAACTATAAGGTGTGATAATTTATACATCCACATAGAAATCAAAATATTACATTATGCTAGTAAGTGACAACATGATGCATAATAAAATGACAAGAAAGTCAGTTAAAATGTGACTGATGAGAATATATGTATATTATCAAGTGGGGTCAAATCGATAAATAAATCAACAATTATAGTGCTTGATGAGAGAGAAATTATAACATACCTAAATCTCGATTACCTAATTTATCCTCATCATATATATTCTTGTTCCTTTCAATCAAAATGAAATTGAGTTCCCTCTTCCCCTAATTTAATTTATAGTAGGCTTAATAACTTGAGAAAATTAACAAAAAGTATTAGTTTAAGATATTTATAAATAAAATTTAAGAATTAAATAGATAATTTATTTCTCTAATGAAGTGAATTATACAAAATTACAAATTCACTAGTTTTACCCTAAATTTGGAACTCTAGAAATATTTTAATCTTAGTCAATGAAAGAAATAAGTAACTACAAAATGATGTATCAAATTTATTAAGAAATGTATTAAAAAATTAATTAAGTAATTAGCCAGCAAGTAATGAAATAAAATACCAAGCATTTTCAAAAGATAAAATTTATGTTAAATTTAGTCAATCATGGTTATTTAACCCTGAAACTAAACCAAATAATGCTTCATCAAAGTTTAATTAACAACATTAATTGACCAATTTCAATACTATTCTTTATTTTCCAAATGTAACATGGGCTCTATCACCTACTCGTTACGTGGACAGATCACATCTGCCCTACCAGACTGATGACCAACATTCTTCCTTCCTTTCCCTTCCTTTCCTTATTTCTTGTCTTCTCATCCTTCTCTCTCCTCTCCAGATAGAAGAAACCCTAGCCTCCTACTACCTTTCCTTCATTGCATTCACCCACCATGACTAAGAATGATAGACACAAAGTGTTGTCACAAGTGTTGTAGTGACTGACTATGACTTTGTGGCAATCATATCCCATGGTTCGAGCCCAGTCATATTCATCAGTGCTAGTCATCACTGCCTCTAAACCTAAATTGTATGTTGTTCTCTTCATTGTCTCTCTCCTCCTTTTCCACTGGTAGTGAACAATTGAGAGTTAAGAACCCCAACCAAATTCCTTGTCTCTATTATCAACATGTCCGCTGCCACCCGCGTTGTAACATCCAACATCGACTCTGCACAAGACACCCGCCTGATGTGAAGCCATGACTGTAGATTTATATTCACCTTCTCCCTTCTTACACCACCACCTAGAGTAGTGGCCATAGACAACTCCAGTGATTGTCCAACACATATACATAAGTGTATCTTCTTCTTGCTCATCACATGTAGTTGGTGAATCAAGTGACATTGATTTGTAATCCAAGCTTCACCACACCTTCAACCAGATCTGCTATTAGATGTTGACCACTTTAGCTTCATGATTCTCTGAAAGAATTTCAAACCAAGACAACCTCCCTCATGACCTCCAATTCCCATGAAAGCTCACCTTCAGTAGATGAAAATCAGAAAATTTTAGACTTCACTAACCATTGTTGGTTGACAGATCTCATTGATCCCCTTCAACCTCATATGAACTCCATGGATCAAGGGGCATACAAATTTCTTCCTTATGTCATAACCAACCACATATGCAATCAAAACTTTCTACCTTTTTCTGCAACCCTCACCTTTTCTATATTTGTGGTATCCTACTCTTCATGTAACAACATATCTTCAACAACATCTGACTACATTAAGTGGAACCTCACCCCGACCCTCTAATGATCACGGAGACGAAGATGTTGGGAGAAGTAGTGGACTATGGAGATAATCATGAATTGGATCCAAAGAATATAAGGAAGGATCCATATACGAATACAATCCCAAGCATATGAGCAACTTGCAAATCACGTCTTTGGGTTAGTATTCAAACTCACTTAACATTAGTCTTCAAAAAAATTGTACCAAACTTACATTATTAGGTGAGATATTAGGTGTTATGTAAGGACTCTAATCCATGTTTTGGGATAACCCTATTTATTTTGCTTAAGTATGTTGCTTAGCTCCTTACTCTAATCATTTGAGTTATAATTAGGGCATGTTGGAAGCTTGAGTTTCTTGTTTGAGCCTTGGATGAGTGATGACATCCTTGGTGGTGTTTTAGGAACATGTTTGAGGTGTGCCTTGCTCTTAAAATTGTTGTCTCAGGATTGAGAGCCTTGGAAGGGCCTTGTATCGGTTTGTGGATGTCTTGAGGGACATCCTATCAGTTTTGTTGTGAGATACACCATGTTGATGCTAGGGTCACATGGTATGATGTGATACCCTTTGGAGTAGTTGTATGTATGATGTTGATAGCTATGTTCCTATACCTCATAACATGTCTTATAATGATAATGAGAATCATGTTTCATGTCTCATAACACACCTCATAATGATGATGAAATTGATAGTCTAAAGATGGTTGTTGATCCAACCTTGTAAACCTAATTTAGTGAAGAGAAACCCTAATTGTAATGATGTAAATGTATGGCATGAGTCCTATGAGATGATAGTTTTCATGATGTATTGCCTTCTTGTTATTAGTTTGTAATCATGCAGGTGATACCCATTGATATACATATCCAGGTATGAGCTATGGTGGTTATGACATGGTTGAATAAGCCTTGTGAGGCTTAAAATGTTGTTGACTTTTTAAAAAGAGGAGGTGAATGGTCTTATGACCTATTGATGGCTTGTTTCCTTGCATGAGATGTTTTCCTCTATGATGAGAGGAGGGGTTGTCACCCCAAGATATGTGGTCCTTGTGATGGACACATGTTGAAAATAAACATGAAGTGATGACATCACACCCTATATGCTTCAGTATGTTTTGGTGATGTGTTATGCTCTTTTTTATGTAGAATTTGTTTAGAAGTTGTACGTTGTAACTTGATTGATGTTGAAAGATGCTTAAATTGGTCTAATTAATCATGTGGAATCTAATAGTATAGTTTGCATGTGCCATAGATCCATTCAGTGTCAGTACTTGTTGAATGGTGAAATGAGTTTAACTCGGAGCACATATTGTTGAATATACGGGGTGCAAGTTGAGGTATCTCCTTGTGTCCTGAATGAATATATATATGGGATTGGCTATAGTCATACCCCAATAAGAGTACAACTACGGTTGTATCTCAATTCAAGATACAAGAATGGTTGCGGTCATATCCTAATAAGAGTATGGTTGCAGTTGTAACTTGCTAGCATCGTGACGTATACCAAGGCGGGCTAGATGTCTACAGTTGGACTATAAGTCGCTGATAGCAGTCTGACTAATGATGTCACTACCAATGTTCTCACACTGATTGAGGGGATGAGGTCGTGGATTCCGACTCTTCCACTAGACCTTGTATGGCACCGATTTCAACTTATCAAATGGTCGGTTGGATTTGGGTGGTACGACTCAAAACCTTGGGGCATAATAAAATACATAATCATCCGTGTAGTATAGTTGTGTAGGGTTAAAATACAAAAACATTGGATGAGGCCTTGCTTGATCTTTATACAATGTTGTTGATAGGAAATATACATGTTCTTCATATTCCTTTCAGATTATTATTCATAATTCAACAATAATTGCTCTTCCTGTAAATGATGATTACCTATTTCATTTAGTTGTAATTATACTGCTACTCTGTTTACCTTATCTATGATAATAATACAATTTTCGGTAAGTTATATCTCCTGCTGAGATTTGGAATCTCACCCTGTGGGTTTCCCACACCCTTTTTAGGTGGATGAGTACGAGGAGGTAGAGATCGTGCAGTGGAGATTGAGGAGCAGTAGAAGGACTAGTAGTTGATGAGGTTGGAAGTGCTGCTGGATGTCTTTTGCTGATAGAGTCCTAGGGTCTATCATGTACACTAGGGTCTTTGGGAACATTTTGTAGATGTTTCATGAATGTGCTTTCTTTTGTGGATGGCTTGTATACCTATTATGTACAGATGTGGTGGAATCATGTATATATGTTCTAGAACAATTCTTTAGTTATAGGTTGATAGCATGCCTTGAATATGCTTTGAGGCATGAAAGGACTTATATGAGAAGTTTATTGCTATTTGGATGTTTTATGAAAAAGGTTTTTATTTATAGTTTTTTCTAATTATACACATGTTAATCCCTCTTCAGCATTTTTGTTTTGAGGAATCTCGCTTTATGTGGAAATGGGTGTCACATTTGGTTGGTATCAGAGCTTTAGGTTCGTTGAGTCTATAGGGACCTAGGACTAGGGTTTGTGTCTGTTCGAGTGTCCTCCAGTTTGTCTTAAAGTCACTTATGATTAAGTAGAAGAAGAAGAGAAAGCTTAAAGATGTCTAGAGAATAAGAAGAACATGTTGCTGAGAGTAGTGTTGCGACATCAGGTGGTGGTGCAAGGAACCAAGCATGAGAAGATCGGGTGCCTGAAGTCCCCTAGTTTGACCCAGCCATGATAGAAAACCCTACCTTTCAATCACTTTTTGGACAGTTTATGGCAACGATGACTCATATGGTCGACAGGATGCCTGCACCTCAGCCTAGGGCATCGGTTCCCCATAATGAATCTTTGGGAACTGGGAAGACTTTTGAGCAGCTCTGTCATGTTGGAGTGGTTGAGTATGCGGGGACAGCTGACCCAGCGGATGCAGATCTATGGCTAACTGAGCTTGAGAAAGCCTTCAAGATCCTGAGTATCCCCAAAGAGGACAAGGTGAAGCATGTGGTGCACCTTCTCAAGGGGAGTGTTGGCCATTAGTGGGCCATAAAGGAGGAGAACAGAAATGGTGTGGTGGTTGGTTGGGAAGAGTTCTGATGAGAGATAGCTAGTAGGTACTTCCCTCAAACATATCTTGATGAGAAGATTAGACAATTTGGGAGGGTTCGACATGGATCCATGACAATCAATGAGTATGAAGCAAGGTTTATGGAGTTGTTGAGGTTCTGTCCTCACATGGAGGTGACGAATGACGAGAGGTTTCGTCATTTTGAGAAGGGGTTGAATGCTGAGTTGTCTACCCCAGCTACTACCTTAGAGAATCGAGAGAGGTTTGCCGTGTTTGTGGAGTCTGTGCAGAGAATCGAGCGGTTTGTAAATGATAAGAGAGAGGCAAGTGCCAAGAAGAGGTCTGTACAATCTCAGGGACAGTCGTCAGGTGGCTTGAAGAAGCTGAGGTTTTCTACACCGCCAGTTTCATAGAGGTTTAGTGCTTCGACATAGTGGTCACCAAGTAATGGCAGAGGTCATAGTTTTCCACCCGCAGGATCCTAGAGTGTTGCAGGCTATTACACGAGGTTCATTAAGTATTTCAGTGCTATCGTCTTACCCCTAACTAAGATAACGAGGAAGGATGTGATGTTTGTTTGGGATGACAGATGTCAACGTGCTTTTCAGACATTAAAAGAGAAGTTGACAAATGCACTGGTTCTGGTCTTGCCTGAGCAAGGAAAAGGATACATCATCTTTTGTGATGCATCCAAGAATGATTTGGGATGCGTGTTGATGAAGGATAATCAAGTGGTTTCTTTTACTTCTCGACAACTTAAGAAACATGAGGACAATTACTCAACCCATGATCTAGAGTTAGCAGTGGTAAATGCCTTGAAGATTTGGAGGCACTACCTATATGGGGAGAAGTGCCAGATCTTCATAGATCACAAGAACTTGAAGTACATCTTTTCACAGCAAGAGTTGAATATGAGACAACATCATTGGATGGATATGATCAAATATTATGACTATACGATTGATTATCATCTGGGAAAGGCAAATTTCATAGCAGATGCGTTGAGCAGAAAATCTTCATCCTCATCCATGGATAAAGGCCAGTTGAGTTCTTTAATGTGTCACAAGTAAGACATGTTGGTCTCCTTACGTCATATGAATGTTAAGTTGAAAGTCTCCTTATTAGCCAGTTTGTTGGCACAGTTACAGGTGAAGCCTACACTAAGACAACATATCAGAGAAGCTCAATAGACAGATACTGTGATACAACAAATTAGATCAGAGTTCAGCAGCGAGAAGCGTGATGGTTTTCATGAGTCAGATGATGGGACCATTTGTTACAATAATAGGATAGTGGTTGCTAATGTTGATAAAATGAGAAAGATGGTGCTAGAGAAGGCTCATTCATCCATGTATGCTATGCACCCATGTAGTACTAAGATACCAAAATATTAAAGATATGTATTGGTGGCCAGGCTTGAAGATAGATGTAGCTGAGTTTGTTGCAAGATGTGTAATATGTCAACAAGTCAAAGTTGAATGGGGAGCAGAGCCCTTGGGGCTTCCCAATCGTGCCTAGGGGCAGCGGAATGTGAGTGGCCTTCCCTGGTGTGGTGCCCCAGTGAAGGGGAGTGTGGTAGCCTCCGTCTGTTTCCCTGATCGTTCTCTATAGTCTTCGGTGGAGTGCATCAATGAGGAGTTATCTTCGGTGGCATGTTTCTAGTCGGTCCTACTTCTATGAGGCGACGGCGGCGCGGGGAGAGAGGATTCCCTGGAGCTCCTTCATTCTGGCCGGTGGGACTTTGAGGTGTGGGTCGCTAGCGCCGAAACCAGAGGACATAGCATGAGCATCAGAAACGGCTAGCCGACAGCCTCCGCGAGGATCTCATCCAGCAATTGCGGGGCATGGCTCCTCTTCTCTACCACCTCCTATCTCCGCCTTCCTACAACTCACTATCGATCTCAGACCTCTGTGCACGCTTCCTAACTTGGATGACCCAAGGTGCCTTGGGGGTCATCGGGTCACAGTCCCTTGGTAGCCTAGCTCCCACAATGGAGGAGTCGAGGGACAATGACACTGCCGTCTTGTAGGTAGGAAGGTTGATGGTCAAAGCAGATGGCCCGAGCGGATCAATAGTCGGGCGTGGATCCCATGATCTAGATGGGGTTGGTGGACCCTCTCCCCTTTCTTATATTGGTGGTGAAGGGACCATTCATGACAGCTCAGATTGTGGTGGCAGCAATGAGGGGGTTAGGGAGACTTTACCCAAACTGCAGGGTGGTGTGGTGTTGGATGAAGGGAAAGGCGAGATATCACAGGTGTCCTTTGATAGGCGCAATTTGGGTTTCTTTAGAGAGAGTAGCTGGTGTAGGTGGGAAGGGCGGTGGGTAGGGAAGAGCTAAGCCCCCTGCTATGGAGAATTCCATGATGATGTTGGGTGGAAGCAGGGATCATCCAATGAGGTCTGGGACAAATGGAAAGTATGCCTCTGGATGCTGCTCGTCCATCATTTAGGACAACCTCTTTAGACATGGTCATTGTATATAGAGGGATATGTGTCTTTGTTGCCTTAGGCGTGGATACTGGCAACACAGCTGCTCAGCACTGCACATATGCTTTTAGTGCAAATCCCCATGGCACTTGGTGAGATCATGTCATGATGGGAGAATGGTGCCTTCCTTGGGTGTCCCCAAGGACACATGCTTCTGATGCCTTAAGTGGGGGCATTAGCAATGATATTGCACTGCTCTGCAGGTCTGCTTCCGCTATAGATATCAGGGTCACATGGTTCATGACTGTTAGGCTTGATGTCGGGCAGCCCATCCTCAGGGCAAGGAGAGAAAGGCTCTGATTGTAGGAACGCCCTTCAAAGCTATGGCTGCCAAGGACAACCAGACTGCTAGATGGGTGAGGTCCAAGATCCCCCGAGTTGGTGCTATGAGGAGCAATCCAATTGCACTTCGAACATGTATGTGGATGTTTCCTCCTGTGACGAGGCTTTTGCAGGTGACATTGAGGATGAGGACTTTGATTTCTTCATGGCTCATTCCAGGGGGAAGAAGAAAGGAGGATGGAACATATAAGAGGATGTAGTTGTTCTTTAGGTACTTTGTTGCGAGTGATGGGGAGGGATTTGATGGGTGGATGATCTCTATGAGGTTGTATTGCATTTATGATGGTGATCTCATGTTATTTTTGGCCTACATGAGGGACAGGAGGAATAAGATATTCCTCATTTAAAATTAAAAAAGGTCAAAGTTGAGCATCAGATACCTGCGAGAACATTGCAACTGGTTGCCTATACCGCAGTGGAAATGGGATCATGTCACTATGGAATTTGTGGTTGGTCTGCTTAGGATAGCCAAAGGTTATGATTCCATTTGGGTGATCGTTGATAGGTTGACCAAGACAACGCATTTCCTCCATGTGAAGACAACGTTCACAGTGGAGAAGCTTGCCCAAATCTATGTTGATGAGATAGTGTGTTTGCACGGTGTTCCAGCTACTATCGTGTCTGATAAAGGTCCTTAGTTCATGAGTCACTTTTAGGAGCGACTACATATAGATTTAGGTATCGAGTTGAAGTTCAATACTGCTTTCCACCCACAGATAGATGGTCAATCTGAAAGGACCATCTAGACCTTGGAGGATCTATTGAGGGCTTGTGTCCTTCAATTCTCAGGAAGTTGGGATGTACATCTCAGTCTGATAAAGTTTGCCTACAACATCAACTATCAGAGTAGTATTGATATGGCACCTTATGAGGCGTTGTATGGGAGATGTTGTAGATCCCTATTGTGTTGGTATGAGATAGGAGAGTATCAACTTCTGGGTCATGAGCTTGTGCAGCAAACGACAGATAAGATCAAAGTGATACAACAATAGCTGAAAGTAGCACAAGACAGACAGAAGTCGTATGCAGATAATTGTCATAGACCCTTGGATTTCCAAATGGGAGATGAGGTATATATGAAGGTCTCTCCTTGGAAGGGTGTTGTGAGGTTTGGGAAGAAGGGTAAGTTGGCTCCCAGGTATATGGGACCTTACCCAGTGATGGAACGTATTGGGAAGGTGACTTACCGGTTGGAGTTTCCACCTGAGCTACACAAGTTACATCCAATGTTTCATTTGAGTATGTTGAGGAAGTGCCATCCCGACATAGAGTTAGTGTTGCAGCCTATGGAGGTGGAGCTTGATGAGGATGTGACCTATGTAGAAGGTCCAGTGCTAATCCTTGATTGGAAAGTGAAGAAGTTGAAGAGGAAGGACCTTGTGCTTGTGAAGGTTCTTTGGCATCATCGTAATGTTGAGGAAGCCACGTGGGAGCTTGAGGAAGAGATGAGGAGGAAGTATCCCTCCCTTTTCTCTTAGGATTTTGGGGGAGAAATCCTTGTTAGGGGTTTATGTCATGTAAGAACCCTGGCCCACGTTTTGGGATAACCTTGTTTGTTTTGCTTAAATATGTTGCTTAGCCCCTTGCTCTAACAATCTGAGATGTAAGTAGGGCATGCTGGAAGCTTTAGTTTCTTTTTTGAGCCTTAGATGAGTGATGACGTCCTTGGTGGTGTTTTGGGCACATGTTTGAGGTGTGCCTTGCTCTTAGAAGTGTTGTCTTAGGCTTGAGAGCCTTGGAAGGGCCTTGTATCGATTTGTGGGTGTCTTGAGGGACATCCTATAGGTTTTGTGGTGTCTAGAGATGCACCATATCAGTTTGTGGCTCCTAGGGTTTCACCCCTATTGATTTGTGGATAGAGGTAGAGATGTGTATTGACCTTGACCTAAGAAGGTGACCTAGTGGGCGAGACATGGATCTTATCACCTTGTTGCATGGTGTTTCATGTGTCTCTTTCTTTATGTACAAGTAAAATCTAGGGTTCTAAGGTGGTGACACCTTCCCCTTGCTCTCTCTTTCATCTGTCTTGTAAATATACCTCTTTCTCTCCATGCAAGAGAACCCTTTCAACTATCCTTGCATTCTCTCTTTGGTGGATGACCTTGAGCTTGAGGAGTGCTCTCCCTTAGAGCTTGGAGGATGAGTCCCAAAACTTGTGGTGACTCTCTTCATCCTCTACCTTGGTAAGACATGATCCTTAGCTTTCTTTCTTTCTTCTTCTCGACCATGGACCTTGGTTGCTTCTCTTTCCCTCCCATGCTCCCTTAACCATGGTTCCATCTTCTTCTTTGGAGGTCTTGTGGTGATCAAGCTTGGAAGACCTTCTTCTACCTTGAGGCTATGAAGCTTGGAGCTTGGTGGTAATCCTTGAGGTGGGTTATATAACTCTAAAGTCTCTTTGTTATTATAACATTTTACTTTCTATCTTGTTCTTCATCCTTGGCTCGTTATTGCTTGCATGCTAGTAGTTATTTTTGGTAGTTTTGTGATCTGTTTTGGTAGGATAACCTTGCTTAGTTACTACATTTGTGTTGCACCTTTCTACCTTACTGGTAACATTATCCTAAGGTAGGGGATGATGAGGCTGATATGCTTGTGTAGGCCGACATGTATGTGGAGTCTAACATGTTGGTTAGACCGTTAGAATTTGGGTAACAACTCGTCGCGACCTTGGTTAGGTCTAGGTCGACACGATCAAATGCTGCCTAGATTGTCATGCCTTAGGTAGGAGTAGACCGATATGAGTCGAGGGTGTTAATTGGTTTGGTGGTTGTTGAACTGATATGGAGTTTGATTGAGATATCTAGTGTGATGGCCGTTATGACTTGGCCGTCACGATTTGTGACATCTCGCTTGGGCAGAGGCCGATGCATCTTGGTGATAGTGTTGATGCCCGTCATGGCTTGATGTGTTTCTAGCTTGTTGCTTTGGGGGCGTTTCAGCCCGACACACTTGTAGCCGTCACACACTTGAGAAGCGTTGCCGATATGTGATGTGTTGCCTAGCATGAGGAGAATTTGATGTGTTGCTGAAACCCTAATCATCCTGGCACCTTGAGTGTTGCCCGATACACTAACAATGCATGTTACCCCCTAACACTGTCACACCTTGTGTTGGCACTGCCCGACAAGGTAAGTTTCCCGACACACCCATGGTAATGCCTAAACTTGATACACACCTTGAGTAGGTAGGCTGATACTGTACCTTGGTATGGTTTCCCAATACCTTTGTGGGACAAACCGATACCCTATGTTGAAACCAAGACGATACCTTATGGTGGTGTTTTGAGATACACCATGTTGATGCTAGGGTCACATGGTATGATGTGATAACCTTTGGAGTAGTTGTATGTATGATGTTGAAAGCTATGTTCCTATACCTGATAATATGTCTGATAATGATAATGAGAATCATGTTTCATGTCTCATAACACACCTCATAATGATGATGAAAGTGATAATCTAAAGATGGTTGTTGATCCAACCTTGTAAAACCTAATTTAGTGAAGAGAAACCCTAATTGTAACGATGTAAATGTATTGCATGAGTCCTATAAGATGATAGTTTTGATGATGTATTTCCTTCTTGTTATTAGTTTCTAATCATGCATGTGATACCAATTGATATACATAGCCAGGCATGAGCTATGGTGGCTATGACATGGTTGAATAAGCCTTGTGAGGCATAAAATGTTGTTGACATTCTTGAAAGAGGAGGTGAATGGTCTTATGACCTATTGTTAGCTTGTTGCCTTGCATGAGATGCCTCTGTGATGATAGGAAGGTTTGTCACCCCAAGATATATGGTCCTTGTGATGGATACATGTTGAAAATAAACATGAAGTGATGAGATCACACCCTATATGCTCCAGTATGTTCTGGTGATGTGTTATACTCTTATTTATGTAGAATTTGTTTAGAAGTTGTACATTGTAACTTGATTGATGCTCAAAGATGCTTAAATTGGTCTAATTAATCAAGTGAAATCTAATAGTATAGTTTGCCATGTGCCATAGATCCATTCAGCGTCAGTACTTACTGAATGGTGAAATGAGTTTAACTCAGAGCACATATTGTTGAATATGCGGGGTGCAAGTTGAGGTATCTCCTTGTGTCCTGAATGAATATATATATGGGATTAGTTGCGGTCATACCCCAATAAGAGCATAGCTGCAGTTGTAGCTCAATTCAAGATATAGGAATGACTACAGTCAGGTCTTAATAAGAGTGTGGTTGTAGTTATAACTCACTAGCGTCATGACCTGTACCATGGTGGGGTAGATGTGTACAGCTAGACTATAAGTCATTGATAGCAGTTTGACTTATGATGTCACAACCAATGTTCTCATACTGACCAAGGGGATGAGGTCGTGGGCATAATAAAATATGTAATCAGCCGTGTAGTATAATTGTGTAGGATTAAAATACGGAAACATTGGATGAGGCCTTGCTTGATCTTTATATAAAGTTGTTGATAGGAAATATACACGTTCTTCATATTCCTTTCATATTATTAAGATGTTTCAATTCAGCAGTAATTGCTCTTCCCATAAATGATCGCTACATGTTTCATTTAGTTGTAATTATATTGTTGCTCTGTTTACCTTATCTGTGACAATAATAGAGTTGGTAGTGAGTTATATCTACTTCTGAGATTTGGAATCTCACCCCTTCATTTTCCCACACCTTTTTAGGTGCACGAGCACGAGGAGGTAGAGATCATGTAGAGGAGGTTGAGGAGCAGTAGAAGGACCAGTACCTGACGAGGTTGGCAGTGTTGCTGGATGTCTTTTGTTGATAGAGTCCTAGAGTCATCCTTGTACACTCGGGTCTTTGGGAACATTTTGTAGATGTTTTGCAAACGTGCTTTCTTTCATGGCTAGCTTTTATACCTATTATGTACAGATGTGGTGGAATCATGTATATATGTTCTGTAATAGTTCTTTGGTTACAGGTTGATAACATGCCTTGTATATGCTTTGAGGCATGAAAGGACTTATATGAGAAGGTTCTTGTTGTTTGGTAGTTTTTTGAAAAAGGCTTTTATTTGTAGTGTTTTCTAATGATACACATGTTAATCACTCTTCTACAAATTTGTTTTGAGGAATCTCACTTTGTGTGGCAATGGGTGTCACATGCACATTTTAACATTGTTGGTTTATTGGGCAAGATGTTTGAAATGATAATATTGTTCTAATAAATGGTATTACCTCATTCTTTTTTTATACACTCAAACTATATACTCTTTAACTTTCCTACTTGATGTAAGACTCCTATTTTGTGGGAACATCCCTCTTCCTTCTTACACATCTTATATGCTCAAATTTGTTTATGACACACATACTCAGTGATTACTGACCATATATTTGTTTCTCTTTCTGGGTGTTGTTCCCGAACCACCCAGGCAGAGGTACCTTAGAGGACCATGATGGACGAAGATCCTGTAGGCATTTATGAACATGTGGGTAGCTTGGAGTGTCTTGGTTACCTTCTGCTACTATCCTTATTTGTATATAGTTCAAATCTTTATTTTGTAATACCACCTTTTTTAATGAGGAAAAATTGTACAATGATACACTTGTAATCGTATAGTAGTTATTTTTCTATTGCGTTATCTTTACATGGATTATCTATTATAATGGACCCCCTCTTGCCGTCCCAACCTTTATAGAAACAAATAACAAAAGGGATATTTCAATAAGATTTTCCAAAAGAGATACAGTTGATGATCAATTTAATGTATCATGCCTTGTTAAATAAATTTTGGTTTTAATCAGTCAAATAGATCAACAGAGTGAAGAATTTTTTTCATAGAAAGTCAGGAGATCATCTATTCATCCCGCTCTCCTCGTGTAGGCGATGTAAGAAAATAAGGTCTACAAGAAATATTAATCGAATTAAATGTGGTAGTACTACTACCATTACAAAGGTCTTTATTGAGCCACTCTCGGATCTCGTCTGGTGGTCTGATGTATTGAAAATTACCTGACCTATTTTAGAGTTGGAATTTAGCCAAACCATCCGTAGCTTTCTTGCAGGATCTATGAGCAAACTTGAGGTGCCAACCATCTTTCCCTCTTAGCTTGATTTGAATAGAAAGGAGTAGGTGTGCATATTTGGGGTTTGCTGATGGGTCCTCCTGTATCATCAGGACTTCTCATCTACAGTCTATTTTGAATTCCAATTGTTCTATATTTAAGTCTAAGGCTCTCTGAAAGGCAAGGTTTATAGCCCCCATTTCCGCATGCATTACAAAGTCATCTCTAGAACTCCAACCATTACCTTCAAGCCAAACACCATAACTGTCTCTGATGATCATTGCTATCACACTTTTGTGTCTTACCACTGCCACATTCACATTCATCTTGAGAGTGCCATCAATTGGACATTGCCATTGCTCATCCTGGGTCGACTGTGTGCTTTGAGTACTTCCCCCTTCCTCTTCCTGCCATGCTCTCAGTGAGGTATCAACCTCTTTTTGGATATAAGTGATGAGGTGTGTTACTGGTTTGAGGTTCTGTTCAAACACATGGGCATTTCTGCAATGCCATATATACCATCACGCGATCATGAAAGTATCTTGTTGGCTTAGGTCTCCTCTCAAACCCCACCTCATCCAATCTCTCAGATCTTTACTGAAGAAGTCAGATGGAAATTTGTCCTGGAGCAGCCCAGACCATGTGTCTTTAACATGTTTGCAATCTCGGATTGCATGCAAGCTAGTTTCATCCTACTCTTGATATCTATCACATAAGGAACTTGTGGCTATGTGTCTTTTAACACGACTGTAATTAGCTAGAATGGCATCATGTGAGAGAATCCATATGAAATTTTTTACCTTTATTGCAACTTTGGCCTTCCATAGCTTTTCCCATTCACCTTCAACTTTCTGATCTCTCAGACCTCTGATGAGATGATACATAGATTTGGTTGAGAAGGATCCATTAATTGAGTCAGACAAATCACCATGTCACTGCAGGCGTGTTCAATCGATAGATCCATGTTCATAACATGATCAACATGTACTCTCTGAAGCCACTCTCTCACGAAGTCCACATCCCAGGTTCCTTGCTCATTAATGACAATAGCGAACTAGAGGTCAGAAATTTCAGGGGGGATGTCCCAAGGTACAACTATGGCAAGCATGGTGTCTTTATGGCACCATTTTTCAAACCAAAAGCTCATGGTGCTACCGTTCAACAGTTGTTTATAAGAGTGGTCTTCAATAGGCCTCTTTGGCCAAGCTTGAGAGGTTTATTCTCTTACCTATAGTGTAGACAACATATTTAGGTGCATTGAATTTACACCATATGGTATCCCTTTTGACTGCGATGTCCCAGGTATTTTTCAACAGAGCGAAGAAATTTGGTAATTACAAAATTATGAAACAAATAATGCTACATACATGATTTTTGGTCTACAAATAGCCAATGTTAATCCCTAGATAAAAATCAGGGGCTTTAAGCACCTAATTTGATTTTAAAGTTTTAGGGTTATTTCTCTTCAAACACAAAACCCTAAAAATCGAAATTTTAATATATTGGAGTTTAGGTCATGAAACTAGTCTTTTAATGTTAAAAGACTAGATTACCTCAAAAACCCTTCTTCAACCATAAATAAGATCTCATTTCACCAAAACCTAATCAATTAACTCCAAAATTATTAAATAAGTACATTAAGTTGTAAGTAACCTACACATTTGATGAAGCACTAACTAGGAGAAACCTTGTGGTAAGTGGTAAACATGGGTTAGGTTAACTAATATATGGCTTCATATTCTGTCATGAGGGGGGTGCACAAATGTTGTTCAAACTTTGCATGAGTAAAATATCCTAGGTTTTCATGTGGTTAAAGAGGCCAACAAAGGACATATTGACCTTTACTAGGTCAACCGAATTATTCATACTCATAATCCTCATATTAGTCTTAATCCCAACCATGTTGATTTCAACTACATGGATCCTTATTTTCTAGTAAACTCTGTTATGGGTTATATTATAATCAAGATGTAAAGATTCAAAATCTCTCTTTGAAAGATCTTTCCAGGTTAATTTAGACCTACCCTTTTTCTTTTAATTGTGCTTGACTCAATATCATTGACACATATATAGGTGTTTGTCGTTCTAGGTTGCACATGTCCATACCAACTCAGTTGGCCCTCACACATTTTCTCTTCAATACTCACAACCCTCACTTTATTCCTAATATAGTCATTTCTTAAGTGATATTGTTTTGTATTCCCACACACCCATCTCATCATATGCATTTTAGCCACATTCGACTTGTTGAGACCTTATTTCTTTACTGCCCAACATTCACTTCCATATAGCATGGCTGATTGTACAATTATTTTGTAAAACATACTTCATTTATCATAATACTATAGTTGCACTCCTGAAGTGATCCTTTAACAAACACTATCTTAAACATCCCCATCTATTTGAATAAACCAATAATTTTTTTATTACAGCTAGATATGTCCAATTCGTCCTACTTGGGCTCACCGTTTACAATTCTAGATTGGTTGAAATTGCAAACCATATACTCTATGTTTCTCGCACTAATAATCAATCCATTTAATTATATCACATTTCTCCATTGTTCAACACTATCATTCAATCCATACTTGGTTTCATCAATCAACACAATACCATTAGCAAATCACATGCACCGATGATTATTATCCTGAACATACTTTATCAACTCATCCATAATAATAACAAACAAATATGTGCTAAGTGTTATTACTTGATGTAAACCAAATGTGATAGGAAATGTGGGTGTCTCTCCTCCAGGAATCTTTAGAATTGTAGTCGACCAGTCATTCATTTCTTTAATGTATTGGATTGACACACCCTTTCTCTCTAAAACAATCCACAAAACTTCCTTGGGTACTCAATCATAAGCCTTTTCCAAATCAATAAAAACCCTATGAAGATCTCTTTTGCTCTATCCATATTCTCCACAAGCCTCCTTATCAAAATAATGTCATCTCTTATTGATCTTCTGGGCACAAAACCAAATTTGTATTCTGATATATGTGTTATATGTCTAAGACTTCACAAAATAATCCTCTACCAAAGCTTCATAGTGCGACTCATCAACTTGATACCTCTCTAGTTTGTATAGCTCTCAACATGTCCTTTATTCTTTTCTATGGAGACTAAAATACTATTTATACACCTATTTGGCATCTTCTTGGTATTCATAATCTTAATAAATAAATTCATTAACCCTATAGCTCCTTCATCCCCCATACACTTCCATAATCAATGGAATACCTTCTAGTACGCATGCTTTTCTCATCTTCATCTTTTCCAGAGAATTTTTTATTCAAATAATGAACTTCACCATTTGTAAATGATATCTCTTGCACTCATGTCACACGATTCTCTTACATTATTCCCAATGTATCCATTGATAAGCTTATGAAAGTAGTGTTGGGTTTTGTGGAGGTGATAGGTGCAAAGGAAGCAATAATACAATTTTCTCCACACATACCCTACTAGCAGATCTCATCGGTAACATCATATTCGGAAAGAGAGTGTATAGGATATACCTTGTCTTGGAGCAAGTCTAGTGAGTCCCTTCACATGGTGATGTGCATAGCCCCTCGCGTGCACATACGATCGCTATTGACGTCCTCCAAACGGATGAAACTCATCGTCTATGTCTCTACTTTGTCCACACGGATGGACTAGAACTCCACATCGCGCTTCTTAAACCGATGGGAGGGAGTGTTGACTCAAGGTCAATTAGGTCAATGTTGACTCACGTCTAAATTGACTAAACCCGTGTTTTGATGATGACTAACCATTCCACATATTGGTGTTTAATGTCTCTACTTGAGTGATTTCAGATTAGGTATAGACACACTCCAAATGCCCTAACTTGCGCATCTCAAATTGGAGAAAAGACAAGTCAAAGTCAATACAAGTGCACGTTTTTATAATATGATGTACATCCATCAGAATCATGTTGTAAATCACTTGTAATGATTGTATGACTTGTAATTAAGCTTAGAAAAAATCAGGAGCACTTAGATCGAATGTTTAAGCACTCAAAAGCCATTTTCCAAAATTCACATTAGGTTGTTCATCGGTCGAGTTATGTGACTTACAAACTCGACCGATCCTGATTGGATCTTGAAAATGACTTTTGATCGGTTGAGTTTACACTACACAAAACTCGACCGATGGATTAGCTGACCAAAATGATTTTCATTGGTCGGTCGAGTTTCCCCAAGACAAACTCGACCGATGGTATGAATATCGGCTTTGTCTTTTACTCTATCGGTCGAGTTACCCTTATAGAAACTCGACCGATTGCACTGTACAGAAAAGTGCAGAAAAGTGCTTCTAGCTATTGTGGAGTTGCAACAAGTGAAAATATATATGTTACAAGCTATAAAACGGCTAGTTTTCGTTCTCAAGTGTTTCCAAAGGCTAAGAGGCATCCCCAACTATAAATAGGACCCCTTGGGCTTCATTCCAAGGTTGAGCATTCATTGCAAAACTCTATGTGAGGTTCCTATTCTATAGTTGAGTGCTTCCTATAGCCTCCTCTCTCTCTCTAAGCTTAATAACTTGCTACATCCATTAGAGTGAGTAGGAAATCTGTAAGAGAGCTAGTCCTACATGTATATCTTGTGAGGGTCTCACTTCCACCACCTCCCTTTCTCTCATTTCAATTATGAAGATGAAGGTTCTCTCTCTTGTCCAAGAGAGGTGAAGAAGAACAAAGGAAGGAGTCCCTTGGTGAAGATCAAGGCTGAAGACTTGGAGCAAGAGTGGGTAAGCCCTTGGTGAAGGTAGAAGACTCCTTGCTCAAGTGGGTAAGTCCTTGGTGGAAGCTTCTTCGAGTGAAGGTGAAGTCAAAGGTGGAAGGTCCAAGAAGAGTGGGTAATTCCTTGAAGGCTGAAGACTTGTGAAAGAGTAGGTAAGTCCTTGGAAGAAGGTGGAAGACTCTTGCAAAGTGGGTAAGTCCTTGGTAAGGTTGAAGACTCTTTGTATTGGATAGGTAAGTCCTTTGTTTGGTCATATATTGTAAGTCTTATGAATGAATATAAGAATGCAATGATTAGGAAATCCTATAGGTTGACCTCTATAGGTAAGTGGACTGACATACTTCTAGTTTGAAGTGTAAAATCACTCTAAATAGCTTGTCTACTTGTGTTTGCTCAATCTCTCTCATCCTTGCTATGTATGTTTTAGTTGTACACAAATTTCCTATTTAGCAAGCTTATCTTGTGATATATCTTGAAGGTCTAATGAATTTTGTTTAAATGCATTCAGCTCTATTCACCCCCCTCTAGAGCATCTAATCACCCATCTAAGATCCAACAATTAGTATCAGAGCGGGTCTTCTCCAAGCATACTTCAACAAGTAGGAGAAGATGAGTGACTACCTTGGAGGGAGATACTTGATCAGCCTACCAATCTTTGATGGGAGCAATTTCCTCTATTAGAGAAGAATGCTTCAATTCTACATCCAAGGATCAAGTCTTGAGATGTGGCAAATGGTGAACAACCCATACATGATACCAAAGACAAAGATTGAAGAATGGGATGAAGCTACCTTGAAGAAAGCAACCTTGAATGCTAGAGCCATGCACATCCTCTATGCCTCCATGACCCCCACCGAGTTCAATCAGATTTCTTCATGTGAAACAACCTATGAGGTATGGAGAAAGCTATGCATCACTTATGAAGGGACAGATCAAGTGAAGTAAAGAAAAGTCTACATGCTCAAAGGGCTGTTTGAGAACTTCAAGATGGGAAAGGAGGAGAGGATAGACAACATGTACTCAAGGCTCAACACCATTGTGAATGGTCTTGCTGTTCTAGGACATCCTATGTCTAGTGGAGAGATCAACTCAAAGATCCTTAGAACTCTCCCTAGGAGGTGGGTACCCAAGGTGACTTCCATTGAAGAAGTAAGGTCCCTTAAGGATGTCCCTATCGAAGAGCTCATTGGAAATCTACAAGCACATGAAGCCACACTTGACAAGAAGAGAAAGAACTCAAGAGAATGAAGAAGACTGAAATCAAATCTTAAATCAAGGCTATTGTTGGTCAAGCTTCTCCTTCCTCTCAAGTTGAAGAAGATGCCATGTATTCTAAGGGTAGATTCTACAAAGGCAAGCCCTCCTCCATCCGGTGCTTCACATGTGGAAAGAAGGGTCACTACAAGGAAGATTGCCCACAAGGCAAAAAGACCCATCTTCACAAGAAGAAGGAGAATGGCACTCAAGCTCAAGTGACTCCTCCAACTCAAGCTCAAGTGAAGATTCAAGTGGAGGATCAATCTCAAGCTCTAGTGATGTAGGAGAATGCCATTTTTCTCTTATAGCATCAACAAGTAAGGACTCAAGTGAGGTAAATCTAAACTCTTTAGATAAAGAATCTTTGATTGCTATTATTCATGATACTTGTGCCTCTCTTAAGTCTTCTAAAAGGAAAAGGAAAAAGCTTGTTAGAATTGTTGATAACTTGCATGTAGAATTAGATGATCTTGAACATGCTAATTCTTTCTTGCTTGATGATAAAAATGCTTGTCTTAGCCAAGTAGACTCTCTTAAACTTGAAAATGCTAGTTTTCTTGATAAGATTAGATTTCTAGAAGCTCAACCTCTCATGCCTAGTTCTAATGAAGAGCATACTTTAATTATTGATTCTCTCATAGATGATATTGATGTTCTTAAATCTGAAAACAAGGACAAAGATTTTGTTTTGCAAGAATTAGAAACAGAAAATGCCTCTTTTCTTGCTAAAATCAATATGTATGAATCTTGTTCTAGTTCTACTAATAGAGAGAATGATGTTGCTGCTCTTCATATTGATAGAGATTCTTACTTAACTAAAGCTCTTTGCTTAGAAAATGATCTTTTGCATGCTAGAGATAATATTAATTAATTGTCTTATACTATTACCTCTCTTATGCATGACAATGATAGTTTGAGATCTTCTTTGCAAAAAAAATTAGTTGGTAAAAGGAATCTTAATGACATCCTACACCATACTACTAAAAAAATTGGTAGACATGGTTTAGGGTATGATAGTAGTCAAGGAAACAACAAAGATAAAGGACCTCCAATATTCCATGGAGAATCCTCTAGTTCCAAGACTATGGGCACATGCAACTATTGCAATGAAATTGGTCATTATTCTACTTGTTGTCCTTTTAGGAAAGCACCCAAGAACAATAGGACTTGGGTTGCTAAACTAACCCCTCCAGACCCAAACACATGATTGGGGACCATTTCATCTTTCTTCTTGTAGGTACATGCAAATGGATTGACTTGAGCTATTGAATTGCAATTTGACTTCTCAATCCACATGAAAGAAGAAAGGTGAGATGTGTAGAGGGTGACAACAAGTGGAAAAAGGAATGATAAGAACAAAGGTAATGATTTTCTTTCTTATAACCAATCCTAACTTGTTTTGTCAATATGGTGTGCACTATACATATGGTTTTTGAGTCAAAAGTGGTATTTTGTGATTCTCTTCACACTCTTGCTCAAAAACTATTTTTAAAGCTTCTATAGTGCATTACTAACTTGCTTAGACATGTTTTGATATGGTTTGTATATTTAGCATGCCTTTAAATATGTTTTTATAAAATATATGTGCTTTTTGATAGCTGGTCTGTCGGTCGAGTTTGCCCTATTTGAAACTGGACCGATAGGAACTAATGGGTGTTGCCAGCAGCTATCATCGGTCGAGTTGTCAATGCATAGAACTCGACCGATAACACTGTGCACAGAATATACATTTGTCTTATTGAATGAGAATTTCCCTCTCAACTAGATTTTCTCAACCAATAGCCTTATTCTTTGGCACTCTCATTTGGTACCTTTATATGTGCATATTGCCATGTTTTAAATTTCCTATCTTTCTTACAACTCTATCTCTCTAATTGTTCTAAATTGGTATATCTATATCTTGAAATTACTAGATTTGAGTTGTTTTGTAGGTTTTGATGATGATCTCTTTGGATCTCTTGGTTGTGTCTAAAAATTGCTTCCACTGTACTCTAACTTGCTACATCTATATAGGTGTATATATTGTGTTGATACAACCTTGAGGTTCTTAGTGGTAATCATCTTTTGGTAATGATGCATATTTGTATGTGAGTTATATCCTTTCATGCTTATAAAATTGCTTATCTCTTTGTTTGGATATATCTCTACATCTACTCATAGCTTGCTTTATCTTATGTATCTTTTGGTATCTCTTGCTATGATCTAGACCCTACTAGTAGTCCTAACTTGTGATAACATCCACTAGTAGTTCATATACATGTAGTTCTAACCTTGTTTATAATTGGCATCTTTGCTCATCTATATGCTATGCTTGTATCTTGTCTCATACATGCTCAAGCTTGTTCCTTGAATTGCATATCTATTATCTTGAGTTGCTTGCATAACATTGTGATGCAGGGCACATAGAGCTACATTATATGTAGAAATTGGAGTATTTTTGGATTTTATGCAGATTCTGCTCCAGTTTTAGTTTTTGATGCAAGACTAGTGTTTTTCATGCAGAAAACGACCTTCTAAGAAAGACTCATTACTTTGCCATGAGCCCTGATGCTTTTTGGGCAAATTCTGTCATCTTGAGGGTCAAAATTGCGATTTATTGTTTTTCTATAGCACCTTATCTTGCTTTTTGGGTTGTTCAAGTATATGCTTTAACTTACTTTTCCTTCTATGCTTGGACAAGCCCCTATCTGTTCTCTTCTACTCTCCTTATACATATTTGTGTTATCTCCTTTCTCTTTAACAAGTGATGTTTCTTATTTCTTCATAACCCCACTTTTTGAAATGACAAAGGGGGAGAAAGGTATGTCTTATTTTGACACACTACTACAGAAACAACGTTCAGTGTCACTTTTCTGGGCGTCGGTTATTTAGGAAAACCGACGCCTATAATATTAGACGTCGGTTATTTATGCAAACTGACGTCTATATTCGAAGACCAGCCAGACACAGGTACCGCTTTGTATTCAGCGTCAGCTGGTTATAACAGACCGACGCCTAAAATCGCCCGTGAAATCCAATTTTCGAGCAAAAACATTTTAGGTTACCTACAACGTCGGTATTTTAACAAGTCACCGACGCCTATTTAAAATGAAAATTTGCGCAAAAAGTCCCACTTTCAGTGTCGGTTATCCTTCGATAACCGACGCTGATAATGGTTCCCGCCAAATAATTTAGGGTAAAGGTTGTCTAGTTGGGCGTCGGTGTTTTACTATCAACTGATGCTAAATCATAATAGGCGTCAGTTTTATAGATAACCGACGCCGTTGACCAACTTAATAATCCCGATCACCCGGCTCTTCCCCCTTTCTTCCTGTTTCATCGTGATATTGATGTGCTGCTGCCGCCGCTCTCCTGAAATCGCCCGACGACCCCACTGCTGCTCGCCGCCGCTACTGCTGGTGCTTCTCCGCTCGCCGCCGCCACTGCTGCTGGTGTGCCGCTGCTGCTGGTGCACCTCTACTCGCCGCTGCCGCTTTGCTCTCCTCTGCTCATTCCCGGCTCCGCTACTGCTGGTTCACCGCCCGCCGCTCTACTCTCTCTTCTTCTGTCGCCACTGCTGCCACCGCGCTTTCCACGCTAGCTCCAGGTAGCACTACCTCTTTGCTTCCTTCTCCCTAGCTATTTACGAACATGCAAGCATGGCCACGACTGTGTTGGCCTACCACGGCACGGCCGTGGTAGGGAAACACTGCCATGGCTGTGGTAGGCCAACACAGCCACGGCCGTGCTTGCTGTTGGTAAGGATATGAACAAATTTTTATGTAATGCTTTATGTAAATCCTAGGATATGAACACTTTTTTTGCTTGCATATATTTGTGCTTCTAATCCTAATGTTTGAATTAATTCAGTAATTTTGATGCATGTTGAAATAAGATTTAAACTTGTCAATTCTAGCATCCTAATTTGATTTGATTAAACCTAACATTGATGAAACACTAACATCAATTGTGATGAAACCCTAACATTAATTGTGATGAAACCCTAACATGTACATATCTATTATTATGTTTGTTGGCCTAGAAACCCGTCTAAGATTTACTCATTAGGAGTAAATCTTGGATAGTCCCCGGTTTGGGACTGTTCTTGAACACCTAATCTCACTTAGGATGTAAGTGTATAATGTGTATTGGGTTTTCGAGAAAATTTTAGTAGCATTTCCCTGTTTGTTCTCTAAGTACATATGTACTTAGAGAACAGCGGGGAAATGCTGCCGAAATTTTCTTGAAAACCCAATACACATTATACACTAACTAGTGAGATTAGGTGTTCAAGGATGGGATAGGTGGTACACGTTTATTATATATAAGAATGACATCACATGTGTTTGTTGGCCTAGAAACCCGTCCAAGATTTACTCATTAGGAGTAAATCTTGGATAGTCCCCAGTTTGGGACTGTTCTTGAACACCTAATCTCACTTAGGATGTAAGTGTATAATGTGTATTGGGTTTTCGAGAAAATTTCAGTAGCATTTCCCCGTTTGTTCTCTAAGTACATATGTACTTAGAGAACAGTGGGGAAATGCTGCCGAAATTTTCTTGAAAACCCAATACACATTATACACTTACTAGTGAGATTAGGTGTTCAAGGATGGGATAGGTGGTACACATTTATTATATATAAGAATGACATCACATGTGTTTGTTGGCCTAGAAAGTGAACAATCATTGTTCTTTATATTACTTGTACATTGGTATAAATTAGAATGAACAATCACTAAATTATATACTGTTTGTATGGAGTCCGACTTCATTGTAGATAATAGGAGTAAATCTTGGATAGGATGTAAGTGTATACCCTAATCTTGTCCTAATATATACTTGTTTTCTCTTTGATCATAGAATGGATAGATCATGGATGTCCATTCACAATCGTTGCACCCCAGAGTTTATATCTGGTCTTGATCAGTTTATTAGATTTTCTGGTTAATACAAATGCTAAATGTTTGCCTTTTTCTAGTTAATACAAATGCTAATGTTTGCCTTTTTCTGGTTAATGCAAATGCTAAATGTTTGCCTTTTTCTAGTTAATACAAATGCTAAATGTTTGCCTTTTTAATGACATTTTCAGATGGCTGACCATGATGAGCATGATGTCCATGATGAGCATGCTGTCCATGACGAGCATGGTGAGGATACCAATGTAAGTTCTAAAAACATATCCTGTATTTCTATAAAATTCATTATCTTCTAGTTATGTCATATATCCCATATTTCTATATTATGCTAATTCAGTGGGTTTATTTTTGTCAAATTTTAGGTTGATGATGCACATGTACCCACTGAAGCACTGGAGCAACTTGATGCGCAGCACCAAACACTTAACAAGAAAAGGGGCATCACTCTGTTGAAGAAGTTAATAGCGTTGAGTGGTAGTGGATCCAAATTGGTTGTGGAGTTTGATAATGGAGGAAATGCAATTGGAGTGAACCGCAATAATTTTGTAAACTATCTTGGGTGTGTCACTCGAAGCCATTGTGGTGTTAAGTATGATAATTGGCATAAAGTTCCTCAGGGGAAGAAAGACTTGATATGGAAGGATTTATGTGTGAGTTATTATTATTTGCAATTCTATTTTGTAGATTACAAATTATATTATTTGCAATTCTATTTTTGGATACTAGTTAATAAGAATTCTATTTTACAGAATCTGTTTGCATTGGATGAGAAGTTGCATCGTAAAAGCGTGATGCAACGCACTGGAAAGATGCTTAGGAACTATAGGACAAATCTGAACAGAGAATACATAAAAGATGGTGATAAGAAGAAGTCAGTCCTTGAGCAGTGGAACTTCTTGGACAAAGAAGATTGGGACAATTTTGTTGCTTCAAGAAAATCTGAAGAATTCAAGGTATTAGGCGTCACTCCCAATTTAATTAATATATGTTGTATTCACCTATTCAAGATTAACATTTAGTGCTACTAACCAAATCATTAATGTGCATACTAACTAGGCCCTCAGTGACGCGCAAAAAGCAAGGTGTGCACTGAATGTGCATGACCACACTATGGGTCCAAAGGGCTATGCAAGTGTTCGCCAAAGACTACAGGCAGAGTCTGCGGCTACTCAGGAGTCTGCTCCTACTCAGGAGTCTGCCACACCCATGCCTCACCATGATATCTGGATAGATGGGAGGAAAAACAAGAAGGGTGAAATAAAGAAGCCCGTAACTGCTGAGGCAGCTGCGAAAATGGTAAAATACAACTCTTAGAGCAATCGTTTGAATATTGATTATTTGTGGTGTTAACTTACCAATTTCTGTTGATGGTGATTAGCAGGAGTTGCACGAGCAGAGGAAACAAGGCACGTTCATCCCTCAGGGCACAAGGGATGAATTGACAGTTGCTCTGGGTAACCTAGAGCATCCTAGATGTGTTAGGGGTGCAGGCGCTGGTGTGGGCATCAAAGCATTCTTTGGGCCATCCCAGCGCAAACCCAGAGCGGGACTTTCAAAAGAAGAGGTAACCTGTTCTTTTTTTAGAATGTTACTGCAAAAGGGAATTCAATAATAAGAAGCTAATGTTTCTTTTATCCATGTATAGGAGAATAAGAGAGTCGAGGATATAGTTGCTAAGAAGGTCAATGATAGAGTTGCTGAGAAGGTCAAGGAAGAAATAGTACGGTGGCAGGCATCTCAGGCTTCCAATCAGCCTATGGCGACCCACTCTTCTCCTGCTGCACAGACTGCGAGTAATCCTGGAGACCCATCGCCTAGCACGTCTGCTGTAAGTATTGTTTATGACATTGTAGCTAGTCTTTTCAAGATGATATGTTCGAAAGGTGATATGTATATATGTATAACATTCTTTACATAAATTTGTAGGCATTGAAGCCATGCCGCTTAAGAATGCAAGACTATGTTGTTACAGAGGCGCATGCTTACCAGTCCCTTCCTGGGGCAATGTTTCATGGGACTCCAATGCCGTAGGGCTACGTTCGTGTGAGCCCGATATGTGTATTACCCGATTGGAAGGAAGCTGCATTGCCATATGCCCACCCAGATATTAATACACTTGGTGAGGCAGAAGGCGGGGTGATATTGTGGCCCAAAGCAGATGTCGTCTACACTACTGAAATTGTAAGATAAATTTACATTACTTTAGATTGTTAATGTGTATATATGAGGTCAACTGATCTGAAATTATATATACAGGTTAAAAAGAAGACACCCGGAGCACCTAGGCCTCCACCTCCACTTCCTGCATTACCAAGTTGGGTTCCAACTGACCTAAAATACCCGTTAGGTCCTGCTTGTAGGGGAATGGCATGTTGGCTACGGGCACATAATATACATTGCCCTATAATTGTTTCTTTAGAAGCAGATTATGCAGGTCAATCATACGATAGTTCTTTATTTATACAAGATATTATTGAGTTGTTTATGTATGATTGGCAGAATACATCAATGATAGAGACATGGATAAGGTGAGATCTTGTTTATACATCCATATACCTTGTGTAAGATCTGGTGATCTGGTTCCTTATATATTAATGCATACGTAATACATGTTTTGCAGCTACTTAGTCGAAGATCAATGCAAACAATTTGCATTTGATCATGTGGGATTTTTGATTCCATCATTGATTAGTATGGTAGCTAAAGACCCTGATAGTGTTCAACAATATTGTATAGACGCTTTTACAGTTTTCAGTCAGCAAAAGAAGACGATAATAATAGCTCCATTCAATGTCAAGTAAGTTTACTTTATTTATAATTTGGACTTAAGAAAATTCCATTTTTATTGTGCATTTTGAGTTATTAATTTTTCACTTTTTTACATCTAGCGGTAGACATTGGGAGTTACTAGTTATTGTCCCCGAGACGTTCACTGTTTATTATCTAGATCCTGCAGGAAGTACATTGAATACTAAAATTGGACACATATTGAGAATGCCATTATTCTGGTGAGAAATATTTCATTTTTATATCCGTTAACATCTGTTATTACATTACTATTTAATTATGCAATTTACTGTGTTACATTAACATGTAGGGGTTTAGATGCATTCAAAAATGCTGGAGGAAATGTCCCAAGGAGAAAGAACCAGCCAATAATTTGGGAGAACGTAAAAGTAAGTTCCCGACTCCAATGTATATATTATTTATGTGAACTGTGCTTAGTTGTATTTTTTAATATTTTGTATGTTTCAATTTATAGCGTGCTACACAAGACAACGGCTGGGCATGCGCATACTATGTGATGCGATTTATGCAGATGATTATCCGACATGCCGCATTGGATATTAATACCATACATGAGGTATTATATATAGTCTCATTAGTTAGTATGAAATATATCAATCTTATTTTTATATTATTACTTATATATATACATCATTCTCTTTGCATGTGTTTAAAACTGAGCACACTATAGGTAAACGCTTAAAAAATATACATGCTCCATATACGATGGAAGCATTAAAAGAAATAAGAGAAGAATGGGCAAAAGCCATACAAGCAGTGGTGATTGTAAGATATAATTGGGATGCTGATAGCGATGCTGAATGAAATTTTGTAAATGAACATTTCTGAATGTTTATACATGTCTGAATGTTTCTACATGTATTTGAATGTTTCTACATGTGTGAATGTGAGAATTGAATTGATGTCTGAATGTATCTACTTGTGTGAAAAAATATTTGTTGATTTTATAGGTTTGTGGCCTGTTTGTAGGCTGATATCAATGGATGTCGTAAACCTGCAGTTTAGAAAACTGAACTGCAGGTTCTCATCCTGCTGAACAGCCACAGCAGGCCTGCAAACTAATAAGAAAAAAAAATTAAAGTATAGGCGTCGATTATTTATAGAACACCGTCATAAAAGGCCTACAACTTCGATTATTTGATAAAAACCAACGCCTAATAGGACAAACAGCCCGACCATGTAGGAAAGCACGGCCGTGGTGGAAAGGGCGTCGCTTATTAGTATAAAACCGACGCCTATAGTACTAAACACGGCCGTGCAGCGAAGCACGGCTGTGCTTCACCGTGTCGTCTGGGTGTATGGCGTTGGATGTTAATTTGTTAACCGACGCAGAAAGTGTCCTAGGTGGTGCTCTTTTTTGTGGCGCAAACCTTATAGATGTCGACCAACTATATATAACCGACGCCTATATGTCATATAGGCGTCGGTTAGAAAATCGACGTCGAAGAGTTCGACCTTTAGCAACACCCACATAGGCGTCGCTTGAAAACCGTCGCCAAAGGGGGTTAAACAACCGACGCCAAAGGCTGTTTCTGTAGTAGTGACAAAAGAGGAAGAAGGCATGTCTTACATGAAGAGGAGAAACATGTCCATATAAAGGGGAGAAGGAGAAATATCATCAATTGAGGGGGAGTATGAGAACTCCATGTGCATCAATTGAGGGGGAGCATATGAGCTCAATCCTATTGAAACCCCTAGGTTTCTCCAAAGGTATGATTTTGCTTAAAAGCTTTCAATACATTTATGGAATGGTTTGTCATCTTTAAAAAGGGGGAGAATGTTGACTCAAGGTCAATTAGGTCAATGTTGACTCACGTCTAAATTGACTAAACTCGTGTTTTGATGACGACTAACCGTTCCACATATTGGTGTCTAATGTCTCTACTTGAGTGATTTCAGATTAGGTATAAACACACTCCAAATGCCCTAACTTGCGCATCTCAAATTGGAGAAAAGACAAGTCAAAGTCAATACAAGTGCACATTTTTATAATATGATGTAAATCCATTAGAATCATGTTGTAAATCACTTGTAATGATTGTATGACTTGTAATTAAGCTTAAAAAAATCAGGAGCACTTAGATCGAATGTTTAAGCACTCAAAAGCCATTTTCCAAAATTCACATCAGGTTGTTCATCGATCGCGTTCTGTGACTTGCAAACTCGACCGATCCTGATTGGATCTTGAAAATGACTTTTGATCGGTCGAGTTTACACTACACAAAACTTGACCGATGGAGTAGCTGACCAAATCGATTTTCATTGGTTAGTCGAGTTTCCCCAAGACAAACTCGACCGATGGTATGAATATCAGCTTTGTCTTTTACTCTATCGGTCGAGTTACCCTTATAGAAACTCGACCGATTGCACTGTACGAAAAAGTGCAGAAAAGTGCTTCTAGCCATTGTGGAGTTGCAACAAGTGAAAATATATCTGTTGCAAGCCACAAAATGACTAGTTTTCATTCTCAAATGTTCCCAAAGGCTAAGAGGCATCCCCAGCTATAAATAGGACCCCTTGGGCTTCATTCCAAGGTTGGGAATTCATTGCAAAACTCTATGTGAGGTTCCTATTCTATAGTTGAGTGCTTCCTACAGCCTCCTCTCTCTCTCTAAGCTTAATCACTTGCTACATCTATTAGAGTGAGTAGGAAATCTGTAAGAGAGCTAGTCCTACATGTATATCTTGTGAGGCTCTCACTTCCACCACCTCCCTTTCTCTCATTTCAATCATGAAGATGAAGGTTCTCTCTCTTATCCAAGAGAGGTGAAGAAGAACAAGGGAAAGAGTCCCTTGGTGAAGATCAAGGCTGAAGACTTGGAGCAAGAGTGGGTAAGCCCTTGGTGAAGGCAAAAGACTCCTTGCTCAAGTCGGTAAGTCCTTGGTGGAAGCTTCTCCGAGTGAAGGTGAAGTCAAAGGCGGAAGGTCCAAGAAGAGTGGGTAATTCCATGAAGGCTGAAGACTTGTGCAAGAGTAGGTAAGTCCTTGGAAGAAGGCGGAAGACTCTTGCAAAGTGGGTAAGTCCTTGGTAAGGTTGAAGACTCTTTGTATTGGATAGGTAAGTCCTTTGTTTGGTCATGTATTGTAAGTCTTATGAATGAATATAAGACTGCAATGATTAGGAAATCCTAGAGGTTGACCTCTCTAGGTAAGTGGACTGACATACTTCTAGTTTGAAGTGTGGAACCACTCTAAATAGCTTGTCTACTTGTGTTTTCTCAATCTCTCTCATCCTTGCTATGTATGTTTTAATTTTACACAAATTTCCTATTTAGCAACCTTATCTTGTGATATATCTTGAAGGTCTAATGAATTTTGTTTAAGTGCATTCAACTCTATTCACCCCCCTCTAGAGCATCTAATCACCCATCTAGGATCCAACAGGGAGTAGCCTTCTGCTTGATGACGTACTAGTATCATGTCGCTCTCCTTCTCTCTCTTGAGAACGATGATGGCTAGGGTTCACATATATGAGCATCTCTTAATGGTCCATCCATCAGGCCCTTATTATTAGGATTTGAAAGGAAGCAATGTTTCCCAAAGCCTCTGGGTAAATAAAAGGTTGTGGCTGCGTTTAAAACAAGCCACTTGTAGACTACTAAAAGAATATTTTGGGATTAATTAATTAACTAATTGATCATATTAATTTATTAACAATTTTCATCATCTGACTCTAGTTAATCACTCCGGATTAGCCATCTAACTTAACATTAGAATCTAATTAAATGGCTTAAACATTTTAACCAATAACTCAGATTATATTCCAAAGTAACATAGTAGATTACCTAAATGTTTTAGTAATCACTTGATTCAGAACATTTCCAATCACGTCCACAATTATACTCTTATTCCAATACATCCTATGCAAGTGACCCGGTAGGCTCCAAATTACGTTTGCAGTGATATTTTGTAATCATATTATGATTTCACAAGCAATGATTAGTATCTAGCAAGACCTCATTGCTACCCAAGTAATTGAAGAAGTTGGAGAACATCTTCAACTGAAAATCTATGATTGGTGTTACAACGACTGTATAGTTCCTTTTTCTTTGATATCCAGATTGGATTCAAGGAATGGAATCGTCATCCTCTTCAATGTTCAACCTATGTTCCTTTACCTAGAGAAGACTGTCTGAGATATGTGTAAGCTCAATATCACATAGTGACTCACACCAACATGGTCATGCATTTCTCAGTCTTTCTTATCAAGTGGTTAGGATATCTAACTCCCGTAGGAGGAACAAATCCCATCTACATCACTCACAATCATCCACATATGTCACAGTGCACTCGAGTACCACCTTTATGGCAACCCTTATTTAGGTTCACAGTGGATGATGTCAAAGTTCACCTAATGACATGTGATGACTGTAGTGATTTCAGGTCTAAGAACTATAATCAATAGCATCACTATGAGAGACGACTCTGAATACCAATCATGGTTTTCATGTGTCACTCTCAAGGTGGGTCTGTCTGATACAATGTTCTTTAACAAGTATGTAGGTGCTCGATTTGATATCACATATCATGACTAATGAGATTTTATCATCAGCCAACACACACTCTAGCCTCAAGTGTTATTGTTGTATATTAGCCTTCCAAAATAACATCCGACTAGGGACATAATAAGAATGCATATACTCTTGCCATTCGTATGATCTCATTGTTTAGGTTTTCAACCAGAAGACATACGTAATTGACTAATATCATTTTTTAGACATTTGTTATGTTACATCATTATATCATTACTGAGTAAAACATAATAAGTCAGAAGATTACTTTTATTATTAATCAAATTATTTACAAGATATATCATTACAAGCATCATATGATTGACTCTATGGACATACATACCAATTTTATTTTTCCAATGGTTCTTGATATCACCACACTTTGCCATTACCCTACCATCTTCTTCATTCTTGATGCATTTTAGTTGACTTGTGTCTTCTTTTCCTTTCAGGATTTGTTACACACACACACACACACACACACACACACACACACACACACATATATATATATATATATATATATATATATATATATATATATATATATATATATGTGTGTGTGTGTGTGTGTGTGTGTGTGTGTATATATATTCGTTCATTCATTGCATGTGCGGTTAGCTACGCACTCCAAATTTAGTTACATTTTTCGAAGTTTCTTACTTTACAAATGTATATGGTTACTTTACCTTTCAAATTGTTAATTTACATGCGTATATAGTTACATTTGTAACAGATGTAATAAATATATAATTACATATTTATTTCATATTTTTTACTATGTACTGTAATTTTACCTTTTTAGTCGAATAGTTACTTTTTGATCAACCCATTTACTTTTTTATCCAACAAGTTTCTTTTTAGACCAAATAGTTACTTTTAAGACAACACAGATGTGAATTCAAGATTACCTAGTGAGAATAGTAAAGATAATATATATATATATATATATATATATATATATATATATATATATATATATATATGAGAGGGAGAGAGAGAGAGGATATTTATACTATCCACGTAGGTACTATAGCATTATCTACGAGACACAGTAGTTTGCGGATGACATGATTTCAAATTGATTGTATAATTTTGCATTAGAACAACTCTATACTGTGCTCTCACGTCTTATGTGTTGGTTTTTACATACTTGAGGATCTTTGGTTGTCTCGAATTTTCATGTATAATTTTTGCATACATATCAGTATCATGTGTGTAGTTGTTGCAAGTTTTGTGGCAAATGGAATTACTAAATGTGTTTTTGATTTGCAGATTTTTAGACAAAAGGGAGAATGTAGTGGTTTGAGTCCGTGCTTTGGTTGTCGGTGACGGCCAGTGTCCATAATCCTAGAATCGGGTGTCTCAATCTTAACTCTCCGTTGTTTGGATAATGCTATAAGAGAAGGCTTGTATTATGTATTTAGTAACAAGTTGCACAATTCAACTTGATACTATATAGTAATGTCTTGAAGTGCATAATTCCAAGATACATCTTCAAACATATTTTTCTAAAAGCATCTTACACACGTCTCAAAACCGCGCCTTGCATATGGAGATGTAATAATAAGAACAAAATAAATGTGAAGTTTCTTAAATACTCTAATAACCTTAAAAGATTTTACATGCATATTGCCAATTGGGAAAATTACAATAACTATATACTAGTCTCAGCAATTAGGAATGGGTTGTTCCATTTGACGGCGTGCTTAGGAGTTTTCCTTTCATGGTCATAACTAAACCGATAGAATATGAGTCATATATGTTACTTACATTTTGTATAGGACAACCAATCACAATGAAGTATCCCCTTCTAAAAAAAAATAAAGAGAGTGAAATACAAATTGTCCACTATGGGCACGTTTGGTTTGCTGGAGTCAGCCGGATTGGATTGCAGTTTTGACTCCAGCAAGGCAAAACTTACGTTTGGTTTGTGGGAGCAGTAAAAGTAGCTGAATCCAGGACTTTTAGGGATACAAGAGGGTGCGGGATTAGGGCTTACATCTCAAAACTGCCGGACGCCGCAAATCCAGAGCCGCCCCCGACTCTCGCCCCCGACTCCCCCCCCCTCCACGCCGCGCGACTCTCGCTCTCGTCACTTCTTCCTTCATCCTACAGCTCTCCTCTCCGGCGTCCCCGCAAATCCAGAGCTGCTCACCTCCGGCTCTCCTCCCCGGCGTCCCCGCAACACCACCAATCGCTCTCCAACCCTAGAACTTTCCTTCCTCCCCACCATCTTCCTGTCGCTCACGGACGCCATTTCTTCCAGGGAGATCGACGTCTCCTGATCTCAAAAGAGTCGGACGCCGAAATCCCAGAGACTGGGTGATTGCGGCTGAGCTCCCGACTCCGTCCGCGACTCTCTCCTGGCTCCCCACGGATCCTCGCGACCCCGACTCTTCTCTCCTCTCTCGCTTCCTTTCCTCCCTCACACCGGGTCGCCTGTCTCTAGCTGCTTCGCCCGCCAGCACGCGTGCGAGCAAGGAAAATCTTCTACAGCAAGGATGCTCCCGCTCCTCCTTCCTCCCATCTAGAACTGCTCGTCGTCGTGTCGGCGGGGTAGATCTCGCCATCGATCCAGCTTTGAACCAGTTTACAGGTATATATGCCTCTTATTCCAGTTCTTCCCCTCTTTCGTTTTCATTTGTCCGACGGATTCGAGGTTTGACTCCTCTCTCACATCCTATCCTCCCCCTAAGCAAGGTCTCTTGCCCCTAGTTGCTCTGCATCCCATCTAGATCTTCTCACACTTTGGTGTCGGCGGTGTAGATCCCACCTTTTCTCCGTCTGTGAAGTAGTTGACAGGTGACATCCATGCTCCTGCTCTTCCTTACCCCCATTGTCTCCCAGATTCGAGGTTCATTTGTTCTCCCCCCTTTTCTAGTTCCTATGTCCAACTATTTCACGGTTTCTCCCTTATTTCTTATGCCTCTCTAACTCCTAGATTATTGATTTAACATTAGCTTCATGTCTCCCTTCTCAGTTTCATATTTGGTACCGTGTGAGGAGCAAAACTGCTGTGAAGGTCTCTGTCATTGCAGCAAGTAGGAAGGGTCATACCTTCTCTAGTCGTGCTCACAAGGTAATAATCGATTGGTATCTTCTTTTGACTTCACAACTCATAACTGTCACCTTCCCTTGTTTATAGCATGAAAATCTGAATATTTCTCCTTCTTCCACCTTTCCCATTTTCCCCTTCCTAACTTATTCAGCTAATAACTTCAGGTGATGTTATTTATTGTAGGTTTTTGTTGAGACCTTCTTGGACGGAGTGGTGGATTGTGGCTGAATATGTTCTAGTTTGTTTATTCATCTGAACGGTCAAGGTATTTTCTCCAGTAACTCTTGTGGCTACATAATTCTGTTTATATGTCATGTGATATGCATTGGGTGGTCTGTTCTGTGGGTAGTCCATATGGTGTTCATATTTATATGTCTCGTTCTATGGCTGTGTGGTTCCTATCTATTGGTAGATTGGAAGTAGGAGAATCTGGTGCATCGTGCATTACTGATTTGGGAGTGGTGGGATTTCTTGGTGGCGTCAAGTTGAGGGAAGCATAAGAACAACAAGAGTTTACATTGATGGATGACAGTAACTGTCAGAGGAAGAGATGGGTATTAGGGATTAGACCGGGCATATGATGAGAGTATGTTTGATGTCAAATGGTGCTTTGTTCACTAGTTTCATGGGTTTCAGTTTGCTGATTATGCAATTAGTTACTTACCTGCTATGAGAGTGTGTGATCCTTGGTGCTCGTGCTATAGACTTTGTTATCATTTCAGTTTTCTTTGGTATGCCACATAACTCACATAAATAATGGTTTAAGTTCATTTTTGAATGGAATGAAATCTTTTTCCTGTTACCTTATATTCAAGAAAGAACTAGTTTATATTATGAGAGGCAACCTACTGCCCTAAAACATGTAGATGCTAGACCTGATTTCAGTAGTGTAATCATATTCTAAGAATTGGCATTCAATCCAGACCTGATTTTAGACCATGCTAATCTCACGGATTTCAATTGTTATACATGTATACATGTTCACATGTACACCTGATTGAATGTTGTCCAGCTATCTAGCCTTCTAATATCTTATTCCTATACATGTATACATGTTTCTCCTAAATGTAGATGGATCGTATAGTTCAGAGGAGACGTATGCTTTGTGTTGTTTTTGCAATGATAGTAGTGGTTTCCACTCTTCGAAGACGAGCAAGGATGAGGAGACATAGAGTTAAGGCTCCTTATGTCAATCGAGACCCTCATAGGGAATGATATCTACTCTCTATCATCGAGTCTACTGATGAGAAATGCAAGGACATGACAAGAATGAGTAGGGCATCATTTTTCCACCTTAGTAACATTTTGAAGTCTAGAGGTCTACTGTCTAACACTGCATGGACCACAGTAGATGAGCAGTTGGTCATGTTCTTACACACGGTTGGTCATAGTGTACGGAATCGTGTTGTCAAACACAACTTCATTCGATCAGGAGAAACTGTGAGCCGCTATTTCAATGTTGTATTGAAGGCAATTGGTTCCTTGAAGGATGAGTACATCATTCCCCCTTCAAGTGCGACACCAATAGAAATCATATCGAAGAAGCGATATTGGCCATGGTTTAAGGTATGATTTGTATTCCTGATTAAAGTGGTATCATTATGTTGATGAGATACATGAGATTTGTAGTTCTATGTTTCATCTTTGTGTAGGATTGTGTTGGAGCTATAGATGGGACCCATGTTCGTGCTTCTAACTTACCCATTGAACTTAAGGGTAGTTTTTGGGGTCGAAAAGAGTACCCTACTCAAAATGTACTTGCTACAGTGAATTTTGATCTCACATTCTCATATGTTTTGGCGGGTTGGGAAGGGTCTGCCCATGATGCAAAAGTCTTAAAAAGTGCATTGGAGAGGGAGAATGGCTTGGTGATCCCTGAAGGTGAGAGATACAATTATTGTAGGAAATGAAAACCTCTAAGTTCATAATTATGTAAAAATCATAAGCTAATAGTAATATTAACTTCCTTATAAAACTTTATTGTAGGAAAATACTATCTAGCGGATGCGGGTTATACCACAAAGTATGGCTTCATTGCACCTTATCGGAATGTAAGGTATCATTTGAATGAGTTTGGAAATGAAAACCCGCCAACAAATATGAAGGAGTTGTTCAATCTACGTCATTCATCTCTTTGATCAACAGTGGAGCGAGCCTTTGGTCTCCTAAAAGGTCGATTTGGACTCTTGGATACCAAGACTCGATATCCTTTCAAGACACAAGTTGATTTAGTGCTCGTTTGTTGCATTTTGCATAACTTTATAGCACGCAATGACCCGGAGGATGAAATGTTTAGGGAAGCACGCGTGGATGTTAGTTCCCAATCAGTTGATAATCCTAGACCTCCTCAGTTTCGCACGCGTGCACTTGAAAGAGAGAACAACCTGGAGTGGTGTGCAATGAGAGACACTATTGCTCAAGATATGTGGCTTGCAAGATCGTCTTCATATTAGATGTTTAACATTAGATGTTTTCATTACTATCTATTTTGCATTTAAAATATCTTGTATTTGAACATCATGTATTTCAAGATATGTGGCTTGCAACATCATGTATGGGTTTAAAATATCTTGTGTTTGAACATCATGTACTTGGGGTTTGATTATTGATATGTATTAAGATCTTTTAACTTCTATTAAAATTTTCATGTGTGTTACATCTATTAAATTTTTAGGATTATGGATGATTCAAAGGAAAAAGTTGTAGGTAAAAGTGAGAAGAACGACAAAAACTTTAAGTGGTCCAAGAGCATGTCTCAATTTCTAATTGAGACACCAGTTGAACAAGTGAAAAAGGGAAACAAAGTTGATAAGGGATTTAAGCGCAAGGCTTACACTGCCGCTGCCCGGGCTGTGAGTGACAAGTTTAATGAGGCATGTCAAGAGAGCAATGTAGAGAATCATTTTAGGACTTTGAAGAGGAATTGGCAAGAAGTTGTGAAATTAAGGGGTTTGAGTGGTTGTAGTTTTGATAATGTCTCAAAGACTATTGGATTGGATAAAGACACAGCTGCTGATTATATAAAGGTAATGTATTATATCTGTCTCTAGTAGTGTTATATATATGTAATTTTTGATGGTTTTGCAATGTTATCTTTTGATATATTGATATATTATCTTGTCTATAATCAATGTAGGGTCATCCAAAAGTTGAAACCTACATCAACAAGCCAATTTGGATGTATGATGAGCTGAATCTGATATGTGGAAATGATTATGCAACTGGTGCTTTTGCTAGAGGGAGTGGTGAGCCACTCCATGTTGAAGAAGATGACACAGTCTCAGCTGGCCAAAGTACCCAAAGCGTATCAATATCTGTTGAGGATTATGAAGAAATTGATAAACCAAAAGAGGGTGATGTTTCTTCAAGTGGGTCTAAGGGAAAAGGAAAAAGGACTCGTGGGGATCAACAAACAGATGATCTGAATATATTGGCGGCTGAGTTGCGGGCAATGGTCAAGGAAATGGGTCGCAATCAAGAAGAAGAACTCAATGATAAAATCTATCAAAGGGTTATGAGCTTGGAACCAACTCTAAGTCAGGAGGGGTTCACTGAAGATCATTTTTTGAGTGCCTACAGATTCCTCTCTATGAATCCAGGAGATTCCAGAGTCTTCATGCGTGGCAGTGACAATTTTTGCTCAAGATGGCTTCGGAAGTTCTTCCATGATAATTGTGACTTTTGAGGTATGAATCTCTACTAAATTTCTTGTTGGTTGTCAATACTGATGTATATCACTGTCTAATTATTTCATTAGTATGTCACTTGTTGTGAACTGGATTGCTTGTGAATTGGTGGGGGTATTAGAGTCAATGAGCTAGTTGTCAATAGACCAAGATGTGTAATTTGTTCTTTTTGTAGCAAAAGAAAGTAGGAATTAAATCATGTGACTGGGGTGGGTTTGAGTAGGTTGGTTCTTTCACTGGATGAACCTACTGCATATGTTCTTTTTGCTGCGAGCTTTCTTGTTAGCTCTTGTTAGCTCGTGTTACTGCATATGTTCTTTTTGCTGCATATGTTCTTTTTACTGCATATGTTCTTTTTGCAGCAAGAGAAAGTAGGAATTAAATCATGTTCTTTTTGCTGCGAGCTTTCTTGTTAGCTCTTGTTAGCTCGGCTTCACATCTGCCAGCTCCTTGAAAGCTAACGTATTACTGTCATAACGTATTACCAGCAGCATATACAGAACGGGAACCAACTCCCATACACAATGGCCACGTCAAACCTTAGTTGCTGCTGTTGTGAATCAATTTTTGTATTACTGTCATGTTACATCTCTTATTGCTTGCTGTTTTGCTGTTATTCATATGTTTGTTACATCTATTATTGCTTGCTGTTTTGTTGTTATTCATATGCGTGTTACATCTATTAGTATGCAAGGGACAAATATTTGTATCAATTTTCGTATTACTGTCATGTAAACTTCTTTTATTTTGATGACATGATTGAGAAGCTAGGGGGTTTTGGGGTCTCAAGATTATTTCACTTCAGAAAGATTCTGTAATTGCTTGCAGAGAGGTGGAAGACTAGCTATAAATTCTTGTGCTTTTCCATGGTCTGTATGTTTCTATAGTATACAGAGCAGCTAGCAGCAGCTCTATGTGGTCGTTTGATTAGTCAAGGCTATAAATATTAGACAATTACTTGTGTGGTCGTTGGATCTTGTTTAATTTATGTTCATGGTGAGATTCAAGTATAGATTCGTATGTACGTACAATTGGATATTCAAGATGGGTTCCGCTTGGTGTCTCTGTTTGTGTGGTCGTTTGATTAGTAGTTAAAGCTATAGGTACTAGCCAATTGGTTGTATGGTCGTTGGATCATGTTGAGTTTATGTTCATGGTGGGGTTTATGTATGGATTCATATGTACGTACAATTAGATATTCAACATGAGCATTGCTTGGATTATGTTCTATTGATATTTTTCATGGTGCTCTGACCCTTTTTAAGTTGTGTTTGCTAATGTTCGAGATTTGTTTTTTTTAGATCTTTGTGTTTGTTACAAATAGATGGTCAAAATCTAGATATTTGATCCCATGCATTTTTTGAAAATGATTATTTTACATATAGATTCGATGAAATATCTTTGGAAATGAAAGTTTTGCTCAAATTTTGAATAATTTTTATTTGACTCCAAGTAATTCAAAGAATACATCCCTTAACAAAACCCATACTACGATAATAACCTTAAAAATAGTTGTAATTTGGAGAATACATCTCTTCACAAAAGCCAGCAAACCAAACATAAATTCAGTTAATACGGGATTTACTACATCCATCAAACCAAACATAAATTCAGTTAATACGGGATTTACTACATCCATCAAACCAAACATAACAGACCACCAACACGAGATTCCAAAAATCCCAGAATCTGGTATCCTGCACTTCTAAAATCCCGTATTATCCAAAATCCAGACAAATCTGGGAAACCAAACGTGCCCTATAACGCAATCTGATTGGATCATATGTAGTTTCTATATGAGTAGTCCTATAAAAATTGCATTGGGAATGAGAATGCCCGAGATGTGATGTCATCCCTGGACGATTCTGATCTAAGTTTGTTAGGTAGAGTCCAAATTGAACCAAGTGATTAGTTCAATCCTACAATCTTACATGTGACAAGGTGATAAAACATATATAATACGGCTGACTACTTAATCGTTTGAAGGTGGAAAAACCGATAATATGGTCACAAGGTGGGATGCGTTATTCACTAAGGCCCTGTTTGCTAGGGTGTACCGGGTGCTTTTCAGTGTTTTATTAAACAGTGTGTTCCAGATTTCTAACCAAACAAAATTAGCATCCAAATTCCTGGAATTCAACTTCATTACTTTTCTCTTTCACCGTACCGAACCAGCCCTAACACAGTTAAAGAAAAACTGAGCCCTGAGTAATGAAGAAAAAAAAATGATCATTTCATGGAAGTCGGTGTTAGGGATTTCTTTCAATTTTTGAAACGACAGTCGACAGAGGGTTAACACAGGCTGCGATTTGGTAATAGACTCTGTTGCTTATTAGGTTACGATACAGGAGGCGTCCGCGTATCTTCTCGATCGTCGATTCCTCAACTCACCTCCTCTCCACTTCCTGCAAGCAAAGGCGGAGCAGCCATGGTGCTCCTCCGGACCCTCGACGGTCGAATTCTATCTCTGGACCTCGATCCAGGCACCACCACCTTCGAATCCCTAACCTCAGCAATACACGCCAGCTCCAGCACCCCAGTTCCGCTGCAGCGCATCTACCACTCGGGCCGCCGCCTCATCCCAGCGCCGTCCGCCACACTTTCCTCCCTGGGTATCAACTCGCCGTCAACTCTGGCGCTCCACGTCCCTCTACTGGGAGGCACGCAGCCGCCCCCGGGCCCTCCCCGCCCTAACCGCCTCGAGTTCCTGAACACCAAGCCGCCGGCCAACTACGTTGCCGGTCTCGGTCGTGGTGCCACCGGGTTCACCACCCGGTCCGATATTGGTCCAGCCCGTGCGGCCCCCGATCTCCCCGACAGGTCCATTGGGGCCGCTGCAGCGGCCGCAGCGGCAGCTGGACGCGGACGCGGGCAGGGCGCGCCGGGAGGAGCCGAGGAGGAAGAGGACGAGGCGGATGAGAAGGGTTATGATGAGAACCAGAAGTTCGATGAGTTCGAAGGGAATGATGTCGGGCTTTTCGCTTCGGCCGAGTACGACGAGGATGACAAGGAGGCGGATGCTGTGTGGGAGTCCATTGACAAACGGATGGATTCGCGGAGGAAGGACCGAAGGGAGGCGCGGCTTAAGCAGGAAATTGAAAAGTACCGAGCTTCCAATCCCAAGATCACCGAGCAGTTTGCCGACCTCAAGAGGAAGCTTTACGAGGTTACGGCCGAGGAGTGGGACAGCATCCCGGAGATTGGCGACTACTCGCTCCGCAACAAGAAGAAGCGGTTTGAGAGCTTCGTGCCTGTCCCGGACACCCTCCTCGAGAAAGCACGGCAGGAGAAGGAGCACGTCACTGCTCTGGACCCGCGGAGCCGTGCTGCAGGGGCAGAGACCCCTTGGTCGCAGACGCCTGTTACGGATCTCACTGCTGTTGGAGAAGGGAGGGGTACTGTCCTGTCCCTCAAGCTCGACAGACTCTCGGATTCAGTAACTGGCCAAACGGTCGTAGACCCCAAGGGTTACCTTACTGACCTCAAGAGCATGAAGATCACCAGTGATGCTGAGATTTCTGATGTCAAGAAAGCTAGACTGCTGCTCAAGTCCGTCATCCAGACGAACCCCAAGCATCCTCCTGGGTGGATCGCTGCTGCAAGGCTAGAGGAGGTGGCAGGGAAGATACAGGTTGCTCGGCAGTTGATACAGAAAGGGTGCGAGGAATGCCCCAAAAATGAGGACGTATGGCTGGAGGCATGTCGATTGGCTAGCCCTGATGAGGCCAAGGCTGTGATTGCCAGGGGAGTTATGGCCATCCCTAATTCCGTTAAGCTGTGGATGCAGGCGGCAGAGCTGGAGCATGATGATACTAACCGAAGCAGGGTGCTTAGGAGAGGGCTAGAACATATTCCTGATTCTGTTAGGCTGTGGAAGGCGGTCGTGGAGATGGCGAATGAAGAGGACGCCGGGCTTCTGCTTCATAGGGCTGTTGAGTGTTGCCCTCTCTATGTCGAGCTGTGGATAGCACTTGCGAGGCTTGAAACGTATGACCAGGCCAAGAAAGTTCTTAACAAGGCCAGGGAGAAGCTTCCTAAGGAACCTGCCATTTGGATCACTGCTGCCAAGTTGGAAGAGGCAAATGGTAATGCCTCTTCTGTGGGGAAGGTGATTGAAAGGGGTATCAGGTCCTTGAAGAGAGAAATGGTTGAAATAGATCGCGAGGCTTGGATGAAAGAGGCAGAGGCCGCAGAACGAGCAGGATCAGTTGCTACATGCCAGGCAATTATCCGCAATACCATAGGAGTTGGGGTCGAGGACGAGGATAGGAAAAGGACATGGGTTGCTGATGCTGAGGAATGCAAGAAGAGAGGCTCAATTGAAACTGCAAGGGCCATTTATGCGCATGCGCTCACTGTGTTCCTTACGAAGAAGAGTATTTGGCTTAAGGCGGCACAGCTAGAGAAGAGTCATGGGACGAGGGAGTCCTTGGATGCCCTGCTTCGTAAAGCTGTTACTTACAGGCCACAGGCTGAGGTGCTGTGGCTTATGGGTGCCAAGGAAAAATGGCTTGCTGGAGATGTTCCCGCAGCACGGGCTATTCTTCAGGAAGCATATGCGGCAATTCCAAACTCAGAGGAAATTTGGCTGGCTGCATTTAAACTTGAGTTTGAAAATAATGAACCGGAAAGAGCCAGGCTTCTTCTTGCTAAAGCAAGAGAGAGGGGAGGAACAGAAAGGGTGTGGATGAAGTCTGCTATTGTGGAACGAGAACTAGGAAATGTTGCTGAAGAAAGGAAACTGCTGGAGGAAGGTTTAAATCTCTTCCCTTCATTTTTCAAGCTGTGGTTGATGCTTGGACAGATGGAGGAGCGTTTGGGCAATCAGGTGCAAGCCAAGGAGGCGTATGAGAATGGTCTAAAGAGATGCCCTAATTGTGTTCCATTGTGGCGTTCTCTTGCCGATCTAGAGGAAAAAATGAATGGTTTGTCTAGGTCTCGTGCGATCTTTGATATGGCTAGAAAGAAGAATCCTCAGAATGCAGAACTTTGGTTAGCGACTATTAGGGCTGAATTGAGGCATGGGAACAGGAAGTTAGCAGAGAGCTACATGGCAAAGGCATTGCAGGAGTGCCCGTCTAGTGGGATACTGTGGGCTGCTTCCATTGAGATGGTTTCTCGGCCAGAGCGCAAGAGGAAGAGTGCCGATGCTCTTAAGCGGAGCGAACATGATCCTCATGTGATTGTTGCTGTTGCAAATCTTTTTTGGCATGACAGGAAGGTGGATAAGGCAAGGAGCTGGTTTGATAGAGCTGTCACTCTTGCACCTGATGTTGGAGATTTTTGGGCTTTGTACTACAAATTTGAACTCCAGCATGGAACGGAAGAAACTCAAAAACATATTCTGAATAGATGTGTCGCTGCTGAGCCTAGGCATGGTGAGAAGTGGACTGCAGTTTCTAAAGCAGTTGAGAATTCTCATCAACCTATCGAAGCAATTCTCAAGAAGGTAGTTGTATCTTTGAGCAGAGAGAACGGAGTTGAGTAGAATGTATTTATCTAGTCAGATAAAGATGTTTAGTTGATGATGACTACTGAATAGCTTGTCCCTGTTACTGTGTTTTAGCAGTATAGGCAGATTTGATTTCACAAGATCTAAATGTTGTGGCACTCACAGATCGAAGCATGTTCTGTCTCTGTTTGGCTTGCAGATATTTATTGGAACAAACACTTCTATGAGCATTTGGATCCATGTATTGATGTATTGTCCTACCTGTAACAAAATCTTAAGTTTTCTTCGGCACTATTAAAAGCATCACCTAGTTTTATAAAGGACATTAGTTTGTTTTTGATAAGGAGGTACAATGGAAAACCATGCCTGTGTCACTGACAAGTGCCTGCTTTTTGGGTAGTGGCAAAGAAACTTTGCAGCAGGACACTAAAAAATAAACTTACTGCCAAATATGGTGGCAACCTTCTGTGGAGAAATCTCGTGGTTGGAAAAGACAACGGCAACATATCATGCTGTGTTTTGTCTTCCTTCTGAACGTCTGTTTCTTTACCAGAATGTGTAATGCCGCTTTTTATCAGTTAACAGTTCGTCAGTGCTGAATTGTACTATGACACTTAAGTGAGGGTTCAAGTGCAGCTGTGCAGTCTGCAGATGATGGGTAAATGAATGTAAAATGTCATTTCTCAAATCTAACAACAGAATGCTTCCTTAGTCCATGAATTTTCTTGGTCATGGCTCTATGATCATTGTAATTTTGCTGTACCAGAATTTTTGTTTTTGTAATTTCATTTAATCATACTAGCTGCAGCATTATCATTGGATACATGAGATTCTTCCTACCTGGCTATATATAGAAAGCAACATAATTTCTCTCCATACTATACAAGTACCAGCACGTTATGGACTCGAATGAGAAGTTACTAGTACTCTTGCTGCTGCCCTGCTACTAGAGTCACTGCTTTAGATTCACTACTCTACATTGATTACCGTCATTATCGCCACTTCTTCTTCAAATTCATGATTCCGCTTGATTTTTAAATTTGGGATTCTTCTGCATGTGAATTCCTGTTACTGCAGCCGCGATTGTCTTCTTCCTTCTCTTTTCTAATACCAGCTAGTGTTGTTCTGCATTTCTACCAAGATTCGTTGCTGCCTTTACAGCAATAATATTAATAATCTAAGCATCCATAATTGTTGTTCCCCAGTAATTACAAATCTCCTCCAGGCCTTACTGTCTTCCTCCCTTTCGTAACGTAGCCTCACCACAAGAGGAGAAGCCACCGCCCGTTGCTGCTGAAAACTATGTTGTACAGGCCCTCGCCTGGGTGCCTAGGCTTAAGTCAGCCCGCCTCAAACTGAGCGCCCAACCCCCTAATTGACCTAAGTTGTTGCCTAAGGCCTTTTGAAGCCCAACTTAAGTCAATTCAAGGCTAATTTCACTACAAGAAAAGAAGGCATTAACGACCAAAATAACGACAAAGTTAATTCTTTGTCGTAATTGTTATCCTAATCGTGACCATAAAATTTTGTTGTCACTATTAACACACTTAATAAGGACCAAACATATTATCCATCCTAAATGTCATGTCTATTCCGTCGCTAAAATTGTTTTTTTTATACCTTATTTTTTGAACTTGCTTTCTTAAATTTGACTAATTTTTATTTTTTTTCTTAAACTACTTCTTCTATATGAACTTTGGGATGAAATCTATTCTCCCGCATTTGCTCCCCCGCCCCAGCAATGCTCGTAGAATGCCCCAGCTAACTGATATTCCGATTGCCGCGCAACAAGTTCCCGATCTAGTCGCCCACAAACACTAATCCACTCAACTCCATCTTCGGCTCCCACTCCGAGAGCCGTTGTTCTCCCATTCATTCTCAGCACGCCCAAGCGCAAGGAGAGTAGTAGATCCGTATGCCCTACACCACTCCCTGCGCCCTCTTCCCCATCGCTCACTCGGCTTTCAGTTCCCTCCCACACTTCTTTATCCTGGCGGTATTTTGTGGGTAGGCTCCAACAGACTACGGCAGATCTATTGCAAAGAGGGAAGCACGATCCCAAACAGCGAGACTCCAGTAGCCGACGACTGGAGAGCTGACGACTGATCCAGTAAAAAAAGAAGCGGTGACCAGAAAGGTGAGTAGGAGGCCGCCATTGTCAGTGAGGGACCTCCAATCAGTGTCGGACCTCACTCCGATTTAGTATAAGAAATGACCAGATGTTGGTAATTGTAACCTGCTTTGTACTATGGGCAACAATTACTAGAAAATCTATATTCACGTGCGAGGACCAATCCCTTTCCCTTTCCCTTTCGTGGTATTCTCTGGTTGTTTATTTAGTGACGTAGTGGTCTTCCTAATTGAAAGAGTCAACCAATCATCTTTGTTCTTGAAAGAGTCAATGAAACTACCTGCCGTTTAATTTTCTATACGTCATTTACAACATCGCCTAAAGATTTATGTCTTCACTTTTTATTTAGGAACTTCATTTCTTTGTCAATATCAATATACATATTGTAATTGCTTCTTGTATAATTTTGATAGTGATTACACACTTCCTGCAGGTAAACATAATTAAAGTCTATATAACCATCTTGAACGGTCTAAATTTTGTACTAATATGTAAAAAGTATGTACTAATTTGTGTATTTTTCGTGAGGCTGTAAATATGTATCGTAAATATATAGCAATTATATATGAACCAACAACTCGATAACTCTTGCAATCATTAACAGTACAATTCCTATTGTGCTTATAAAATTTATGTAGAAACTGTGTACATAATTTTGTACTGTATTATGTATAAATGTATATTGTAAAAATATATATTCATTATAGTATCACAACTCAATAAAGGTAAAAAAAGTCTCCACTTATTTGTACGTGTTACTTTGGTATTGATAATTTGGTATACATATTTTTTTTAGGAAAATCAGGAGGCATTCTTATTCATCCCGCCCTCCTCTTGCGAGCAAATTCAAATCAAGTTTACAATAACTAAGAATGTCTACGTAGTTAAATAAGGTAGTAATACTACCCTTACATAAGTCCCTAGCTAGAAGATCATAGATCTCGGTAGGGGGGAGAGTATACTCATTGTATCTCTCGCTCTGCTTAGAATGGATTTTTGCTAGGATGTCGACCACATAGTTACTCTCTCTGTAGGTGTGGGTAATAGACCAGCCAGGTCTAATCAGCGATCTAATCCTCATAACCAGTTTGACATATCTAGGGTTGTCCTGCCATATGGAGGTGGCCAATTGGACTGCCATAGTAGAATCCATCTCAAAGATGGCTTTATCCACATTGTTCGTCTTATCTATTTCCATGGCCAATAGCAGTCCCCTGAGTTCGGCTTCGATGACGTCTTGAGTGTAAATTAGCTGCGCAGAACCACCTCTCCATTTCCCCTGGTTGTCTCTAGCCACCATGGCGCAGGATGCACGGTTTGGTTTGACAGCAACATCAGAGTTGAATTTCAGTGTGTTCGACCTGGGAGTTTGTCATTTTGTTTCCCTATTCGTCATCATGTTCCGAGTAATCTCATTAGCCGTGAGGAAAGCTTGGATTTGATTTTGTGCCTCCTTGATGATGTATCCGACCTGCTGTTGTGGGTTAGTAGCTTCATCCTGGAACACTTGCCTATTCCTGCAATTCCATATGTGCCAGCAAGTGGTTAGGAATAAACTCGTGTGCTCCTCTGAGTTTCCTAATTGTTCCTGGAACCATCCTTTAAGGTTGTTGTTGCTGAAGAAATTGGCATTGCCCCTAATCTGGTGAAGTGCTGACCATACAGCCTTCGCATGGGTACAGTCCCTAATGGCATGGATTGTTGTCTCTTCTCCTGAGTGGCAGCATGGACAAGAAGTATCGGTACTAATATGCCACCTTACTCTTCTCGTATTGGTTAAAACGGCTTCGTGCATCAGAAGCCAAGCGCAATGCTTTATGCGGGGTGAAACCTTGGCTTTCCAGATCTTCATCCAGGTCCCTTCGGTAGGTCGACACCTTCCTTCCATCAGTTTGAGGTAGGCTGTCTTGGTCGAATACATGCTGAATTTGGTGTGGTTCCACACTCTAATGTCCTCACCATCGCTGTCTCTGGGGACCTCCAACTTCATGATTGCATCGACTATGGTATGAGGGAACCATTATTCCAGAAAAGCGATGTTCCAGTTGCCTTGGAGATCGACGAGGCTACTCACTTTCAGATCGGTAAGTTCAGTAGGGATAGGGTTCAAAGTATGATCTTTGAGAATTTTCCCATTTCTCCACCACCTGTCCTCCCACACGTTGATATTGTGCCCATCCATAGGCACTAGATAGGAGTTGTTCTCGATAAAGGATTTGCCTTCGATAGCTGCCTTCCCAAGCTGTGAGAGATTGTGGACTGTCCTTGTCAAGCATCTATTGAAGAGATCCCACATTCCATCACACCACTGTGATCTACGATTGGTCATTAGATCCCAGGTATGTTTATAGAGTAATGCCTGGTTCCAGTATCTCATCTTCCTCAGGCCAAGGCCCCCTTTGTCCTTGTCGCAGTAGGCTTTATCCCAGGCTACAAGGGCTAGAGGGTGTGCTTTGTGAGCGCCACCCCAGATGAACCTCCGAATAGTGCTATCAATCCTATCACAAAGTTGCAGGGGTAAACGAGTTGTCTGCATTACATATGTAGGCATAGCAGCTAGGGTGGCCTTGGCTAGACACACCCTCCCGGCCAACGACAGGTTCCTTGCCGTCCATGCCTCAATTTTGCTTGACACGGTACTGAGAACCTCTTTGTAGGTCTGTTTCGATACCTTATGGTGTATGATGGGAAATCCTATGTATTTCCCTAGGTCTTCAGTGGATTGGAAGCCCGCCATCCGCTTGATTCTTCTTTTCATAGTAGCATCAACGCTCCTCAAGAAGTAAATTCTGGTCTTCGATTTGGATATTGATTGGCCGGAAGCTAGATGAAAGGCCATGAAGTAGTCTATGATAGCTCTTATCTGTTTTACAGTGGCTTGGCCAAATATAATCAAATCGTCGGAAAAACAGACGTGGGATATTCTAGGACCATTCTTGCTTAGCTTAACCGGTTTTCAGTCTCCTCTCTTGACCTTCAGTTGGATCAGTTGGCTAAGGCATTCTAGACATAAGACAAAGAGATATGGGGACAGTGGATCCCCTTATCTGAGACTTCGACTAGCCTTAAAAGGTTCGGCATTCTTACCGTTCCAAGCAATGGTAGTGTGCCCTTTCGAGATCGATTCCATGATGTAAGATCCGATATTCTGAGGGAGATTGACCTTCTTGATGGTGTCTTCTATGAAGCCCCATGACATTAGGTCGTATGCTTTTGTCAGGTCGATTTTTATCGCCATGATAGCTGAACCTTTCCTTCGTTTCATGCCATGGATCAGTTCTTGGACAACAACGATGTTGTTGGTTATTTTGTGCCCAGGTATAAAGCTACTATGTGACTGAGAGACCCATCCGGCCATATAAGGCTTGATTCTTTCGACCACTAGATTGGAGGCAACTTTGAGTGCGATGTTATTTAGAGAGATTGGCCGCAGGTTCTCACACTTCTCAGGGGTTTGAGTTTTTGGAATAAGAACCATCGTTGAGTGACATAGATCTTCGGGGACCCCTCCTGATATGATAGCTTCTTGTACAGTTTTCACTAGGCTAGGGCCAACAATACTCCAATTTTTCTAGAGGAAGAACGCGGATACACTGTCTAGTCCTGTAGCTTTGGCAGGATCCAACAATGACACTATATGTTGGATCTCACCAGCAGAAGGGGCGGCACCAATAAAAGTCATTAGTTCATCATTGAGTTGTCTGAAATCTCTAGGAACTTCGCTGTGGTGGGTAGTGGTGTCTTCGTCAGGTGCCATGAGGATGGTCTCAAAATGGGAGACTACCATGTTCATCAGTTCGTTCTCATTGGTGATCCACTGGCCATCATGGTCCTTCAGTTTGGATATTGTATTCTGCCTGCGTCTTTGGTTGACGAAGTTGTGGTAGTAATTAGAATTTCTGTCGCCTTCTTTTAACCAATTGATATGGCTTTTATGCATGAGGTCAATCTCTTCAGCTTTTAGGATATTGTCAAGTTCTCTCTGGAAACTAGAGCATAACTCATCCGATATTTCATTATACTGGATGGACATGTCCGTCTGTAATCTGTTTATATTTTGGATTAGTCAGTCCTTGTGCTTTCTCTGCTCCTTACACATCTTGTTGTCCCAGCTAGATAGATGTTGTCGTGCTTTCTGTAGGGCATTACCGAAGCTGAGATCCTGATCCCAGCTGTTGTGAAGAATGGAGGGAAAGTCTGAATTCAGTTGCCAGGAGGCCCTCATTGTGAATCTCTTCGGACCCCTGTGAACTTGCCTAAACTTGACAAGTAGGGAGTTGTGGTCGGATCCGAGCCTGGGAAGGTGATCGACTATCGACTCAGGATACCTATTCAAGAAATCGGAATTGGCGAGAGCTCTATCGAATCTTTTGAGAAGGAGGCCATGGAGAAAGGTGAAATTCATGCCTGAGTAACCAAGGTCATTTAGGTTTGCCTCCATCAGTGTGTTTTGGAACACTGCAGCCTCCGACTGATTAAAGTGCTCACTACCACTTTGTTCCCACGGATCCATAATTGCATTAAAGTCCCCCAAAACTATCCAAGGGGCCTTGATGGTTTCACCCATATGGATTAAGTGCTTCCATATCAGTTGTCTCGTTCGTAATTGCGGGCTAGCATAGATGAATGAGATATAGCAGATGTCATTCACCCTGCAAGTAATAAACTGTCGATGGTTGTTAACTATGTGTACCTTGCACCAATCGGCTTTCCAGCAAACCCAAATACCACCAGTGAAGCCTCTCGCTTCAACTCGGTAGGAATTTGAGAAACCCAACTTGCGAATGGTTCTGTCTGCATTGCTGCCGCTGATGCGGGGCTCCAGGATTGCACATATGTCGAGTTTATGGATAGCTATGAGCTCTTTTAGCATTCTGCATCTATTGTCGCTACCGATCCCTCTAACATTCCAGCAGAGTAAGTTCGTCAGAGACATATAGCTCTGGAACTGTATGTATGGCGGGAAGTTCTCCTACTGATTGCTGCAAGTTTTGCTGCTATTGTCTCTCTTGTTCGACACTGACCCATTATTCAGGCATGGGCACTTACGCCGTTGTTCGTAGGGTACGGTAGTTCTTGTCTTCTTCATCTTCGTTCCATTGGCTTTTAGGGTCTTTCCGGATGGGGTTGGTTGTGTTTTGGATCTGCCCTCCTCGGACAACGCCTTAGCTTTTAGTTTCGTGGACATGCTTGGGAAAGTGTTAGTTTCAATGCCCTTTTCTATTGTGTTGGCGTTGCTGGTGAATGTTGTTGTGGCATTACCTTCCTTGCCTGGTTGTGCCCCAGTTCCATCTATGATCTCCAAAGCTTCTTCGTCTATGTTGATAATGTTGCCTTGCTTGTCTTGTGCCATTTCTATTATTACCTCATTGAGTTCCATATTTTGAATGTATACATATTTAGTATACATATTTTGAATGTATAAAACGCATACCACATTATTTTTTTGTGTTTTTCATGTGTAAAAGTAGATGTACAATGGTGTCGTACATCTTTGTCCATTTTTTGTGCTAATGGCATTCTATTTACTACCGTTGATTAGTTTCCTTTCATTTTTTGTTCCTTTTATTGGGCAAAGAAATATTGGCATTTCATTCATATTATATACACTTGCTATCTCATATGATCTATTCATTAAGATTTCTAATTCTACTACTTAGATTAAAATATGTACCGTCTAGGATGTTTTCAACAAAATATATAAGTTAGCCACAAATTCTCATAAATTTAATGTTTATTAGAAGTTCATGTCTTAGTTTATTCTATGATATTTAAAAAACATTGTGGTAGTAAGAAATTTGACCTATGATGCTCGAGGTCTCACCGAGTCTCCATAGCTAGCTCCACTACTCTCTCCAATAAGGTTGCCCCTCTCCCAAGATTTTTGAAAACTTGTTAAAAGTCCATTGATTAGCGTGCTATTATATAGTTGGCTATTAAGGAAAACTAAGAGGCAAGCTAAGCAATAAAATCAACAGAAGGATAGATTCTCAGGCTTCACGCAAGATTATATTTCATTAGGTTTTTTATTTTTTTGTTGTTCATGGATATAAAACACAATATGGGTTCTTCTTAAGATCTAACACATATACCATTCCGTTTTCTTTTTGGGTTTTTCATAGGATCTCATTACTGTCATTTTTCTACTGCTACTCCTGCATTGTCCCTTTATTCATGTATTTTTCTTCCTTTTCTTCTTTATGTAGTACCATCCAGTGGATAGAGGGTGATCCAAGGTCGAGGGAAAGGTTGTGGACTCAAGGCAGGAGGAAGGGAGGGCTTGAGTAGGAGGCTACCTCTACAAGACTATGACAAGGAAGGCAATAGGATTGATGTTTACTTCAAGCGCAGCCACAGGGTATGTTATTTCATATTTGTCTTACTTATTTGATCTATTCATGTGAATACATTGACTCAACTATTGATTGTTATTGTTGGTGGGTCTTCAAATGCAAATTTAATAGGACCTAAAAAATACCACAAGATTCCCATCCTTCTAAAATTAACACAAGAGGTTTACTCAAATTAACAGAAGAGGTTTAATAAATTAACACTATCTTCTGAAATTTAATGTCTTGGAGGTGTTATGTGCTCTATTGTTTTATCTCAAACTTGACCTTGTAATCATTTCACACAACAATAGATCCCTGGTTGCAATAGCCCAGATGCTCATCTCTTAAAATTCTACTGCAAAATGGATCATGCTATCTCTATAGGTGATGATATGCATAATCCTCACACCTAGATTTCTTGTTCACAAACATGTCCTTCATTCTTTTCACACTACCGCAGAGCATCTATCACACTCAATGATCCACCAGAAATCACTACTTGGTGTTTCCACATGCCACAATGACATTGTGGTTTGAACCTAATAGTGGAAGCATAGAAGTGGAGGAGAGATAAGAATTAATGAAATGAGATAAGAAATGATGTCAAATAGCTCTCAACAATAGGTTTTGGATGAGCAATAAAAGAAAACTAGAACCAATATGAGGAAAAAATATATAAAAAATAAGAAGGCAAAGAAGAAAAAGATGAGGAAACCATGGTTGAGTTGAAAATATGGATTGAAGTGCAAGAAAGATAGGAGATAAAAATATATGTCAGTAAAAACCAAGAGGATGTAGAATCGAGAGGCCAAATAATGAGGGATGAATACATAGGAGGATAAAAATTCACTATAAGGAGGTGGAGGAAGAGATGAGGAGGCGGTTCATGAACTGTGGTTCTGAGGAACTCTGCTCATGAGGTTGATGAATCTAGTTACTGAAGATTTTTGAAGTACACCTAATACGATTCAGGAAACAATGCATAATATTAGCACAAAAAACTCACATTCTACATATCACTTGATATTAATACAACTTCTTGTAGGAAGTAAATCTAATATTATGCACACGAACTCACCTAATACTACTACACAAACTCACCTAAATTTATATTTAAATTTGCTTGGAAACCAACTTCCATTTGTAGTACTAAAGATGTTTAAATTATTTTCATGCATATTATCGTTATGCTTTGAAGATTTAGAAGATGTCATGAATCTGCTCTGAACCTCTATGTGATTGTTCACCCATCATAGAAAGCCAGAAGCTTATGATAATAGGTTGAGGTTGAGTCTAGATAAACACAACTTCATTGTAGCTCTTTCAAGAAGCTATTCAGATGACATAGAACTGTTAGCACCAAATTCATACAACATCACTTGGACCAACATACATGAGTTCAGTCACACAACATATATTGTATTAGAATATGATTTCCAATAGTCAATTTTAGTTTCAATACCTATTATATATAAGGTTGTGGAATGAGTGTTCATTTAGTTATTTCTTCACTATATTGGGTTGAAAAGTGAGAACAACAATAGACATAAGGAGTTCACATGCTATCAATCAAGCTAAAAATCTCACTCTTCCATAAATGTATCTAGCATGGTTCCTCATGCATTCTATCTCAGACCTCCTCTCGCATAGGACACATGATGCATGGGGAAAGCCGAGGTGTGGGTAAACGAACAGAGTGTTGGTAGGTATTCCTCTAGCTCTTGCATAGGGTGATGACATTTGTCAGTATCATGCAAGATTACCAATATTGCCAACTTCTAGTGTAGTGTTGCTCTCAAAGAAATGACTTTTCTTGGGCTATGTTTTTCAAATTATTTCCCTTTTATCTCCATGATAGGCTTGATTGTGGTTTTGATCATAGGTTAAACAATTAAACATTTAGTTTGCAATGCACTTCTCTTAATATCAGGTATTTTCCTACCGTGAAGTGGTGCGACATTATGGGCATAGGTGTAATCCACAATATTGATGTGTTTAATATCAAAGCTAGATAATTGTTTTATCCAGGAATTGACCTTTTTTAGAAAATACATCATGGGTCCCCTACCTCTTCTCACATTCTAGTAGGACTTGAAAATAGTAACTACATCAGTGTTTGTTCTCTAAAACTTCAGTTTTGCAACAACACTGACTCTCACTAAGATTGCGTAACATTCAGCAAAAGCTATTGTTCAAACTCCTTTGAAGGTGTTTGAGGTAGCAGCCACAAGATAACCATTTTGGTCTTTGATAAAAGCAGCTGAGAAGGTGGTTTCCTTCACCAGGATGGCAGCATGAATGTAAATTTTTATGATCCCATGATATGGTGGCAGTCAAGGCAAGCACTTGATAATGTGTTGAGACCTGGTGCTAATGGTTCCCCTAATTTTTCCTAAATAAATACAATCAATCAAATCAGACCTAAGATCATTATTTTGTCCAAAATAAAACTTAAATTGACATAGTTTAGACCTTAAATGCTTAAAATAATTTGCTTTTACCTAATACAATTTATTTAACCTCAGCATAAGAAATACAAACAAACACACTACAATATTTAAAGCATTGATCTTACATTATGACTACCTCCATCCATTTCTTTTAGCTCTCAGTGATGACTAGTTCAACCATTATATAGAAACTGATCTACTTATTAGAACATGTATTGCTTGTCCTAACTATTTTATCGCTAAATTATCTTGACAACTAACATTGGATGTGTGATGGAGTGAGTTTTTGCTTTATTTTCTCTCTCTTGTTATTTCTTTTCTCAAGTTATTGTTGATAAAACTACCCTCAATTTAATCATTGCATGACTAAGCTTAAAATGACACTTTTGGCAAAAAGAAAGCAAACCCAGTTTACTTGATAACCTAAACTAATGCCTTGAGGCAATTGCTCAATTTACCTATCTACAGATCGATTTTTGCCACCACATTTGTACACAAGGTACACTTTGACCTCACTAGCAAGCCCCTAAAATTTGGTAACAATTAGGTCAACCATTTGGGAGTTATGCCCATTTTAATTTCGTGTATTATTCTCTTAATCATAAAGACTTAAACCTAAGTTCCTTTTATTGGGCTTTTATTTATGTCACGCGGCCCATTTCCCTTGCTTTGGCGCGGCCCTCGCTGGGATCCGATTTTAACCGTCCGATCTACTGATCATGGATCGCGTGAGATCCAACGATCACCGGATCGTCCCTAACCTCCCGCAAGACTCGGTCTTCGCCCGCGGCAGCACAACAACACCTCCAAAACGGCTAGCGCCCAAACCTCGTCACCTCAGCGCGAGATTTTTGGAGGATAGACACGCCTCACCGAGACGATTTCAACAACCCTCTACCCACTTCCCCTCATCCACGCAACTGGGAGAACGACCTCCTGAGTTCCCGCGCCTCTCAGTGGCGGCGGCAGCCACAATTAGGGCTCCCCTTCCTAGCGACCCCCACGCCTATTTAAAGAGCCCAGTAGCTCCGCCACCCTTCCTTTAGTCGCTCTAGTACCTCAATTGCAACCGAGATCGCCCCTATCTCCCTCACCTCGAGCACCCCTGCTCACCTGCTTCCCGACCTCCCTCTCACTCTGGGGGATTCCTCCGTTCAATCAAGGACGATCACACCATCTCGGGATCCTGACGAGTCGAACGCCACCCCCAGTTGGTGTCGCGAAGGCCCAGAGCCTCGGGTCGACAAGCCGAGCAACCAAGCTCCAAGAGCTCCATCGCCGGCGAGGTTGGAACCTGTTGAGAACTGAAGGAGGATCAGGAATACCTCAGCAACCTTCCGCGGAGCTTTGTGACCACTTATCTCAGCCAAAGGGGCAGGTAAACCCAACTTTCCATTTTTCTTCTTCGTTAACCTGTAAACATAGATATCGCGGTATCTTTCACCTCCGACGATGATCTGGAGCTCGTTGAGCTCGGAAGGATCCCGCGGAGTGAATGCAACCCTCTGCATTCCTCCAGGCTTAGCTCAACTCGAGCTAGCCACCCCTTTCCTCACCTCTGTGACCTCGCTGCTACTCGGGGGCGTGAGTTTAACAATCAACCCGGTAAAACTACCTATCTGCCCCGACCATCGCAACGCGATACAAATCCCAAAAGGGGCATTCCCGTCTTTTACCCCCGCCTTTTGACCCAGTTGACTGTTACTGGCTCGCGGGTTAAGGAGAGGATCCGCATAGCCGGATCCCTCTTCTGATCCGCGAGACCAGCGACCCTTTTCTTTTTTTTATTTTTCGTTTTATTTCCTAGAAATTCCCTGATTGGTCGATTTTCAATTAATTATAGAAAATAGTAGGATCATCAGAAAATAGCAAAACTATATATCTTTTTGACCAGAAAAACGAGACCTATTCATATAAAATATGATCAGACCCTGTTGATCATTCCTGTTCGAAAATGTAATCTAAACCCATTTTAATCAATGATATATATCTATCTTTAGGATGATCTTAATCAAATATTGATATCTTTTATCCTGACATGAGTTTAATAACCCTGAATCTCGAAACCTTAATCCCATATGATCAATCTTCAAGAATCATATCTAGACTCTTGCATATGACTTTCTTATATTGGTTGAAAACATCATATCAAACCCTAATCTTCTAAGATCTCTTTAAGAACCTGATTAATCAATCTCCTTTGGTCAACTCTGATCTCAAGGATCAGTAGTACCCTAATGATGACCCTAATTATCCCAATCCTATGATCTAAATCCTAAGGATCTAAACCCTAAAATTATAAGAAATGATAAAGATATTTTGTAACATAGGGTTACTCATATTTCAGGAGGATCTTCTCTCAACCCTTGATCTAGGAACCTGTGAGGACCTGATCTGCTAGAAGGTACGTGGTTATAAGTATATGACTAGTTTTCCATGGTTGTTAAAAATATTGTACTTGGATGCAACTATTTTATAAATGTGCTTGGATGAAATAATATAGTGTATTTTCTTTTGCCGACAAGAACTCTAAATATAGGATGAAAGGTTAGATGGATTGTAGCTACATGCACTGCCTAATGCTGGATGTATGTGCCTAACATGGATGTATGAAATCTGGCCCATGTTAGATGTATGTATCCCTCTCTTTTCCTTATCTATGGCCCACATTAGATGTATGTTGAAAAGGTGCTTGAAGTAGTACAATCGCATCAAATGACATGTTAAAAGAAAAGTTTACTTGATTATCGTTTCGCTTAAAGAATATGATTTCTGCTTATCTCGTTTGACTTCAAAAGTTACTTTTCTTCTGCAACCATACTATAGTATCTTTTTCTACCACGTACTCTTTTGACTCGTGTTTTTGTTTCCCGTATTTTTAGGTACAAAGAACTTGTGAAACAATGGAGTAAAAGAGATAATCAAAGTACCTGAAGGCATAATAAATGAGCAAGGAGGATATATTAGATAGATTTCTATTCTTCTTATCTATTTCATGATAGATGTAGTTTTTCCCTTTCTAGTACTTTGAGGATGATAATATCCTATGTACCTCTATTATTTCTTTAGAACTATTTATATCTCTTCTCTCCGTTCGAATAAGTTATGTATGACTTTAATTATCCTTAATGAATAGTGGTTGTTGTGGCTATTAATTTGTTGTTTGTGAACTAGATCTTGGCATATCTCTGGTTTTAGTTGACTTCACTAATTTCTTGTATTTTCCCTTTTGACATTTATAAGATATGAGTGCACGCATATCTGTTTATGTCATTATGGAAAGTACATAGAAATTGGGGTCGTCACAGTTGGTATCAGAGCGAGGTTCACACAACATAGTCACATGAACCCATTCACTCTATTGTGAGTCTAGGGTAGTCCTTGAGTTTGGGATACGAAGGGTTGAGGTGACTAGGATAGCATCTGCCTAAGGTCTGGATAAAGTCTCCGAGCCACTTTGCTTGGCAATCACGAGGCTACCTATAAGGCAGTGTGAGTCTACCTGGCCGATACTCTAAGTTCCCCTACTTTTGGGATTATCCTATTTAGGACCCTCTCATCTCTAGAAAATTCCCTCTTACCTCTTTCTCTAGGAATATTTCCCTCTCATCTCGACTTTGAAATTTCCTTCTCAGGCTAAGAAAATGTCTCTCTATTTAGACAAGTCTTAAGGACTGACTTATAAGGACCATCTTAAGATATCCTCCGCGAATTGTAACCTTAAGAACTTTAATAATAATATATATATATATATATATATGAATGGAAATGATAATTGAAATGATAATCATGATGATGATGATAATAATGAAACCTTTGAGAGATAAACCCTGATTTGTTTAAATTAATTTCAGGATGCCTCCTAAGACTCGCAGCTCAGGGGAATCTTCCTCTAAGAAAAGAAAAGAACGTGAACCCTCTGAAGTACCTGATCCCGATGCTGAGGCCAAGGAAAGGTGGGAAGAACAGAAGAAAATCCTTTTAGATTTTATGAAAACCCTTGCCACAAAAGGAACCCCAGAACCCAGCTCATCTAGGAAGAAAGAGGTGACGGTGATAGATTTTATTAAACTAAACCTTGATTCTTTTTGGGGTGAGGATCATCCTGAGGTCATGGATAAGGCTGAAGCCTGGATTTTGACCATAGAGAATGGTTTTCATACCCTAGAAGTACCTGATGAGAAGAAGGTTAGGTTCGCCACCCATATGCTTAAGGGAGGGGCAAAAATCTGGTGGGAGAACTATGGCGGGAATAGGGGTGAGGAAATAGACAACATGGAGTGGGAAGCCTTTAAAAACCTCTTCACGGATCGTTTTATGCCCATAGCCGAGAGGAAGAGGAAGGAAAAGATGTACATGGAGTTAAGGCAGGGTAGTCTTTCAGTAGCTGATTACACCCGGAAGTTTAGGCTTCTGGAACGGTATGCACCCATAAAGACTGAAGACCGCCTTACTGAACACTATGTTGACTGCCTTTCCGCCCACCTAAAAACCCTAGTCATAGCCTCTCGTCCCAGAAGCATTGATGAAGCCCTAGACATGGCCCTTAAGCAGGAAAGGGAGCAGGGATTGCAAAAGCCTTCTAGCATGGGATATTTAGGTTTGACTACCACTGAGGAAGAGAAGTTCAAGAAGTTCCACCCAGGCCATAATAAAGGATCAGGGAAGGGAGGAGGTTCAGGGAAGAAAGGACCAAAGAATAGCAAGCTGATGGATTACCGCAACAAATGCAAGACTTGTGGACGAGGACATGACGGACCTTGTCGCTACACCAAGCCCGTCTGCTACAACTGCAAGAAAGAGGGACATTTCCTTGCCAAGTGCCCCAATACATCTATCCTTGGCAAACCTCCAGTAGGTGCTCCGCCCCCTCAGGGACACCGCAATGCCAGGGTGTTCGCAGTAACAACAGAGGAGGCTAGGGCAAATCCGAACCAGCTTGTCGAAGGTAACCTTAAATCTTTTTCATATATCTAATATCTTGTTCAATGCCTTCAATTATTTATAATGTAACTATCATATGTAGGCATTGTTTTCTTGAATGGACATCCTGTTAAAGCATTGTTTGATTCTGGATCCACAAATACGTTCATTTCTCGCAATCTAGCCTCAATGTTGCACCTACATATCAGGGACTTGGGATACATTCTGGATGTGTCAACCCCAAGTGGCAAAATATTCACTACATTGCAGAAAACTGATGTGCTCCCTCTAAAATTTGAAAATCATGACATGCCATTTGAATTCATTCTCTTAACCATGGAAGACTTTGATGTTATTCTTGGCATGGATTGGCTGTACACATATCATGCTTATATTGACTGTAGAAACAAGATGGTAGTTCTCTCCCAACCTCATTCCTCTCCTGTAGTGATCCCCCGGGGAAGCGGATTCTGTAATAATATAATAATTTCCTCTCTTAAAGCTAAAAAGCTCATATCTAAAGGATGTAAAGTCTTCCTCGCATTCGTCTCAGAGACCAGTCCTGACAACGGACCTGTAGAAAGACTGGAGGTGGTACATGATTTTCTTGACATATTCCCGGAGGAGCTTCCTGGGCTGCCTCCAAACCGAGACATTGAGTTCTCTATAGATCTTCTTCCTGGAACCACTCCGATTTCTAGGGCACCGTATAGGATGGCACCTGCTGAACTTATGGAGCTGAAGAAACAATTACAAGAACTACTTGATAAGGGTTTTATCCAACCTAGCGTTTCCCCTTGGGGTGCACCTGTCCTTTTTGTTAAAAAGAAAGATGGCTCGATGCGGATGTGTATTGACTATCGCATGTTGAACCAAGCTACCATCAAAAACAAGTATCCTCTCCCTCATATTGATGACCTCTTTGATCAACTTCGTACTGCTAAAGTTTTCTCAAAAATTGATCTTCGTTCTGGCTACCATCAACTTAAGGTCAAGGGTTCTGATATATCTAAGACTGCTTTCCGGACTCGTTATGGGCACTATGAATTTCTGGTAATGCCGTTTGGGTTAACTAACACACCTGGCATATTCATGAACTTGATGAACAAAGTCTTCCAACCTTATCTTGATGAGTTTGTGGTCGTCTTCATTGATGATATTCTGATCTATTCTGATACTATGGAGAAGCATCGAGAGCACTTGAAGTCCGTCCTTGAGATTCTTCGAGCCCAGAAATTCTATGGCAAGCTTTCTAAATGTGAATTCTGGATTGACAAAGTTATGTTTCTTGGTCATGTCATTTCTGGGGGTAGCATATCTGTTGATCCCGCTAAAGTGTCTGCTGTACTTGATTGGCAACCTCCTCATAATCCTTCTGAAATTCGGAGTTTCTTAGGTATGGCTGGATATTATCGTCGTTTTATTCCGAATTTCTCCAAAGTGGCACTCCCTCTCACGAAGCTTACTCGGAAGGACGAGCATTTCATCTGGTCAGCTGCTTGTGAGTCTAGCTTCCAAGAGCTCAAGCAGAAGTTGACGTCAGCACCTGTCCTTGTTCTACCCTCTGGTAATGAAGGATTTGTGATATTCACTGATGCTTCCCGGCACGGTCTAGGTTGTGTCCTACAGCAGAACGGAAAAGTAGTGGCCTTCGCTTCCAGACAGCTGAAACCCAATGAGTTGAATTACCCTACACATGATTTGGAGTTGGCTGCTATTATCCATGCTCTAAAAATCTGGAGGCACTACTTGTACAGGGCAACGTTCGATATCTTCACTGATCATAAAAGCCTCAAGTACATTCTGACGCAGAAAGATTTGAATCTCCGACAACGACGGTGGATTGAGTACTTGAAAGACTATGACTTCACCATTGGCTACCATCCAGGTAAGGCCAATGTGGTTGCAGACGCCCTTAGTAGGAAAAGAGCTGTTTGTGCATCCCTATCTATACCCGAATGGAGGAACATGGAGGACCTAGCAAGCTGGAGACCACAATTCCTGGCTGATCGTGTGCATGTCAACAACATCTCTATCACATCCAACTTGCATTCTGAACTTCTGGAGGCACAGAAAGTTAGTCTCGAGCTTGCAGAGCTCTCCTCCCTTCTGGCTAAACCTCATACACATCTGTCAGTGGGTCTTGATGGTGGTCTTCGATACAAGAACCGCATGTGGGTCCCTGAGCAGTCAGCTGTAAAGACAACCATTCTTAGCGAGGCGCATGGGTCCAAGTACACAGTTCATCCCGACACGACTAAGATGTACAAAGACCTACAAAGACAGTTCTGGTGGAGAGGCATGAAGCGCGATATTGCCGATTTCGTGTCTAGGTGTCTTACCTGTCAGAGGATCAAGGCCGAGCATCAGCGGCCAGGCGGTCTACTGCAACCCCTTCAGATTCCAGAATGGAAATGGGAGCACATTACCATGGATTTCGTGGTGGGTTTGCCCAGGACCAGGAAGGGGTACGACGCTGTATGGGTCATAGTGGATCGTCTCACCAAGTCAGCCCATTTTCTGCCTGTGAAGACTACTACGAAAGTTTCTGAGTTGGCTGACCTCTACATCCGAGAGATCGTACGTCTGCATGGGATTCCAGCATCCATTGTCTCGGACAGGGATCCAAAGTTTACGTCGAGGCTGTGGAAGCAAGTCCAAGAGGAGCTGGGCACCAAGTTGAACTTCAGCACAGCTTATCACCCACAGACGGATGGACAGTCAGAGCGTACTGTACAGATTTTGGAAGATCTTCTACGAGCTTGTGTGCTCGATTGGGAAGGCTCGTGGGACCATTACTTGCCATTGGCTGAGTTCGCGTATAATAATAGCTATCAGACGAGTATTGGGATGCCACCATACGAAGCTCTCTACGGAAGGCCATACAGATCTCCGTTACACTGGGACAATGTTGGAGAACGCACTTTGATGAAATCCGAGGAGATACAGTTGTATACAGACAAAGTTGCACTGATTAAGCAAAGAATGAAGCGAGCACAGGATAGGCAGAAATCTTATGCAGATGCGCACCGACGAGAATGACAGTTCAAGGAAGGTGATCACGTATTCCTGAAAATCTGACCTATTCGAGCTTTGGCCAAGAATAAGGGAAAGCTCAGTCCTCGTTATGTGGGACCCTTTGAGATCCTTGAAAGGGTTGGAGAGTGCGCCTATCGTCTTGCTTTGCCACCCCAGTACAGTGCCATGCACAATGTCTTCCACGTATCCAATCTGAAGCCGTATATCAAAGATCCTAGTCACATTCTGAATCATGAGCCCCTCGAGCTGAAAGATGATCTATCATATGCTAAGTCACCAGTCAGAATTCTCGACCTAAAGACAAAGGAGCTTCGCAACAATCAGAGTATAGATATGGTGAAAGTTCTCTGGAGCCACCATGATCCAACCGATGCTACCTGGGAGCTCAAGTCTGAAGTCGAGCGGAAGTATCCGTATCTCTTTCAGGCTTCTTGAATTTTGAGGATAAAATTCTTTTTAAGGAGGGGAGAATGTGATGGAGTGAATTTTTGCTTTATTTTCTCTCTCTTGTTATTTCTTTTCTCAAGTTATTGTTGAAAAAACTACCCTCAATTTAATCATTGCATGACTAAGCTTAAAATGACACTTTTGGAAAAAAGAAAGCAAACCCAGTTTACTTGATAACCTAAACTAATGCCTTGAGGCAATTGCTCAATTTACCTATCTACAGATCGATTTTTGCCACCAAATTTGTACACAAGGTACACTTTGACCTCACTAGTAAGCCCCTAAAATTTGGTAACAATTAGGTCAACCATTTGGGAGTTATGCCCATTTTAATTTCGTGTATTATTCTCTTAATCATAAAGACTTAAACCTAAGTTCCTTTTATTGGGCTTTTATTTATGTCACGCGGCCCATTTCCCTTGCTTTGGCGCGGCCCTCGCTGGGATCCGATTTTAACCGTCCGATCTACTGATCAGGGATCGCGCAAGATCCAACGATCCCCGGATCGTCCCTAACCTCCCGCAAGACTCGGTCTTCGCCCGCGGCAACACAGCAACACCTCCAAAACGGCTAGCGCCCAAACCTCGTCACCTCAGCGCGAGATTTTTGGAGGATAGACACGCCTCACCGAGACGATTTCAACAACCCTCTACCCACTTCCCCTCGTCCATGCAACTGGGAGAACGACCTCCTGAGTTCCCGCGCCTCTCAGTGGCGGCGGCAGCCACAATTAGGGCTCCCCTTCCTAGCAACCCCCACGCCTATTTAAAGAGCCCAGTAGCTCCACCACCCTTCCTTTAGTCGCTCTAGTACCTCAATTGCAACCGAGATCGCCCCTATCTCCCTCACCTCGAGCACCCCTGCTCACCTGCTTCCCGACCTCCCTCTCACTCTCGGGGATTCCTCCGTTCAATCAAGGACGATCACACCATCTCGGGATCCCGACAAGTCGAACGCCACCCCCAGTTGGTGTCGCGAAGGCCCAGAGCCTCGGGTCGACAAGCCGAGCAACCAAGCTCCAAGAGCTCCATCGCCGGCGAGGTTGGAACCTGTTGAGAACTGAAGGAGGATCGGGAATACCTCAGCAACCTTCCGCGGAGCTTTGTGACCACTTATCTCAGCCAAAGGGGCAGGTAAACCCAACTTTCCATTTTTCTTCTTCGTTAACCTGTAAACATAGATATCGCGGTATCTTTCACCTCCGACAATGATCTGGAGCTCGTTGAGCTCGGAAGGATCCCGCGGAGTGAATGCAACCCTCTGCATTCCTCCAAGCTTAGCTCAACTCGAGCTAGCCACCCCTTTCCTCACCTCTGTGACCTCGCTGCTACTCGGGGGCGCGAGTTTAACAATCAACCCGGTAAAACTACCTATCTGCCCCGACCATCGCAACGCGATACAAATCCCAAAAGGGGCATTCCCGTCTTTTACCCCCGCCTTTTGACCCAGTTGACTGTTACTGGCTCGCGGGTTAAGGAGAGGATCCGCGTAGCCGGATCCCTCTTCTGATCCGCGAGACCAGCGACCCTTTTTTTTTTTTTTTTTTTCGTTTTATTTCCTAGAAATTCCCTGATTGGTCGATTTTCAATTAATTATAGAAAATAGTAGGATCATCGGAAAATAGCAAAACTATATATCTTTTTGACCAGAAAAATGAGACCTATTCATATAAAATATGATCAGACCCTGTTGATCATTCCTGTTCGAAAATGTAATCTAAACCCATTTTAATCAATGATATATATCTATCTTTAGGATGATCTTAATCAAATATTGATATCTTTTATCCTGACATGAGTTTAATAACCCTGAATCTCGAAACCTTAATCCCATATGATCAATCTTCAAGAATCATATCTAGACTCTTGCATATGACTTTCTTATATTGGTTGAAAACATCATATCAAACCCTAATCTTCTAAGATCTCTTTAAGAACCTGATTAATCAATCTCCTTTGGTCAACTCTGATCTCAAGGATCAGTAGTACCCTAATGATGACCCTAATGATCCCAATCCTATGATCTAAATCCTAAGGATCTAAATCCTAATGATCTAAACCCTAAAATTATAAGAAATGATAAAGATATTTTGTAACATAGGGTTACTCATATTTCAGGAGGATCTTCTCTCAACCCTTGATCTAGGAACCTGTGAGGACCTGATCTGCTAGAAGGTACGTGGTTATAAGTATATGAATAGTTTTCCATGGTTGTTAAAAATATTGTACTTGGATGCAACTATTTTATAAATGTGCTTGGATGAAATACTATAGTGTATTTTCTTTTGCCGACAAGAACTCTAAATATAGGATGAAAGGTTAGATGGATTGTAGCTACATGCACTGCCTAATGCTGGATGTATGTGCCTAACATGGATGTATGAAATCTGGCCCATGTTAGATGTATGTATCCCTCTCTTTTCCTTATCTATGGCCCACATTAGATGTATGTTGAAAAGGTGCTTGAAGTAGTACAATCGCATCAAATGACATGTTAAAAGAAAAGTTTACTTGATTATCATTTCGCTTAAAGAATATGATTTCTGCTTATCTCGTTTTGACTTCAAAAGTTACTTTTCTTCTGCAACCATACTATAGTATCTTTTTCTACCACGTACTCTTTTGACTCGTGTTTTTGTTTCCCGTATTTTTAGGTACAAAGAACTTATGAAACAATGGAGTAAAAGAGATAATCAAAGTACCTGAAGGCATAATAAATGAGCAAGGAGGATATATTAGATAGATTTCTGTTCTTCTTATCTATTTCATGATAGATGTAGTTTTTCCCTTTCCAGTACTTTGAGGATGATAATATCCTATGTACCTCTATTATTTCTTTAGAACTATTTATATCTCTTCTCTCCGTTCGAATAAGTTATGTATGACTTTAATTATCCTTAATAAATAGTGGTTGTTGTGGCTATTAATTTGTTGTTTGTGAACTAGATCTTGGCATATCTCTGGTTTTAGTTGACTTCACTAATTTCTTGTATTTTCCCTTTTGACATTTATAAGATATGAGTGCACGCATATCTATTTATGTCATTATGGAAAGTACATAGAAATTGGGGTCGTCACAGGATGCTAGGTTATTTTTTTGGTTAATTACTTCATGCAAGTCTCTATGGTGTTGGACGGCTCCCAAAAGCTGTATTGAAGAGCCTGAGTCTTTGACACGATCTCAGCCAGCACACTTTAGGGCATTAGTGCTTCGTGGAAAAGGCAAGAATGAAGGTGTACCATTCTCTAAGGTATTGATCCCATAAGTATAAGGTGATGAACTCCTCTCTACCTCAATGCATTGTCTCCCCCTTTCCTATTTATTTCACAAAATTTAGAAGTTTCAACCCTTGGCTACATAAGTATTTTGATATGAATATGATACAAGTAATAGATTCCACACTAATCTCGTATATGACCAACACAAGGTAATGGTTCGTTGTAATTTTTTTGTGGGTTACACATAAATCTTGTATATTCAGTTCATTACCTGACACGATGTGTATGAATTTAGCCACATCATAGAACTGAAACCCCTGGTAGGAAACCATCCTCGACCATAATCATGAACATACCACATGGCATACAACTAAAATACCTACAGGCCCATTAGCTGAAACCATTAAGGCTTACAATATAGACAGAACATATGAATTGGTACTATAACCCCATTGCATGAGGAATATCCCTATAGTCATCCCATGATCAAGACAACATGAAGATCAATTACCAAACTTCAGCCTAATTGAAAACCAATCATAGAAACAAAATCAGTAAATCCTCAGCCTTGAAGCATTAGCCAACCTTCCCAGAAAAAAAAACTCTGTAGGTATAAAGAGACGTATCTATAGACGAAAACCTAACAAGGCATACTGAAGCACATCATCCAATCTTGCATATTATATATATTATATACTAGTAGTCTAATTTTTTGGGAATGTTACATGTGGATTTTGTTTTAATATTTCTTACTGCCATTATTATTGAAGACCTAAGATGGAGTGTGGGCTGACAACACATATTGTAAATTGAAAACTGTACATAATGATGAAACATTATCTTTGAAATGTTTGTGTTAAAGTGCACGTTGTTATCACCTCTCATATGTGATCAAATGACATGGAACATGCTCAATTTGCATGAATGCAGAGCTGCAAATTTGAAAAAAACATATTGTTCGAGAAGGAGATGTATACAGAGAGGTATGACAGGGTCCTAGAGTCATGTTCATTGAAGAAGGACCTAGGATTCTTCCTAATAGTGATCAGATGGATCTAGGAGAGATAGGCATCAACCTCAGTGTTGGGCAAAAGAAACAGGTCAAATTGATCGAGCTCTCTACCAAGATGTTGGAATTTTCTTGTTTGATGATCCCTATAGTTATGTGGATGCTCAAAGTGGAAGAGATCTATTCAAGATTTAATGGATATGGATTTGGATCACTGCTCTTATACCATGTGGAATGTAATAGGCTAATAAATGGTTTTATTAGACAAAACTGTAATTCTATAAAGTTGGAGAGGGGGCACTTAGAATGAGCCAAATAGATGGTTAAATACCTTTAACTTGTGCATGTATACTCCCCTCTTTATATTGTGTTATAGATAATTGAGCATATTGTATGCCTACATTTACCCATTGGTTGTTATGTATTGTCTTAGAGTGTCATCTATTAAATGTTTCAGCTTGACTTGAAGAAGCAAGGAAGCCCAACTTTCAAGATATAACAACTAGAATAGAAAATTGGATACTCCCTCTGCTATTTAGTTTTCTTGAATGCCTTCTGTTAATCTAATTGGCATTTTATTTGGACATTCCAACTGATAGAGAAAACTAACTATGACTGATATCTATCATAATACTGCTGAACTTTTGTTATTGGAGTAGTTACTAATGAAATACATTGTGTGTTGTGGTCAGGTCTGCAACTGTCCCTATTTCACGCATCGCAAGACCTAGTGAGAACAAAGCGCCAATCTCTTCAAGTGAAGACTGACGATGATGTATCTAGGTAGAACTCTATTTTCATTTGTTTCCATTCCTTTCGTTCAGTTTCATGTTCCCTTGTGTTAGTTATCATTTGGTGGGGCGTGGTACCCACATATGTCATCATCAATCGTTTCTAGGGCATGGTACAACAAGACATACACCATAGATTCATTGTTTGCATTCCTAGACATTCACTGTTCCCTCTAGTGTCCCACTCTGCAGTGATGAGATTAGCTGGGTGCTGACGGAAGATGAGTACTAGATGAGTCCTAAAAAGTGTACATTATAGTATTCAGTTCACTATCTTGTCTACCCTAGTTTGACCTCTAAATATTCTGTATTGATATATATAAAACATATTGACGGATGCATACTTTCAGTGTCCTTTGTTGGTTAAATCTTGAGCTCATATGAGCCATTTTGTATAATCTAGTACTATACCACATCTCAATCAATCTATAGTGTAAAGGAGATGGATCCAACGTAACAATACTTTCTATAGTCCTTGTTGTTCAAATCTATTGTATGTGATATGTGCAGTTGTATGATAATACCACCACAACCAAATAAATTTTCTTGTGACCTAAACCATGCCATCCTTAGACTATTTTTGCTTATTTGATAACTTATGTATGTGTATAGTAATTAAATAAACGGTTATGCCTTCTTATGCAATAACTATGCTATGTTGGGGCTAAATCGTGTTTGCACATGCATTATTACTTGCCCCAAATATCATAGCGAAAACTCAAATACCAGGTGAGCAATCGGACAATAAAAATACCTACTTATGAGAGGCCTTGATTTTGGTTTTATATGGACATATATTTTGTTCCTCACATCTTCTTGTCTCTCCAATTTTTTTTTTGGAACACATACCTCTATTGTAGATGGGTCTCTACTTATACCATGCTCACCTTTTCCACTTGCATCTTTTTTTGAAAAGAAATCTCACAGGAAATAAATGAGCAATACCCATGGATCTTTCCTAATATTTTCTTCTTCAAACTTCAGTAGGCATGTTCTTAAGCATGTTTGGTAATTCAAGATGTGTCAGCGACATACTACTAGGCTATCAATCCCCACCGTTGATGATCAACATGAAGAATCATGCACCAAGCAAACCACATACCACCCTACCCATAAAACCTTAAGTTTCCCAGTATGCGAATGAGAAACCATATGTTTCCCATTGTGTTGGACCAATTGTCAATTTATAGGTGCCTTACCCACAAGGCGTACATGCAGAAATCCACAGAAGTAGTTATTGTTTACTACTGCCTACCTATTTAGTAGTAATGTTGCGGAATCCATATATGATTTCATGAAAGTAACATATGACTACCCCCAAACATCACCCCATGCAGGATAAATTTTGATTTAGGGGAAAAATAACATTGTGGTGAAGGCACTACCACCAATGGGAAGAAGTAGAGAAACATGAAATTTACTACCTCATGAATTCGTCAACTGATTGTCCATTCAAGATACGATAAAGAAGCATGCTTTCTAAAATTTCTAGATAGTATCTAGATAATCAAGTTTGAGGTGTGTATTTATGATTGACTGAGTATTAATAGTGTGTAATTCATATCTGGGTAATTTTGAGAACTTACATGCATTGATGTTATAGTTCTAATAAATAATGATTATTAACTTTCACTAACTGACTAAGAATGTAGTTTAGTCGATATACTTTTTCACTTCATGTATTCAATTTGTGTAGCACATGGAGGCACTTTTTATATTGAAAACTAAGGTATGAACCACAAAACCCCTCTAGTAAGGGCTCTTCTTTATCATCACAATGACCCATGTAAGGAGTTGTTTTATGATTTTCATTTAAACTGATAAACTTTTAGAGGTTCAGGTTCCAGACTATACCTTGTGTGCATTCACATCGTAAATCAAACACCCTTTAGGATGTAGTTTGACAAGTGTTGTTTTAGTTGAGAATATGCATGCTTGCATTTGTTTCTTCTCAGTTGCAACCATTGTAAAATATCAGATTACAGTGTAGTAAAGCACACATATTCCTTCCCAAAATCACTTCTCGAGCTTCACATATCCTATGATAAGTTGTTTTAAACAACAAAAACGGTGGGCATGACTTACACCTGATAGACAAACAGAATGACATATAGGTTGTGTCACCGGGGGAGGTTGTTGTGATTAGCATGCTAGGTACTTAGTTAAAATTAATTGGTGATGGATAGAGAATGGTGTAGGATATATTTGTTTAGTGACGATGTTGTTTACATAACGATCTGAGTCAGCTATTACCACAAGGAGAAAGAAAGGTTTGAAAAGCTAAAGATATCCATATAAAATTGAATATCGCATACACTTACCAGTAAGTCAAGTTTGCGATATGCAGAGGCAGTAACAAATACGTGTACCTGCATACAACCTGTAGAACATACCATTCACAGCAAATCACTCCCCAATATATATAATAGGTATATACTACATCTTATCAAACTTTTACCACAATACGAAAATTAGCATAGGGAAGAACATTCTTTTTACTTTATATTGGAAATCTTCTGTCAGGATTTGCTATACATGCTTACTAGAAAACTGTCTGAATAGTTATTGCTCATTGAAGCAATCTCAATCTGACTTGGAAACACATCGTCATTTTTTTGTAGCTTGTCTCTATATTTCTAGAGTATAGGGATGTACTAATTTCATATTTCTGTTGAGGGTCGATTTGATTGTTGATGAACACATTTTCCTGAACTCTTTCATAGTTAAGTAGTTCCATGTGGTTATTCCTTATAGGTTTATACTAATTCCTATCAAAAAAATTATTTGATTTTAGTTTCCATGTGCCAAAAATCATTTCTAATAACTAATTGATCTTAAATTGTAGTATTATTAATTTTTAATCATTGAAATTTGTACTTGAATATTCTTCTTCTACCTGAGTATGCATATGCCATATCCATGAAAATGGTATTATAAAGTGGTCAAATAAAGCCTTCTAGTTTGTGTGTGCATCGGTTCATGTGCTTGCCTGGACTGGCTTGATGAAGCATGTTTGAATATTATCTAAGGTTTTACATATGAAATTGAGAGGATAAAGAACATGTGGTGTAAAATTTTGAAAGCTTCTTAGCTTTTGTTTTCCCACATTGCCTAGCAGGTACAATCCAAATAGCCAAGCAGCTGCTCTACAATGATGATTAAAGGAAATTTTACTATCACCACATTTGCAGATATGTGGCTGAAGTATTAGTAGTGTTTCCTTGGATGATATCCAAATGGGTTCACTCATTTGTAGTCTAGGTCAACTTTGAGGACACCCTTTTCTTCTAGATTTCACCTTAGCTAGTAGGCTTATATTCAAGTGCCTCATCATTTTCATTAGGTTTGGTGAGAAGACGGATGTTATTGTGTCCATAGAAATATATCTTCTCTACTTGGAATGATTCCTAATTGCAAGCCTCCACCAGTGGAGGTATTACAATGTCTATTTCTAAAGCGTTGGTTTTTTGTAGGTGAAGGTTATTGGAATTTGAATATGTTTGAACTCGTTCTTATGTCTCGCTGGTGCATTTGGCAGTTGAGGTGTGCTTAATTACATGACTCACTTTGTCATTTGCATGCACATCTCAGATTCCTTGTTGGTACTCACCTGTCTAGAGGGATGTTCTTCAAATTCAACCATTTTTTGAAGATCCAAAAACCGTATGTAAGAGATTTTATATCATATTTTCAGTCCTAGGCCACTTGTGTAGATATTTGTTGTCTTTGAAGAATAATTATGTGTTAAATATAAATCTATTCAGCTATTACAGCAACCTTCAATCCTGAAAGATGCTAATCAGATGCTTACTATTATGCAGCTGCCTACCAAGCAAACTATGATGCCTAGCTGGATGAAGAACTTGGCTAGGAATTACCATGATAATCTGATGGCAATTGACACAGTAAATTATTATCCAATATGAGTTGCTTAGTCTTGCTTTATAGCTCATCATACATCCTTGCATAAGCATGATACTATAGTTACATTTAGTTTAGACATAACTGTACTCTTCAAGCTCTAGAAAGCCCACTGCCAATGAGGCTGAGTCAGAATGGTGGTGAACCAACTCTGAGTTGATCGCAACAGGTATATTGATGTTCAAATGTATTTTAGTGTTCTATGATTTTGTTGCACCTGATTTTTTCCCCTTTAATAAGTAGCAATAACTATTCCAGAAACATCATCAAAATGAAGATAAGAAGATTAATTAGATTTCAGTGGTTCTCGTTTGCATGGACTTTGGATCTTTTCAAGTCTTTCAGTAGTTTACATGCACATATGGTTCTGAAACTAGGCTTCCATGACATTCCTATTTTAGATCACTCATCCCAAGATTGGATATTCTGGAGGAAACCGATGTAGTACCACCTCAGAGTACTTCAAGTAAGTCTCAAGTGAGCACTTCCTTGAGTAAATATCAAGAAAAAATGATTACTTTTCTAATTTCTCTTCAATAAGTCTGGTAGGTATGTCCAGTTGTTAGATTTGTTTAACATTCTGACATTCTGCAACATCTTCAAAATGCTGAAAAAAAAGATTATTGTTCCCTGGAAAACAAAGATTATTATTCCATTCTCCCCCAGTTAGCATGGTGAGGTGAAAACAATATCAACTCACCTGAGAGTTATGAATATTTCTTTTTATTCAGTAGAACCTGGAGATGGACAGCTATGAAGCATGAGGGCCTCCTGGAACAACTCACAATCATTTAGATTGAAGTGGGAATTCCCTCTCTTATCACTAAGGTGCAACATAGAGTTGAACACTAATTACAATACAAGACTCCTTAATATCATATCACAATTCCACTAGCTGATTCCAAATGAGTTTCATAAGGGTAGGGTTTGGGCTATCATAAATGGTGGTCAGAATCATTGAGTCATTTACTTTGCAGTATATAAACTACCTATGGATCATCTTGATTTCAATATTGCACTCAAAGTCATTCTGGAACGCCCAAATACCTACTGGAAAACCCCTAGCTTCATTTCTGGGAGAAATGGAACCATGTTTTTGGATAGTAGCCTCAGATTTAGTTGTAGAAATATTGGTTCAATGATGACAAGTATTTACTATTTATATTTGGTAGTGTTTGCTCTGATACTAGTTACCGTACCATTATCCCCAATTCCTCAACATTCCATCAAATGACTTCTGACATAAATGTAAAGTAAAGAGGGGATGATGAGATACCTGGATTATATAGTGCATTGGTTGTTTATGAGGTACCATTGATGCCTCTTTGCTTCTCATTATCTATCTTTTCTCCACACTTAATACAATTCCAGCATAGGTTATTTCTTCATGCTTTTGTTGTGTCATCCCTATGATATACTATTTATCATCAGGTAGCTTCTGTCTATATTCTCTGTTGTGTCCATAATGACAACAGTTTCTTACAATGAACCTTGACCAGCTTCAAGGACTCGAGTCAGACATTTCCCTAACTTGATGTATTGGTGCCTACAACATAATCATCCCTTACCCTATCAAGGTCTCGAGTCAGACATTCCTACACCACTTTGTCTAAGGATCACTTTACAATAGGTCTCTGGTTGTATTGGATGTTTATTTTGAAGGAATGAATCCTTATAGATCAACTATAAATGTTAAGTGCTTCTTTTATTATTGTTGCACTAGAGTGCTTTATTGCATTACAGAGAGCATTTGTAAAAACGTCTAGCATTTTTCGGTTCTCTACTTGGACAAGCTCCCAGTCTTCACTCCTTCACTCATTGCTTGTTTTCATAATGTCATGTTATCATTTAACATGCAACAATAGACATTTTTGAAGTCTAAAAATGTTGGAGTAGGACTTTAGAGTCCTTAGTAATTTTTATGTGTGTGTTATAGGTAACCCTTACTATATTGACATATTTTTCTTATCAAACCAATATTGAGATATTGGTTTGTTCATTCCTAACAAAGAATTCCAATGAATTAAACAAGTCCCTACTTATGTAAAGATGTTGATGCATAATCTTCTAATGGTTGATATTGACTTGGAAATACTGCAAGGAAGACCATGAAGAACAAACCCTATAGTTTTTCTATTATTATACTACCACTCTTCATTTTTGTGGTTCTGGTGTTTTCAAGCTATTCATCTGTTGTTAGACTCTTCATTCTTTTCATTTTGGAGCATTGGTTCTGTTGGATTCTTTTTTTTTGAGGAAGTTGTCCTAGTGTTTATATTAGGAACATGGATTCCTTACTATTTCTTTTTATTTTGTTGTTATCTAGTTTGGCTTTAGAACCTGCAGCTTGCAAAAGTAAGGTAAGGCACATGATGTCTTCAATATGCCTTTTTTTTCATCACCCTATTAGTCACAAGCAGTACACTAGTTGTACTCATGGGAAATCTTGAGTATCCTGTTCAATGCAGCAGACTTCTTCCAGCAATATCAAGGTGTGTTTCTATTTTTTGAATGTCTGCATAGTCACATGATCCCTGGCGTCATGTGTACCCTTTAGACATTGCATGTTTCAACTATCAAGTAAAGTAATATTTCACCTTGTTATTCCCTTCATATCTCAATCTAATATTTATGCTGAGAGGTTTTCATAAATGGAGCTACAAAATATATAGGAAAGATTGGCATTGTTGCAGTAAAAAAAGCTAGAGGGATGTTGATAGTGGGCGGAATCAGTAGTGATTACTTTGGTCAATATGATGGAATAATTTGTTCCCTTCATTCTCAGTTGTTTGCTTCCTTCATGATGAAGTTTTTGCTTTACTGTTTGACATTAGGCACTAATGAATTTCTCACTGGTATAATTTCATACCTTAGTTAATTGTAGGGCTTTTGTAAAGTTATTTTTATGATCTTGGCATTTAGATTGCTGATGGGTAACAAGTTTAGAACAAGTATAATCACATATTACTGAAAATGGGCTTCATTGATATTATATGCATGATATTTCATTCTAATATGTTATTTCATCATGTAGAGTTCAAAAAGATCAACTTCTGAGACTGCATTTGAGAAAGTGCCAATCTATTTGGGTCCTTTTCTATCCTCTCTTCTCGGGACATACAAAAAGGTAAGAGGTTGGATTCCATCTCTATCTATTAGTGTCTTCCTACAAAATTTCATTTGCAGTATGCATTTTTGATCGAAACGGCGAAACAATTAGAAATCAATTTCTAACAATAGAAGAAATTGAACTATGCTTTCTAGTGTAATTTCTTTTTTGAAAAACACCTCATCCCCTATTCTATTCCAAATTTTTTCTCTATTTTGTTTATTGTTAGGCCATTCAGATAGGGGGTCATAATGTTGGTTGGTTGTGTACCTCACAGATGGTATGGAGACACAGACCAGGGCACCATCAAGAGGCCCCAAAAATATGGGAGACTAGCAAATCCCACAGCATCATCACTATGTGTACTAGTACATCCCACATTTTTAATGGTGCTCTGTTCAGCTCCATTATTGTCCGCTTCTTATCTAGGATCCCAATGCCCTTTACATTCTAGATGATGATTAACATCGGATGATGATGCTTGGGTGTTCTCCTTATTGGACTTGCACAATCAACCTAATTTTTTTCTCCATTTCTTCTGAAATCTGCTGCTGTCAAGTATTCCTAGAATTTTTGAAATGAGTTAACTCTATCTTGACATGTATCAATATGTTTCTTAATTGTAAACCACCACTAGTGGAGGCCCTGCCATGTCTACTGCCTGAGGTCGTGGGTTTTTGTTGGTGAAGGTTATTGGAACCAAAAGATGTTTCAACCCCTTTTGGTGTCTCGCTCCTGCTTTGGGCACTTGAGGCTTGCTGAATCTCAGCTAATACCATGCCCTCCAAATGTGCAACTCATTCTCTTTGTTGTCATTTTTGTCTAGACGGTTGTTGCTCTTGCTTGGTGTTCTACCACAGCTTCCTGTGTCCACACTGGTGATGTTTTGGAGGGGTTGCCTAATCATCCTGGGTGCTTGGCTAACCAACACATTCTTGACGAGTAATTTGGTGATTCAGTTCTTCTTTCCTTAGACTCTGCTACTGCTTTTCAGTCATTGTTCTTTATTGCCTCACCATGATGTTTGTTTGTTGCTCTAGGTTACCCAGGTCTCTCCAGGCCATAATAAAGTGTATTCTGTTTCTGAATGTACCTTGTGCTTGGTTCTGTTTATTTCTATTTTCTATTTTTATTTGAAGTCCAGCAGCTGAATTCTTTTTTTTATTTCAGATATCAATGGAGCACTACTGCCATATCAACAATTGCTCTTTTTAAAAGTTCTCTAGAAACTTTGGTTCAGATATGCTTTATGCTGAATACTTTTTTCATGTTGATCTTGTATAGATGTGATATTCATTGAGCTGATTTTTTCTATATTAAATATAGGCCTCCTACCCTATACACTCTTGTACATTTTTCAGTTCTAGAGAAAAAGAAAAGAAAAGGGGGATATGCACACTTGTAAGACCAAAACAAGTTACTTGTTGTATTGTATTTGGTAACTTATTGAAGGTGGCAAAGGCCCATGTCCTCCACTATGTAAATTAACATTTATTAATAATAAAAGAAAAGATTTGTGGATTTTCTATGTATTTGTCCAATTGTGTATCTTAGATGGCTATTATTAACGAGTTATGTTATGCAAGATAGGATGCATACATTTTAAAAACTATAGCTCGAGCAATGTATATCGCCAAAAGTATTTACGACGGAAGTTTTTCGTCCTAATTAACCTTGATGAAAGTACCAACAAAATGGTCCTTGTTGGTATTTACGACTGAATTATTTCACCGTGATTGTTAATTATGACAAAAAGTTTAAGTTGACGTTATATCCATTAGGGATAAGATATATTATATGTCGTTGTTGATTATAACGATGGAACGAAATATGTTGTCGTTATTGATAATAACGGCAAGATCAATAACGACAACATGCGACGACTTATTTTCCCCCTCCTTAATTGTTATAACGGCGACTTTTTCCACAATTACGACCGACATTTTCCGTCGTTATTGGTATAGTTTCTTGTAGTGTTTAGCATAAATTAGATCCAAATTTGATCAAAATGAGTTATTTTATGGTTAAATTGGGTCTGATTTATCCCAAACGGGTTCAATTTAGGGTCAATTAGGTCTGATTTGGGGGAAAACAGGCATGATTTGGGGGAATTAGGTCTAATTTGGGGGAATTGAGTCTGATTTGGTCATGTAAGGCCTTGTTTAGATCAACATAGGGAAATTTAGGGTTAGTTAGGTTTGATTTGGTCATGTTATGCAAATTAGGTTTGATTTTAGGCCAAATTATGTCAAATTTGAACAGATTAGGTTTGATTAGGGGAAAATAAGTCTGATTTTGGAAAAATGGTCTCATATGGTGAGATTAGGTCTAATTTTGCCAAATTAAATATTGTTTAGGTCAATATAGGGAAAACTTGGAGAAATTAGGTCCGATTGGATCATAATATACAAAATTAGGTTTTATTTAGGCCGAATCATGTCAAAATTGGGCACATTAGGTCTAATTTAGGGGAAACAAGTATGATTTGGGGGAAATTGTTCTAAATTGGATGACTAGGTTATATTTGGCCAAATATTGTCTAATTTAGGTGAATATATGAAAAATTTATGGAAATTGAGTTTGATTAAGTCATGGTATACAAAATTAGGTCTGGTTTAGGCAAAAATTAGGATAAACTAGGTCAAATTTGACCAACTTTGGATCAAATGAGTTTATATTAGGGCCAATCTAGTTTAGGTCTTGTTAGTTTTGATTTAGCCTAAATTCTACTTAATAGTATTATACAAGTTTTGGCTACAAACATTATACATGTTTAGCTTTTTGATTTCTATATGAATTTCGTTTAGGTAAAACTTCCACAATTCAATCCATATCTAATGATTTTGTTGCTTTCTTCAGACGATGCTAGCACATTGATTGCATATTTATCATTTATATTTATGTGTAAGGATTGTATTTTTCAGAAATTTTACATATATTTGTTAAAATAAAAAATATATAAAAATGCCTGGAAACGCCTGGGCCACCGCCTGGACGCCTAGGCTGTCTGGGCGTCCCTCTGGAACGCCTAGCCACCTGGCCGCCTATACAACCATGGCTGAAAAGCAAAGATATAGGAGGAATGCACATGATATCCCAAGGACTAGTAGGTGGGCGGTTGAGATTTGGCAAGAAACTCCTTGATGGAAAGGATCAGCTATGAGCAAGCAGATCTAGGAGGAGCGCTCTAGATGATGGAAACGTCCAACAGTGAGGAACCTAGGTGAAAAAAAGGAGAGAAGATGGAGTTCCGAATGCGGCGGCAGAGAGGGATGCCGAGGAGGTAGGCTTCTGGTTGCGTATGCAAACAGGAGACTCGAGTAGAAAATCTATGAGAGTCGAGTCCAGCCCAAATGCAATCCAGATGATCATTTTTATGAAAACAAACATGGGATTGCACTTCGTATATGGATTGGAGTCCTATCCTATGTGAAATCCTTCGAACCAAACGGGGCCCATATGAATCTATGTCCTCCAAATAAGGAACTTTTAAATATTGCAATTTAAAGAGGATGGGTTATGGCGAATTGGCTCAATCAACTAGTCATATGTCGACACATGATAATGTGAATGTGTCAGTAACCATCTCCTCTTATGGACATGATTATTTAGACAACTTCTTATTCTCCTATCTCTAATATGGAGCAAGGCTTGCTTGTTAACTATTGTATTTGTTTCTCCTTTTATGTTAATGGTTGACATCAGATTGGCATAGGTAAATGCCATCGTGCGACTGCTAGCGATACCATTTTAGTTGTATCATTTTTTCGATTCTAAAACCATTAATCTGGTAGGACTATTAATCTAAGGTGTTAAGAATAAGAACGTTCTTCCAATTGCTATATTGAACTCTCTTGACATATTGTTTGCCACATTATCACTTCTATATGTAATATTGTAGTGTATCTATTTGTTCATACGTTTGCAACTAGCCTGCCTCATTGCAACTAACTATAAATTGTTCAAGTGTTTGTTTGTGCTTCCTCTAATGATGACAAGAGTGACTCAAGGTGCAAATGATGAAAGGTGTAACTAACATCCTTTCATCATCATCTAAGCCTTAGTCCCAACTATGTTGGAGTCGGCTACCTAGTTCCTTCGTTTCCATTTACCTCTGTCATGGGTCATATTCTGGTCGAGATGTAGAGATTGAAAATCTCTCTTTATAAGCTCTTCCCATGCAAATTTAGCCTTCCTCTTCTTCTATTAATTGTGTTTGACTCAATATCATTGCTTCGTATAGGTACAATAGTCTGTCTGTGTTGCACATGTCCATACCATCTGAGTCGGCCCTTGCGCAACTTGTCCTCAATGCTCGCTACCCCCACATTATTCTTGATATAGCCATTTCTCAAGCAATATTTTCTTATCTTCACACACATCCATCTCAACATACGTATTTCAGCCACCTTCATCTTGTTGACACCTTGTTTCTTCATCGCCCAACATTCACTACCACAGAGCATGGATGACCGTATAATTGTTCTATAACACTTACTTATTGATGTGAGAGGGATCTCCCAATCACAGAATATTCCAGTTGCACTCCTCCATTTCAACTATCCTGCAGTGATCGTATGACAAATGTCATTTTAGATATCCCCATCTATTTGAATAAAAGAACGCAAGTAATGAAAGTTATCACATTTTGGTATATCTACTTCATCCAACTTGGCTCTATCATTCAGACTGTGAGATTGGCTGAAATTACAATGCATATACTCAATTTTTCTCTTACTAATTATCAATCCATTTGATTCCAGTGCCTTTCTCCAGAGTTTGACTCTATCATTCAATCCATCTTTAGTATCGTCAATCAATACAATATCATCAACAAATAACATACATCAAGGAATATCATCCTGAACATTCTTTGTCAACTCATCCATACAAGAACGAACAGATATAGATTGAGTGTGGATCCTTGATGTACCCCAACCGTGATAGGAAAAGTTGGTGTCTCTCCTCCAGGAGTCTTCACACTTGCAGTACTATTTCTCCACTCATTCGACATCTTCTTGGTCTTCATGATCTTGTTAAATAAATTTGTTAACCACATAACTCCTTCATTCCCCATACTCTTCCATACATCAATGAGAATACCATCTGGAAAGCATTCTTGACCTCAAAGGGTGAAACTCATCGTGTGTAAATGATATTTCTTGTATTCATGTCACACAAGTCTCTAACGTTATTTACAATATCTCCATTGAAAAGCTTATGGGAGTAATTTCTTCATTGGTTCTTGTTATCATCATCCTTCACCAACACTCTTACCACCTTCATTCTTGATGCATTTTACTTGACTCAAGTCTCTTCCTTTTCTTTTTCTTATACAAATAATTTATATATATCTTTTCCCCTTCTCTTGTGTCCAACTTCTTTTAAAGATCATCAAAGTATCTATACCTCACCTCCTGAATAACATTTTTAGCTTCCTTCTTTGCTTGTTTGTATCTTTGGAACATTACATTATCTAAAGATTTGGGCAAGCTCCTAGATTTCCCTTTTCAATTTTACAGCCTTCTGTACTTCATCATTTCACCACCAAATTTTCTTTCTGTGGAGGCCCACAACTCTTGGACTTCCCCAAAATTTCTTTGGCAATTTTTATTATGCAAGAGCTCATGTTATGCCAGATAGTGTTGACATCAGACTCAAAGTTCCAAGTTCCTTACTTGACTAGTTTATCATAAAAAGTCAATTTATTTTCTCCTTTAAGATTCCACCACTTGATCCTGCTATCTTGAATTATGTTATGCTTGTCTTAATTGATCTACATGTCAATATTTATAACCACTAACCTATGTTGGGTCGTGAGTTCTTTGTCAGGAATCACTTTACATAGCTTTTTATATTTAAATTTTGTTATGCTCCTTCATTTCATAAAAGTCAATGAAGTGTTAAAATAAATGTAATAATTATCATCAATCATGGTTGCTTGATGATCTTTTTTTTGTAATTATACGATGATATATAGTTCATACTTTACAGTATACGGTGCCGGAGAAGCGACAAGCTTTAGAGGGAAACCCCTGTCATTATTAGCAGCCATGTCTTAAGGTAGCATCTTACATTTAGATGTTGTTCGATAGATGGTCTCTCATTATTTGGAATACAATTTTTTTTGATTGGTGCTGGTTCTATAAAACTTGGTTTCGATAGTGGCATTATATTACTTAAGACAGCCTTTTCTTGCAATCATATCGTCATTTATGACAATTTTTCTTGAAGTTTCAGTATCTCCCCAGCATATGAATATCTGCTCTCTCCTTTGTTCTAAGTGAATCTTTTGTAGCTCGGTGGTAGAGACCCAGACTCCTCAAAGTAGGGACCCGGGTTTGAAAGTTTTGGGTGATGCGCTTCAGTCAGACTTAATACCGTCACATAGCTTGGCCTCTACGTAATTTATACTCTACGTGACTTATACTTTCTCTCCGTTGTGCGGGTATGTGAGGGGGGACTAAGGGTTTACTCTGTCAGGCGGGGTCTCACTTAATTGCAGCCCGTCTTTAAAGATGGTTCCAATGTCTAAAACAAAAAAAAGAATCTTTTCACTACATTGCTAAAATTTATTTGTTGTGAAGAATCTCATCCATGAAACTTTCTAGGCATGGCATTACGATTACTATTTTTGCTATACCTTGTGGCTGTAATAGGATTCAACATATTTTAAAACCTGAAAAACTGAACAGAGCCTCAAAAGACATTGTCATGGGTAGGGGTGAGCAAATCTCGGTCCAGACCGCAAAACCGGACCGGACCGCTCAATTCGGTCCGGTTCGGTCCGGTCCATTTTAACTTCAGTCCGGTCCGCGGTCCAATAAATTCGATAAATTCGGTCTTCGGTCCGGTCCGGTCCGGTCTGGTCCAAAACCGGTCCGGTCCGGTCCGGACCGCAGACTAACTTTTATATAAAATCCATATATATTTGAAGGTGTATTCTATAATAACTACAAATAAAGTACATATATAAGTACTACTAGTATAAATGTTTGATACTAAAATTATATAATTGTTAGAAGTGACTAAGATTATCAACTTTGTATAATTAAATAAGTTGTAAAACATCTAAAAAAGGCTGATTGCGGTCCAAACAGTCCGGTCCGGTCCGGTCCGCGGTCAAAACGGTCCGGTCCCGATCCGGTCTGACCACCAAACGGTCCGGTCAACGGTCCAAAAATTATTGATTTTCGGTCCTCGGTCCGGTCCGGTCCGGTCCGGTTTTGGACCGATGCTCACCCCTAGTCATGGGAGAAAATCAGTTTCAAATGTCTCAAAAAACCTTCCTCCATAGTCTGGAAGCAGTTGTAATGATGGAATTATTCTAGCACTTTAGTCTTGGCATTTGTTACGTATCTGTTAATACTCGAGGTCTCTTTTCTTTTCATCTAATAGCAAGGTGGTATGCCGATCTTCTCGCCACATATTTGTCATGGTGGACTGCCCGATTCCCTCTCTGTTCCCTTTTACACCAGTCGATCTTTATTAAGGAGAATATATTGTTTACAGAGCGATGCAGCATTTCCTTTTCTTTGATATAGCGAGCAACCCTTTTGAGCTAAGGTGAACTGCCAAACATACGATATTTGTACCGAGTTCTGTTGCTCGTTAGTCTTATTCTAGCTAATACTATAGTCAAAATGTCCCGACTTTTTTCTTTATTTCTAAATTTATCATCGACGCTGAACTGTTCTAACTTTGCTTTTAGTACATGCTAAATCCAGATGGCACTATTTTTTGTATTTTTTTTGAATTATTGGACTTGAGATATTCTGATAATTAAAAAATTACAAAGGAATAGAAGGGAGACGGGCAACAAGCTGCATTGCCAGTCCCTTTTGGATGACAAATTCAATCATCTCAAAATCACATCCATAGACTTGGGAGTTATAACATTAGTGTGCATAATTTTTTGGACCTTCTTGAGAAGTTCCACCATCTCAGTGCTAAGAACCCACAAGTATCAGGTGCTAAGAACCCACTAAGTATCAAATGCCAAAGGGATAAAAACTTGATGTGTCGGGCAAAAATTTAGATACCTTCTATGTTGATTATATTTAGCCAAATGCTTTCTTCACTAATTGACTCGACTAGATGACCTTCGATCTTATCCCATTTTTCTTTCGCTCGACTCATTCTGAGGATATAGCTGAGAGTTACATTGCAAAGGCATTGTGAGAGTGCCCGTCTTCTGTACTGTGCGCTGCTTCCGCTGAGATGATTTCTTGACCTGAGTAAAACAGGAAGAGCGCTGATGCTCTTGAGCAGAGTGAACATGATCCTCAAGTAAATGTGAGCTGTTGCTAGGCCTTTTTGGAATGATAGGAAGGTCGATAAAGCAAGGAGCTGGTTTGATACAGCTGTAACTCTTGCACCTAGAATTGATATTTCTGGGCTTTGTACTCAAATTTGAACTTCAACACAGAACAGAGGAAACCCAAAAAATCCGACCCGAAACCCGAACCCAAATCTGACCCGGCTTGGATTCTCATCCCGAAAAATGTGTTGATCTCAATATGTTCTGATTGAAAAGTTGTATCTACTGGACTCCAACATTTTATAGCATGTTTAACCTCGAGTTGCATTCGGAGTTGACCTGATTCATTCATTTTTTATTTGACCTGATAATATACTAGACTTACAAGTTAACTAGCTAATTCAGATTTTCTCTATTGAATTAAAAACTTTGCATTGAAAAACACGTCATATGCTAGAACTTTTGTGTTGACCTGAATTCTAACCCAAATTTAAACCTGAACCAACCAAAATTTTGGCAGCTCTAATTCTACCTAGGATATGTGGCCGGCTTGCCGCTCAACCTAGGCATGGTGAAAAGTAGATTGCAGTTTCTAAAGCAATTGATGATGTTCATCACTATCTTGAGGCAATTGTTAGGTAGTGGTAGCTTTGAGCAGAGAGAATGGAATTTAATGTGTATATATATAGTGGGTTAAAGGAGATTAGTTGATGATGACTGAAGAATAGTTAGCTACTGGTGCTGTATTTGAGCAAAGTTCAAACACAAGCATGTTATGAACTTTATAGAAACTTTCCAAAGTTCTGAATGTTATGGCACTCACAAATCCAAGCATTTTCTTGTAATATCTGTCTTATGCCATATATGGCATGTGGTGTATGTAGGTGAGGGGAGTGGACAATTATTCTAGTGTGTATGGAAAGCATGGGAGGGGAAGGGAGGGGACAATTATTTATATAGTGGGTTAAAGGAGTTTAGTTGTTGATGGCTGTATTTGAGCAGTAAAAGCATATTTCATTGCATGAGTTCTGAATGTTATGACACTCACAAATGTTCTGGAGACAGTTATATTAGTATGTTTGGGAAGCATGAGATGGGAAGGGAACAACATCAATGAAAACAAAAATTTTATATAAAATGAATGTGCTCCAAAAAATAGACTTCCTCTTTTTATAATCATGACTGTGTCTCATACAATTATTTCTCTTGATATTGTCATAGTAACAAAAGTCTTCGAATTTTATGAAAAATCGGCGATTTTTCACGATGTTATAGGCGCCCGAATATTCATCACGATTAATACGCCAATCGCCGATTTTTCATGACTTTTCACAATTAATCCCACTTTTTCGCAATTTATAGGATTTTTTACGATTCTTCATGACTTTTCACGATTTTTCACGATTTTTCTCTTTTAAGTCGCTTGCTCTTTTTTTAGCAAACCATGTACACAAAATTCCTAATATATACTAAACCTCAAACCCTCCACTCCTCTGGACAATTCATGTTATTACTCAACTATTTTTACTTTTTTTCCTACTTTTTCACTCACTAAGATTGTATCTCTTGTGGCCGTAGCAGTTACATACATCATATATGTATGTACACACATACATTTATCTATATATACACATACATACATATATATACATATATACATACATATATATATATATATATATATATATACTTATATTGCCGACTTATTCTCGATTATTTGCAAATAGTTGACCGAACTTTGACTAAAATTTATCGATCTTTTCACGACTTTTCTCAATTTTTTCCGAATTCCAATTTTTTTCGACCAGCCGAAAAGTTGCCGAATCCCGAACTTGTTACTATGGATATTGGTATGTTCCTACCAAGTTCTAAGTATCCAAGTTCACTCTACTATCAATATCTTATAAACTTCCTCCTACTTTCCCTTCCAATTTTTATGTATCTAATAATTTCCCCTCAAAAATTGAAAGTTCCCTTTAAATTTCCTGCCATTTCTTTCTTTATTTTTTCTCTATGTTGTTTGCTATGTTTTATTCTAAATTTGTCTTTATGTTTTAGTTTTCCCTCTAAGTTTCCCGAAGTATTTTCTCTAACTTACTATGTTTTCTTCCAGCTTTCCTGATATATTTTCCGCCAAGGCTTTCCTATTCACAGTGTCTCCCTCGGATTTTATGTGAGTGAAGTGGCAGAAAATACACATGAATCTTTCTTTCTATTCTCTTCGGTAGAATATACACATGATTCTTTTTCTCCATTCTCCATTCTCCTTCCTTTCCCATCATTTTATTTGACCAAACACATCAATCATTTTCCTTCTCTACCCTTTCCATCACCCCCTGCTTACCAGAGGCTATCATAAATGTTTAATTTAAAACTAACACATCTATTACAATTTCTATGAATCATGCATTATACTTACCTACAATGGAAATTTTACTTCAGCGTTAATGTGCTAAGTTTCTCTGGCAAAATTAAATCATTGGCTAGTTCATTAAGAATATTAGTTTCTCTTCATCTGTAAGCTGATCACTTGTTTTGTTTGGGTAGCATGCTATTTAGAGGTGCTTTTTGGTAAGAAGGATAAATCCTCCTGCATGTCAGTGTTGCTTTCTGGCAAGTGCCTGGTTTTTGGGCAAGTGGCAAAGAGGCAATTCAGACTGCTAGCAATAAACATGGAGGCAGCCTACTATGAAAAAAATCTCATGATTGGAAGATACCATACCAAGCTGTGTTTTATTTTCTTTGTTGATGTCTATCTCGTTACAAGAATGTTTAATGCCTTTTTATCACTTTACTATTCGACATAATGTCCAATTTTACTTTAAAATTTGATACTGAAGTGAGGAGTTAATTGTAGCTGTGTAGATCATGGGAAAAAGAATGTAACTATCATTATATCTCAAATTTGACACTAGCAATGCTTCCTACTCCATGAGTTTGCTCTAGTTTCTGTCATCACTGCAACTCATGATCCAACAATATTTCTGCCCAGATTGTAGTAATTCTAATTTCATTTATTTATACAAGTTGCAAACTATTGTTAAATGCATGAGATATTGCCTGTGCTTTAAACTTGTTATGCAACTTGGCATTTTCCAGTTGCATTGTCTCTGCCTATTTGAATATTTCAGTTTCATGTCACTCATGTAGAACAAGCTACATAATTTATCACTCATGTGTAGTTACTATTTGTCTATATATGTACTAGCACTGAATTGAATTAATAAATTCTTACAAACATCTCCTAATGTTGCTAGCAACATCTGTTTGAGATGCATTGCTCTATATTGATCAAGAAGACCACCAGCTATCTTCTTTCCAAATTATTTCTTTTGGGGGTGTTTATGAAAGATCCGTAGCTCAGTAGGATTGACTACTTGTTCATGTGGCTTCTTTATCACTCAAATAAGGAACTATTGCAATGTTGCGACTTATTAGCAAAGGTTCTAGTAAATAGGCTTTACCAACCATATATAGAATTGACAGATGATCATGGGATGGGTTAGTAACCATCTCCTGTTATGAACATAGTTACAATTTTTATACTCTCCTATGCCTAACATGAAGTTTGATTATCAAACATGGCCTTTGCGGTTCTCAACAGTTAACATGAGGGTTGACATAGGCAAATGGCATCATGCACTCTCTAATTTTTTCATTCTAGATGTATGTATAATTGTATCTATTCTAATACCATCAATCTGCCACGACAGTATTATATATGATATAACGTTACTCCTCCTCCTCCTCCTCCTCATCATCATCATCTAAGCCTCAGTCCCAACTATTTTGGGGTAAGCTACATGGATCATTCGTTTCCATTCAGCTCTGTTGTGGGTCATATTCTAGTCGAGATGTAGAGATTCAAAATCTCTCTTTACAAGCTCATCCCATATTAATTTAGGCCTTCCTTTTCTATTATTTGTGCTTGACTCAATATCTTGCTTCGTTACTATGTGCTAAAATATTCCAACAAGCATTTGTTTATACTTTCTATAATGATGAGCCAAGAGTGACTCAAAGTTTCATATGATTGGTCCATACATGTGAAAAAAATGTCTTTTCTAAAGTTGAAGTACATCATGCTTCCGAATTCTGAGGTCCATGAAGTTGTAAAATAACACAATGGTGGTCATGATCACCAGAGTCACGGTGGTTGTTCTGTTGGTAGCATGTAGGCCACGCTGTAGTCTAGAGTGTACCACTTGCTGAAAGAAGTGACATACTTTCAAGTGAAACCCCTATAAATATTGGTAGTCAATGTCTTAAGATAGCATTCTGCATTTAGATATTGCTCATCATTGTTCTCGCATTATTTGTGGTTGGTCCTGGTTTTGAGAATCCCAAATCAGGAAGTAGCTTTAATATTTGTTACTATACTATGGGCAGTTTTCCTTGCACTGACGCTACCATTTATGATTCTCATCAACCTTTATCTTTGCTATATTTTTGTTGCCGCATTTAAACTTGATGTTCTATCTATATTAACATTTCATTGGCATGCCAATTCATGCAACCAAAAAGTATAACTTATTCAGAACCAAATATTTGTTTGCATTGAGGAAGGCTTGATCTTTACCTCTTAATCTCCTATACAATTGCAAAGGATATCCATTCAATGTAGAATCTAAAGAAATATCCAAATGTCAAGGGTCATCTTCAATATCACACGTGGAACACTTCTGGTAGGAAAAATCCAGGAATGATGCTCCTTTCCTAATACTCAAGCATGTTTCGAGTACATAGTGAACAACTTTTTGGTTTTGTCTAATGTGAGGTCTTGAGTTTCCTTTATCTAATAGGTGAGAACTCTTTGTCCACCTGAATAGGAGTTATACTATAATCATTACTATAGATCATTGTGAATGCACGTGTCATGTACCTGGTAGAATACAAATTTCTCTATACAAAACAAAGCATATATCAAGCCATTACATGTCAGAATATCGTAATAATACAATGGATGCATGGCATTATTGATTGAAAAGGTTGACCTTTCTCATCGAGTATGTTAGTAGGCAATAATATTACCATATTATTGTGCAAAGAAGAAAAATCTAAGTTTCAATGCACATAGGAATTCCTGGAAAATCAGGTTAAAATAGTTTTTATGACATACATAACTATACACTAACATGAGGTTATCGTGTTATCTACTTATGCCACTCTAAACCTTTGAACATATTAAATTGACACCTTATTGTGTAGGTAACTTCTAATTGGATGATTCGTCTGAATCCAACGGGCGTGGGATGGGCGATTCCCAATGTGATTCTTAGGGTGTTGGGAAGGGTGTCGACAGAGATGCTGGGAGGAGCGGTGGCATGCCCTAGTTCCATGCCTAGTGGCTCTAGAATCACTAAAGTAGTACTGGAGAGAAGGAGACATGTTGCAGGGAGGAATAAAAGGAATGAAGCTTCTGTCTCAATGGCAGAGGAGACAAAGTCATGGACTGATCTCTTTAAGTTAGACCATCGACATGATCAAAGCTTCAGAAGATGAGTGTTGAAGTGGTTGAAGGTAAACTGATCTAAACGAAGGAGATCACGTAGTAAAATCTTACAAAATGGGGTTTAGAGGTGACTAGTTACATTGTAGGGCTAAATCCTTATTGGTTGTTACTAGCGGCTCATCTTGCTCAGTTATGGAAGGTTAAGGGTTCCATTGACATCCACTCAAGGGTGAAAGGCTTTTTCATCATCTAATTCTCAAATGAGGACATGGTAATGGCTCTAAATGGTGGGCCATGATTTGTGGCTGGTAAGCCCTTGATTTTAAAGAAGTGGGCAGAGGGAGATCGTGTGGAGAATCTCAAGCTTGCTCAAATTCTGATCTAGATTTAAATCTATGATCTACTGTTGGAAATATGGGTCAGAGAGATGTTTAGTTAGATTGGCTCAACTCTTAGGAATAAATCAGAGTGGACAATTTAACCCAGAGTTTTAAGAGGTTGGAATTCGTGAGACTATAGGTGCTCATTTCGATAGACTTTGAGTTTTCAAAAGAATTATAGATAGAGAGTGACGATGGTCACACTTATGATTTGAAATTTGAGTATGAATGGGAACCATTGAGATGCCTTAGTTGTGGGAATTTTGGACATGAGTCGGGTCTATGTGTTAAAATAAAAAATGTTAGACCCCCAAGGGTTGGTAGTTTAGTAGGTAACAAAGAGGAGGAGGTGAACAAAGTATGGATTCCAAGGGTTTTGTGTGAGAATGATGTTGATAAAAGGGAGGATCATGACCCATTGGTCCTGAACCTGAGTCAATTGCTAATTCTGCGGATCAGATAGTCAAAATGGCTCTTATATCCTGATATGCAGGTGGAAAAGGAGGTTTTCTCTCTCAGTACCATGCCTAAAACAAATATCAATAAAGAGGTTTGATTAACTCAAAATAAATCTAAATCTCCACCTAAGTGTTACACTAGAAGTGTGAGCACAAATTCTAGAATTCTTCCTTTATCTTCAAATAAATATTGTCTTTTGGATAACCGAGAGGACGAAGAGATGTTGAACTCAACGGGTGTGTTTTTAGTACATTCACTGTTGGATAGATGTCTATATATTATACCCTGAAATGTGAGAGGAAACCAGCTAAAAAATACCTCACATACATGATGAGATCAAGAGAAGCAAGGTTGATATATATATTATCTTGGAGTCTAGGATAAACCAAGTTAATGTGGACAGTGTTATGAAGGCTCTCTGGAAGGATGCATTCTGTATTTCTAATTTTGAAGTGTATTCATGTACTCATATTATTGTTATATGGTTTGATCCTGCTATTAGTATCAAGAAAGTACTTGCTAGTGAACCAATCATTCACTGTAATGTGGATACTGGTATCTTTATTTTTGATTTGTCTGTTGTTTTTGGAGCAAATGGGGAGATAGGAAAAAGAATTTTTTGGAAAGACATTCAATTGTTGAATACTTCTATGGTGATCCCCTAATTCTTATTGGGGGGATTCAATGCTATTCTATGGAAAGTGAAAATTGGGTAAGCATCCTCCCTCTAATCTCAATATGCATGAGTTTAATGATACTATTTGTGTCAATAGTCTTCTTGAAGTCCCTATAAGGGTTCAGTTTTTACCTGGGATAGCTCCAAGAAGAAGGGTAAAAACACTTTTTTTGAATATTGATAGAATATTTTGTAATATAAAGTTCATGATCATGTTTCCTCATGCCTGTAGGGAGGGTATTTCTTCAATTTCTAATGACCACCATATTATCTAAATCCATTTGAAATATGGGAAGAGAAGTACTAATCCATTCAATTTAATTAACTCTTGGGTTTCCTAAAAGGATTTCAAATAGGTGATTCAGTTGGCTTGGGTTGACACTATTGTTATAGGGCCTCCTATCTTCAGACTATACAAAAGCTGAAAGCCACAAAGGATAATCTTGTGAGGCAGAATAAGTCATTTATGGGGAACTTCTATTCTAATTCTAGGGATCTGGAAGCTAGATCTAGACATGTATAGGAGGTTATTGATTGTACACCTAATGACATTTCTTACATGCATAGTTTAACAATATCAAAGCTCAGGTGTTTGCTGCTAGAGAGGAGGAGATCTTTTATATAAAAAATCTCACATCTAGTAGCTCAAAGCTGGGGATAGAAATACACATTTTTGGTACATATTTTTGAATACTAGATGGTTGAATAATAATATTTCACTATTCATATTTATGGGAGGAGAAGTACTGATAGTAGATAATTGAAGATCATATTGTTGGCTTTTATGATGACCTATTCAATAAGTTGGGTAATATGGGACATTCCTTGGAATTCTGAGTGGAATCTTCCTCACATGTCCATAAACAACTTCAATAATATTAGGAGATGGGTCACAAAGGAGGATGTTATATATATTGTTACAACCCCAATTTTGCATGTGTTTTCATAATTGAAATATAATGATTTTGTGAATTTGGACTTAATTGAAAAGATTGTACGCTTTGCTTCAAAGAAGGAATTTCTTTGCAAATATCCCTTTTGATAGGAATTTCGTGATTCCTATTATTAGATTAATCCATTAATTGATATAAAAGAGAAGAAAAGAGGAAAATTCCAAATAATGGAAAAAGATAAAATATAATGGACATTAAGCAAAGTATTTACAAGAAATACTTAGAAATATCTAGAAAGTGGCATTAATGGCCACAATTGAGTAAAATTATTTTACATGTGATGTCTAATAAAAGAAATAGGAAAAGAGGAGAGGAAATGAAAGATAATGGGAAATCCTTGCAAAAGAATATCTTAATAAAGAAATAAGAAAGATAATGTGAAATAAAGGATGTAGATGCATCTAGAAGGATAATAAGTATCCTTAAAAAAGAATTTAGAAATAATAGAATTTTTTGGGGTCCAAGGAGTCCCAATGAATAAGAAGAAAGAGAAAATACAAATAATAAGAGGATAATGTGATATAAATAATTAATGACTTTTTCATAATATCAAAAAGAGGTATTGTTTATTTTAAGAGAGAAGAATTTAATGGCCAACGGATTAAAATCCAAGCACAAAGATGATGAAAGAGATAATTTTCAGACTTCCTAATAACTAAGGAATATGAATAATTAAGGAAGGAAATAGACAAGAAGTCTTTGTACGACAACAATACAAGAAAAGAAATTTTTAGTGGACCAGGTTTTCCTAAGAACAAGAATATCCCTTGTTATTTCTTCGTACCCCCTCATATCCATTAGGGTTTCCTCCAAGGTGTGTATATATATAGAGAGAGATAGGAACCCTTAAAAAGGACCCAGACTTCTCATCAGTCCCGATTGTCCATGGGAAGCCCAGAAAGGAAGGCTCCTTCATAGCAATGCTTCCTTGCCCACGTTCTTCCTATCTGGACCTAATCGTGCCACAAGACAAGATAGACTTGTAGCCAGTTTAGAATCATGGCTTACATAGTCGAGATGAGATCTTTAAAACATGGCCTCACCTTCCTCCTTCCTCCCTTCTCGTGGGCGCGGTGAGGGTCAAGACCTGCTCACAGAAGAACTGGTTCCAGCCACCTTGGCTTTGCCTTACAACCGCTAGCGCTGAGCAAGGAGAGCGGGGTCTCTCTGGCCCTTGCGGAGGCTGTGCAGGAAGGTACATGTAGAAGGGGTTAGCGATCAACTAGTCGGGCGGTAGCGCTGCCATACCTTGCGGAATCAAGGGAGTCCAATCATTAGTGTTTTCCTGAGGAAGAAGATGACTAGAAGTTCAGAACCTGGCTGCCAAGGTTGGTTCATCTTTGGTAGGGGTCTGCGGAGGTGCAACCACCTTTCCCTGGCTGCCTCGCATTGCCAGTGCCAAAGGACGGAAGCCTGCACGCGACAGCCATCGCTGCAGCAAGCTATCACGAGGAAGGGGGAGATAGAGTGAAAGGACGTGATGGTCCTTGAGGCTGCACGTTACCCATAAGGGTAAAAAGGTAATTTGATTATCTTATTTATCCAGCCCGCCTTTAAACGAATATACGATTAAAATCGACGTGTCAAATTCTGATTGGTCAGGATATAATTTTCTTGCAAAAATCTTAACTTAAAATTGGTAACTCGGATGGCAATATATTATGTATGAAAATTGATTAGGAGAATGAGAGGAATCGAATAAAAATGATATTGAAGTCTGATTTCATTCCTAATTGCAAAAGTATGTTAAGTTGATGAAAAGTGCATTGAATTAGGTTAGAAACCCTAACTGAGATTAATGATTGAATCTATGCTGCTTAATGGGTTAGTTTGAGTGATAATAACATGTTGGATGATAAAGAGAGATTCAAACCTGATCTAAATGAGATATTACATGTTTTAAACCAAGAATGTAAGATAATGGATATAGAAACCCTAATTTAGGGTAAAAGAAAAGATGCTTATGTTTAATTCAAAATATATGGAAATATGTTGCTAAATGATGATCCTAAGCCTATTATAAGAGATAGGATATGATCCTTAGGGTTCATGAATAATTTTTCTTACTTAGGGTTTGTAGTAATATAAGTGAAAGCAAAACCCTAATTATAAGGGAAACCCTAAAGGGAGTAGGAACTCTAGCAAGTAAGTTAGGTTGGATAAATCTTGATGATATGAGTAATAAGAGGAAATTGTATGTTTATTTCAGGATTCATGTTGTGTACTTGCTTGCTTGATTGGATTTCTACTTGGTTGATTCTATCTCAAACCAGCATTAGATGTATGTGGTTACGCTTATGGATAATCACTTTAGTTTCACGGCGATTCCCGAATGTTTTTATCGGTTGCGTGAAAATAACTACTTGGATGACTTTTATTTCATGCAACTATATAGTGACTATGATTATCACTATAAATATGTATAACTAGCTTAGATACGGGTCCTCCTCTGTGGCTTTGCAAAGGCCAAAAAGGATAACCTAGAGCAAGGTCTAGGCTATCCTGAGTTAGAAACTGGGCTACCTACATGTTGTGCCATGAAACTCTTTAGCACACCATGAGTTAAGGAGTGGGCTACCTACAGGTAGTGCCATGTGACTCAACCCTAGAAATTGATTCACCTATTAGGCAAGATCATGAGGGGTTTAATGGGGATCTACCATAAGGAAGGTAGCATCGAGGTCCACTGCAGGGACAACGTAGAGGATAGGGTATGTATGGATTGCACAATTATATTCAAGACATAAAGTTGTTTGTTAAACTATAATTGACTGCAATATATTGTTGTGGTTATTTGCACGATTATTGTTTACCCCACATACCATCTTTATGCTGACCGATGTTTTGTTTGTCGGTGTTTTAGGTACAAGTGAAAAGAACAAATAGTAAAGTGGCATATGTGGAATTAAATGAGAATTAAAGTGCAAAGGAGGATTCGTTAGAATATACTCTAGATGTGGATAGAAATAGTTAACTAGGTTTTTGAAAAAGGTATGCAAAGTATAAGTTTTATTACATGATTTCAGTTTAGTTGGTAGAATTTGATAATTATTATAGATTGTTTGTCGAACCTTTGATCCTGAAATTGGGATAACGCCTCTGACCTCTTGGTCCCCCTTAATTGGGGGTTACTGGGAGGTGGGGTCGTTACATTTTGTATCAGAGCATAGGTTCCTCATTTAATCTGTAATAATTATTAAATTTTACAAACTATATAGAACCCAAGGGAGTTATTAGAGGATTTTCTGAAAGACAGAGGTGTCTAGAAAAGGATCACGTCGGGGGGCTGGCAAGATTTTCCTTCGCACCGCTAGTCGGAATACGAGGACTCCCAGATTAGTGTGACTGCCTGGCCAAAGTCTCAGGATTTGACTCAAAATAAGATACCTTTAGGACTCTCTCATCTTGTTCATCCCTTCTCAACTTAAATGTTGTTAAGGACCTTAAGGATTAGGGTTTTCTCTCTTTTCCTCACCCTCTTGAGGTATGGATAAGGTTGATAAGGTTTAAGGAATCCTCTAAATTAATAAAAAGCATGTAAATAAGATGTCATGGACATAAGCTTAATAGATTAAGCATAAACTGAAGAATAAATACATGCTTAGGTCGTATGACATAAGTTATCATGCCCTCAGGAGGGGCTAGACCTTCTTGTCATGAGGATAAGTAAAGAGAGTTAGTCTTGGAGGTAGAGACCTCCATTACAAGTAGAGACCTGACACCTCCTCTGAGAATGATGTTAACCCTAACCCTAAGCGAAGGTTAGAGAGAGAGATGACACGAAGAGTTAGATGTCATGATAGATCAGGTGTGAGGGTGGACATGCTTTTGGATGCTCATATGAGCCATGAGAGGTGGGATGACCTAGCACCTTTGGCAGCCCAACCCTGGAAAGGGTCGTGCATGTTAGAGTGAAGGGTAGCTCCTTCAATGATGAGGTTAGCATAGAACCTATGGAAACCCTATGGGCTTATGTGAGCATGGCATAGTAGGCACCCAAAATACGTCAGTGGTGCGAGCAGTAGGTTGATACCCTAGCCAGGATAGCCCATGAGATAAGTATAAGGAGCTATGGATAACCTTGAGCAAACATAAGCTTGAGCATAGGCTTCACCATGTAGGGGTATGCTTGTAAGTTTGACCCACCTTCATGGAGAAAGGACCTCAGGTAGTAAGGTTGTTTGTAGGGTTAGCTCTAGAGAGAGAAAGCAGGACCCACACAAGATGGTTGGAAGCCTAGACTCTGAGATATGAGAAAAGTGGGGAATTGAGGATGATGCAACCTAAGTGGATGATAATGGTTGCCGCATGCTTGACCCCTGGAGGTTGATGATATCTTGGTTTCCATTAGAGGAACCAAACCCTAGAGAGATGATGAGGCTTCTGGTACCTATGTGCCTATGGTATAGGTGTTACCTTCTGAGATAGGAAGAAGAGTTCCTTAGACTTGAAGAGGTTTAGTAACATGTTGTGAATCCTTGTTGGTTGTTCTTGAAGAGGACTCCCCTCTAAAGTTTTGATCAAGCAGAAGGATCATGGAAAGTGCATGTCATACCCTGTACATACTTGGCTCATGGTTAAAAAGTTGAGCAGGTAGTTGGTCATCAAAAAGTGAACCTATGGTTCCTAGGCCTAAGAGGGGAAGTGGTGTACCTGATGCTCATAACGAGATTTAAGTTTTTATAGATTTGAGAATAGTACTCCTCATGTTTAGAGGAAAAGGGAAGCCCCTTAAGTTGAAGGTATATTTGATGAACCCCTCACAGCTAAGTTGATGACATAGGAAGGTATGATCTTGATCCAATTTTGAGGATGAGAATAAGTGTGGTTTAGCAGGTGGTCTGCTTGTGCCTTAGTAGCTTGCTAGGGTTAAGCATGCTCATGTGGATGAAAACACCAGATCTAAGGACGTTGGTGACCTTTGTTATCAAGAAGTAGTTCCTCCCATCCTGAGAGAGGGACCCTCTAGTAGAATGTATACCTGTTCCGTGGGTTTTGAGGAAACCTAAAGAGGTCGCATAGGATCTTGAGAAGCTAAGTGAAAAGTACATGGTATGAGAATGAACATGTAGACCCATAGATAACCATCTCTAAGTGCATGTGGATGTGTTACCATGGAGGTAACCGGTATGGGGCCTGACCGAGGTAGGCAGGTCACCATGACTCTTATGAAAGGATGAAAGTCAACCCATGAATGAAGAGAGAGATGATGAAGGCTTGGGTAAGGTTCCAAGTTGGACATGTACTATAATAGAATCCTAAGTCTATCCTAGGGTCAGGTAGCGATAAGACCGATGGAAGTAGGAGTTGCCTAATTCCCTAGTTGCACATGACCATAGAGTCGGGAGGTAACATCTATCATTGTCTGAGGGCCATGGGTTAGGAGATTGATCACCTTCATGAACTCATGGGACCCAAAGGGCAGATGAGGAAGGCACTCTCTGGATGCATAAGGGAAGAGGGATGACCCTAAAAGTGTCGGCACCCTACAGACCTAGAGGAGATGACCAAGGTTTGTGTGTGGACCCAAGTAGGTTCGAGACCAGTTTTCCATGGAAGTAACTTTGATATCAAGATATTCATGATGTGGAGACAGGAGATGCACATTTCACCTAGATTGGAAGGTGTACTGGCAATGTGCGATGTACCATCTCTACTCTTAGAATAGGAAGAACTTTGTGTTTGGACGGCCACCAAATTCTTATTTCCTCATGTTATGGGAGTGAGAGATAGGGCAGTATGCATGTCATACACCAAGGATAATGATGATGTGAGTTGAAACATTGCTATGAGGTATGAGGATAGAGGTAATAATGTACCCTGGTGGAGTGAATGATACAAGGATGGTTTACAAACACTAAGAGAAATTAGGTAGTCATCTTATGAGGATTTTTTTTTATCATGAGCTATGAGTTAGACAAGGTTGAGTTCGAAAACTAAGGGAATGAGCTTAGAACTTTCTTGATGAAGATAGACTTAGACTTTGAAATGAGATGATAAGGGGAATACATGGGGTGTATGTCTTCAACATTACCTAACACCTAAGGATGTGAAGTGGTAATGGATGATCTGGATGAGATGTAGCTTCCTAGTTTAGCTAGAGGCTAGAACAGGTTGTTAGGTTAGCCCTAAGTTTGAAAAAGAAGATATGTTTGGCTAATACTTGGATATAACGAGATCGTTGGTCAAGTTGGTGGTTGCTTAGTTAACCAGCCTAGGCCTTGATGCAATAAAGGGATGGTGGTAGAACCTCAGATGCACTTCTTTGGAAAAGAGGGTAATGAAACCCTGACCAGAGTGGTTTAGGGTTTCTAAGGTATCAATCTTGAGGAATCATGACAATACAGGATATCATGATTTTTAGTTCATCATACACCATGGCACTACAAAGATAGTAAGTGACAATAGTACTTTGAATGCCTAAGATGAAGATGCATATGGTATGTTGCCATGCATGGCAGGAGGTGTAGGATGAACACCAATAACTCAGTGTTTTGATATAGAAGATAAATAGTCCCTGAGAGGGAATGGGAGTTCATCGCTATGGATGTTGTAAGTCTCCCCTAAACCAAGGAAGGTCGAGATGCAATATTGGTTATGGTAGATCACCTTACCTATATGACGTGAGAAAGAAAGAGTACTGTCAAGGGACACATATGGTTGAACTACATATGAGAGAGATGGTTCAACTACACTATGATGCGAGTTCAAAAGTTCTTGAGTATGACCTAAAGGTTCACTTCCATAAGGTGGAAGTAGGTACATGAAGAACTCGATATTAGTATAGTTTATCACCCCTAACTAAAGGTTAATGTGATCCAAACTAGAGGGTCTGATGAGAGCATGTGTGCTCATTCAGGGTGATACATGGAGATAGTTCTTGTCTTTTGTAAGATGTGATAATAACCACCATAGCCAGTATCGAGATATAAAGAAGCTCTGTAAGGGAGGTTGTGTCGGTCACCACTTCATTAAGGTGATGTTGGTGAAGGGACCTCACGATGGTTAGAAAAGGACCACAGTGTGTGTAGATGAAGTCACTTTGATCGTGCAATGGCTAAAAGAGAGCCCAGGGGCTACATGAGTCGTAAGCTGATGCAAAGCAGACTGGCATACAGTTCACTGTGGGAGAACATGTGATATGCAAAATCCGACCCCTCTGAGCTATAGCTGAGAAAGATGAGTCCCCGATACATGGGTCCATTTGAGATGGATAGGTAGAGAAGGTTATGTTTGACCTTACCCCTCAGGATAAAGTAATGTATGATGAGTTCCATATGTGCAATTTAGAGTACTATGTGAGGTACCCGGGCCATGTGCTGAGCAATGAACCTAGTGAGCCCTAAGGGAGGATGAAATGACCTGAGTCACCTGTGAGGTTTATAGAGGCCAATGTGAAAGAACTCAGAGAAAAGAATAAGTGATGATAAAGGTTCTTTGGAAGCGCCATGGATAGGGTAAAGCCACATAAGGGTCAATGATGGACATGGAAAAGTCTTATCCTGAATTGTTTGTTTGCTTCATGGAATTTTGAGGAAAAAATTCTTATAAGAGGGGAAGGATGTTACAACCCCAATTTTGCATGTGTTTTCATAATTGAAATATAATGATTTTGTGATTTTGGACTTAATTGAAAAGATTGCACGCTTTTCTTCAAAGAAGGAATTTCCTTGCAGATATCCCTTTTGATAGGAATTTTGTGATTCCTATTATTGGATTAATCCATTAATGGATATAAAAGAGAAGAAAAGAGGAAAATTTCAAATAATGGAAAAAGATAAAAGATAATGGATATTAAGTAAAGTATTTACAAGAAATACTTGGAAATATCTAGAAAGTGGCATTAATGGCCACAATTGAGTAAAATTTGTTTACATGTGATTTCTAATAAAACAAATAGGAATAGAGGAGAGGAAATGAAAGATAATGGGAAATCCTTACAAAAGAATATCTTAATAAAGAAATAAGAAAGATAATGTGAAATAAAGGATGTAGATGCATCTAGAAGGATAATAAGTATCCTTAAAAAGGAATTTCGAAATAATAGAATTTCTTGGGGTCCAAGGAGTCCCAATGAATAAGAAGAAAGAGAAAATACAAATAATAAGAGGATAATGTGATATACATAATTAATGACTTTTTGATAATATCAAAAAGAAGTATTGTTTGTTTTAAGAGAGAAGAATTTAATGGCCAATGGATTAAAATCCAAGAATAAAGATGACGAAAGAGATAATTTTCAGACTTCCTAATAACTAAGGAATATGAATAACTAAGGAAGAAAATAGACACGAAGTCTTTGTACGGAAGCAATACAAGAAAAGAAATTTTTAGTGGACCATGTTTTCCTAAGAACAAGAATATCCCTTGCTATTTCTTCGTACCCCCTCATATCCATTAGGGTTTCCTCCAAGGCGTGTATATATATATATATAGAGATATAGGAACCCTTAAAAAGACCCAGACTTCTCATCAGTCCCGGTTGTCCATGGGAAGCCCAGAAAGGAAGGCTCCTTTGTAGCAACGCTTCCTTGCCCACATTCATCCTATCTGCACCTAATCGTGCCACAAGACAAGATAGACTTGAAGCCGATTTAGAATCATGGCTTACAGAGCCGAGATGAGATCATTAAAACATGGCCTCACCTTCCTTCTTCCCCCCTTCTCGTGGGTGCGGTGAGGGTCAAGACCTGCTCACAGAAGAACTGGTTCTAGTCACCTTGGATTTGCCTTGCAACCGCTAGCGCTGAGCAAGGAGAGTAGGGTCTCTCGGGCCCTTACGGAGGCTGTGTAGGAAGGCACATGTGGAAGGGGTTAGCGATCAACTAGTCGGGCGGTAGCGCTGCCATACCTTGCGGAATCAAGGGAGTCTGATCATTAGGGTTTTCCTGAGAAAGAAGATGACCAGAAGTTCAGAACCCAGCTATCAAGGTTGATTCAGCTTCGGTAGGGGTCTGCGGAGGTGCAACCACCTTTCCCTGGCTGCCTCACATTGCCAGTGCCAAAGGACGGAAGCCTGCACGTGACGACCGTCGCTGCAACAAGCTATCACGAGGAAGGGGGAGACAGAGTGATAGGACGTGATGGTCCTTGAGGTTGCATGTTACCCATAAGGGTAAAAAGGTAATTTGATTATCTTATTTAGCCTGCCCGCCTATAAACGTATATACGATTAAAACCAACGTGTCAAGTTTTGATTGGTTAGAATATATTTTTCTTGCAAAAATATTAACTCAAAATTGGTAACTCGGATGGCAATATATTATATATGAAAATTGATTAGGAGAACGATAAGAATCCAATAAAAATGATATTAAAGCCTGATTCCGTTCTTGATTGCAAAAGTATGTTGAGTTGATGAAAAGTGCATTGATTTGGTTAGAAACCCTAACTGAGATTAATGATTGAATCCATGGTGCTTAATGTGTTAGTTTGAGTGATAATAACCTATTGGATGATAAAGAAATATTCTAACCTGATATAGATGAGATATTACATGATTTAAACCAATAATGTAAGATAATGGATCTAGAAACCCTAATTTAGGGTAAAAGAAAAGATGATTATGTTTAATTCGAAATATATGGAAATATGTTGCTAAATGATGATCCTAAGCCTATTATAAGAGATAGGATATGATCCTTAGGGTTCATGAATAATTTTTCTTACTTAGGGTTTGTAGTAATATAAGTGAAATCAAAACCCTAATTACAAGGGATACCCTAAAAAGGAGTAGGAACTCTAGGAAGTAAGCTAGGTTGGATAAATCTTGATGATATGAGTAATAAGAGGAAATTGTATGTTTATTTCAGGATTCATGTTGTGTACTTGCTTGCTTGATTGGATTTTTATTTGGTTGATTCTATCTCAAACCAGCAGTACATGTATGTGGTTACGCTTATGGATAATCACTTTAGTTTCACGACAATTCCCGAATGTATTTATCGGCTGTCTAAAAATAATTGCTTGGATGAATTTTATTTCATGCAACTATAAAGTGACTATGATTATCACTATAAATATGTATAGCTGGCTTAGATCCGGGTCCTCCTCTCTGGCTTTGCAAAGGCTAAAAAGGAAAACCTAGAGCAAGGTCTGGACTGTCCTGAGTTAGAAATTGGGCTACCCATGTGTAGTGCCATGAGACTCTTTAGCACACCATGAGTTAAGGAGTGGGCTACCTACGAGTAGTGCCACGTGACTCAACTCTAGAAATTGATTCACCTGTTAGGTAGGATCATGAGGGGTTTAATGGGGATATACCATAAGGAAGGTAGCATCCAGGTCCACTGCAGGGACAACACAAAGGATATGGTATGTATGGATCAGACAATTATATTTAAGATGTAAAGTTGTTTGTTAAATTGCAATTGACTGCAATATATTATTATGGTTATTTGCATGATTATTGTTTCCCCCACATACCAACTTTATGGTGACCGATGTTTTGTTTGTCGGCATTTTAGGTACAAGTGAAAAGAACAAACAATAAAGTGGTATATGTGGAATCAAATGAGAATTAAAGTGCAAAGGAGGATTAGTTAGAATAGACTCCAAATGTGGATAGAAATAGTTATCCAAGTTTTTGAAAAAGGTACGCAAAGTTTAAATTTTATTACAACTTTTCAGTTTAGTTGGTAGAATTTGATAATTATTATAGATTATTTGTCAAACCTTTGATCTGGAAATTGGGATAACGGCTCTAACATCTTGGTCTCCCTTAATTGGGGGTTACTGGGAGGCGGGGTCGTTACATATACCATCATGTCTATGAATGAAGATGAGCTTCCAGGGCCTGATGGTTTTAGTGTTATCTTTTGTAAAAGATGCTAGGATATTGTTGGGTAAGATGTTACTAATAATATTCTAAACTTCATTGACAATTCTAAATTGTTGATAAAGTGCAATCATACATTCATTAGATTCATCCCTAAAAGTCAGGAGGCTTTATTATTTAAAGATTTTGGACCTATATCTAACGCGACCCGAACCCACTAACCGGGGTTAGGGCCCGCCAAGGTGGTGTTAAAATAAACCATTCTTTTTAATACATGATGTAAACTGTTTTAACTCTTTCCTTTATTTAATTACAAATAAACTTTTAGAAGCATAAATTTATCTAAACTGACAACATCAAATAATAAAAAACACTAACTAATATCTTATTGAATTAACACTAAAGGATACCACATAGTTTGACTTTAAAGGGTTCTCACATAATACACACACACGCATATATATATATATATATATATATATATATATATATATATATATATATATATATATATATATATATATATATATATATATTACAACATATTACAAACGGTTCTCTTTTCTCACTGACTCATTCATAGGATCTAGAGGAAGGATAAGAGACCATTGACTAAGCTAATTATTCTTATCGAGACCTCTACTGATCTATTCCTAGTAAGAGCTAGCTTCTTACTCCTCCTATAAGGTTGGAGCTTTGCCTAATTTTTTTAATAGGTTGATGAATTACTGGCCCAGTTCGTAGAAAATCAACAAGTAACCATGATAATTCAGTTGTGTATTTTAATTCAACCAAACACAAGTAAATAAAAGCATGACAATGTAGAATTGTAAATAAATCAACATGACAATTTATTTGACATTGAACGCAGTAAGGGTAAACTTAATCCATTCACAAAATTTTTAGTCTATTTATTATGACAATGGACCCACATGAGGTGTGCCACAACATGTAAAAGCATCACATCAAGCTAAAATCTCATTGTATAAGACTTAGAAGCATGCCCAGGTTCCTAAGTCTTTAATATCAATACCACATCTGCAACTGGCATCACCACATCTGGCTCTCAAGAACTAATGGGAGCAGCCGTATATCTTGAATCCTCCTCTCAATCTAGGTACTCAAGTGGGGACTTAAAGCCCTAAGGCTTGTTGTGAACTAGTGAATCTACCAAATATGTCCACTGATCAACACAACTATACATCAGTGGACCTACCGAATATGTCCACTGACCAAAAAACTCAGGTACCACTGGTATCTCCGATTGGTGTCGGATACCAATCACTTAAGAAGTTTTCCCTCACTAGCCTAGAAATCTACACCCCACTGGTGTGCTTCAACTTATCTTAATATGAAAAAAATACCTCCAGTTGGGAAGCATGTTTCCTCCCCACAATGCATGCCTCCTGTGAAGATTTTATAGTGCCCATGGAATCTATTATCTAGTGATATTTAATTTTCTATGACAATATTGTCTTCATTTTTAATAATTATCCTACTTTTGACCTATATGCATTTACTAATAAACACAAAAGTCATCTGACTAAAATACATTTTCATAATTCAATCCTTTAACTTTAAGTTAGGGCAAACTTGGATTCCTGGTTGCCTCTAAACCAACCTTCTAATTTATCGTATTGCATAGAAATTAGCATGACAACTGAATATATAGCATCACGACATGAAGTACATTGAATGATATATCTTTTCTGCTGAAATGTATTGAGCATACATAATAATTTTGGTAACAACACACTTATGAGTAAGAACTAGACAGAGACAACATTATATCAAGTTTATTACTGTAAATCAGTGATAAAAGGTGATTTTCCACTCAGAAACTCATCCTAGATTATTGATATTCAGATTTATATCCACATAGTTCATGTTCTGGCTGATACAGGTCTGATCTAAGCATCAATTCAAGTGATCTCACTAAAAACCAATCATCCAGGGGTTACCCACCTCAGAGAGACTCGGTTGGAGGTATGATATGAAAAAGTTGATGGTCAAAACCATTAATTCAAGGATCAATGATGCTCTTTGAACCAAGAAAATGAGAAAAAGAAAGATATCCCTAGTTGAAAACTAGTTACCAACTTAAAACCACTAAAGAACCTCCAATTTTCGTCGACCATACCCTTCTTCCTCATTATTCTCCTTCAGATTGCCTTTTTGATCGCCTTTTATTTTCTAATGGATGAAAGACAAAAACACAACATACATATATTGTCCCACCATTTTTTATCTTCAATTTATAGAGATCTAAGTCTCCTATGATTCCTAAAGCTAGGCACCACACATGGATTCCATCAGAAGGTAAAGCCTTCGATCTAGACAACCATCAGTTGTCGTCTTTGACTATCAAACCATCGGTTGGTGGTTGTTAGTTCAGCCATCAATTTTGTTTCTCCTTCGGTTAACGATTATCAAACCATTGTTTGATGCATATACGCCAAACCATCAGTAGAACCATCGACCAAGTCTTGCCTTCTATGAAATTTCATCAATCAACCCATCCGGAGGCACATCGCTCTACAAAACATTTAGTACTACCCTAATAGGTGCTTTCATACTGAGGTATCGAAATGCACCTTCAACTAGAACCATTAGTGTACAAGCCCTCAATAAAACATCAGTTTATGAGACCTCAATAAACCATCAGTTTATGATACCTCTATGAAACCATTGATTTCACAATTCAAGAAAACCTTTAGTGCTCCACCATCAGTTTAGGGGTTTAGTAAAACCATTGTTAGCTTGTGAAATCTTCGATTAATAACCATCGAGTTCATCCATCAATTGTCAAACTTGACCAACCCTTGGTCTTCATCCATCAATTGTCAACCACTGGTAAGTACGTAGGAGAAATGAAAAGGTTGTAACTTATTCATTTTAACTCTACTTTGATTCAATTCTTATTTCTATGCTTTCCTATTTAAACTATCTTCCGTTTAATATCAAAACATGATTCAAAATATTAAAGTCAATTTAATTCACAAGATAATTAAATATTAACAAGCACAATATCACTAGGTTATATTTAACTTTGATTACCAACTAAGCATGTTATGGATTGTGCCCTTATAAAAATTTTGCCTCAAAATCTCTAGAAGAGGAATGGATACTTGTTATACATCTCATACTCTAACTCCCATGTAGCTTCTTTTACACCATGATTTCTCCAAAGAACCTTCACTAAGGGCATCTACCTCTTTTTATGCTTCCAAATTCTACGATCTAGAATTTGTATAGGACCTTCAAAATAGGAGAAATCTTTCCTTAGTTGTACTGGTTCTGGGTCTATGATCTTCTCCATACCTATGTGACACTTCTTTAACATATATACATAATATACATGATTTAGATTGGATAGCTTAGGAGGCAACTCAATCTTGTATACTATAGGGCCAATACTATGAATGACTGGATAGAGACCCTTGTATTGCTTCCAAACCTCAACACACCCTTCCATGGCGACACTTTCAAAAAAACCTCATCCCCAACATCAAACTGAAGCAGTCTATGCCTTTTGTCTGCAACTTTTCTATTTGTCCTGTGCAACTTTCAACTATTGTTTGGACACATATATCTTTTCTCTTATCTCTTCTACAAACTCCGGACCTAGAATATGTCTTTCTCCAACTTCATACCAACAAATAGGAGATCAAATTTTTCTCCCATACAAAGCTTCATAAGGGGCCATGCCCAAACTAGAATGATAGCTATTGTTATAGGCAAACTCCATAAGATAAGGTACTCATACCAACTACCACAAAACTATAGAACACATGATTTCATCATGTCCTCCAATGTTTGAATAGTCCGTTCTAACTGTCCATCTATCTAAGGGTGGAATGCTATGCTAAATTTCAATCTTGTTCCCAAACAATGATGCAACTAATCCCAAAATCTAGATATAAATTTGGGATCTCTATTAGATATTATAGAAACTGGTACCCCATGCAATCTGACTATCTGATCTATATAGACTTTGGCTAATCTTGGTGTATCCCATGTCGTTTTAATTGGTACAAAGTGTGAAGACTTAGTTTATCAACTATTACCCATACATAGTCAAACTCACATGGAGTCCTAGGTCATCCAATCAAAAAATCCATAGTGATATGCTCCCACTTCCATTCAGGAATAGGAAGTGATTGCTGAGTACCTTCCAGATTTTGATATTTAGACTTGATCTGCTAACATATACCACACTTACCTACATACTCATCCACATCTTTCTTCATACATGACCGCCAATATAATTCCTTAAGATTTATGTATATTTTTGTGTTTCCTAGATGCATTGTGTACATAGAAGAATGAGCTTCCTCAAGAATCTACTTCTTTAATTCAGTGTCATCTGGCACACACAATGTATCTTGTTGATACAACATCCCATCACCTAAACATTATAACTATGTCCTCTTTCCTTCTACCATATCATGCATGATCGATTGTAGTTCACTGTCACTCTGTTAAAGCTCCTTAATCTAATCATAGAATGTAGGTCTAGCCAGCATCTATAAAATCACCCCACCTTGTTCAGACACATTCAAATCCAAATTCATCTCTCTCATCTTAACTAATAAATCTCTTTCTACGCATGCCACAGAAAACATTTTGGAAGACGATGTTGACTTCCTACTCAAAGCATCTGATACTACATTGGCCTTCCCAAGGTGATAATAAATGGTAACTTCATAGTCCTTTATAAGTTACTTATGAACCTCCTATAATATCCAACTAACCCTAGAAACTTCTGATCTCAATAGGGGTGATAACACCAAATTTTGTGATGTTTTTGGCCTTTATTCTGTTATCAAAACTGCCCTTTTCTGCCTTTTTCCTCTCTTTTATATGCATTTTCGCAATAATTAGCCAAGCAATGTTCTCAGTCCAATATTTCCATCTTTTTTAGAGTTTCCTCCTATTTTGGCCCATTTAGCACCAATAAGGCCGTTCCGGCCCGCAAATAAGTCCAAGACTGTCTCGGTCCCCTGATGCCCGATACACATGCTGACCGGCAAGGCTGCGCGATACGACGACGCGCGACGCAAGGATGTCGCGCGAGAAGGTACCGATGGACGACACGCCTCTTTACCCGACAGGGAGCCAAGCGCGCCACAACTACTCCATGTGCCGCGTGATATCGGCCACCCACCGGCAGGGCCCCCTCGCCACGACGCCTGACAGCTGACCTCCTTGTGTCGGGCGATACTGGGCGATACCTGCGTCAGCCGACCACCAACTGAATGGCAGAAAGGAGGACACGTGGTGCTTCGAGCACCATATCTTCTCACGACCAGATGCCTATAAATAGCAGCTACAGGGAGCCGAAAAGACAGCTTAGACAATTCGGACAAGCTTGGTCACTTCAGGTTTGGGAGAGTCGAGTGATCTTTGGAGGAGGCTGCGAGAGCAGGCGTATCATGCTCCAGTGTTCGTACCGGGCGACACTAGGTGAGCTCTTCCCCATCCCGAGAGGGAGGGGACTGGTTCACCTAGGACTATACTGGGTGACACTGGGAGCCGATATCGGCCGATGTAGATACGCGACATGAGTGCCCGACACTAGTGCCCGACAATAGGATATGCAGCTCCATGCCCGACACGATAACGAACCCGATACGCTCCGCCCGTCAGGCGTGTCGCCCGAGAGGGTGTACCGCCCGACTTGAGCATATCGGCCAGGTCCTTGAGCAATGCAGTCGCCCGTCGCGGCGTGCCGTTTGAGAAAACGTGCCGCCCGACACAGCTGTATCGGGCTAGGCCTCTGTCCGATATCGGGCGGGATGGTTACTGCAGCCTGTCATCCTTTTACATCAAGAAGGAGACACCTATCTTTAATTCTGTTATTTAATTCCTTTACTTATGCATTGTAATTAAGACCTTTAATGCTTATAGAAATGGAAATGCTTAATTACTTGTTGCTCTATGCTTGGTGAGATATGTTGGATGACTGCTATGTTTGATATCCGAACTCTAGCTTGCATGTTTTAGATCGCGTTTCGCTTAGCTACCGAATCGTGTTTTCCCGTCGCAACAACTTCGAGAGTTGTGTTGTGGCTCTAGTGTTTGGTCTGATTCTGGAGTACGAGAGTGCCTGGAACGGAGTTGTTTCAGTAACATTTCACTCTAACTTTGAGCCCAGCAACCTCGAGAGGGGTGTCGAGGCTTGGTTAGAGGTACCCGCTCTGAGAGGAGGGGTACAGGATGTTACCAGTGCCACTTGTTTTGCTATAGTCTTATCCTTCATACCTTGCTCTAGCTCTAGTTTTATCTTTCTGTTTCTATCGAATGAAAACCCCTAAAAACTGCTAAATGACTAAAACCTTAAATCTTTCTAGTAACTCCACTTGGAGACAGTTTTCTTGTTTTGTTTGTGACATCTTTACGCTTCCCTTATGGGGAATTTACAATCTCTTTTACCTGCCGGAGTGTAGCGTGTCGATTCTGGGTTCTCAACACTACCCCCTTGTCCCTGTGTTTGACCCCGTATATCTACTTCGACCCCTTAAACAAAGTTGCGGGGGCCTAGAAGGATTCGGGTTTATAAATGTAAAAGCTCGACTACCTCATATCCGCCTCGAAATTTAGGACGCGCGATTTAGGCCAGTCAACTTTTTGGCGCCGTTGCCGGGGACAAGGCAAAAACGATACTGTAGATGAATCCGAATCCACTAACTACACTCCTGTGCCTCAAGCTTGGAAACGAGCTTGACAACACCCTTTTTCTTTATTCTTTCTCCTTACTATTATTCTTAGCCTAAGCTAAACAATTCAATTATCTAACTTGATTTTTTTTATATGCTCTTGCAGGAACCCTAAAAGCTGACCTGCTCCACCGAGTTTTGATATCATGTCTCGTTGTGAGCAGTCTCTTCCTGAAGGTGAATGTCAGGGCCGAGGCGAGAGGGTGAGCCAGCCCAGCTTGGTTGGTCAGCTTTCTGCCTGCATAAAAAGACAGGACACCATTATCAGCAAACTGGTACAGGATACGCTTCCCGGCCCCGGAGTTCAGAATTCCATGCAACACCATATGGTGAGTCTGCAGATGCGCCAATGGGAAGTCGATCAACGATTGGCCCAAATGGCAGCACTGATGAAGAACCCTGCGGGGAAGACACTCTCCTACCCGGAAACCGCCAGAATGGCAGTACTAAGGTCCGGGAAGACGGTGGAGCGCACAGCTGAAGCCGAACCGGAGCCTGAACCGAGGTCTAAGAGCACTATTCCAGCAGAGGGCGAAGGTGGACACACAGAAGCTCAAGAGCCTGCAAAGAAGCCTTCCGACGAGCTACCTGGTGGGAGGAATCCTTACGCTCCAAGGCCGCCGTTCCCGTATAAGCTGATAAAGGCAAATCTGAAGAAGCGTCATGAGAGGTTCATGGACTCGATCAGGAAATTGCATCTTGAAGTCCCCTTCCTTGATGCATTGGAAGAGATGCCTATGTATGCCAAGTTCCTCAAGGACCTTATCACAAAGAAGAGAGGGGAGGAAGGACAGAGACAGCGTATCTAGCTTCCGCCTCCTCCACCTTCTTGAAGCCCGATACTCCAAATAAGAGAAGGGATCCCGGAGCTTTCACAATCCCATTCGCCGTAGGAGACAACGTCGAGCACAAGGGTCTAGCAGACTTGGGAGCAAGCATCTGCCTCATACCCCTAAGTTTCACACAAAGGGTGGGTTTGACCGACATGGTTCAAACCAACATGCAGATCCAACTGGCAGACCACACCTTCAAGAGACCTGTTGGCATTGTTGAAGATGTGCCGATCAGGGTTGGAAATTTCTTCATCCCCTGTGACATAGTCGTGGTCGACACGGATGAAGACCCCCATTGCCCGATCATCTTTGGACGCCCTTTCTTGGCAACATGAAGAGCGTTGGTTGATGTCTCCGAGGGGATAATCACTTTGAGGGTCGGAAACGACCATATTGACATCAAGTTGAAGGATATCATGAGAAGCCCTTCCCTGGCTGAATCAACATGTTTCGCAGATAGCTACAATAAATTATGCGAGGAAATAGAGGAGGATATCTAGACAGTGGACTCCCTCGTAAGGGTTATAAGTAGTCAGGATCCCGACCTCGAAGATCCTGAAGTCACGAGGTATCTCCACCTTTTCGACCTTTCTGACAAAGATTTGCAAGAAGAAGATGAGGTGGTGGAGTCTGCAAGGTATGCCTCCCTCGAAGGTGAGCCTCGAGAGGAGGTACCCAGACCGAAGCCAGAGTTAAAAGTGTTGCCTGAAGGCCTGAAGTACGAGTTCTTGGACGAAGAGCAGAGAAACCCTGTCATTGTAAACACCAATCTTTCAAGCAATCAGCTGGATTGACTCCTTGAGGAGTTAAGGCTCCACAGGGGGGCTATAGGATATTCAGTAGAGGATATCAAGGGCCTTAGCCCCGCCCTGTGCATGCACCGCATCAGCTTAGATGAATCAGCCAAGCCTCTGGCTCAACCCCAGAGGAAGCTGAACCAGATGCTCAAGGAGGTTGTCAAGAAAGAGGTAATAAGGCTTAGGGATGCGGGGATTATTTACCCAATCAGCGATAGCAATTGGGTAAGTCCTATCCACGTAGTACCCAAGAAAGGCGGAATGAAGGTGGTTAGGGGTGAGAAGGGCGACGAGGTGGCGGTAAGAACTGTCACCGGATGGCGGATGTGTATTGATTATCGAAAGCTAAATCAGGCTACAAAGAAGGATCATTTTTTGCTACCCTTTATTGATCAAGTTCTCGAAAGGTTAGCGCATCACGATTTCTTTTGTTTTCTTGATGGCTTTTCAGGTTTTTACCAGGTACCCATCTTGCCCGACGATCAAGAGAAAACAACATTCACCTGCCTTTACGGCACTTATGCCTTCCGAAGGATGCCCTTCGGACTCTGCAACGCCCCCGCCACCTTTCAGCGATGCATGATATCAATGTTCTCAGATTTTCTAGAAGACATCGTAGAAGTTTTCATGGATGTTTTTTCCGTCTATGGGAAGGACTTCGATAGCTGTCTGAAGAATCTGTCATTGGTTCTTCAAAGGTGCGAGGAGAACATCCTAGTTCTAAACTGGGAAAAATGCCATTTCATGGTGCGGGAGGGCATCGTCCTCGGGCATAAGATCTCGAAGCGTGGGATCGAAGTGGACGCAAGCAAGGTTGAAGCAATATCCAAGCTTCCTCCACCAAGATCCGTGACGGGGGTGCGAAGCTTCCTCGGGCACGCGGGATATTACCAAAGATTCATCAAGGACTTCTCAAAGATTTCAAAACCGCTGTCCAATCTTCTGGTAAAGGACATTGAATTTGTTTTCTCTAACGATTGTCTAAGTTCTTTTCAGGCCCTTAAAAACACTTTAATATCACCACCTATCCTTCAAGCTCTAGAATGGGGTTTACCTTTTGAGCTGATGTGCGACGCTAGCGACTACGCGGTTGGAGCAGTCCTGGGGCAAAAGAAAGACAAAAGACACCATGTGATTTTCTACGCTAGTCGCACGTTGGACAAAGCTCAAGTAAACTACACAACAACTGAAAAGGAGATGCTCGCTATCGTCTTCGCGTTCAATAAGTTCAGGTCGTATCTCGTCGGAGCAAAGGTCAAAGTATACACAGATCATGGGGCAATAAAATACTTAATGCAAAAGAAAGACGCGAAGCCCAGGCTGTTGAGGTGGGCCCTATTGCTCCAAGAGTTTGATCATGAAATTATCGACTAGAAGGGCATAGAAAATGTGGTCTCCGACCACCTAACAAGGATCGTGACTGAGAGACAGGGAGGGCTACCTATCAACGATGACTACGCCGACGAGGCCCTTAAGTTGGCCGAAGCTCAAGAAGAAAGTCTACCCTGGTTTGCGGACATCTGCAATTATCTTGCTTGTGGAGAACTACCTCCTGACATCACGTACAACCAGAAAAAGAAGCTATTCGCGGACACCAAGAACTATTACTGGGATGATCCTCTCCTATTCATAAGCTGCGCTGATAACTTATACAGGAGATGCATCCCAGAAGAAGAAACTACGGACATCGTGAAGCAATGGCACGCCTCCCCCTACGGTGGTCACTTGGGTAGCGAAAGAACAGCAGCGAAGGTGCTACAGTCAGGTTTCTACTGGCCCTCATTATTTAAAGATGCCGCACAATTTGTGAAGACTTGCAAGGAGTGCCAATTTACGGGGAACATAGGACGAAGGAATGAGATGCCAATGGCAAGCTGGATAGAAGTAGAAATATTTGACGTATGGGGGATCGACTACATGGGACCGTTCCCTCCATCCCGAGGGTATCAGTACATACTCGTGGCAGTGGATTATGTATCCAAGTGGGTGGAAGCGGTAGCCACCCAAACCTGCGACGCCAAGTCGGTTATCAAGCTCTTCAAGAAGACCATCTTTCCTCGTTTCGGTGTCCCGCGCACGGTTATAAGCGACGGAGGGTCACACTTCGGGGAAAGGCAGTTTGAAGCACTCCTACACAAGTACGGAGTAAAGCACAAGATCTCTACACCCTACCACCCACAGACGTCAGGGTAGGTAGAGGTTTCCAATAGACAAATCAAGCAGATCTTGGAGAAAACTGTTAGCCGAACAAGGAAAGACTGGTCCATGAAGCTTGACGACGCGCTTTGGGCCTACCGAACTGCTTACAAGACGCCCATTGGAACCACCCCCTACCGGCTTATCTACGGAAAGTCCTGCCACCTGCCTTTGGAAATGGAACATAAGGCCCTTTGGGAAATCAAGTTCCTAAATACGGACCTCGACAAAGCAGGAGAAAAGAGGTTTTTGCAGCTTCAAGAGCTCGAAGAGCTGAGATTGAACGCCTACGAAAATGCAAAAATCTACAAACAGAGGACAAAATTGTGGCATGACGCCCACCTCAGGAGAAAAGATGTAAGCGAGGGGGATAAAGTCTTGTTATACAAGTCCTCTATTTGTCTCTTCCCTGGGAAGTTACAAACGAGATGGTCAGGACCGTTTACCGTGTCAAAAATATACCCATCAGGAATGATGGAGCTTTACGACAAGGACGATCCGACCAAAGTATTTCAAGTGAATGGGCACAGGGTGAAAGATTCTATGAGGATGAGACCTTTGCTAGGAGAGCAGAGATCGACCTGCAAGATATGGGCACAGTCAAGGGTTGAATAAAATGATCCCACGCCGGTCGAGCTGGCGACGCAAACTTCAGCGCTCCTCGGGAGGCAGCCCGAGTTTTTCTTTCTTTCATAGAGTTTCCTATTCTTTGCAAAAACAAACATTATGGCATGTAATAAGGTCCGAGTCGGTGCACGCGCCGAGCGCACCGACTCTCCTATTTTATGGGCCACCGCTGTAGTATTTCCTGAGGTCAAGGGCTTAACCCTTGGCCGATGATGTTTTGCCCTTTAATCGTTGTTTCTGCTCTTAGGTTTTAGTTTTCCGCCCACCTATTTTAACCATGTCGGGCAGCCGCTCAGCTGGCGCGCAAGACCGCCCGTACCGGGTCTTGGTCTCTCGGGCATCGCAATAGCCGTGACGGTTGGCATTCCCGGACGGCATGCACCCTATCGTGCAGGAGAATAAATGCCCTTAATAAGGCTGATACGACCATCGTCTCGGGAACCGCCTGACCCGTTGGCCGACGCGCGCCTCAGAGATGTCCGTTTCTCCCCCGGCCGAGCTGGCTATAAATAAGAACAAAGGTTTTACCGTATTGGGCTGTCACTCTTTACTCATTTTAGACACCTGTAACGCATGCAGTAGTCTGCCCTTTTGCTCCCGTGTCGGCCAGTTGCATTCACCGTGGTATCGAGCGATGGCTCCTATGAGCAAAGGTATCGCCCGACACGCTTATCCCCCGATAGGCTTATCGCCCGACACAAGCTTTTCCTATCGCGCGCTGCCTATCGGGATTACGAGCCTTGTCGAATCTTGTATCGCCCGACGTGGTTTTGCACAACATAACGACCGATGGTGTTTTCCCGATACGCCATATCGAGCGACAAGTTTTTCTCTTGTTACGTCCCGTCGAGAAGTTGCTCTTTGACGACCTTATCGGCCGATATACCCATATCGGGCGCAATGCTTTTCACATCTTGCTATCAGGTTTTTGTTTCATGTGACCTTGTCTCCCGACATGCTTGTCGCCCGATACACCAGTGTCGTGCGGCAACCTCGTATCGCCCAATTTCATATCGACTCGACCTTTTGTTTTGATGGACGATACCCGGAGATTGTAATAAGTTTATCGAGTTTCTTTTTCCTATCTAACATTTTAAATGATTAATGAACTTGATAACAGGCAGAATGACGGCCGCAGCCGAAGCAGCAACTGTCGGACAGAAACGTCACAACGGGCCACCAACCACCAAAAAATGAGCAAGGGGAAATTTCCTTGATTAGGTAGCCTCGAAAGAGGCTCGCTTCCTTATCATAGTCTGTCTTCTATAGTAGCCTGGGGCCAACTACAGAGACACCACGAGTACAGCCCCGGTGACTGCCGGGACAACACAAGAGCTCTCTGTCTACCAAGAGCCATTGCGCGTGTTCCGGCTGAGCTGGGAAATAAAGCAAAGGCTGGGCTTGGAAAAGTGCTTTGCCAACGACCTCCAGAGGGAACCTGGGCATCCCGGTTCCAGCTACTTAATAAAGGGGAAGCAGCCACAAGTGCCCGCACTTGTCAAAGTTGTTTCCAAATGAAAAAGAAGGAGGCGGCAGCAAAGAAGCATATTGCAGCCTCTACAAGGCACAAGCGAACCCGCTAAATAACCTTCACTGGACTAACATGAACTCACCCTCTTATTCACTACTCTGGGACAGAGTATTGGATAAGTTAGGGGGGGTACCCATGTACCAGTGGAGAAGGTATAAAAATTCTCTTGTGCCATTTTGCTTTTCCCCTATATAATGTACTCGCACCCTTGCTCATATAAAAATTTCGAAAATTTTGCTTATTTTGTTCCCATGCATATGTACAAAGTTGTTATATTAGTAAAACCTGATGCAACTGCCTGCCAAGTTTATTTTCTTTGCGCTAAATATGACGCAAGTCCTGTTATATCTTTTTGATAGTGCTACTTCAAATGAACAAAAGAATATGTTTTTCCATGCCAAAAATTTCGAAAAATATAATAATCTCGCAAACAGCTAAGAGACGAGTATGGAGAAGGAAAAAGCTACCCAAACAGCAAGAATCGCTTTGTTTCCCCTTACCAGAAAAAAATCCTAAAAAGAGAGAGAAGCCTTACGAGCGTGAATAAAAGCATGAGAGTTGTGCCCAATAAAAGAACTTTTTTTTACACACACTTGTTTCCCAAAAGTACCCATCTTTAGGCATGGTAGATCCGGGGCTGTGGTACGTAGGATGTGAAATCACTGCTCTAAAGCCAACTGGCTTGGACTGCAGGGACCACTTGCCCGTTAACGGACCCTTACCTGGATGGACCGATGGGAAATAAGAAGAAAACCCAAAAAGCCTTAGCCTACCCTATACACAACTTTCTGCCCCAAAAATAAAGCTGTTTGGTGTGGAAGCTAACTTCGGAATCATACAACAACGTCTCGCCGAAGCTGTAGAGAATAATCTTACTTAAACAATAAGGCAAGAAAGACGAAGTCTTTTGTTCGTAATGAGGCAACATTATCTCTAAAGGCATTACGATACTTGTTTTACATCTTAGCCTGAGAAGCATACTACGCAAGAAGAAGCATCGCTAAATAAAGTTTAAATATTGATTGAGGACAATCAAAATGCTAAGTTTGGGGGAGTTGATAATACCAAATTTTGTGATGTTTTTTGCCTTTATTCTGTTATCAAAACTACCCTTTTCTGCCTTTTTCCTCTCTTTTATATGCATTTTTGCAATAATTAGCCAAGCAATACTCTCAGTCCAATATTTCCATCTTTTTCAGAGTTTCCTCCTATTTTGGCCCATTTAGCACCAATAAGGCCGTTCCGGCCCGCAAATAAGTCCAAGACTGTCTCGGTCCCCTGACGCCCGATACACACGCTGACCGGCAAGGCTGCGCGATACGACGACGCGCGACGCAAGGATGCCGCGTGAGAAGGTACCGATGGACGACACGCCTCTTTACCCGACAGGGAGCCAAGCGCGCCACAACTACTCCATGTGCCACGTGATATCGGCCACCCACCGGCAGGCGCCCCTCGCCACGACGCCCGACAGCCGACCTCCTTGTGCTGGGCGATATCAGGCGATACCGCGTCAGCCGACCACCAACTGAACGGCGGAAAGGAGGACACGTGGCGCTTCGAGCACCATATCTTCTCACGACCAGCTGCCTATAAATAGCAGCTACAGGGAGCCGAAAAGACAGCTTAGACAATTCGGACAAGCTTGGTTACTTCAGGTTTGGGAGAGTTGAGTGATCTTCGAAGGAGGCTGCGAGAGAAGGCGTATCGTGCTCCGGTGTTCGTACCGGGTGACACTAGGTGAGCTCTTCCCCATCCCGAGAGGGAGGGGACTGGTTCACCTAGGACTGTACCGGGCGACACTGGGAGCCGATATCGGCCGATGTAGATACGTGGCATGAGTGCCCAGAAATAGGATATGCAGCTCCATGCCCGACACGATAACGAACCCGATACGCTCCGCCCGTCAGGCGTGTCGCCCGAGAGGGTGTACCGCCTGACTTGAGCGTATCGGCCAGGTCCTTGAGCGATGCAGTTGCCCATCGCGGCGTGCCGTTTGAGAAAACGTGCTGCCCGACATGGCTGTATCGGGATAGGCCCCTATCCGATATCGGGCGGGATGGTTACTTCAGCCTGTCGTCCTTCTACATCAAGAAGGCGACACCTATCTTTAATTATATTATTTAATTCCTTTACTTATGCATTGTAATTAAGACCTTTAATGCTTATAGAAATGGAAATGCTTAATTACTTGCTGCTCTATGCTTGGTGCGATATGTTGGATGACTGCTATGTTTGATATCCGAACTCTAGATTGCATGTTTTGGATCGCGTTTCGCTTAGCTACCGAATCATGTTTTCCCGTCGCAACAACTTCGAGAGTTGTGTTGTGGCTCTAGTGTTTGGTCCGATTCTGGAGTACGAGAGTGCCTGGAACGAAGTTGTTTCAGTAACATTTCACTCTAACTTTGAGCCCAGCAACCTCGAGTGGGGTGCCGAGGCTTGGTTAGAGGTACCCGCTCTGAGAGGAGGGGTACAGGATGTTACCGGTGTCACTTGTTTTGCTATAGTCTTATCCTTCGTACCTTGCTCTAGCTCTAGTTTTATCTTTCTGTTTCTATCGCATGAAAACCCCTAAAAACTGCTAAATGACTAAAACCTTAAATCTTTCTAGTAACTCCACTTGGAGATAGTTTTCTTGTTTTGTTTGTGACATCTTTACGCTTCCCTTCTGGGGAATTTACAATCTCTTTTACCTGCCGGAGTGTAGCGTGTCGATTCTGGGTTCTCAACACTACCCCCTTGTCCCTGTGTTCGACCCCATATATCTACTTTGACCCCGTAAACAAAGTTGCGGGGGCCTAGAAGGATTCGGGTTTATAAATGTAAAAGCTCGACTACCTCATATCCGCCTCGAAATTTAGGACGCGCGATTTAGGCCGGTCAAGGGGTCATAGGTTTCTCCCATTGAAGAACATATTCCACTTTCTTAGGGTCTACACTAACTCCTCCTAACATGACATGTGCAAGAAAGGTAACTCCAGACAACCAACTCACATTTGATGACCTTAGCATAATGTTGATGTTACCTCAACAATTGTAGGGATATCCTCAATTGTTTCTAATGTTTTTCTGCACCTTTGGAATATATAAAAATATTATCTATAGAAACTACTATAAACTGATCTAGGTAGGGTTTGAAGATCATGTTCATCATATCCATAAAAGTTGTTGGGGCATTTATCAAATCCAAAAGACATGACTACAAACTTATAATGGCCATAATTCTGAATGCTGACTTACGTACACCATATGCCTTTATCCTTAACTGATGATAACCCGACCTGACATATATTTTTGAAAAGATTGTTGCTTCACATACCTGATCAAACTGGTCATCAATCCTAGGCAGAGGATATTTGTTTTTGATGGTTTATCTTATTCCATTGTCGATAGTGTATGCATAACCACATTGTTCCATCCTTCTTCTTCACAAACAGTACTGGAGCTCACCATTGTGATGTACTAGGTTGAATAAAACCCATATCCAGTAACTCCTAAAACTGAGTTTTTAATTCCTTTAACTCTACAAGTGCCATTCTATAGGCTGGTGATGTGATTGATTGACTACTATGTAAAATCTATATCTTAAAGTCTATATCTCTTTTTGTGGTAAGCATGGTAACTCATTGGGAAAAACATCTAGAAGCTCACATACTACTAGAACATACATTATATGAAAAGTTCATTTCTCTACCCTAGCATCAACCACATGTGATAGATATCCCTCATACCCCTTTCTCATCAACTTGTCAGCTACAACTACTAATACTATGCTTGTGGGTATGACTTTCCTATATCTAGTAAAGATACAAGAAAATCCTCCTTGTGGTAAGATAGCCAAACCCAAAATAACTTGAAAAGAATTAATATCTAGGGGTATGCCATTAACTGCTATTTTATACCCACTAAAACTCAACATACATCTAAGACATGCTTCTACAAAAACTAAAGAATCACCTAATGGTACTCTTAACGAAAACTCATAAGATAAATCCTAGCTTAAAAGATTTAGTCCACATATTAAAGACCTTTGTATAAAATAATGAGTCACTCCATGGTCTATAAAAGTGTAACTGAAATGGTATTTAAGAAAAGCATCTCACTTGTCACAACTCTGGGCGAGACTACATCTTCATATGGTATCATCGAGAAGAAGAATCCTATAGCTCTCCCTCTGCTACATTGTCATCTTTGACCACTACTAGTACTAGGTGCCCCCCCTCTAATGCCTGAAGGCAGTGAAGACTTTTCTCCTCTGACTGGAGTCTGTCTCTGTGGAGGTTGAAATTGGGATTGTGAACCTTGTTCTGAAGTATAATGAAGTTTTAGACAGTCTCTTTCTATATGTCCCATCTACACAGAGTTAACAAGTTGGAGTTGTGAATCCCCAACATTGTCCATAGTGGATCCTACCACATTTTTCACACATGGATACATCATGTCTCTATGGGCCTATCTCTGACATAGATGATCTTAAAGACCTAGTCGGAGGGCCCCACCTGGGTGGTGTATTCCATATATTGAAACTAGATCTTCTTGCACTCTGTGATGAACTAGATCCTTATCTTCTAAAACAACCAAGTCTTCATCCTATCTTAGAAATAAAATTGCCATCTCCTTTGTATCCACCACTGCTTTGTCCTCCCCTACCAAAATATGTAGATCTTTTCTTGCTCTCAGAATCTTTATCAACATTAACTGACTCTTCTATACATCTCACTACTTCCTCAAATTCTCTAAAGTATAATTTGTCCCTCTGACCATTTGCAGATACACTATGTATAATTTCTAATCTCGATACTTGTTGAAATCTCCTGCACTTTTCTGTGTCATTTAGTATAAGATGTGGACAGAAATTAGCCAACCCTGTGAAAGATGCTTCGTTTGCCAATTGGCATGCTGCCCTATCTAATATTCTCCATATCTTGTCACTTAAGAAGGTAGGAGGAAAATACTTAAGATGAAAGTCATCTAAAAAGTCCCTCCATGTCAACCCTGTATTCCTCCTCTTATCTTACACTCAACGCTACCACAACCCAACATCTCCTTTGAGTAAATAGACAACATGATTGATTTGTTTGTCCTCTGGTAAATCCATTGAGAAAAAAACCTTTCCCAGTTGTTGAAGCCACACATCTGCCACAATTGGATCTGCTATTCCAAAAAATTCAGTCCCACCAAGCTTCTTTACTAACTCATAGGATCTCATAAAGTCCTTACTAGAAGATGAAGACCTCCCATCGATCTTTTATTTCTCCTTTGTCTCTAGAAAGACACGATACATATTGGCTGCCTCATCCCTATCATCTCTGCCTTGAGCTAATATCTGAGGGTTAGGGCCATAGTGGCTCTCATCATGTTCCTCACCATGTTGACATCCTCTTCCTGCCATCTACATATCCATAACTAAATACATTTGTTAGAAAATTGCAGCTTAAAGAGGAAATCATCCTAATATTATAGGTCTCTTATCGCCCCTGTACCAAACCTAAGATCAATTTAGGTTCAACCTATTCTCTGAAACCAAAAAAGTTGATGCGACATGAGCCACTAATTGGGGTTAGGGCCCTCCAAGGTGGTGTTACAATAAACCATTCTTTTTAACACATGATATAAACTGTCTTAACTTTTTACTTTATTTAATTATAAAGAAAATTAAAGAAGCATGGCTTTATCTGAACTAACAACATCAAATAATAACAAGCACTAAATAATATCTTATTGAATTAACACTAACAAATACCAAAAGAGTTTGACTTTTATGTTAAAGAAAGTGTTCTCACTTTATAAACATATCATGTACAACAGATTACAAACTATTCTATTTTATCACTGACTCATTTCCAAGATCCATAGGAAGGATAAGAGACCACTAACTAAGCTAGCTAATATTCTCTATACCTCTACTGATCTATTCATGGTAAAAGCTAGCTTCTGACTCCTCCTGCAAGGTTGGAGTTTTGCCTAATTTTTTTCTATAGGTTGATGGACTACAGACGTAGTGCATAGAAAATCAACAAATTAACATGATAATTTAGATGTGCATGATTAATTCAACCAAATAGAAGTAAATGCAAGCATGGATATATAGATTTATATATCAATCAGTATGACAGTTGATCTGATATTGAACACAGTAAAAGGGTAAACTAAATCCATTTACATTATTTATAGTCCATTTATTATACCACTAGACCCACATGAGGTGTACCACAACATGTGAAAGTATCACAACTAGATATGATCTCACTGCACATGACTTAGAAGCATGCCCAAGTTCCTAAGTCTTTAATCTCAATACCACATCTACAACTGGAATTGCCATGTCTAGCTCTTGGCGGCTAATGGGAGCAGCCAAATATCTTGAAACCTCCTCTCAACCTGGGTACTTAGGTAGGGAGTCAATGCCCTTAGGCTTTTTGTGCACCAGTGAACCTACTAAAGATGTCCATTGATCAACACAACTCTACATCAATGAACCTACAAAGATGTCAATTGACTAAAAAAATCAGGTACCACCAACATCCTCAGTTGTTTTTGGATACCAATCATTTAAGGAGTCTACCCTCACTAGCCTAGACCCTGGACCCCATTGGTACTCTCTAGCTTACCTAGATTTTGACAAAATACCTCCAATCATGAAGAGAATGTCCTCCGCACAATGTATGCCTCCTATAAGGATTCTACAATGTCTAGGGCATCTATTGTCTTGTGATATTTAGTTTGCTCTGGCACTATTGTCTTCATTTCTAATGACTATCCTACTGTTGACAAATTATAATTTACCAACAAACACAAAAGTCCTCTGACTAAAATACATCTTTCAAAATTCAATACTTTATCTCTGAATTAGGGAAAACTTGGCTTCCCCAGTTCCTCCAAATCCACCTTCTCATTTACCACATTGCACATTAATTAGTAGGACATGTAAACATATATCATCATGACACGAAGTACATTGAATGATATATCTTTTTTGCTAAAATATACTGAGCATATATAATAATTTTTAAACAACAAACTTCTAAGTAAGAACTAGTATAGAGACAAAATTATTTTAAATTTGTTACTATAAATCTAGGATACAAGGTAATCACAAACTCGTCCCACATTATTGATCTTCAAATTTGTATCCATAGAGCTCAAGTTTCAGGTGATACATGTCTGATCAAAGTGTTAGTTCATGCTATCTCACTAAAAATTGACCACCCAGAGGTTAAACACCTTAGAGAGACTCGACTGGAGGTTAAAAATGAAGAAGTCGATGGTTGAAACTATCAGTTCAAGGATCAACAATGCTCTTCAAACCATGAAAACAAGAAAATGAAAGAGATCCATGGTTAAAAACTACTTACCAACTCAAAACCATCAAATATCCTTCGATTTTGTTGCCCAGACCCTTCTTCCGTGTCATTCTCCTTCAGATTGACTTCAATGATCCCTTTTTTTATTTACACTCTACATCTTCCAATGGACAAAAGATAGAAATACAAAAAACATATCCTGTCCCACTGGCTTTCATCTTCTATTTATAGAGATCTAAGTCTCCTATGATTTGTCAAGATGGGAAGCATACAAGGATTCCATCAGAGGGAAAATCTTTCAATCTAGACAACCATCAGTTGTCGCCTTCGATCATCGAACCATTGGTTGGTGGCTATAAGTTTGGCCATCAGTTCTTCTCCTCCTTAGGTTAATGACTATCAAACAATAATTTGATGCATATCTACTGAACCATCTATAGACACCATCCACCAAGTCTTTCCTTCGATTGACTTTCATCATTCAACCCATCAGAAGGCACGTCCCTCCACAAAACCACTAGTAGATACTTCCCCACTAGACCATTAGAAGGTGCTTTCATATTGAGACATAACAAGACACTTTCAACCAGAACCATGGGTTCATGATACCTAAGTAAAACCACAGATTTATGAGACCTCATTAAACCATCAATTTATGAGACCTTTGTGAAACCATCAATTTCAAAATTCAAGAAAACCTTCATTTCTTCACCATTAGTTTAAGGTTCATGAAAACCATTATTAACTTGTGAATCCTTCCATTCATAACCATTGAGTTCATTAATTAGTCGTCAAACCTGACCAAACCTTGGTCTTCACCCATCAGTTGTCAACCGATGGTAAGTCTGCTAGAGAACTAAAAAGGGAGTAACTTAATTATTTTAACTCTAATTTGGTTCATTCATGTTTCTATTCTTGCATATTTATATTTTATTCTGTTTAATACCAAAACATGATTTAAAATATTAAGGCTAATTTAATTCTTAAGATAATTAAATATTAACAAGCATAATTATCATTTGTGTTGTATTTAAATTTGATTACCAGCTAAGCATGGTATAGGTTGTAACAGTCTCCCCCCGTTATAAAATTTTCATCTCAAAATTTCTAGAAGAGGAAATAATACTTGTTAAACATCTCAGATTCGAACTCCCATGTAGATTTTTCTACAACATGATTTCTCCAAATAACCTTCACTAAGGACATCTCCCTCTTTTTAAGCTTTCAAATTCTGTGGTCAAGAATTTGTATAGGACCTTCAACGTAGGAGAAATCTTCCCTTAGTTGTACTTGTTTTGGGTCTATGATATTCTCTGTACCCAGATGACACTTCTTCAACATAGATACATGTAATACATCATGTAGATTGGCTAGCTTGAGAGGCAACTCAATCTTGTATGATACATGGACAATCTTATGAATTATTGGATAGGGACCCATGCATCTAGGAGTTAGTTTGAATCATCCACCAAACCTCAGCACACCCTTCAATGGTGACACTTTCAAATAAACCTCATACCCAACATCAAACTGAAGCGATCTAAAAGTTTTCTCTACATAGATGTTATGTCTATCATGTGTAGCTTTCAACTAATGTTTGATCACAAATATCTTTTCTTTTGTCTCTACCTCCAACTCTGGACCTAGAATCTATCTTTCTCCAACTTCGAACAAAGAAAAAGGAGATCAACATTTTCTCCATACAAAGTTTCATGAGGGTCCATGACCAAAATTGAATGTTAATTATTCTTAAAGGCAAACTCCATAAGACTAAGGTGATTATCCCAACTGCCACTGAACTATAGAACGCATGCTCTCAACATGTACGCCAGGGTTTGAATAGTCCATTCTAACTGTCCAAATATTTTAGGGTGGAATGCTATGCTAAACTTCAATCTTATTCCCAAAGAACGATGCAACTAATTCTAGAATGTAGATGTGAATTTGGGAACTCTATAAGATATTATAAAAACTGGTACCTCATGCAATATGACTATCTCATTTATATAGACTTTGTCTAATTTTTGTGTATCTCATGTTGTCTTAACTGGTAGAAAGTGAGAAGACTTAGTCTATCTATTATTACCCATACATAGTCAAATTCATGTGGAGTCCTAGGTAATGCAACTACAAAATCCATTGTGATATGCTCCCACTTCCATTTAGGAATAGGAAGTGGTTGCAGAGTACCTAACGACTCCTAATATTCAGCCTTGATCTACTGACATATACCACACTTACCTACATACTCAGCCACACTTTTCTTCATACATGACCACCAATATAATTCCTTAAGGTTTCTGTACATTTTTGTGTTGCCAAGATGCATTGCGTACATAGAAGAGTGAGCTTATTTAAGAATATACTTCTTTAACTTTGTGTCATCTGGCACACACAATCTATCCTATTGATACAACATCCCATCACCTGAGTAACTAAACTCTACCCTCTTTCCTTCTTCCATATCATGTATTATTTGTTGTAGTTGTCTGTCACTTGAAGCTCCTTGATCTGATCATAGAATGTAGGTCTAACCTGTATCTGTGCAATCAACTCACCTTGTCCATACACATTCAAATCCAAATTCATTTCACTCATATTAACTAATAAGTCTCTTTCTACACATGCCATAGAAAAAATTTCTGTAGATGATGTTGAGTTCCTACTCAGAGCATCTGTGACTACATTGGCCTTCCGAGGGTGGTAATTAATGGTAACATCATAGTTGTTTGTAATCTCTAACCACTTGCCCTATCTCACATTGATATCCTTTTGGGTGAAAATGTACTTTAGACTCTTATGGTCAGTAAAGACCTGACACAACACACCATAGTGATAATGACACCATGTTTTTAAGGAATGTAATACTGCTTCCAACTCAAGATCATGTGTGGGATAGTTCTCTTCATTCTTCTTAAGCTATCTAGAAGCATAGGACTCCACCTTGCCTTCTTGAATAGGAACACATCCCAAACCTCTCTTGGATGCATCCTAGGAAACCACATAACCTTAATCTGCCTCTGGCAAAATCAAAACTGATGATGTATTTCACTTCTTCTTTAAGGTTTGAAAACTCTTCTCACATGATTGAGGCTAAAAGAAAGGCACATACTTCCTTGTTAAGCATATTAGAGGTTCTTCCAAAGTAGTAAAGTTCCTTACAAACCTTCTGTGATATTCAACTAACTCTAGAAAACTTTTGATGTAAAGAGTCGAAAAACCAACCCTCTACTAATAAAAATGGTAAAAAAAATCCAATTTGGATAGCAACGGAAGTTAAAATATGAATATATTTAATTTAATAAAGTGTACATAATTTTTTCCCAATAAGGTTGTACAATCTTTATACATACAAAGGATCTAGGTAGAGGAAGACTAAAACTACATCAACATGTGTCCAACAAAAACAACATAGTATATAGTTAAGTCCATGCTAGAAGGTTGAACTCTTTTCTCTTAGCCTTAGGTTGGTTCACCATTATTCTGATGCACACTCTAATCCTATACCTGGGTGGTTGGGATCACACAACAAGAGGAGAGAAAAGTATGTGTTAAGCAAAAGAAATAAGGACAATTATAACCACAACATTCCATAATAAAAGATTCACTATACTAAGAGAGTCAAATTTATGAGGCAAGTAATCAAATAAGAAATAAGAATTCTGTCATAGTTCAACAACAACAATAATCAACATAACATGAATGATATTATGACACAAAATAAACAAATGTAGGGTGAGGCAACTACCAGACCTCAACCAATAGGTGAGGGAGAGTGGTCACATTCCCAAACACCTATAGATATATTTAATATGAGGAGAGTGGTCACATTCCTCAGGGGAAAGTGGTCAAATTCCCCTAGGGTAAAATTATACATGCCCTCTATGGGTGGTTTGTACTCATGTACACTACATTGTTATTTGGCCAATAATATATCATGCTGAATAATTCACTTGGCAGTAATAAAGATATAAATAATATTGCATCATAGAAAATGGGGTTTCACAACCCAAGAAGTAATCCAAATAAATGAGCCAAAAATGGCAATAGAGATTCAAATCAAATAAATGAGCCAAAGAAAGGCAATAGAAAGATTCCAAGGCTAGAACATGCCTCATTAGGAATTCAGGGTTGGATAAAAGCCCAACTGAAGGAATAGGGTACAAATTGCACATTTATATGTTTTCTCATACATAGGGTTCACATACATAAATAGGGTCCACATACCTTATTGTAGATTCATATTCAACGCTTTCACCAATCAGATTGTATCCAAATCCACTTTATCCTAGTTACAAATATTTCACATGGATTAGAGTTTATAAGCATAAAGTATATAGAAAGATACCAATTTTGAACCTTATATTAAAACCAACAATTTAGGACTCAAAACTAGACCATACAATTAGTTCGACTTCACTAATTAAGAAAACATATTTAATTTCCCAATTTGGGGTTAAAATGAATTAATTACATATTTTAGAATGTTTTATATAATAAAAAGGATATTCATGATAAAATTCGAAAAAGGAATGGGAATCAAGACTCAAAACCATAAATTCAGATTCTACATGAAAAATCCTTTCCAATGACTATTTATTTGCATTTTTCTAACAAGGCATCGATTTAATATTAATTAAACCGTACTGGTCAATCAGAAATTGAGGAAATGCCACATAGGCATAAGACCTTGCAAAAACCAGTGCTACAGTGGCCGGACCCACGCTGACATGGGCCAATCATGTTTGGCCCAGTTAGTTGGTCCGTGCTCACTTGGTCTCAGTCAGACACGGCTGAGCGGAGGGTCAAATTACCAAATTGCCCATGCATTCTTAATCAAATAAATTAAAAATACAAGGGCACTAAAGTCATCCAATACCTCTCAAATAATCATTGCAAAAAAAAAACAAAATGCATGACAAGATACCCAAACTGCCCATGGAAGATTAATCATTCATTATAGGGGCATGGCTACCCTGGTCATTACATGACCAGGGTTCTTCAGCCAAGCCATGGCGCGAGGGAGCAGCTACTGGAGCTCGACTCCAGTCTGACTCCGCACCACAAGCCTCAACTACACAAATGGAAGAAGCGAGAGCGATTGCTGGGGTCTGGCAAAGTCGACAGCAAAGTGGGAAAAGAGTGAGGACCCCTACAACCATCAAACCCACTGGAGAAACCCAAGAAGCAGGGGAGCAAGTCTGGGATCAAAACTGAATATAGAAACCCATTCGTAAGAAGCCAGAGCTTGAGAAATCTTCGCCGATGCAAGGCGAGCCTAGATCACGTGTTACCACATGTGGAGGAGCTCAGAAGAGCGGGAAAGCACAGTGTAATGAAGCTTTACATTGAGCTATAGGACCAGATGTATGGGAGCACAATAGGCCACAGAGATGAAAGAGAAGCGAAAAACAGGTGTGGGCGATGCTTACCGTGGCATTAATTGGGCCGAAGGTGAAGGAGGAACCAGTGTCGGCACAGAGTTTGCCAGAGAAGTAAAACAAATAGGTTGGGGACTTCTAGGGAATTAGGAGATCAATTGGAAGAGGAGGTAGAAGGTTCAAGGACTGAGGGTTCTCCCTCAGGTCTTATATAGGCGCGATGAGCGCTAGGGGTCCCTCTGTAACCGTATGATGGAGAAGAAGAGAGGAACTAGATTGGGCATTTCATGTCTAGTGTGAGAGAGGAGATGAGCTTTGTCTCATTTGAAATGGAAGAGGGAGGCGAAGTTGTTGGAAGAAAAATCATGTGAAGAGGCATCATGTAGGGGGACAATAGAACCAAGGAGTTGAGGAGGTGTTACTATTTAGGGACCCGTGGGTAGTCAGAGGGAGATGACGTCCTAGTCGTCGGATCAGAGTTAGGATGATCACAGACTGTTGGATGAGCAACTACCATAGACCTAGTGCATGTGACAAGATAATTCAAGAGACTATAGCGTTACACCTACATAAATGAAATCAATTAAAGCACTATAGTTACACTATATTCATTTCTCATAAATTCGATTTGAAGGGTCAAACCAAGTCCAAATGGCCTCAAATTTCAACCATAGGCTAGAATTAATGTCTAGAACAATGATATATAAATAGTTTCTCGTTTCATGCATGATTTTGCCCTTAATTACCATATTGGCTATTAATGTGTATATTAATACATTAAAAGGTTGAAATAAAATGAAAAGGCTATTTTACTGAAATCTTAGGTGAATATTCAAGATAGTCAATTCATTATGATTTCAAGAATCATTTCTCATCACCTTATTAACTTTTCATGCATTATTACCATATTGGAGGAGAGAGAGAAATGAGAGTCATTCTCTCCATTATTACTCAGTTACACATTATTACTCATTTCTTATCCCAAAAAGATATAAAAGCTCCAAATTAACATTATCCACTAATTATCTCTCATTAATGACGATTTTGCATTATTAGAGTCCAATTAACACATTAGTTGGAACATTTGTGCGAAAACCCATTCATTGACATGAATGTGGGTAAATATAGATTACACCATCAAATAATGCTCAAATTCAACATTGATGCCAAAAAGGATACCAAAGATAGGGAAATTTAGGAAAAAGGTCCAAAAGGACATGAAAACAAATAAAAGCTTGAAAATGGGTAAATTGTAAAAGAGATCCTGAGATTCAGTTTGTTACATTTGACATCAATAGGGATTGTAGGTTGGTCCCATTGAAGAACATATTCCACTTTTTTAGGGTTTACACTGATTCCTTCTCCTAATATGACATGTCCAACGAAGGAAACTTCAGACAACCAGAACTCAGATTTGGTGAAGTTAGCATAAAGTTGACATTTCCAAAACAACTATAGGGTTATCCTTTGATATTACTCGTATTGTTCTGCATGTTTGGAATATAATAATATCATCTATAAATCTACTATAAACTGATATAGGAAGGGTTTGAAGGTCATGTTCAACATATCCACAAAATATGGTTGGGCATTTGTCAGTCCTAATGACATGGCTACAAACTCATAATGCCCATACCTTATTCTGAATGCTGACTTAGGTACATCAGTTACCTTTATCCTTCACTGATGATAGCCCGACCTGAGATATGTTTTTGAAAAGATTGTTTCTACACGTAGCTGATCAAACATATAATCAATTCTAGGTAGAGGATATTTGTTCTTGATGGTTATCTTATTCAACTATCGATAGTCTGTGCATAACTACATTGTTCCATCCTTCTTCTTTACAAACAAAACTGGAGCTCCCCATGGTGATGTACTAGGTTGAATAAAATCCTTATCTAGTAACTCTCCTACAAATGAGTTTTTAATTCCTTCAAATTTGCAAATTCCATTCTATAGGCTGGTAATGTGATTGGGTGACTACCAGGTAAAATCTATATCTCAAAGTCTATATCTATTTCAGGTGGTACCTGGTAACTCATCTGGAAAAACATATGGAATCTCGCATACTACATGAACATCCTCTATATTGATTGCTCTTTTATCTTCCCTAACATGTACCACATGTGCTAGATAGCCTCACACTCATTTTTCATAACCTTTTCAACTACAACAACTGATAGGTATGACTTTCCTATCTCAAATGTTGGTATAGAAAAATCCACCTTTTTGAATGATAGCCTCTTTCTTCCAAAAATCCAATTGAATATGATATGTCTTAAGGCAGTCCATGCCTAAAATAATTTGAAACTAACTAATATGTAAGGGTATGAGATCAACTGCTATTGTATACCCACTAAAACTAGATAGACATCTAGTTAACAATTCTATCAAACATGATGATTCACCTAGTGATACTCTTAGCAAAAACTCGTAAGATAAAATATGGGTTAAAAGATTTAATCTACATACAAAAGACTTCTGTATAAAAGAATGAGTTGCTCTAGGGTCCATAAAACTATAATAGAAATTCTATTAAAGAGAAACATCTCACCTGTCACAACTCTGGGCAAGACTTTACCTTTAGATGGTGTCATTGAGAAAAAGTGTCATTGTACCTCTCCCACTTCCATGTTGTCCTCTTTGACCACTAATGTTATTAGGTTCTACCCCAACCTAGAGCATGAAGGAACTAAAGAGCTTGCTCCTCCATATGTATTCTATCTCTATAGAGGCTGAAACTAGGATTATGAACCTTATTTTGAAGTATAATAAAGTTTTAGGCAATCTCTTTTTATATATTCCATTTGTCCTTTGTAATAATACATTTGAGTAGTAACTCCCCAATAATCCCATAGTGCATCCTACCATAGTTTTCACACATGGATGCATCCTATCTCTGCGGGCCTATCAGTGACACAGATGATCCTGAAGGCCTAGTTGGAGGGGACCCCTTGGGTGGTGTATTCAATCTAAAGGAACTGGATCTCCCTCCACTCTATGAGAAAATATATACTTGTATTCCAAAACAAATAAGTCCTTGTCCTATCTTGGAAAAGAAACTTCCACATCCTCCATATGCACCACTGCTTTTTCCTCCTCTATCAAAATATCCCGATCTTTTCTTTCTCTCATAATGTATCAAAATTAACTGACTCTTCTACATGTCTTGCTGCTTCCACAAATTCTCTAATGTTTTCTCTGTCCCTCTGACCAATTTCTAATACATCATGTCTAATTTTTGATTTTAATCCTTGTTGAAATCTGATGTACTTTTCTATGTCATTTTGTACAAGCTACAAATATAAATTAGCCAAACTTATGAAATATGCCTCGTATTCACTAATTGACATGTTGCCCTGTCTCATATTCTCCAACTATTTTATCTTATCACTTAAGAAGGTAGGAGGAAACTACTCAAGATTAAATTTATCTATAAACTCCCTCTATGTCATCATTATATTCCTCTTATCTTTCACTCCAATCCATCACAGCTCAATATCTCCTTTGAGTGAATAGTCAATATGATTGATTTGTTTGTCCTCTAGTAACTCCATTAGGCAAAAAATCCTTTTCCAATTGTCAGAGCCACACATTTGACATAGTTGGATCTATCTTTCTAGAAAATCCAGTCTCGCCAAGCTTCTTTACTAACTCATAGGATCTCATCAGTTTCATACTAGAAGATGAAAACCTCCTGTCAATCTTATATTTCCCCTTTGTCTCCAAAAATATACAATACTTCTTGGCTACCTCATCCCTATCACCTACACCCTAAGCCATTATCTGAGAGTTTGGGCCATAATGGCTCTTAGCTTGTTCCTCACCATGTCCATGTCCTGTTCTTACCATATGCGTATCCATACCATAATACACTTATTGCCCCTGTCCCAAAATTTAAACTCAATTTATGTTCAAACTATGCTCTGTTACCAAAAAAGTTAATGGGACCCGAATCCACTAAATGGGGTTAGATCCCTTCAAGGTGGTGTTACGATAAACCATTCTTTTCAACACATGATGCAAACTATTTTAACTTTTTCCTTTCTATAATTATAAAGAAACTTGTAGAAGCATGGATTTATTTGAACTAATAACATCATATAATTACAAGCATTAACATATATCTTGTTGAATTAACACTAAAGGATACCAAAAGAGTTTGACTTTTATGTTAAGAAAAGAGTTCTCACTTACTATACATATCATGTACAACATATTCAAAATTGTTCACTTTTGTCATAGACTCATTCCTATGATCCATAGGAAGGACAAGAGACCACTAACTAAGCTAACTATTCTTCTCGAGACCTTTGTTGATCTATTCCTAGTAAAAGCTAGCTTCTGGATCCTCCTATAAGGTTGGAGCTTTGCCTAATTTTTTTTTCTTCAATAGATTGATGAGCTACTGACTCAGTGCATAGAAAATCAATAAGTGACCATGACAATTCAGATGTGTATTATTAATTTAACCAAACACAAGTATATACAAGCATGTAAATATAGAATTGTAAACCAATTAGTATGAAAATTGATCTGATATTGACCGCAGTAAAAGGGTAAACTAAATTCATTTACTAATTTTTTAGTCCATTTATTATGCCAATTGACCCACATGAGGTGTACCACATCATGTGAAAGCATGCAGAAAGATACAATATCAAAAAATAAGACTTAGAAGCATGCTTGGGTTCCTAAGTCTTTAATCTCAATTCAACATAAGCAACTGGCATTGCCACGTATACTCGTGGCGGCTAATGGGAGCGATCGAATATCTCGACTCGTCCTTTCAAATACTCAAGTGGGGAGTCAAATCCCTCATATTTCTTGTACACCAATGAACCTATTGAATATGTCAATTGATCAACACAACTTTGCATTAATGGACCTACCAAAGATGTCCATTGACCCGAATACTCAAGTACCATTCAAATCCATTGTTGGTGTTGGATACCAATCATTTAAGGAGTCCACCCTCACTGGACTAGACCCTCACACCCCACTAGTGTACTCCATCTTACCTCTATCTCGACAAAATACCTTCAGTTGGGAAACACATTTCCTCCCCACAATGAATGCCTCTTGTGAGGATTCTATAATGTATAGGGCATCTATTGTCTAGTGAGATTTAATTTTCTCTGACAATATTGTCTTAGTTTCTAATTATTATCCTACTTTTGACAAATAAGCATTTATGAATAAACACAAAATTCATCTAACTAAAATACATCTTTCATGGTACAATCCTTCAACTCTAAATTAGGGCAAACCCAACTTCCCCGATGCCTCTAAATCCACCTTCTCAAATATCATATTGCATAGAAATTAGCATGAAAACTAAACATACATCATCATGACACAATGTACACATGATGATGTATCTTTTCTATTGAAATATATTAATAATATATAATAATTTATAACAAAAAACCTCTAAATAAGAACTAGTAGAGAGACGACATTATTTCAAGTTTATTACTGTAAATCTAGGTTGAACGGTGGTTTTACACTCACAATCTCATTTTAGTTGATTGATCTTCAGATTTGTATCCACAGAGCTTAGGTTCCAAATCACACAGGTCTGACCTGAGTGTCAGTTCATGTGATGTCTCTAAAAACCAATCATCCAGAGGTTACCCACCTTAGAGAGACTCAACTAGAGGTAGAAGATGAAGAAGTCAATGGTTGAAACCACTAGTTCATGGACCAACACTGCTCTTCAAACTAAGAAAATGATATAAAGAAAGAGATCCATGGTTGATAACTACTTACCAACTCAAAACCATCAAAGATCCTTCAGTTTCCATCAACCTGCCCCTTCTTCCTCATTGTTCTCCTTCAGATTTCCTTCGCGAATTGCCTTCTATGTCACCACTCAATGTCTTCTGATGGATGGAAGATAGAAACACAACATACATATCTTGTCCCCATTGGTTTTCATCTTCTATTTGTAGAGATCTAGGTTTCCTATGATTTGTCAAGATGGGTGACACACATGGATTCCATCGGAAGGTAATGTCTTTGATCTAGACAACAATCAGTTGTCATCTCCAGCCATCAAACCATCAATTGGTGACTATCCATTTGGTCATCGATTCTCCTCCTCCTTTGGTTACCGATTATCAAACCATTGTTTCATGCATATATGTCAAACCATCGGTAGACACCATCCATTGAGTCCTTCCTTGGATTGACTTTCATTAGTCAGACCGTCAAAAGGCATGTCCCTCCACAAAACCATCACTATATACTACCCCAGTAGACCATTGAAAAGAACTTTCATGCTGAACCGTCGTAAGACATCTTCAACTAGAACCATCTGTTTACGAGACCTCAGTAAAACCATCGATTTACAAGAACTCAGTATAACCATCACTTTATGAGACCTCATGAAACCATTGATTTCAAAATTTAGGAAAACCTTCATTTCTCCACCATCGGTTTAGGGGTTCATTAAAACCACTGTTAACTTGTGAATCTGTCAATTGATAACCACCAAGTTCATCCATTGGTTGTCAAAAATGACCAGCCGTCGGTCTTCACCCATTGGTTGTCAACTGATGGTAAGTCTACATGATAACTGAAAAGACTACAACTTATTGATTTTAAGTCTGATATAATTCGTTCCCATTTTATGCTTTCATATTTAAATTCTCTTCAGTTTAATACCAAAAAATGATCTAAATATCAAATATAATTCTATTCAAGAGATATGTAAATATTAGCGATCATCATTATCAGTGTTATATTTAACTTTTATTACTAGCTAAGCATGGTACGTGTAGTAACAATCTTCCCCCATCAAAATTTGCCTCAAAATTTCTAGAAGAGGAAAGGATACTTGTTAAAAATCTTAGACTCTAGCTACCAAGTAGTTTCTTCTACACCATGATTTCTCTAAAGAACTTTCACCAAGGGCATTTCCCTCTTTTTAAGTTTCTGAATTATATGGTCTAGGATTTTTATAGGACCTTAAACATAGGAGACATCTTCCCTTAGTTGTACTGGTTCTAGGTCTATGATCATCTCTATACCTAGTGGACCCTTCTTCAACATAGATACATGAAATACATCATGTAGATTGTCTAGCTCAGGAGGCAAGTCATTCTTGTATGCTACAAGGCCAATCCTCTAAATGATTGGATAGGGACCCATGTAGCTAGGAATTAGTTTGCCTTGCTTCCCAAACCTTAACATACCTGTTATATCCTCAATTTTGGTAAAATTGAATGATATCTATGTAAAGCAAGATTTGATAAATAATTTTCTCTAATGATATTATTGGTAGAATAATAATGTTAATCACCCTTGTGGAATGAGTGCTTGTAGAGCAATTTAAATAAAAGGAAATTCGTACATGAATAAATATTAATATATTTATAAATTATTGGATAATGGAAATATTATGTAATGTGCAAGTTTCCAAAAGAAAGTATGATGCATAGTGTTTTAAATAATGATAAAGGTAATTATTTAGCCAGATGGGCAACACATGCTTCGAGACATCATTTTGATCTAACCTTTGGTATACTAAAAAATAATAATGGAAAGAAAGAGAATTATAGAAATTAGTAGATCAAGGGAAATCAATGAGATATTAGAAATTAATTTAAGAAAATGTTAAAATAGAAAGTTTTTGTATATAAAAGATGTCCCAATGAATCTCACAATATTAGATATACATTTTAATAACATTAATGAGTCCCTATATTTGATTTAAGGAGTATATTAACAAGAAAGGATAACCTAGGGAAAGTTTCCTAAAGATATTAATGACCAATTGGTGCCATATGTTTATATGCCTTACTTTATGACTTTTTGTATGGAAATCAAGTAAAGTGGTTAAGTTATGGATATATAAGTTCCTTTTTTTGGGATTTATTGAGTGTGTTACCTTCTAACAACCCTGAGAGAGAGAATTTAGCAAAAGCAAAGAATATTCTTTTGGTAAAAGCGACCTATATAAACCCAAATAAGGGAATAGATGAGTCATTATGGGTCACGATGGGATCAATGCCAAAGAAGACATGGTCGACGTAGAGTTTCTTGAGTGATGGTATATATGAACCTATATAGGGCTCCAACCTTAGTCATGGATTTTCCTAGACCTTAATGAGGAGAGAGGTGTTGGCTAAATTGGAAATTATTATAATCCCTTTGTTTTGATGATGATAAACATTTCATTCTGGTGGTTTTAACGCGCTACTTGAGTGTTTCAGGAATAAGCATAAAAGGTGGTGGATAGCAAAGATTTGGAAGATCCTTATGCTCAAATTTGCTTTATTTTCATGATTGTAATTAATGTAAAAACGTGTACAAGTTTATAATGTACAAGTACTTAGATATCATGTAGATCAAGCGTTTAGATCTTCCTATCCACTCACAACACTTAAATAGGTAATCCCCCAAGATAGTATCACAATTTCACTTTGATACACACACTTAGTACATGGTTCAACACATTGAAACAGGGGCTTTCTCAGTCGACAAAGTCCTCGACCGAGACACCCTCGGTCGACAATATTCTCGACCGAGAATAAACCCTAATAGCCGTTAGACTGAGCTAGAAAAGTAGTTGAGATTTGAGTTGAACATTGCAAATCCACTAACCTCAGTCTCCCACTCGGTCGAAGAAAAGTTTGACTGAGATCAACTCGGTCGACAACGAGCTCGATCGAGCTACATTCTAGACTGCACTTTTCAACATTAAACAAATAGCCGTTGCAATACATTTAGTGAACACATAACGTCTAGTTGAGCACTAAGAACATCCTAGAAGGTGTTTAGAACGTCCCCAAGCATTAGCAAACCACTCCTATAAATAGGACAAGCTATAGGACACCCAAAGCATCACTTGTGCATACAATTACACTTGAGAATCATTCTTTGTGAGCAACAAGCTGAGCTTCACTTGCAATCTATTCTACATTAGTGTCCTATAGCTTAGTATCTCCTAGACACCACACTACCATGTTCATCCAAAGTGGACAGGAGATCAATACGCTTGATATTGGATCAAAGCACTGTACTTAATTGGTAACATTATTTCTTTCTTCCAATCTGGTTCCCTTTATTGTATTTTGTTCTCCTTTGCTACTCCTAGGTTGGAGGCTGCGGAAAGGAGGTTTTTGGAGCTTCTTCAGATGGAGAAGGTAGCTCGGTGGACTTTGGACTACTTCTAGAAGGTCTCAATGGGAAGCTATTTCAAGGAGGAAGGCTACTTCAAGGGGGAGCTTGAAGTTACTTCAAGTGAAGGCTGCTTCAAGGTTGGCGAGACGACTTCGGGGTGAAGGCTGTCCAAAGGGTTGTGACGGTAGTTGTATCTTATGTAACATCCTTGCGAGATAATAAAATACAATTTCTTTCAAAATCCCAATTGAAAATAGTTGGGTAGTGGGCTGACTCCCTTAGTATTTGCTAAGGGTGGAACCACTCTAAACGCCTTGTCTCCTTCTCCAATATTTTGGTGGTTGTTTGTTGAATTAATTTTCAAAATATCATAAAATCCTATTCACCCCCCTCTAGTGTTTTTTCAATTGATATCAGAGCAGGCTTCAAGGACTCTAATCAAGTCTTGAAGAAGATGGGGAATGGAGTTCTAAATAACCTCAACTTGGAAGGAACTCTTGTAGCTCGGCCTCCACCATTTGATGGAACCAACTACACCTATTGGAAGAGGAGGATGCAATTCTATTTTAAAGGAATCAACTGGGATCTTTGGAGAATGGTTTCAAATGCATATGATCTACTTCAAACTGAGTATGCTACAGGGGTTGCTAATATGGTGAGATTAGCCCAATTGAATGCAAAAGTTGTAAGTATTCTTTATTGTTCAATTTCCGTAGGTGAGTTCAATAGAATATCAAATTGTGAAACTGCATATGAAATATGGCATAGACTCTCTATTACTTATGAAGGAACTATTCAAGTAAAGAATTCCAAAATTGGTATGCTTAAACAAAAGTTTGAACAATTTCGTATGGAACCAAATGAGTCTATTAGTGAAATGTATGCAAAGTTTTCTTCTATTGTTAACGGTCTGAATGCATTACGTAAAGCCATTAGTGAAGAGGATCAAGTGTCTAAAATTCTTAGGTCTCTTCCTCCCAAGTACAAGCCTAAGGTGACTGAAATTTAAGAAGCCAATGGCCTCACTCAACTGAGGATGGAACAACTCATTGGCAACTTAGAAGCACATGAGGCAACCTTGGAGGAAGAAGAAAGATTGGCGAATGAACACAAAGAGGAGAAAAGGAAGGACATTGCATTGAAAGCAGCAACCAAGATGAGTCATGACACAAGTGAAGAAGATAGTGAAGAAGAAACTCTCATTGTAAATGGTAAGTATATAGAAGTTTTAAAACTAACAAAACTTCTAGTGTTTCTTCTTCCAGGTTCTTTGAATGTGGCAAAAAGGGACACTTAAAAGGTGATTGTCCTAAACTTACCAAGGGAAACAAATTATCTCACAAGAAGAAAGAAAAAGCCTACAAAGCTGCATGGGATGATTCAAGTGATGATAGTAAAGATGGAGAAGAAGAAGTAGAGTGTCTTATTGCTACAACAAATGAAGAAGAATATGAGGTAAGCCTTTTTGATTTATCTAAAGAAGAGTTGGTTGTTAGCATGGAGGAATTACATGATGAATATATTGATTGTAAAAAGAAACTAAAAAGAGTTATTAAAACTAATGAGGATTTGTATGCTCAATTAAATGATCTTGCTTCTGAAAAGGAAAGTATTATCTCTGAAAATTCTTCCTTGAAATCATCTTTTAATGATTGCAATACAAAGTTGATTGCTCTTGAAACAAACTATGATTTTCTTTCTCAAGAAAAGGCTGAATTGCTTGCAAAACTAAATAATTTTTAGACTCAACCTATCCTATGTACTCATCTAGATTATGATGCTATTGTTAAAGAAAGAGATGCTTTATCATTTTATCTAGATCAAGCAAAGTTAGATATCAAAAAGAAAATGGATGAGGTTGCTAAGTTACAAAAAGAAGTTAGTAGCTTGAGAAATAATGGCATTCTTGATAAGATCTTAAAGAATTCTTCTGGTTATAGTGGAAGAAGAGGTTTAGGATATATTCCAAAAGAAAACTCTTATCAACCTAAACCTAGGAGAATTCAAGAACCCAAAACCAAGATCATATTTGTACACAAGAACACAACTCAAAATCCTAAAAAGAGAAATGAAAAATACTCAATTTGTTGTCACTATTGCTTGCGTCTTAGACATTATTCCTTCTCATGTCCTTACAAGAAAAAGGATGTTGAGTTAGTATGGGTTCCAAGACTCCAAACTTAGCAAATTTAATATGATTAAGTTGAGATTTGACCTAAAAACTCATTTGAATATCTTAATGTCTTATCTCAACTAAATAGAATGGTACCTTAGCATGTTACAATGATTTAAGCTCAAACTGACATAAATAAATTGCTGAAAACAAATAGAAACAACCTCAGTCGACAAATTGTTTGACCGAGACTCTCCTCGGTTGAGAAAGTATTCGACCGAGGGAATACCTGTATCAAAACTGAAATCTGGTGTAAAAACAATAACCATCCCAGTTGAAAAAGAACTTCAACTGAAAAGAAATTGGTCGAGAAATACTTCGACTGACATACGCTCTGCTGAACATGTTTAATTGATTCAGTTTGCTATCAAAATAACTAACTAAGATGATTAGTGGGATTAAAGGAAACCTTTTGAAGAACTGTGAGACAAACTTGTCAAATCAAAACATGTTGGTAGGCTTGCATCATAACTCAATAAAATTGTAATGTATATGATGTTTTTACCCAAATTGATGCAAATAATGTTGCTTACAAAGATAAATAATGCTGATTGGAAATCTATATTCTTATTGCAATTGGACATGCTTGCTTTCAAAATTAAATCAATATAGCATAGATTGCAAGTTCATATATTTTCAATTGCTATTTAAAAGGATATGATCTTATACATGGATTACCTGAAAATATTTCTTAACCAATCTGAAAAATATGAACCATGTTGCTTTGAGAAAACTTCATAAATGGAACTTATGGACTTATTTCTATTGTTTTCAGCCTTGCAAATAGAGATGATGTTATATTCATACAATTTTGCTCTAAGATCGAAAATCAAATACTCTACGGGCAATTTTGTGAAATAAAACTTTACATGATAAATTGTTCTAAGTATTTAAATTTCAAAGCTATATTTCTTGCAAATAAGACTCTCTTAAAAAGAATTTTTCTTTATATGAAGAAAAGACATACTTTATGATCATAAATGAGAAAATTTTAAATGAGAAAATTAGTGGAATAAGAGGTCTTGCTTAGAATAAAATTATTTAAATATTCTATCTAAAGCCTATTCTAAGCAAATCAAGAGCAAGACACCATTTCAAAATCAAATATTGCTCACATAAATTAAGTTCTATACAAACTTGAGCCTAAGCTATAATATTTCAAATTGATGTAAACTCTTTCAAATTGGTATCCACATGTTACATAAAGGCTTTATATTCAATCAAGTGGATCATTGTGAATGCTTAAACTGGAAATATGCAGAAATGCCTCTCGATTGAAAAAGAGTTCGACCGAAGGGTGCCTAGGTCGAAGTCAAGGTCGACCTAAAATAAGCTTGATAAAATACTTAATTGTAAATCATTTCTTTGCTCTCAATCTTAGTATATTGATCTGAAACTCACTTTTTTTTAAGTAAGCCAGGAGGCATTCTTATTCATCCTACCCTCCTCATGTGAGCAAACTTGTTCATCATATTGAAAATAAGATTTTAGAGCAAAACTCTTAAACTCTAATGCTTATTATGACCTTAGAATTCTTACATTATCTTGATTAAGGGGGAGCTCACAAAACTTTGTAAACATTGATCAAATCAAACTATAAAAACTAGCCATGACCTTAGGATTATTGAATTATCTTGATCTTAAATGGACTCTCTATATCAATATGGGCTTAACATCCCTCATTATTGATTAGAGATATATTTCTTGATCATACTATGCTATAAAGAAAATCTCATATCATTTTCAGGGCTTAACATCCCTTGTAAAATGGATGAAAAATCAATACATATATCCATCATGAGCCTAAATGGATCTCATATCATTTTAGGGCTTAACATCCCTTGTAAATGATTGAGAAATCAAAACACATATACCATGAACCTAAAAGGATCTCATATCATTTCAAGGCTTAACATCCTTTGCAAATGATTGAGAAATAAATTGTGGCTAAATTTGACATAAAAATAAGTGGTTTGCATTAAATTGTGTTGATTACCCTTGCTTTAAAAATTGAGCATCAAATTATTAAATTAAGGGGAAGAAAAAAAAGTCATACTTAATGTTTAGCTTGGTTATCTTTTTGAAATGGCAAAGGGAGAGAAATAATATAAAATCAATAACATAAATTAAAATGAGTTTCATAATCTCTTGGCTTCATAATCTCTCAGCTAGCACACACTTGCATTCACAAACAAGAGAATGGCTAAAAAAGGTAAACTTCAGGTATGAAACTCATATGATTTATATTGCCTTGATTTATATTTTGGAAATGTTTGTCATCTTCAAAAAGGGGGAGATTGTTGGCTAAATTGGACATTATTATAATCCTTTTGTTTTGATGATGATAAACATTTCATTCTGGTGGTTTTAATGTGCTACTTGAGTGTTTCAGGAATAAGCATATAAGGTGGTGGATAACAAAGATTTGGAAGATCCTTATGCTCAAATTTGCTTTATTTTCATGATTGTAATCAATGTAAAAACTCGTATAAGTTTATAATGTACAAGTACTTAGATATCGTGTAAATCAAGCGTTTAGATCTTTTTATCCACTCACAGCACTTAAATAGGTAATACCCCAAGATAGTATCACAATTGCACTTTGATACACACACTTAGTACATGGCTCAACACATTGAAACAAGGGCTTTCTCGGTCGACAAAGTCCTTGGCCGAGACACCCTCGGTCGACAATATTCTCAACCGAGAATAAACCCTACTAGCCGTTAGACTGATCTAGCAAAGTAGTTGGGACTTGAGTTGAACGTTGCAAATCCACTAACCTCAGTCTCCCACTCGGTCAAAGAAAAGTTCGACCGAGATCAACTCGGTTGACAAAGAGCTCGACCAAACTACATTCGGGACTACACTTTTTAGCATTAAACAAATAGTTGTTGCAATACAATTAGTGAACACATAACGGCTATTTGAGCACTAAGAACATCCTAGAAGGTGTCTAGAACGTCCCCAAGCATTAGCAAACCACTCCTATAAATAGGACAAGCTATAGGACACCCAAAGCATCACTTGTGCATACAATTACACTTGAGAATCATTCTTTGTGAGAAACAAGATGAGTTTACTTACAATATGTTCTACATTAGTGTCCTATATATTAGTATCTTCTATCCACCACACTACCATGTTCATCCACAGTGGATAGGAGATCAATACGCTTGATATAGGATCAAAGTGTTGTACTTAATTGTTAACATTGTTTCTTTCTTCCAATCTTGTTCCCTTTATTGTATTTTGTTCTTCTTTGCTACTCCTAGGTTGGAGGCTATGGAAAGGAGGTTGTTGGAGATTATTCAGGTGGAGAAGGTAGCTCAGTGGACTTTGGACTACTTCTAGAAGGTCTCAACAGGAAGCTACTTCAAGGAGGAAGGCTACTTCAAGGGGGAGCTTGAAGTTACTTCAAGTGAAGGCTGCTTCAAGGTTGGTGAGATGACTTGGGGGTGAAGGGTGTCCAAAGGGTTGTGAAGGTAGTTGTATCTTATGTAACATCCTTGTGGGGTAATAAAATGCAATTGCTTTCAAAATCCCAATTGGAAATAATTGGGTAGTGGACTGACTCCCTTAGTATTTGCTAAGGGTGGAACCACTCTAACCGCCTTGTCTCCTTCTCCAATAATTTTGTGGTTGTTTATTGAATTAATTTTAAAAATATCATAAAACCCTATTCACCCCCCCTGTAGTGTTTTTTTTAAGAGGGAGACTCCAAAAAGGGAGAGGATGGGACTACTATTGGAAAGGGAGACACGAGACAATTTCTTTTGCGCCTAAGGATAATGTGTCTCATTTCTAGTGCAAGTCCCATTAGCCTAATCATAGACTATACCTCCATAATAGGGTCTCCAAGTCTGCCTGGCACCCTGAAGTCACTAGGAGTGTCTCCACGATAGCCAGTCTCAATAATAGTCTTCAATTCACAATTACACGTGCTTATGACCAACTAGACTGAGCATCAACGTCCTTTACTCGTGCGAGACTCCCCTGGACAACGAGCAAGGATCGTTGGTGGTCTTCCACCTTCTATGAGACATGTAGGTCCATACCCTAGCCTATAGTCTTGGTCATGCCTATCAGTAATAGGAAGATGATATGCCCTTCTCTATCTTTGGAACTTAGTGTCTAGATAGGTACGAGCGGGGATGACTGAGGGTGCGAGGGGCCTTTATTTGGTCCTTAGAGCATAGGCATGGAATGGGGAACAACCCCTTCATTGAGATAGTAGGGCCGGACGAGTAGCTTTGCGAGGGAGAAGAAGATTCAGGTTCAAATGAACTTGAGATCCCTGGGTGCGCATATGAAGTGTGAGGGAACAAATGTATTCACCCTATTTTCCAGTCTTGGCACCTTCCAAAATTAAAATAGAATTTTTGGTTATGTGTCAGCTCCCCATTGGCCACTTAATTCCTACCTTGTTTAATTTTTAGAAAATTAATGGTAACTCAGAGAAAACAGTTTATATATGAAAAAGTTGATGAGAAAAATGATAGGAATCTAAAGAAAATATTTGCAAACTCTAAATATACTTCTAGTTCCAAGATTAGTGTAAAGATGGGTTTAAGTGGTGATTAATGTACGTAAACCCTAAGTTTGTGTAATAAGATGTTAGAATATGAAAAAAATGATTTAACTAATAATATTGGACAAGATGAGAAATCAAGGTGACCATGATAATAATGATGAGTAATTAGTGTTTCTGATGTGAATAATTATACATATGAAGAATCGTGGATTAATGATCAGGATTTGCTATGTTGCTAATGCACCTAATCTAATAAAAGTGTTCATGATGTTATGATAGGGCATATTTGATAATCACGACTACACCTAATATGAATTAAGGTTCTTAAGTCATTAAACCAACAAGCATGGGGATTGGGGTATCAAACATAACTCTGTTGATAACTTGAAACTGAGGAAACCCTGAAACCTAGATTAGGACCAAGTAGGGCTTACTCTAATTAATGTGGCAGTAACACTTTAGGATCAAATTAAAGATGACTATTTGATTAGCATCCTTGATTGGATAATATGATTAGAGAATATTTGATAATCTGCATGGCTCACCATCAAGGTACATGGTTACACCTATGACAACCCGCATTAGTCTCTAACCCTAACCTAAACCCTAATACTGGGAAATGGGAGTAGAATGGGTAAAATAATAACCCTAACCATATGAACCATAATTAGGGTGAAAGAGAATAAAAAAATATAAATGAGGTAGGTGAGTCAGTCTCCCATGCATATGTTCATGAGGAACAAGGCACTAATGAGAAAAACATTAAGGAAAATAAGAAACCTATGAATAATGCATTTATGGATGTAACTTGCTCAGACCCTATATCGATCTCTAATGATTTAAAGAGCATCATGTGAATAAATTCATCTGGGAGATGATTGGTGATCATGCTTATGAAGGGAAGCCTATGTATGGTTATGCAATCACCTTAGACCAAGAGAGGAAGGCCTATGTATGGCATGTCTACTACAGGGACCAAACCCTTAGAGAGGGATCCCCATAAAGAGGATCCCCTAAAGAGAGGGGACATCATTGAGAAAAGAGGATAAGGGTGGCGAGTTAAACTAGAAATGTTTATTAGGTTGCCTAAAAAGATGATAATATGAACCTTTTAGGGTAAGAGTAATGAAAATTAAGAAAAATGTAAATAAGTCTATGGGATCCTTTCTTCAAATGAATGTGGAGGATTTCATTCATGATGCATATGAAAATATTTGGATATGCACGAGAGACATGAGTAACCAATGTTTATACATGAAAATGAAAATATGAGTATAACTTGCTCATCACCCAAATAATATCTCTGGAGGAATGGCTTAATAAAGAATACCCCCAGAGAGTGGGTATGTCATTAAAGGTACCCCCAATGAGTGGGTATGCAATTGAAACTACCCCCAATGGGTGGGTGTATTATAGAAATTACCTCCACGAAATAAGTATGCTACCCCCAATGAGTGGGTAAGCCATTGAAATACTTCTAGTGAGTATGATGTTATGAATGCCCCTAGTGATTTGGTATGGATGGATATCATCCCTAGAGAGTGGGTAGATCATGGAAATACTCCCAACGAGTGAGTAGGAATACCTCCTAGTTAGAAGGCATACCCCACAAATTGAGGAAGTATGGGCTGAGAAGTTATAATATAAAATGTATGTTCAACATATAATAGTTACATAAAAAGTGGTTGAAAAGAATTTATTAATTTTATTTTCATTTTATTAATTTAATAATGAAGACAATTCTTTTTTTTAATATTATATAAGATTTTTAATATATAATTAATGTATATAATTAATTACAAAAATAGAAAAACGATAATATAGAATAAAAAATGACGCCAAAGATGGCTTATAACTAATAGTTAATTATATAATGATGGGTCTTTCTATTCTAATACTCTATCTTAGAGTTATCAATATTTATCAAATCTTTTCCTATCTTATGGAAGGCTATTGGATCAAATGACAAAGCTCTCATTTCTTAAAACCTCTTCGGTACCAGAAGAAAATATGCCCTTCCATGTATGGGGGCTGACGCCTGCCCAGTGCCAAAAGGCCAAGGAAGTTGGTGACCCAAATCTCTATTTTTTATTTATTTTGATTTGTTTCTCTCTTTCTTTTTTGGTTATTGGGGAGGAAAAACCTTAGACCTTGGGGACAGGTTGTGGCTAGAGAGCCTAACTTCCTCTTGTGAGCTAAGAAGGCACGCTAGGTTAGGACCTTCCCTAGAAGGGTGAGTTTATAAATCAATTTATAGATTGAGGTAACCTTAAATGTCACTTAAAGGGTGGAGAATTAAACTGTAATGTTCAGGAGGCACTTGATTTGCTTTCAGCCTGTTTTAGGGCACAAGATGAATAAATTAGCCCTATTTAACAAAAAAAAGGGTGGAGAATTAAGGATGTAAAATCTTAAAGCACATATATTGAGTATGATTCTTTGAATCCAAGTATGGCAAGTTTGAGGGTCATGAGAAAAAGTCACTAAGGATGTGGCTGACAATATGAGATCGAGCCTAGAAAAGAAAGTTGCCATAAGTCCAATGAGGGGATATAAAGTGAATAATGAGCATTATAAGAGATGCAAGAAATCCAATTTAAAGAATTACATATGAAAATAATGTCCTCTTGACAAACCCTCAGGAAGAGTGGAGCCCTAAGTCAATACTAAGGTCAAGTATGGAGTATTAAAGGTACATGGGACCGATGGGATTAGGAGCTGATTGTTTCCTAAATGCACAAGACCATCTGGTTGGAAGGTAACAACTATGTTTGGCCAAGGATTATGTCTCAGGATATTGGCCACATTCATGAGTTCATAAGGCTAATGGGTGAATGTGAGAGGCACTCCCTAGATGCATAAGGATGAGATCATTCCAAAAAGTAACTATAATCCTAGAGACATCAAGGTAGTGGCTAAGGCTCATAATAAATGAAGTGTAAATATAAAAGATACAAGATGTCGTGCAATAATGAAATCTAAAGGAAGTTGTGCACAAACATAAGAGTGAGAAAAGCACTTGAGTTCACAAAATATAAGAATAGTGGGAATTAAAAAGAATATACAACTTGGAATCATGTTAATAATAATTTAAACTAAAATATGAAATTTTGAGAGGTAAAGTGTGGATCACATCATTATGAGTGAGAGAGATTGGGTAGACATATGATATGCTTAAATTTGATATGAGAATGAATATCCTAAGTTGAAAATGTATTGTCATGACCTAGGGTTGGAAGTGTTACCTCACCCTTATGTGGAAATAAATGAACAATAGGTTGGGAAACTAGGCAAAAAGATAACCACAAAGTGAAATTAGTGTCACTAATGAGAATTTAATCACCAAGGGATGATATCATGTAAATACTAAGAATGTGGATATACCTTGAATTGTATTCAAATACCAATCCCGGTAATAATATGTGGAATTTGTGTATCAATAAAAGTTGTTAAAGATAATCTAAGTAGGGTTTCTAACCCTAAGTTGTCAAATAAAGATAGGTTATCTTTCACCTTAAGCTTACTAGGTTCAAAGTTTGAGGGAAAAACTCCTTGTAAGGAGGGGTGAATGTTTTATCCTCAATTTTAATAAAATTGAATGATGTAAATATAAGACTAGATTTGATAAATAAATTTCTCCAATGATATTATAGGTTGAATAATAATGTTAATCACCCTTCTGGCATGGGTGCTTGTGGTGCAAGTTAAATAAAAATAAATTCATACATGAATATATATTAATATTTATGAATTATTAGAAAATGCAAAAATAAGGTACTGTGCAAGTTTCTAAAATAAAATAAGTTGCATGGTGTTTTAGATAATGATAAAGGTAATTATTTAGCCAGATTGCCAACACATGTTTTGAGTCATCAATTAGGATTATTTTGATCTAACCTTTGGTATACTCAAAAATAATAAAGGAAAGAAAGATAATTCTAGAAATTGGGAGAACAAGGGTGATCAATGAGATATTGGTCGTAATTTAAGAAAATGTTAAAGAGAAAATTTTTGTATATAAAAGATGTCCCAATGAATCCCACAATATTAGATATACATTGGGATAATATTAACGAATTCCTATATTGTATTTAAGGAATATATTAAAAATAGAGAATAATCCAGGAGAATTTTCCTAAATATATATATATGACCAGTTGGTGCCATATGTTTATATACCTTACTTTATGGCTTTTTGTGTGGCAATTGAGTAAATGGTTAAGTTATGGATATGTAAGTTCCTTTTTGGGGATATATTGAATGAGTTCCCTGTTAACAACCATGAGGGAGAGAAATTTTAGCAAAAGGGAAGAGTATTCTTTGGGTACAACTGACCTTGCTAAACCCAAATAAGGGAATCGACAAGCCATTAAGGGTGATGATCGAATCAATGCCAAAGAGGTAGGGTCGACATAGGGTTTCTTGAGCGAGGGTATATGTGAACCTATATAGGGTTGCACCCTTAGTCATGGCTTTTCCTAGACCTGGCAGAGGAGAAAGGGAGATTCCTAGAAGGGTGAGGATGGGACAGATGAAAGCCAGGGAAACACGAAGCAGTTCTTTTTACGTCGAACAATAATGTGTTTCGTTGCTGGTAAAAGTCCCTAGTAGCCTGATCATAGACTCTGACTCCTTCATAGGATCTCCAAGTCTGCCTGACACCCTATGGTCACCAGGAGTGTCTCCACAACAAACGGTCTCAATAACAGTCTTCAATTCACAACAACGTGTGCTTGTGACCAACTAGACTAAGCATTAGTGTCGGCTAGTCATAGGAGACTCCCCTAGACAGTAAGCAAGGATCGTGGGTGGTCTTCCACCTTATATGAGACCTTTAGGTCCATACCCTTTCCTACAATATCGGTCACACCTATCAGCAATAGGAAGCCAAGATGCCCTTTTCTATCTTCAGAACTCGGTGCCTGGATAGGTCCGAGCAGGGATGACCGAGGGTGCGGGGGGGCTTTGTCTAGTCCTTGGAGCCTAGACACGGAGGGGGAACAACCCCGACGTAGAGATCACAGGGTAGGGTGAGTAGTTTTATGAAGGAGAACAAGAGTCGGGGTCAAATGACCCTGATATCCATAGGTGCACATATGAAGTGCGAGGGCAGGAAGGTAATTCACCCTATTTTCTAGTCTCGGCGCGCGCCACAATTAAAATAGAATTTTTTCTTACCTGTCAGGTCCGCATTGGCTAGTTAATTCCTACATTGCTTAGTTTTTAGAAAATTAATGGTTACTTGGATGAAAACGTTTTATATGTGAAAATTGATGAGAAAAATGAGAATAATCTAAAGAAAATATTTGCAAACTCTAATTATTCTTATAACTACAAGATTAGTGCAAAGATGGTCTTAAGTGGTGGTTAATGTACTTAAACCCTAAGTTTGTGTAATAAGAGGTTTGAATATGCTAAAAATGATTTCTTTGCCATAATAGATGATAATATTGGACAAGATGAGAAATCAAGGTGATCATGATAATAATGATGAGTAGTTAGGGTTTATGATGTGAATAATTATGCATATGAACAATCAGGGATTAAAGATCATGATTTTCTATGTTTTTAATTCTCCTAATCTAATAGAAGTGTTGATGATGTTATAGAAATGAAGATTTAATAATCATGACTACACCTAATATGAATTAGGGTTCCTAAGTCATTAAACCAACAAGCATGGGAATTGGGGTATCAAACATAACTCTGATGATAACTCAAAATCAAGGAAACCCCAAACCCTAGATTAGGACTGAGTAGGGCTTAATCTTATTAATGTGATGGTAACACTTTAGGATTTACATACATGCAGATTAAAGATGACTATTTGATTTTCCCGCTTGATTAAATAATATGGTTAGAGAGTATTTGATAATTTGCATGGCTCACCATAAAGTTACGTTGTTACACATATGACTATCTACATTAGTTTTCCAGTATTTTCCAAGGATTTCTCGAGGATTGAACAACTTAAATGTTGGATGTCTATTTAATTATTTCCAATTATAATGCCACTATGAGTATCACATAAAGAAAGATTATCTACAGAAAGTTAAAGTTTATATTTGCTAGTATTTGATGGAATATATGTTTTTAGTTTACTTGCAAACTTTTGCATACATTCCACGTACACAATATATTTCAATATGCTGATCCGTGCTTTTGGTTTCATGGCATTTAGGTACATTATAGATAAGATGATATCAAGATGTGATAGACATATGAAGTACTTGAAGACATTAAAGTTAACTTGTAAGGAGGATTAGCAAGAGACTTATTGTTATATTGTAATTCTCATGGAGAAAGTTCATGTAAGCATTTTGTAAACAATAGTTGTAAAATAATGAAATTATCTTCTATTACTTGTTATTTGATTAAAATGTGGATCCTTTCAAAAATGTTAGGTAATGACTCTCATCTTTTTGGGCTTCCTTAATTTGGGGTTGCCAAAAAGTGATGTCGTTACAACACCCTTCCATGGTGACAATTTCAAATAAACCTCACCCCCAACATCAAACTGAAGAGATCTACAACTTTACTCTGCATTGCTTTTGTGTCTATCCTGTGCAACTTTGAACTATTGTCTGATCACACATATTTATTCTACAATCTCTTCCATCAACTCCAAACCTAGAATATGTCTTTCTCCAATTTCATACCAACAAATCAGAGATTGACATTTTGCCCATATAAAGCTTTATAAGGGGACATGCCCAAACTAAAATGATAGATATTTCTATAGGAAAACTCCATATGACTAAGGTAATCATACCAAGTACCTCTAAACTATAGAACACATGCTCTCAGCATGTCCTCCAGGTTTGAATAGTTTGTACCGACTATCCATCTATGTAGGGGTGGAATGATGTGCTAAACTTCAATCTTGTTCCCAAAGAACGATGCAACCAATTCCAAATTCTAGATGTGGATTTGGGATCTCTATATAATATTAAAGAAAAAGGTACCCCATGTGATTTCACTATCTCATCTATATATAATATGGATAATTTTGGTGTATCCCATGTTGTCTTAACTAGTAGAAAGAGAGAAGACTTATATAGTCTATCCATTATTACCCATACATAGTCAAATCCAAGTCGAGTCCTAGGTAATCGAACCACAAAATCCATAGTGATATGTTCCCACTTCCATTTAGGAATAGGAAGTGATAGCAAAGTACCCACTGACTTATGACATTCTTCCTTGATCTGTTGATATATACCACACATATCTACATAGTCAACCACATCTTTCTTCATACTTGACCACAAACATAATTCCTTAAGGTTTATGTACATTTTTGTGTTGCATGGATGCGTTGCGTACATAGAAGAGTGGGCTTCCTCAAGAGTCTACTTCTTTAACTCAATGTCATATGGAACAAACAATCTATCTTGTTGATACAACATTCATCACCTAAATATCTAAACTCTCTCCCCTTTCCTTCTACCATATCATGCATGATCCGCTACAGTTCATTGTCACTTTTTTGAAGCTCCTTGATCTGGTTATAGAATGTAGGTCTAACCATCATCTGTGCAATCATCCCACCTTTTTCGTACACATTCAAATCCAAATCCATCTCTATCATATTAACTAAAAAATCTCTTTCTACGCATGCCATAGAAAACATTTCTATAGACGATGTTGACTTCCTACTCAGAGCATACACTACTACATTGGCCTTCCCAAGGTGGTAATTGATGGTAACATCATAGTCCTTTATAAGCTCTAAACACATGCACTGTCTCAGGTTGAGATCCTTTTGGGTGAAAAATGTAATTTAGAATCTTATGGTCAATAAAGACTCATCATGACTCACCATAGAGATAATGATGCCATGTTTTTAAGGAATGTATTACTATTGCCAACATGTGTGGGATAGCTCTCTTCATTCTTATTAAGCTATCTAGAAGCATAGGCCACCACTTTCCCTTCTTGCCTAAGAACACATCCTAGACCTCTTCTGGATGCATCATAGAAAACAACATGACCTTTATCTGCCTATGGTAAACTCAATCTAGTGTTGTGGATAACTTCTTTAAAGTTTGAAAACTCTTCTCACATGATTCAGAGTAAAATAAAGGCAGATCCTTCCATGTTAAGTGTTAAGAGGTTCCACGAAAGCAATGAAGTTCCTTATGAACCTCCTATAATATCCAACTACCCTAGAAAGCTTCTGATCTTAGTAGGGGTTGCAGGTAGCTCCTATTGAAGACCAAATTTCACTTTCTTTGGGTCTATACTAACTCCTTCTCCTGATATGACCTGTCTAAGAAAGGAAACTTCAGACAACTAGAACTCAAAAGTTCTAAACTTAGCATAAAGGTGATGTTGCCTCAATAATTGTAGGGCTATACTCAGATGTTTCTCGTATTGTTCTGCATCTCTGGAATATATAATAATATCATCTATAAACACTACTATGTTTTGTAGATCATATTCATCAGATCCATTGAAGTTGCTGGGGCATTTCTTAGTCCAAAAGACATGGCTACAAACTCATAATTTCCATACCTTGTTATAAGCACTGACTAAGGTACATCAAATGCCTTTCTCCTTAACTGATGATAACCCGACCTGAGATCTATTTTTAAAAATAGTATTTCTTCATGTAGCTGATCAAACATGTCATCAATCCTAGGTAGAGGATATTTTTTATGGTTATCTTATTCAGTTGTCAATAGTCTATGCAACCACATTGTTCGATCCTTATTCTTCACAAATAGTACTTGAGCTCCCCATGGTGAAGTACTAGGTTGAATAAAAATCTTATGCAATAACTCCTATAACTAAGTTTTTAGTTCCTTTAACTCTACAAGTGCCAATATATATAATGGTAATGCAATTGGGTGACTACTAGGTAAAATATGCATCTCAAAGTCTATATCTCTTATGTGGCAAACTTGATTACTCATCGGGAAAACATCTAGAAGCTCACATACTAATAGAAAATCCTTTATATTTATAGATCTTTTCTTTGCTCTAGTATCTGCAACATGTGCTAGATAGGCCTCACACACCTTTCTCATCATCTTGTCATCTACAATAGCTGATATTGTGCAGGCATGTATGACTTTCCTATCTCCAGTGACGATACAAGAAAATCCATCTTGTTGAAAGATAGACTCTTTTGTCCAACAATCTAATTGAACATGATATGTCTCAAGGAAGTCCATACCAAAAATAATTTGAAAAGAATTAATATTTAAGGGTATGAGATTAGCTGCCATCATATATACCCACTAAAACTCAATAGACATCTGGGACATCGTAGACATCTAAGACATACTTCTATAAAAATTGATGATTCACCTAATGATACTCAATAGAAACTCAAAAGATAAATTCTAGGATAAAATATTAAATCCACATACTAAAGACCTATATATAAAAGAATGAGTCACTCCAGAGTTTACCAGAACAATAACTAAAATGCTATTAAAGAGAAGCATCTCACCTGTCACAACTCTGGGAGAGTAAACACCTTCAGATGATGTCATTGACAAGTAAGCATCATGTATTCTTCCTCTTCCATGTTAACCTTTTTGACCAATACTGGTACTAGGTGCTCCCCGTATAGAGCCTGAAACCACTAATAAACTTGCTCCTCTAACCAGAGTCTGTCTGTATGGAGGCTAAAACTGGGATTGTGAATGTTGTTTTGAAGTATACTTGTGTTTTAGGTAGTTGCTTTCTATATGTCCCATCTGTCCATATTGATAACATGTTGGAGTAGTGAATCCCCAACAATGCCCATAGTCCCTACCACAATTTTCACATATGGCTGCATCATATCTCTATGGGTCTGTCATTGATATAGATGATCCTGAAGACCTAGTTGGAGGGCCCCACCTATGTGGTGTATTCCATCTACCGAAACTAGATCTTCCTCCACCCTATGAAGAACTAGATCCTTGTCTTCCAAAAAAACCAAGTCTTCATCCTATCTTGGAAAAGAAACTACCACCTCCTCTATATCCACCACTATTTTTTCCTCTTCTACTAAAATCACCAAATATTTTCTTGATCATAGAACATTAATCAACATTAACTGATCCTTGCACACGTCTCGCTACTTCCACAAATTCTATAAAGTTTTCTCTGTCACTCTAACCAATTATTGATACACTTTGTCTAATTTTGGATTTTAATCCTTGTTGAAATATCTTATACTTTTTTATGTCATCTGGTAAAGCTGCGGATAGAAATTAGCCAACCTTGTGAAATATGCATCATATCCACCAATTGACATGCTTCCCTATCTTATATTATCCAACTATTTTATTTTGTCACTTAAGAAGGTAGGATGAAAATACTTAGGATGAAACTCATTTACAAAGTCCCTACTTGTCATCATAGTGTTCCTCCTCTTATCTTCTACTCCACGCCACCACAACTCAACATCTTCATTGAGTAAATAGACAACATGATTGATTTGTTTTTCCTCTAGTAACTCCTTTCAGCAAGAAATCTTTTCTAGTTGTTAGTTGCACACATTTTCCATAGCTGGATCTATTGTTACAAAAAAAATGAGTCCCAATAAGATTCTTTACTAACTCATAGGATCTCATCATATCCTTACTAGAAGATGAAGACCTCCTATCCATCTTATATTTCTCCTTTGTCTCCAGAAAGATACAATACATCTTAGCTACCTCATACCTATCATCTCCACCCTGAGCCATTATCATAGGGTCAGGGCCATAATGGATCTCAACTTACTTCTCACCATGTCTACATCCTCTTCCTTCCATCTACATATCCATAGCAAAATACATCTATTAGAAATTGGAGCTTAAAGAGGAAAGCATCCTCATCCTATTGGTATCTTATTGCTCCTATCCCAAACCTAAACTCAATTTAGCTTCAACCTATGCTCTGATACCAAAGAAGTTGATGGAACCCAAATCCACTAACTGGGGTTAGGGACCGCCAAGGTGGTGTTACAACAAACCATTGTTTTTAACACATGATGTAAATTGTCTTAACTTTTTACTTTATTCAATTAATAAGAAACTTGAAAAAGCATGGATTTATAAGAACATCACATAAAAAAAGAACTAAGTAATATCTTATTGAAATAACACTAGAGGATATGAAAAGAGTTTGACTTTTATGTTGAAGAAAGAGTTCTCACTTAGTATACATATCACGTACAACATTGTGCAAACTATTCTCTTTTCTCACTGACTCATTGCCATGATCTAGAGGAAGGATAAAAGACCACAAACTAAGATAACCATTTTCCTCAATACCTCTACTGATCTATTCCCAGTATGAGCTAGCTTCTGACTCTGGCAAGGCTGGAGCTTTGCCTGAATTTTCTTTTCACTTGGTTGAGGAGCTACTGGCTCAATGCGTAGAAATCAACAAGTAACCATTATAATTCAGATGTGTATTATTAATTTAACCAAGCACAAGTATTTACAAGCATGGTGACATATAATCATAAATCAAACATCATGGAAATTGATATGCTATGGAACATAGTCAAAGGATAAACTAAATCCATTCACATAATTTTTAGTCCATTTATTATGCCAATGGATGCACATGAGGTGTACCACAACATGTGAAAACATTACAACAAACTACAATCTCACTGTACAAGACTTATATCCATACCTGTGTTGCTAGGTCTTTAATCTCAGTACCACATCTACAACGATAATTGCCACATCTAGGTCTCAACGACTAATGAGAAATCCCAAATATCTCAACTCCTCTTCTCAACCTTGGTACTCAGGCAGGGAGTCAAAGCCCTCAGGCTTGTCTTGCACTAGTGAACCCATAGAAGATGCCCACAGATCAAGATAACTCTACGTCAGTGGACGTACTGAAGATGTCCACTAACTAGAAAACTCACATACCACTGACATCCCTGGTTGGTGTTGGATACTAATCATTAAGGAGTCTTTCCTCACTGGACTAGACTCTCGCACCCTAGTAGTTGTCTTTGGCTTACCTAGATCTAGAAAGAATACATCTTGTTTGGAAGCACATTTCACAACACATGCCTCTTGTGATGATTTTATAGTGTTCAGGGCATATACTGTCTAGTGATATTTAGTGGCTCTAACAATATTGTCTTTGTTTCTAAGATTATCCTACTTTAGAAAAGTAAGAATTTACCATCAAAAGGCACATCCCTCCACAAATCCATCAATAGATACTGCCCTAATAGACCATCAGAAGGTACTTTCATACTGAGTCATTTGAAGACACCAGAACCATCGGTTTACAAGACCCTAGTAAAACCATCAATTTACAAGACCTCAGTAAAACCATCAATTTACGAGATCTTCATGAAACCATCCATTTCACAATTTAGGAAGACCTTCGTTTCCCCACCATCAGTTTAGGGATTCTATAAAACAATTGTTAACTTGTGAATCCTTCAATTCATAACCATCAAGTTCATCCATTGGTTGTCAAACCTGAACAACTGTTAGTCTTCATCCATCCCTGTCAACCGATGGTAAGTTTTCATAAGAACTAAAAGGACTTCAATTTATTTATTTTAACTATGATCTGATTCATTCCTATTTCCATGCTTTCATATTTAAATTCTCTTCAATTTAATACTAAAACATGATTTAGAATATTAAACCTAATTTATTTCCCAAAATAATTAACTATTAACAATCATCATTATCACTAGGGCTATATTTAACTTTGGATTACCAACTATGCATGGTACTGGTTGTAACAATATCTCTTTGTAACCTAATTTAAAAAGTGGTCACAAAGATTTTGGCTAACTATTTGAAACCTATTATGAGTAAACTTATTGATATGAATCAAGTGGTGTTCATAGAAGGAAGTAGGATTGTTGATGATTTGTTACTTGCTATTGAGATGTTAAGTTCTATCCCAAATATGGGGGGGATCAGATGTGCATCAAATTTTTATCTCTGTAAGGCATATGAATATGTTAATAGAGAGTTTATGCTTCTTATCAAGTCTATTATGGAGTTTCCTCATTGCTGGATCAATAGAATATATGGACTCTTAATTCCAGCTTCCTATCAAGTCTTAATTTGGTGCTCCATTGAATCATTTCTCTGCTACAAATGGGGTTAGACAGGGGGATCCCATGTCCCCCTTTCTCTTAATTTTTCAATGCGTTCCAAAAGTAAAATTTAAGTTTAAAATCATGTTCCTGGGGTCCCAATTGCCTTGGGAGTCAAGTTTCACATTATTCACATAATAATAATTCATTTAATTCAAATTGGAAAAGAAGATGTGTGTTTTCTCTTAAATATCAAATAAAATAATAAATAACTCCAAAAGAGGAAAATAATCTTAGATTCGTAATCTACATATTAAATATAGCCTTTGGGTGAATGTTCATCCAATTTGGAGAAAGTTTGCTTAAAAGGTGAAATCAAGAGAGAGAAAGTGTGCATAACCTTCAAAATATTAAATAAATACACAAACAACTCCAAGATGTAAAATTTATGGCAAATTCGTATCCAACACATTAAATATGACTTGTGGGTCAAGTTTCATAAAATTTGTATAATCTTAATGTCATTAATGAAGGAGGAAAGAGAAAATAGGACTTGATTTATTTGATACATTAAAAGTTTCCAAAAGGTAAAACTAAGTGCATAATCAAAATCTATATGCCTTAATTGACCTCTGTGTAAAATTTTACCTAATTTGGTTAATTGTTGGACCCTCAATTTTCTTAGTAAAGAAATTCATTCAAATATTATTTAAATACAAAGTATTTTCTCAATTTCCTTGTCACGCTATGATTCAGAGTTTGATTTTTCTTAAGTTTTCGGGTTTAATCTGGACCCTCTAATTTTTTATCAGACGACACTCGATTCATCTCCCACCTTTGGTAGGAGTCCAGCGTGACCCGTTCTGTGCGAGGGTCTCAACCGTGATCTTCGCTTGGGTGTCTCTCCCTTTTCCTTCTTCCTTTCCCTCCGCTTTCTTCACCTCTGTGTTCCTCTCACCTTTATACACGAATGGACCCTATAAGTACTGCAATTTCATGACCTAATCCCATATCCACATCTACCTCCTTCTTCCCCTGTTTCATCCCTATTCTCTGCTTCGAGCCCATCTCCTCGCCATCTCGAGCCTTCAACCCTCCAAAAAATGCAAACCTATTCTTCATTGCGGCATAGGGATTTGTTCCCTGGCATTGCTTTGGCCTTGTTAAACTCCAAGCTGGTCATCCCTGAACTAGCCTTCTGTCGTCAGCTTTTGGTCACCTCTGTGGGTTCGTCAGCGGCTTGCTGACCTCTAGGTTGAACGCTCAAGTTTGGCGACTGGCTCGTGAGGTGTGGGCAACCTTCTTTTGGTTCCAATTGCTTCGTGAAGGTCTAATTTTGGTTTCCCCCCTTTCTATCTTCTTAGCAAAGGTTTTTGAACTCGCAATACAAAGCCATTGTTTTTCTTGTGATTCGACGTGCTTTTGTCTTCTTTGGGTTCGTTCATTCGTGGCGGTGCATTCAAGGGTCTTTCCTAGCATTGCAGAGACTAGTTGCTCGCTGGCCTCTCGGCTGGAGTAGCTTCACCGGCCATGTAGCGAATACCCAGGTGGGATGATTTCCCTGTATGGTATCCCTTTCCTACCCCTCATGTTTTTAGCACACATTTGTGTTTCGTCTAGGAGCAAAACTAACTTTTAACCTCTGTCTTGGGCACTCTCATACGCTTATGCGAATCTGCTATGTTTTCTGAGGGTCCCGGTGAGTTTTCCACTTCTGATTGGACCAACTCAGCGAGTTGACCATTGTCTGAGTTTTGTCGCTGACATGTAATGTTGGTAATTTTTGATTGGTCAGTTCTTGGAAAATTCTTAATAAATCATTCATAGCTCAGAGAAATGAAATAAAATATGTTTTGAAATTAAAAAAATACGACCTTTCTAATGGTACTAGTTTTATTACCAAAATTAAATGTTGAAAATATGTGACTTTAATGATTGATCCAAATAGATAATATATTGCAAAATTCATAACTAATAATTTATAAGTCAAAAAAATATAATAAAATATGTTTTGGACTTCGAAAAAGGTAACCTAAAACATGGAATGGTTTTAATAACCTAATTCACATATGATAAAAAGGTGGTTTTTAGGGTTTGGATAATGTACGTGAAATTGATATAAAATATGTACATGTGCTTATTAGGCTCTTGGAGACCTAGCCTTGGACATAGAAGTGCTTTGGATAGGGTAGACTCTGAAGTTTAGGTATGTTTGCATCCCCTATTATTCTGCATTGAGAAATCACCTAAATTCTTCTTTCTCTTGGTCCTATGGACAATAGCCCACACATATGTCTATTTTCTTGATATCATGGTTTGTGTGAACTATCTTACTTGTTATGGACTTGGATATTCTCTTGATATCTATCTTGTGCCTTGGTGCATATTGGCCGTATATAATGATATGTGCCCACTTTGAAGTGGACATTTATATGTTTGTGTTGTCCATTGTGTGATGGCAACAATGTATAATTCTGACTATACTATTTACTTGCCTCTACATTTTACATGCTATGTGATTCAGTAGCACTAGAGTAGTGTAATTGTATTGATTTTTGGGTGTGTGCCCTTTATGGTTTTGGGATGGTGGTGGTGGTGCCCCATATCTGAGTTTCAAGGATGTGAAGCCTTGGCTCAACTTTTATGTTTTGGGAGTTTGGCAATGCATCATTCTCTATCAAGTTTCAAGGATGTGAAGACTTGGACTCCTTTGTCTTTATATTGTTATAGGGATATGTTTATCTCATATGCATGTAGGTTGATGATTGTGGGGTGTGTGCCCTACTATCTTTGTATGTGCTAGTATGTCACAATTTTATTTGTTTGGTTATAGAAAGTATCTCTTTTACTATTATTCTTTTCCTTTTATGCCAACTTTGAGTATTCCTTGTCTTTTCTATGGGAAGCCATTATATTTGTTGTCCTTTATTTCATAATATAGCTCAAGTTTTCTTTAGTATGTGCATACCAGCCTTTTACCGATGTTTCTCTTTCTTTTCTTCTTTTATGGGGTATGCTTCTAACCCTAGGTTAGATCAAAGAGAGGTGAACTTTGACATCAACCTTTGTAGATGATATTTTTGGGAGACTTGAAGAGGTGGTTAGATGACCCTCGACTTGATCTTTGGTTTGTATGTTAGTTTTTCCTTTTTGGACACCCATGTTTGGTGAAGTGATGTATAATGTTATCAAGCTTTGTAAATTGTTAGATAATGATATTTTCCACTGCTACTCACTATGTTATGATACATACATGTTGAATGAATTGGTCTTCATCCCTTTGACAGAAAAATTTATGTGGTGTTTGGTTCAAGGGATGTTGCCTTTTTATTTCTAGTAGGGAGTGGTTCCCCTCTAGGATCCCACTCCTTACAATAGAAGACTATGTATCTCTTTCCTTTCTCAGGTAAGACCAGAACTGGTACACTTGTCAACTTCTCCTTCAATGTCTGGAAAGAACACTAACATCTATCATCCTTTACAAATGACACGTCCTTCATTGTTAACTTTGGTAGGGGCAAAGAAATAACACTAAAGTCCTTGATGAACCTCCTGTAATAGCTTGCCAAACCCATAAAGTTGCGTACTTCTGTTGACGTCTTTGGTTGTTCCCACTATGTTACTGACTCAACCTTCTTAGGATCTACATGAACTCCCTCGGTAGATATTACATGTCCTAGGAAAGCTACTTCCTTTAACCAGAACTCACACTTACTAAACTTGGCATAAAGTTGATGCTGCCTCAACATGGTCAACACCTGCAAAGATGTTGTTTATGCTCCTGATTGTCACAACTGTATATCAAGATGTAGTCTATAAACACAACCACAATCTGGTCAATAAACGGCCAGAACACTCAATTCATCAGATCCATGAACGCTTTCGGTGCATTGGTAAGCCCAAACGGCATAACCACAAACTCATAGTGACCATACCTCATCCTAAAAGTTGACTTAGGTATGTCATCCTCCTTGATCCTCAATTGGTGATATCCTAACCTTAGGTCTATCTTTGAGAACACTATCACACCACACAACTGATCAAGCAGGTCGTCTATCCTTGACAAGGCATACTTATTCTTTATCGTCACCTTATTCAGTTGTCTGTAGTCTGTGCATAGCCTCATGGACCCATCCTTCTTTTTCACAAACAACACTGGAGCACCCCATGGCGACATACTCATCCTGATGAAACATTTGTCAAGCAATTCTTACAACTGTCTCTTCAACTCTGCCATCTCGGATGGAGCCATCTTGTACGGTGTTTGAGCTATCAACTGTGTGTCGGGGATCATATTGATCTCAAAATCAATATCTTGGGGTGGGGGAACATCTAGAAACTCCTCAAGAAACGCGTCCTCAAACTCTCTTACAACTGGCACCTCCTTTATACTAGGACTCCTCACCTCAGTATCCAGCATGTGTGCCAAGAATGCCTCACAACCCTATCTCAACAGCTTCCCTGCCACCATTGCTGATACCAGACATGTCAGAACAATCTTCCTATCTCCTTAGAAGATCCACGTCTCATCATCATCTATAAAAGTCACCTACTTGATACTACAATCCAAGACCACTCTAAACTTCTCCAAGGTGTCCATTCCAAGGATCACACTAAACCCATGCATGTCAAGTGGTGTGAGATCCACTTGAATGTTGTTCCCTGAAAAAGAAAGGACACTAGAAGGTCACACCTCCTTCAACACTGTAGAACCAACTAATGGGATTTCTAACAATAAACTATCCCTCTTACGACTAACATGCAAAAGACAACTATCAATCACTTAGTGAGTGGTAATAGAGTGTGTTGCACCTGGGTCAACCAAAACTAATACTAAGCAAGAAGATGACAAATTAGAATGAAATAACTCCATTTTACTTGTCACTACTCGTGGGTTGACCACCTCCTCTGGCTGACTCATAGCATAGAATATAGTCATTGCCTGTTGTCACCCCATCCTCTGCTTCCCTGAGCAAACGATCTGGCATGCAACACTTGGCCACATCTTCATACTAATGCACCACTATTCTACTATCTTTGTGAGCCATACTGGCTCTACCTCAGTTGCTCAGTCACCTCGTCATCCTTCACTAGGCACTCCTATTTCAGATGTCCTATCTATCCACACTCGTAGCAAACTTTGGTCTGAAACTGCGGCCTAGACAATCCCGTCACCGACAGTGATGCAGTGCTATGAGCTCCATTAGGTGTAAAACTACGACATCTGCCTCTACTTGGTGATCACTTCATCAAAGCACTAAACCTTTGTGAGTCTAGCGGTGCAGAAAACCTCCACTTTTTAAAGCCTACAGATACCTTGGGACTGTGCATGCCACTTCCTAGCACTAGCCTCCCACTTCTCTATCACGTATTGCTCTATCCTCCACATAGACTCGACAAACATAGCAAACCTCTCTCGATTCTCTAAAGCAACCGTCAAGGTAGACAACTCAGTGTTCATCCCCTTCTCAAAATGGTGAATCCTCTCATCCTATGTAGCAAGTATGTGAGGACAGAACTGAAGAAGATCCATAAACTTGGCCTCGTACTCATTGATCATCATAGGTCCCTACCAGATCTACTGGAAAGTACCAACTAACAAACTCACATTGGAACTCCTCCCAGCCTACAACCACCCCATGTCTCTTCTCCTCTTCTATGGCCCACCAATGGCCATCACTTCCCTTTAGAAGGTACACCGCATTCTTAACCTTATTTACCTCTGGTTGCTGAGGATCTTGAAGGATTTCTCAAGCTCAGTAAGCCATAGATCATCATCCGTCAGATTAGCTGTTCTAGCGTACTCCACTGCTCCACCATGGTGAAGCCGTTCAAAGATCTTCCCAGTACCCGAAGATTCATATTGGAGACCACTGCCCTAGGATGAGGTGAAGACATCCAATCTACCATATGCGTCATCATAGCCATAAACTTCCCAAAAAGAGATTGAAAGGTAGGGTTTTCAATCATGACTGGGTCAAACTGGGGACCCTCAGGCACCCAATCTTCTCATGCCTGGTTCCTTACACCTCCTCCTGGTGCTCTGACACTGCTCTCAACAATGTGTTCTTCATGTTCTCCAGACATCTTTAGGCTATTTTACTTCTTATGCATAAGCAGAAATTTACTATAAGACAGACTGGAGGACACATGAATAGACACAAGCCCTAGTCCTAGGTCCCTGTAGACTCAACCAACCTATAGCTCTGATACCAACCAAACTGTGGAACCCCACACCACAAACCAAAAGATAACTCAAAACTAACCACAGAAACAAACTTAAACAAACAGATTATCAGAAAACACTAGAAATTAAAACCATTTCCATTAAGCTCCCAAATAGAAAATACCTTTACATATGAATCCTTTCATATCACAAGGTACTTACCATGTATGCCATCAGTTTGTTACACAAAAACTTGTCCCAATTATATATATACATATCCACTATATCCATACATGAAAAGGACATATAGGCCAAACCACATATCAAAACACATCTACAAAACACACCCAAAAACCATCTTCAAGACCTGAGTGTACAAAGATGACTCTAGGACTCTAACATAAAAAGGACCACCAACAACACTTCCAACCTTGTCAGCTATTGTCCTTCTTGCTGTTGCTCAACCTCTGCTACACGATCTCTACCTCCTTGTACATGTCCACCTAAAAATATGTGGGGAACCCACAGAGTGAGATTCTAAATCTCAGCTAGAGATATAACTCTCCACCAACACTATTATTAGCACATGCATGATGATTAAGAAACAAAAATATAGCTACAACTATGATAAGCATGCAATCATTACTAATAGAATAAGCAACTGCAATTGGATTATGAAACATCTTATCATCATAAAAGAAATATGAAGAACATGCAAATTCACTACTAAGTATACTGTAGAAAAACAAGCAAGGCCTCATCCAATATTCCCGTATTTGATCCTATGCGAGCAGGACACATGACTGATTACATGTTTTATTATGCCCTGAGGATTTGAGTCGTACCACCCAAATCCTGACCACTACTAAGTTGAAATTGGTGCCATAGAAGGTCTATGGAAGAGACGAAATCCATGACCTCACCCACTCAGTTAATACAAGGGCACCTACAGTGACATTACCAATCAAACTGCTACCAATGACATATAGTCCAGTTGTATAAGTCTAGCCTACCTTGGTATAGGTCACAACTCTAGTGAAATTGATATACAACCCCCATCCACACTCCTACCAGGGTATGACCCACAACTAATCCTATATCACGTATCACTGAGCTATGGCCCAATGCCGCACTCCTGTCAGGGTATGGCCCGCAGCCAATCCTATATCACATATCACTAGGAGACCAGCTCACACATGGCTGCCCAATATATCCTAGACATAAGGGAATATTCGTCCTCACCCCCGCATATTCAAAAATATGTGCTCTGAGTTAAACTCATTTGACCATTCAGCAAGTGCTGACACTAAATGGATCTATGGCACATGGAAAGATACATGATTCAGTTCCACTTGATTAGTTAGGTCATTTAAGTGTCTTTTAGCATCAATCAAGTTACAACGTATAAAATCATAGCAAATTATACAAAGATAAAGGCAGAGTACTTTTCCAGCAGATAAAACATATAGGGTGTGAACTTGTCACACTATCACCACATGATACTTGTATTGTTACCATTCACAACATTATCAACAAAGCCACATGCCATGGGATATCAATCCCTCAATTGGTCTCATATCACTTCCAGGTCATACGACCATTCACAACATCATTCTGATATCACAAGTGCCTCAACTTGTCTCTTAAGGCTAATTTAATTTGTATTATATCATGCTCACCATAACATGCACTACCTCATAATACCTGCATGGTCAGAAGTGAATCGGAAAGGAAAAAAAACAACCATATGACATTATAATCCTTTAATGATAGGAAACTAGCAAGCTCATTATTCACCATTAGGGTTATGTTTTCCTTTTTAACCGATTAGGGTTTACAAGACTAGGCTCAACCATCAACCCTAGAACCATCACCCTCCATCATCTTTTAGTGTAGAAGGATTAGGGAGCATCATTATAGATGATTAGATAACATTCTAAACAACATTATATATGGCTTATTCATCATACATATACATGGTTATCATTAGGTTTTTACATGTGTTTTTCATCCACCTACCATCACCCCATGTTGACCACATAACCACATAGGTTGTGGCCACCCTCCATAGTATGTCATGACCATGACGTACACCATGGGTATCTTGACCTTCACTCCCTCACCATGGGTCACGACCACCTCCTACATGTCACGCCTGCGACATTAGGGGTTAGGGTTTCTCTTCACCCTTCAACGATGTGTCGTGACCAAGTTCCTCAAGCACCTCTATGTCGTGACCGCAATATATGAACACCACCATGTCGCGACCTTGTTGTCCCCTAGTCATGACCACCACTCCAAGGGTTGTCTCCACCATGCTATGGCAAGAAACTAAGATTTTCAAGGTTTCTATGCTCCATAGGTCTCAACCCAACGTCCCTAGGTCAAACATCACCACGAGAAGGGACTTCTCGACTAAAGCAAACTAGGTCACAACCATCTCAATGGGCTATGTTGTGACCGTGACGCCTATACCCATGTCTCAACCATCAAACCTCCTAGGTCATGACCACACTAAGGGTAAACACCTAGGTTACCAAAATAGGGTCAAAACTAAGCAAGAACCATGCTCATCATGAAAGGAGACTCAAGAAAGCTGACCTCCACAAACCCTAAGGCAAAGGTCCAAGAAAAGCATAACTAAAGGAAGAGAAACCATATCCAAGATGACTGTGACAAAGTGAAATTTAGAATTATATGAATGAATTCCAATTTCACCCTCCTTATTCTCACTCATGTTTCCAAATCATTTTTATTTTCTTCGTAATCAATATTGATACTCAAAATCGAAATTTGGTGATCAATGCGGACTTTATGCACATTATAACATCACAAGTTTGATTAATTCATCACCTTCTCCAAAGAAGAAAATTGATCCATAAAACTTCATCATATGGTTCTCAAACTTTTTCTAAATATTCCTACACATTTTTTTGAAGCTATGATCCAAATCTCATGTCATTTGGACATTCTTACTATATACTATGATTTTTGAAAGTTCTGTGCTCAAAAACCCTTTTTATTGACCTTTTTCTGATCTTTTCCAAGTCAGCAATCTGCTGGCTAAGGCAAGGGATGGACCTCAGCCTTTGGATCAGCAAGCCACAGATCACGGCCCAATATAGCGGTTAGGATGTCATCCCCTACCTCCCGCAATCAGCGGGGAGGCAACTAAGGGGACCAACACACCCTTTTGGCTCATTTTTTACCAGTTTTGAAAATCAAAAGAACATGAATGTTTCCCCCGCCATTCTGAACTCAAACGACCCTTTCCCCCCCTCAAATGAGCATTCTTTGAGAGAAAACAAGAGATCTCTTACTCGTCCACCACCATGGACACAGAACCCTCTCGAAACCCTAAATATAACCTTAATCCACCTATAAAAACTAGACCATCAGCTTCGCCATGACCTCATGAGCTCGAATAGCTCCTTTTCCTCCACCCTCTCGCCCTCCCAATCGAATGCCCCTTTCCTCCGAGCACCTACTGTTGTGTGGTGCTGCTGCAAATCCCACTCTGGGCGTTCCCCTTCCTCACCATCTCGCCCTAATATCTGACCACCCACCAATCCACGAAGCCGCGATAAAGTCGAACGACTATCTAATAGCCCACGATGATGCCCCCTACTCCCTTCCCCCATAGCTCTGACAAGCTAGTCTACCGTGTCTGCGTGCTCGTGCACATGGGCTAGAATGGGAGAAAGGAATCTCTGAACTGGGATTCAAGGAGGAAGACCGCCGATCCAACGAACCCCTATCGAACCAATCAAGCAAGCATTAAACTGACGTAATCCAGGAGTGAACTAAACTTGAACCGGCCATGTGAGCTAACAAGGTTGCAAGGACTTTGTGGCTAGATCTAGGTTATTGCTTGCACATCCAATGGCCCTGGTTTTTTGCAAATAAGGTATTATACCTCCTCGCTATTCAGAATTTCATATAAATGTTCAGATCTTGTTTTAATTGTAGATAATACATCCTAGCTCCAAATATGATGAACATATAGTCAATCTTGATCATAAAAATACAATAAATCGTTTAAAAATACTTATGGAGCCTGATTCTAAACGATTATCACGAATACACCTATATCTTGATCTCTTTCTTACGTAATTGGTCTAAACAACTCTATTTGTGGTTAATCTTGACTAAATGTTGAAAACCCTAGATTTGGACTCTGATGATTATCTTGTAACCTAGATCTAATATATTTGAATCATCTACTCTTGAAAATAAATCATTAGTGATCTAGATCTTTTTATTGGATTCAATCTAGGTTATAATCTTTATGATGAGTAATCTTGATCCTAATCTTGCAAATCACTTGATATAGTTTTGACCCAACAATCTAATCTTGATTTTCCAATGATATTAGTTATCATGATGATAATCTAGAAATGTGATGATGACTTGGATATTGATCATAGATTATGGTTAACACATATGATCCTAGGAACCTAGGAAAGTCATTCACACTCGAAAATACTTGATATTTGAAATAATGTTGGACACGTTGAAATATTGGTTGATTATAAGTGAATGACCCAACCCTAAGGTTGACATAGGAAAAGTGTAACACTAATCTCAAATATTGAAACATGATATACAAATATCTTGATCTTGACAAATATTGTGTTTTAGGATCTAACTCGAAGGGTCGACCTATTACTAGTGATCTATACTCAAAGTCCTCGGTGAAAGGTACTCTGTTATATAACTCTTCCTTGATTGTATTGAAGATACTTTTATGTATCTCTTGAATGTATACTTGGCTACTTACTTGGATGAGCTACTGTTCCCTATGATTAGTCTTCTATTTTATTATACTATATTTTGAAAAACATGAAAACATAATTGCATGCCCATTATGACTGCCCGTATATTGATAATGATGATGATATCGATAATGTTGATAATGCTGATAATGTTGATATTGAATGCAACAACCCCCTCATTTGGAGGTGGGACTTGTACATTGGCCTCCTATTTCCTATGGTGAGAAGGAGCCTAGTGACCTTCCCCATCGCGTTGGGGTAATAGAGTCACACAAAATATATAAGCATGCTTATTTGATTACAACATAATGAGAATTCGTAATAAAAATTGAATCTTTGAATAACAAACATTTTGTCGAATGATATTGGTTTTGGAAATCATTTGTTATTATTTTGAATTTAAGTCCTGCCAAGTATACTCTTTTGTTATAAACCGCTTTACTTGATTTTGATAGCGTACCGTGCAATTGCATGATTGTGTCTCAATTTTCTTGATTGTAGGTAACACAAATGGAATACTGAATAAGATCGCTTCCACACTCATACACTCTGATGACAAACATATATTGGAAAAATCTCCATATTGAGTTAGTTTGTTCTTTGAAATATCCAGTTTTTGAGTTATTATTTCTTATCATATATGCTAGTGTGATAGATCCTATCAGGCCACTCAGGGATGGACGCTTCAATCCTCTTACTACTATCTAGGTAGTAGGATTGGGATTGGGGTAAGAATGGTTCCGTGACAATGACCACAACCAAAACTAACCTCTCACTTACTTCTAGGTGTACAAACACAAAGCATGGGAACTAAATCAAGGGTCAAAAGTGGGGAAGAAACTCCATATATATCATCATCTCTACCCAAAACTATTACAAGAAGATTAGGGTTTTGGGTTACTTCCAAACCAAGCATGATAACTCTCCCAAACGAATTCTAGGGTTAAGCTTCATAGGATCGCATGATGTAGGAACATCTTAAAGAGGGAAAACAACAACACAACATAACAAGAAGTGTAATAATAGAGATGGTTTAGTGTTATATAACCCTCCTTAAGAAGATCACCACCAAATCTCCAAGATCCAAGATCAAGAGATCCAAGCACATGATCCAAGGGTTAAGAAGCTTCACCAAAAGCTCCACTCTTGGTCACAAGAGCACCCCTTGAAGGTATAACTCAAGAAGAGAGAGAAAAACACCAAGGTTAAAGGATAACTCAAGAAGAGAGAGAAAAACCCCAAAACAAAACCAAAGAAAGAAGGGAGCAAAGAGAGAAGAAACTCTCTCTCTCACTAGAGCGTCACCTCGTCAACACATGGCCCAAGGCCAAGAAAAAGGAAGAAGATAGGGTAGAAGATCTGATGAAACTCCAAATAAAGAAGATAAAACACTCATCAGAGTTAGAGATGGCCAAGGATCACCACTATCCCCACATATGTAAGAGATGATCCACCTCTAAGGCACCAAGAGCACTCCTTCTTGCTCCACAAGGCTCCAAGGATGAGCATAAGAGAAAGGGAGGAAGAAGATGACCGAAAAGGACCACTTTTATGGAGAGAAGTGGGTTCATATAGGAAAGGAGGAGGGAAGTATGACAAAGGATGAGGTGTCAACAAGATAGAGCTCCAAAGAAACACTTGTCCACTAAAAGGACCAACATGCAACCACATGCAACCACATAAGGCCCACATGCAAGAGATGATTATAATCCCTAGGTAGGATCTAGACCACCTAAGCAAACAACCCAATGTCATGACCGCAACATACCTAGGGTTCCAAGGTCGCGACACACTGAAACATCACCACAAGATCGCGACACCAAGATCACCCCATGAAGCCTACGTCAAAACACACCTCTCCAACATCTACCTTGACCCAAGATAACCTTGGTCATGACCACCACACCAAGGGGGAAGTGATACGACTAAGAAACCCCATAACATGCCCTAGGTCATGACCTAGGTCAAGGAAAAACAACAAGGTCACAAGGCTAATTCATACAAACCCTAGAAAACTCTAATCTCCACTAAGGGTGATACTACTCAACTAAGAGCCAAACAAGGCTCCCCAAAGCACCACACTCTCCCTAATGAAGCCAAGAGAGAGAAGGAATACTATAGAGGTGGAAAATTTGACATCAACCCCCTATATTGGGTAAATTGCAATTTGCACCAAAAATAGTAGAGAAAGCACAATTAAACTCGATACAACACATATAAGGCTCTTGCCTTCAACTCATTCTTGATCTTTCATTTCCAAGAGTATCATCACTCAATGGTAATTCAAAAATAGCTCCCCCTTCTTTATCTTTCCTCTAAAATATACATAGAGGGAGTAGGGACACTCTAGAGGTGGTAATTTACATTTTAACCCCACATATTGGGTAAATTACAAATTGTACCAAAATTGGTGTACAAGGTACTGACATTGTTCAAACGAGTTGTAATTTGGGATTTAGGATTTCTACAAGCCACCACTTATCATCATTCCCTTTATTGAGATACTAAAACACTTAAAAAACATTCCACATATGTTATTTTGCAATGTAACCCCTCATCTTGGGTAAATTGCACTTTTTCACTCAGACTTTCATATATTGCACAAATAGTTTGCAATTAAGCTCATACTTGAAAACAAACTTCACAAGAAGCCTGAATTACTTTTCAAAAGATTAGAACTAGTTGGTAAGTAACTTATTTAAGCAAAACGTCTAGGGTTAATCCATAACCCAGGTCAGGGGTAATACACTAAGTGAGGAGTATGGAAGACTCACAAGGTCAAGAATCTTATCACATAAAAGATGTAAGTCAATAAGGTTTGACACCTGAATTATTCAAAGTATGAATAGTACTTCTCTAACTTAGAAAGTGTTACCTGACACAGAATTGACATTGTAGTCATTAATAAAAAAAGATATTTGGGTATGTGTCCTGATAGATTCTATGATGACTTTGAATGGAAGGACCTTGTACTAGTCAAAGTTCTATGACATCTCCATGACATCAAGATGCTATGTGGAGACTTGATGATATGATGCATGAATGACAATTGTCTTTCTTCATCTGGGATTTTGGGGACGAAATCCATGTTATGGGTTTATAACTTGTAATGACCCTAACCTAGGTTATGAGGTAACCCTATTTTTTTATCTAAGTAAGTTGCTTAGAAATTTAATATAATCCTCTAAGGTGTTTTGTTATCATGTGACACACTTATGTTCCAAGTTTGGTCCTGATTGAATGTGGTTTGAGCAATGTTCCTTTGTTTTGGACCAAAGTGCAATTTACCCAAGATGAGGGTTATATTGAAATATGTCACATGTTGAACGTGCCCTAAGTGTTTTAGAATTATAAGAAAGAGAAATTTTCTAAGTTTTAGCTTGTGTAAATCCTAAATACCAAGTTTGAACTTGTTTGAATAATGCTAGTACCTTATGCACCAATTTTGGTACAAATTGTAATTTACCCAAGATGTAGGGTCAATATGCAAATTACCACCTATAGAGTGTTCCTACTTCCTCTATGTATCATTTATAGGAGAGAGAGAATGAGACACCATGTTTGAATCATTAATGAGTGGTAGTATTCTTGGTGATGAAAAGACCAAGAAAGGGGTTGAATGGAAACCCTAATTTGAGCTTGTATTGAGTGTATCAGGTTGTAGTGTTAAATGGGAGTCCCTATCGGCCAAGGAGCCAAAGAGGAGACCCCCACATCATGTTGTTAACTCTTTGTATTTGAAAAAAACGATCTAAGCATCTCAATAAAGAAATGGATATTGGCTTGCAACATTCCTTGGGAAAGGTTGCATTGAATTTTGAATATAATAATGTGAGTGGAAGTGGCTTGTCCTAGAAGATAACCAAAGGGGGTCGACCCTTATCCCTTGCATTATCCTCAAGTTTTTATTTTGCATGTCAAGATAAATATGGAATGTATGCAAGTACATGCGTCAATCCATGCATGGCCATGTGGCACCTACTAGTAGTAAGGTGATGTCACCTCTTACACTCTCTCCCATGAACCTCCAGTATATATACCCTTCCTTTCATCCCTTTGTGAAAATTTTCGAATCCTACCACCTCCTTGCTCTTATATATCGTGCATAGAGTATTATATCATGCATAGGTGAAGTGTTATCATGCATAGGGCCTTGGGTATCGGCCATAGAAAGTGATATCGGCCATAGCATGTTGATATCAGCCATAGCAAGTTGATATCGGCCAAATGAAGTGATATTGGCCACAAGTGAAGGGGATATCGGCCACAAGTGAGGGAATATCATGCATGAGTAGTGAGGTATCGTGAAAGGTGCTAAGTATCAATAAGGATCTCAAGTCTTAACCCTAAGGTGAGGCCATGATCATCTTCAACCTTGGATTGAAGCATGGATCTAGGGTTATGATATTTCTCTCTTTTCTTCTTCACCAATTTATTAACTATGGTGATTCCTTGTATATGAAGGAGTTGTGAACAAGACTTGGACTTTTAATAAGTCATATTCAACCTTAGGAACGTGAATCTTTGGAGCTTGTGGCTTTGAAGTTGTTCTTGAGGCAGGTTATATAACTTGAACCCAAACATGTTATTATTCACCATCTTTCTTGATATATTTCATGATCTACTTTTAATTCCGATATTTTATGGAATACTTGATATATATATGAGTTATATTAGTTTCTTAGACCTGTTATACTTGTACTATAACAAGGAGAATGATTATCTAGAGCTTGAAGATGATGGTATCACCTTACAAAGTGATACTGGGTTCAAGCACACAAGCAAGCACTTCTAACCCGATATGGTGATGTACATACACCACTAAAAAGATATGTATATGAGTTTATACTTCCTTGCACGATATTATAATGTAGTATACCCTTCTTGGACGATATGAGGTCAAGCATACACCTCTTTTCCCAATATGGTGTGAAGCACACACACACACCTCTTTGCCCGATATGGTGTGAAGCACACACACACCTCTTACCCATTAAGGTAAGCAAGCATACACCTCTTACCCGATATGGTAAGCACACATACACCTCTAAGGTGATATGGTAAGCAAGCATACACCTCTAAACCGATATTGGGTTAAGCACACACCTCTTGGACGATATGGTGTTGAGCACACATCTCTCAAATGATATGGTGGGTAACCCAATACACTAGATGACAAAAGTGGTAAGGTGGTTAATACCCTAGAACATGTGATGGCCAATACATTAAAGTGGGATGTGGCAAATATCTTCAAGTGAGGTGAGGATGTTACACCCATTTATGGTAAAGGTGATACACTATATGATTGGTAAGGTTGATACCTTAGTGAGTAAGGGTATGAGGGATATGATGATGCCTAGCTTGATATACACCTAACCCAATGCATGTGTTCAACTTGGCATACATGATTCAACCTGATACACCTTGTAAAGGTGAGGGAAAAACACTCTTAGGAGTTATGAGTATAACACCAAGTAATGGTGTAGCTAATATCTTGATAGGTGAAACACCCAAAGTGGTTGATAATGGTCAACCCTATATCAACAATGCCTTAAACCGAGATGAGTCTGTATCACTTGATGATAGTTAGATAATTCAAGTGTGTGACTTATGGCCAATACACCACATGATAAATGTGATGAGTTAGTACAAGAAGTATTAGGATGGGAAATACCCTAATACAAGATAAGTTGATGAACTTAAGTAAGATAAAAGTGATGAGGGAAGTGATACATCAAGGCATGATAAATATTATATCCAACACCTCAAGGTTGATACACCTTAATGCACCTCTAATCCAACATACTTGGATGAGTAACACTTGAAGTGTGTCATGTCAATTGTTACATTAAGATGTAATGAGTTTAGTGCACTTTGATAAGTGTAGGCTAACATACCTTGAGAGAGGGTTAAGCCAAGATAATAAAGTATGATGTAATCAATATCCTAGTAAGGATGAGAGAGAAACTCATACTTTGTGTTGATAATCATTTAATGATAAATTATGAGAATAAATAAGTATGATTGAATACTTATGATATCAATGTATTCTCCTAGATTTGTGGAGCAATGAAATAGGGTTTGGATTGATAATATGAATTTGAAACCCTATTCGGCTATAAAGGGAAACCCTAACCCTAATAATGGCCTAGTGAGCCATGTGAATAGTTGTTGACTAATGAGAGGTGACAAGATGTTTAATGGCCTTGTGATCCATGTGAATAGTTGTTGCCTTGTGAGATGTGACAAGATGTTTAATGGCCTTGTGAGCCATGTGAATAGTTGTTGCCTAGTGAGAGGTGACAAAATGTTTAATGGCCTTGAGAGCCGTGTGAATAGTTGTTGCCTAGTGATAGGTGACAAGTTGTTTAATGGCCTTGTAAAGCATGTAAATAGTTGTTGCCTAGTGAGAGGTGACAAAATGTTTAATGGCCTTGTGAGCCATGTGAATAGTTGTTGCCTAGTGGGAGGTGACAAGTTGTTGATCCAGAGATTGATGTAAGAGATGATAATGTTCAAAATAAACCAGGTAAATAGGAACCCCTTAACATAATAATAATAATAATAATAAATGGTTACAAAGATAATATTGAAATCTTGGTCATACATACATTATGGTCATAGCCAAATAAGGGCTATAGTGTTTTGAATATGCTAAAATGAGACATGACGAATACTTGTATCACATAAAGGATGTGAATGTGTATAATGGTTCGACTGAGGTATAATGCCTAGTAAAAGTGATGTGGTATTCAGTGATGAGTTGAAGGGATTGATGTCCCATAATGAAAGTGAAAGGGAAATATAAAGGTATTCCAACTACTATGGAATCCTTAGCAATATGGCCATGATCTCACATGATTGGTATAATCCAATACCTAGTTGTACTCTCAAAGTGATCTCACAAGATTGGAGCAGTCCAATACATGGTTGTAATCTCATAGGATTGGCATAAACCAATACCTGGCTGTAATCTCACAGGATTGGCATAGACCAATACAAGGTTGTGATCTCATAGGATTGGTACAACCCAATACATGCCTGAACTCTCACAAGATTGGTACAACCCAATACCTGGCTGAACTCCCACATGATTGGTACGACCCAATACCTAGCTGAACTCTCACAGTATTGGTACAACCCAATACATGGCTGAACTCTCATAGGATTGGTACAACCCAATACCTGGCTGAACTCTCACAGGATTGGGATAACCCAATACCTAGCAATGATATTACAGGATTGGTACAATCCAATACCTGGCTGTAATATCATAGGATCGGTACAATCCAATACCTGGCTGTAATTTCACAGGATTGGTACAATCCAATACCTGGTTGTAATATCACAAGATTGGTACAATCCAATACCTAGTTGTAATATCACAGGATTGGTACAATCCAATACCTGGCTGTAATATCACATGATTGGTACAATCCAATACCTAGTTGTACTCTTGCAAGATTGGTATAAAGCTGGAACATGATGATATTATCACAGGATAAGCTTGATATGTTGGTATAATATGATGGGTAAATGATACACATGTTCTTCATATTCCTTATAAAGTGAATAGACGATTTACTTCTCTATCATAGACAGTTGCAATGCTTTAAAAGATGAGAATGTTCTAATCTTCTTATCCACAATGATTAACTTTTCTTATTAGTATAAAAGAACCTCTGCTCAGTTTTATACTGTTTACCTATGATAATAACATTGTTGGTGGTGAGTTATATCTCTTGTTGGGACAATTGTCTCACCCTGTGGGATCCACAATTTTTAGGTGGACATGCATGAGGAAGTAGAGACCGTTCTGCAGAGGAAGGACAACAGTCGGAGGGACATCAGTAATAGCTCAGGTTAAGTGTACTACATGTTGTGTCTTGTAGATAGAAGTCCTATGTGTTGTCTATGTACTCTCAGGTCCTTGGATTTAGTGGGTGATGGTTTTATGAACAAACTGAGATTTTAGCTTGTATGCCTCGAGGTTTTATGTTGCTTCAGTACATGTTTTGACAAAGCAACTGTTATATGTTAATCTCGAGATGAGATGGTACAGTGTATGTACAATGTGAACCCTAATGTATATAAAGTTTTGGTTCTTTCATTAAGAGTTTTCCAAGAAATGGATCTCTTTGCAAAAATGGTTTTAATTTTTAGTGATTTTTGTTAATCCATTGTTTATGGTTAATCCACATTATTAGTGACAATTTAGCTATCGGTTTGGTGGCGGTCGTTTCATGCTTATCCCATCATGGGCAAAGACAAGAGTCAACAAATCGATAGGAGACTCCCTCTATGGCTCCTTGGCCGATAGGGACTCCTTTACCAAGTTTACAACTTGATATATCTCATATAAAGATTTCAACTATGCATTTTCCTTGGTCTTTTCATCACTAAGAGTGCTAGCACTCTAAAATGATTCAAACATAGTGTCTCCTTCTTTATCTCTCCTCTAGATAATACTAGGAAGGAGTACAAAAACTCTAGAAGTGGTAATTTTCATTTCAACCCTTCATTTTAGATAATTTACAATTTGTACCACAATTGGTGCACACAACACTTAGCATTATTCAAACAAGTTCTCACTTGGAATTTAGGCTTTCCACAAGCCACCACTTAGCATCATTCTCTTTCTTATAATCCTAAAAAACTTAGGGTACATTCAACATGTCAATTTTGGCAATATAACCGCTCATCTTGGGTAAATTGCACTTTACACTCAGACTATCATATAATGCACAATTAGTTTGCAAAATAAGCTCAAACTTGAATATAAACTTCACAAGGAGTCTTAATTACTTTTCAAAAGATCAAAACAAGTTTGTAAGTAACTTATTTAAGCAAAACTTCTAGGGTTAAGCCATAACCTTGGTCAAGGATGTTACAAGTTGCTTTGCCTAACATATACATAAGCAACATAAAACCTTGAGGCATACAAGCCAAAATATCAAATTGTTTATAAAACCATTATGTACTAACCCCCAAAGAACTGAGAGTACAAATATGACACATAGGGCTTCTATCTACAAGACACCACAGTCAGAACACTCAACCTGAGTTGTTATTGTTGTCCCTATTGCTGTTCTCTTCCCTCTACAGTACGATCTCTACCTCCTCGTACGTGTCCACCTAAAAATGTTGGGACCAACGGGGTGAGACAAAAGTCCCAGTGAGAGATATAACTCTCTACCAACAATATTATTATCACAAGTAAATAGTATAAAACTGAGCAGAGGATCTTTTATATCAAGATTAATCACTGTTTAAAAGTAGAACAGAGCAATATCATCTTTTAAAGCATTACAACTATCTAAGATAGAGCAATAAATCATCTATTCACTTTATAAGGAATACGAAGAACACATATAACACCTACCTATTTAAGATGTATAAAAGTAATGTAACATCAACCAATGCCATATTCAATCCTTAATAGATACGCTACACGACTGATTACACATTTACAATCATACTTATGCCCAGAGGAGATGAGGTATACCGCTCATGCTCCAACCGACCACCTCTTAGTCAAAATCGGTACAATACAAGGTCAATTGAAGAGCCGGCAGTCAAGACCTCACCCATCTCAGTCAGTACGAGACCACTGGCAGTGACATCATGTCAAACTCAACTAGCTTTCTGGGGTATAACAACATATTTTCTATAGAGCTACATCCACATCATGCACTCTCTTCGGGGAGATCACATAGCAGCCCCAATACATTTTCATCAGGGTGATCACACAACAACCTTGGTATTCTTTAGGGAGATCACACAGAAATCCCTATCTAGATGTAAGGATATGTTCATCCATCATCCCCATATATTCAAAAATATGCACTCTGAGTTAAACTCCTTTCACCATTCAGTAATTCCTGACACCGAATGGATCTATGGCCAGGGAAACTACATGATAAGGTTCCACCTAATTAATTAGGTGCATTACAATATCTTTTAGTATCAACCAAGTTATAAGTATGAATTATAACTGTAACGAATGTCATCAAACCGATAACCAAATCATTACTAATTATGTGGAATTACCATAAACAATGGATTAACAAAAAATCACTAAAATTAAAAACCATTTTGCAAGGCGATCCTCTTGCAGAAAATTCATACTGAAATATCCAAAACTCATACATATCATGATTTACAATGTACACATTGTTTCATCTCATCTCGAGGACAACATATAATAGTTTCTCTTTCAACACATGTACTGAAGCAACTTAAAACCTCGAGGAATACAAGACAAAATCTCATATCATTCATGAGACCATTACGAACCGACTCCAAGGACCTGAGAGTACTGAGACAACACATAGGACTTCTATCTACAAGACATGATAGACAATACACTCAACCTGAGTTGTTACTACTGCCCCAACTGTTGTTCCTCCTCTGTAGAAAGGTCTCCACTGTTTCATGCTCATCCACCTAAAAATTGTGGATCCCATGGGGTGAGACATTTTTCCCAGTGAGAGATACAACTCTCCATCGACCATATTATTATTGCAGAATAACATTATAAAATTGAGCAGGGGTTCTTTTATATTTAATAGGCAGGATAATTCATTGTATGAACATGATAAAGTAATCTCTTTGCTTAAGAAAAATATGCATCTACCCATGGTAGAATAATAAACCATCTATCTACTTTACAAGGAATGTAAAAGAATATAAACAACGTCTATCAAGCTAAGATGTATAACTCAATTACACATCAAACAATGTTTTCCATATTCGATCCTTAAGTAAATAATCTACACGACTAACCATATTTGACAATCACACTTATTCCCTGAGAAGATGAAGTATACCCCGTTTATCTCCAACCGACCACAAACTTCTCACAAGTCGGTACCATACAAGGTCAATGGGAGATCCAGTTTCCATGACCTCAACTGTCTCGGTCAGTACGAGACCACTGGTAGTGACATCTCGTGTCAATCTGCAAAAGAGCGTGCTAGGGTATACATACATCTATTCTTAGAGCTGCAACGTCAACTTCACTCTCTTAGGGGAAACATCTACTAACAACCGTTCCTAGTTATGAAATTACTGAGTCATGGCATATAGACATACTCTGAGCGACAGGCTAGTTCACCGTGCTCAACATACAATAGTCGCACTCGAGCCAGGATAATGCATATAGCCAAATCCCCATTTATTTTGAGTTCATAAGGAGATCGTCTCACACATGGCCATTCGTTTATACTTATGCTCCCACATATTCAAAAATATTCACTCTAGGTTATGCCGCAGGAAACCCATTTCACCATTCAACAAATTTTGACGCTAATGGATCTATGATTAGGGCAACATTTAATGGTTTCTCATGATATATTAAGTGCATTACAACATTCTTTTAGCATCAAACAAGTTATCATTATTAATCACAACAAATGCTACAAAGAAAGGTGTCATACATCTATCAAGTACTTTTCCAATCTATAAAACATATTTAGATATAAAACATTTGGGATCTCAGTCCCTTACCACATTACTGGGAATACTCATCCCTTCACATCATCATTATCATGATTACTGGATCTGGGTATTCAAAACCTTAGATCACCACATAGCATTGTTACCTCTATAACAACAAACTATTACCTCTAGGTCCTTAGACCCATGTATTCTTTTCACTTGTTGCACAAGTATTTCACATAGTTCACATGGTTTGATTAAGCATCTTGTCACCTCTCACTTAGGCAACACTTATTCATATGGATCACAAGGCCCATTAAACATCTTGTTACCTCTCACTAGATAACAACTATCTTTTAGGTCATCAGACCACATAAGCATTATACTTGTTATAGAAGTATTTAAGATGTTTCACAAGGCTTATTCAATAAGAGAAATACAAACCTCCCATTATTAGGGTTAGGGTTTCCCTTTATAGCCGAATAGGCTTTCAAGTTCATATTATCAATTCAAACCCTAATTCATTGCTCCACACATCTAGCAGAATATTGATATATCATTAACTGATTACAAAGTATGAGAATATTGCTCCACAGATAAGTATGCAATCATACTTATCTGTTCCCATCATTTATCATTAATTGATTACAAAGTATGAGTTTCTCTCTCATCCTTACTAGGATATTGATTACATCATAATTTTGGTTCAATCCTCCTCTTTGAGGAATATTAGTTCATCATTAACAATTCACATCATCTTTTATATTGCAATTAACACAACATGCAACATATTGACTCAATCAATCACATATGATTGAAGCTTCTCTACCCTATTGGGTATCAATATATGTGTACATTATCATATCATGCTTTAAGCTACATTCTTTACTTCATGTTGTGCATCCAAATGGAGCATGTGAGATAGTCACATCACTATGTCATGTTTCAAGGTGTATCGCCTAATCATCATATCATGTACCCATATCAAATTAACTATCACTTAGTTCTTAACATTTCAAGATAACTTTATATCAGGTATGAGCTTGGTGCTTGACCCCATATTGGGTATAAGCTATGTGCTTAATACCATATCATGCACAAGGTGTACACCATATCAGGCATGGAGTGTATGCCTTATCATGTATCATTTAAGTGGTATAATACAAGATACCATATCAATATTTCATCCAAAATTATCATATCGGGTCTCCATGTTGGGTAACATATCGAGTTACCATGTTAGGTAGATCCTTAGACTCATAACCCCTTCATTCCTTCAAGAATCAACCTTATCATATAGTTACTAGACAAACTAGGTGTCTTATTGAATTCACATACCACAATCTATTACACAAAGGGTAGGGTATATCGGGTTTCAATCTATCATCTTGGGTTTTCCACCAAAATAGGTAGATTATGCCATAATGTGCATGAATTATGAATTGAACATCATATCGTTTACAAGGTAGGAGTAGGTTTTGTTCCTATCATTGAAGGGATATCATTCATATCGTCCATGTGGTATCACTCGCCACTTGTATCGGCTTACCCATCACCTAGGGTTATCCGACTCTATATTGTTTATAATGTTCATTATCTCTCCATCGTGCAAGAGGTGTAGTCTTAGACTTGTATCGTGTATAAGGGGTAAGTGGGTATCTCCCATATAATGCAAAGGGCATGGCTCATATCATGTATGAGTATCCTCTATCCCCATATCGGGTTAACCCCCATCTCAGCTTTCATATCGGGTTAAGGTATTTCAACCATATCAAGTTATGCCATGTATTTGATTCTATGTCTTATATTATGCATGTGTATACTTCATCAACCATATTGTGCACCAGATGTGTGCTTCATGATATCGTGTACAAGAGGTGTATTACATGATCATATCATGCAAGGAGCACCTGCTATTCTCATTCATATTAGGTTACTCAAACTAGGGTTTCATATCAACTTACAAGTATGCCCTTGTTCCTATATCATGCACGGAGTCTATATCGTGCAAAGAGATATAAGAATATCGTGCAAGTGATGGTTGCACATACCCATATCGGGTTAGAGGTACTAATGTGTATGCTTGAACCCGATATCACTTTATAAAGTGATACCATCTTCTTCAAGCTCTAGAACTTTGTTCTAACTGTTATAGTCCATGGCAACAGGTCTAAAAAACTACTAGAACTCATAATTTCATCAACTATTCAATAAGATCTTGGAATTAAAAGTAGATCATTAAGTATAGCAAGTTAGGTGATAAATAATAATATGATTGAGTTCAAGTTATATAACCCGCCTTATGAACAACTTCAAAGCTCCACGCTCCAAAGCTTCACTTACTAAGGTTGAAGATGAACTTCTCCAAGGCCCAAGGCTCATTCACAAATCTTCCATAGAGAAGAAATCACCATAGTTAAGCACTTGGTGAAGAAGGAAAGAAAGGAATATTCATAACCCGATATCCTACTTCCACCAAGGTTGAAGATGACCAAAGCCGTACCTAAAGCTTGGTGCTTGAGCTCTCCTTGCTCCTTGAGATACTTTGCATGATAACAAAGGGGCTTTGCATGATATCTCCAAGGGATATGGTTGTGAGGATCGTAAACTTTCATAATTTGTTGAAAGGTGAAGTATATATACTTGGGTTCATGAGATAAAGTGTATAAGAGGTGTCTTCACATCAAGCTACTAGATGACACATGGCCATGCATGCACACATCTATATATTTCGATGCAAGAGCCTTGAGGATAAGCTAGAGACAATATCTCAGCCATCCTTTATCTTCTTGGATAAGTTTCCTCATCTTTATTTCATCACAAGGCAACTCGATACAATTTATGCAAGGGGCTTTGCAACCCATCTTGGACTGAGGTTCTCTGCCCATCATGGCCTTTTACAAGGCTCAACAAACCGATAGGAGGCCTCTATCATGGCTCCTTGGCCGATAGGACTCCTATGTCAAGCCTACAATCCGATACATCACATATAAGGCTTCTCCTTCAACTCTTTCCTTGGTCTTTCCATCACTAAGAGTATCATCACTCAAAGGTGATTCAAACATTGTGTCTCCTTCTTTATCTTTCCTCTAAAAGATACATAGAGGGAGTAGGGACACTCTAGAGGTGGTAATTTGCATTCCAACCCCATATATTAGGTAAATTACACATTGTACCAAATTTGGTGCACAAAGTCCTAACGTCGTTCAAACAAGTTATAACTTGGGATTTAGGCTTCTCACAAGACACCACTTGGCATCACTCTCTTTCTTATGATACTAAAACACTTATAACACATTCCGCATGTGACATTTTGCAATGTAACCCCTCATCTTGGGTAAATTGCACTTTTCACTCAGACTTTCATATAATGCAAAAATAGTTTGTAATTAAGCTCAAACTTCACAAGAAGCCTTCATTACTTTTCAAAAGATTAGAATCAGTTTGTAAGTAACTTACTTAAGCAAAACTCCTAGGGTTAAACCATAACCCAGGTTAGGGGTATTACAATAACAGATGCTACAAAGAAAGGTGTAATACATTTATCAAGTACTTTCATAATATTTGGAACACATTGAATGCATAACACTTGGGATCTTAGTCCCTTATCACATTACTGTGAATTCTCATCCCTTAACATTATCATCATCATGATTACTAAATCTAGGTATTCAAACCCTTAGTTCATCACTGAACATTGTCACCTCTTATCATGTAACTATTACCTCTAGGTCCTTAGACCAGGTATACATTATACTTATTGCACAAGTATTTTCCATGGCTCACAAGGCCCATTTAATCTGTATCATATGAAACATCATAGCTCATACCTGGCTATGCTCATCATTTCATGATACCTGCATGGTTATTATTTCATGATAAAAACAATATCAAGTAAATAACATCACCATGCAATACAAGATAAATACAACCTTCCCATTATTAGGGTTAGGGTTTCCCTTTCAAGCTGATTAGGGTTTCAAGCCGATTAGGGTTTCAAGTTCTTATTATCAAGAATCAAAACCATGATTCATAGATCCACACATATTAGGAGCATAAATGTATGCTTATTAAATTATTATCACACAAAGTATGATTTTCTCTCTCATACTCACTAGGATATTGATTACATCATACTTTATTAAGTTTGCTCAACCCTTTTCTCAAGGTACATTGTCCTACACTTATCAAAATGCATTAAACTCTTTACATATTAATGTATCATTTGACATAACACACTTTATGTGTTACTCAATCAAGTATATCGGATTGGAGGTGCTTACCTTCATATTGGGCAAGAGGTGTATGTTTTCTTACCATATTGGGCAAGATGTGTATGCTTGCTTACCATATCGGGCAAGAGTTGTATGCTTTCTTACCATATCGGGCAAGAGGTGTATGCTTGCTCACCATATCGGGCAAGAGGTGTATGCTTGCTTACCATATCAGGCAAGAGGTGTATACTTGCTTACCATATTTGGCAAGCGGTGTATCCTTGCTTACCATATTGGGCAAGTGGTGTGTGCTTCCACCATATCGGGCAAGAGGTGTGTGCTTCCACCATATCGGGTAAGAGGTGTGTGCTTCCACCATTTCGGGCAAGAGGTGTGTGCTTCCACCATATCATCTAAGAGGTGTATGTGTGTGTGTCACACCATATAGTCCAAGAGGGGTGTGTGTGTGTGTCACACCATATCATCCAAGAGGCGTGTGTGTTCTTCACACCATATTGGGTTGCATCATCATATCGGGTTGGAGGTGCTTCAACCCGATATCGATTTGTGCCATGATGATGTCATCATCATCAAGCACTGGACTTTAATTCCTTACTGTCCTAGTTCATGGACAACAATCCTATGCAACTATTAGAACTCATGGATTCAATACTTATTCAAGAAAACTCAAAATTGAAAGTAGATCATCAAGTATAGCAAGATTGAAGGTGAATAATACCATGATTAGGTTCAACTTATATAACCCACCTCAAGAACAACTTCAGAGCTCGAAGCTCCAAATATTCACGTTCCCAAGGTTGAAGATGAACTTATAAAAGATCCAAGACTTGTTCACAACTCCTCTATATGTAAATAATCCATATATAAGAACTTGGTGAAGAAGAAAAGAAAGGAAGAATCACAACCTGAGATTCAAGCTTCAACCAAGGTTGAAGATGACCATGGCTTCATCTTAAGCTTAAGGCTCAAGCTCCTCCTTGCTCCTAAACTAATATGCACTATATATAAGAGAAAGAGGGTTGTAGGATTCGAAAAGTTTCACTAGTAGGTGAAAGGAGTGGTCTATATAATTGAGGCTCATGAGAGAGAGTGTATAAGAGGTGTCATCACCTTTATACTACTAGGTGACACATGTCCATCCATGGGTTGACATGTGTCCATGCATGCACACATATTTATATTGACATTCAAAAATCTTAAGAATAAGTTAGGGATAAGATTTTGGCCATTAGTTATCTTGTTGAGCAAGATATTTCAGCCCAACATCACTTTATTCACAAACCGATCCAACTTTTCCAAGGAAAGTTGTAAACTGACATCCATCACCTTCTTGAGGTGCTTAACTCGTCATGGACTTTTACAAGAGTTGATAAAATGATATGGGACCTCCTCTATGGCTTTTTGGCTGATACGCACTCCCATATAATCTCTACAACTCAATACAACTCAATTAGGGTTTCAACTATACAACTCTTCTTGGACTTTTATCACCAAGAATACCATCACTCAAATATGATTCAAACATGGTACCTCTTTATTTATCTCTCATTTGGATGATTCTAAGAGAGAGTAGGGACACTCTAGAGGTGGTAATTTGCATATCAACCCTACATTTTGGGTAAATTGCAAATTGCACCAAAACTGGTACACACGACACAAGCATTATTTAAACAAGCTCCAACTTGGAACCTAGGCTTTCCAAAAGCCACCCCTTAGCATAATTATATATCTTATGATGCTAAAGCACTTGAATCATGTTCAAAATATGACATATTGCAATATAGCCCCCTCATTTTGGGTAAATTACAATTTACGCCCAAACTATCATATAATGCACAAACAATTTGCAGATAAACTCAAACTTGAAAATTAAACTCTCCTTGAGTCTTAATTACTTTTAAAAAGATTAAAATAAGTTTATAAATAACTTACTTAATAAAAATTTCCAAGTTTATGCCATAACCCAGGTCAGGGATGTAATAGTTATCAACCCCCAACAGGGATTTCGTCCCTGAAGTCTCAAGAGAAAAGAGAAGGGTACTTCCTTCTCATTTATTCCTCCAGCTCCCATGTGGCTTCATCAATGCCATGGTGATGCCAGAGAACTTTCACAAGGACTATGTCTTTCTTTTTCAACTTCTTGATTCTTCTGTCAAGAATCATCATAGAACCTTCCACATAGGATATATCTTCATTCAATTCTACATCTACAAGTTGCAATACCAACTCTGTATCAGGATGACACTTTCTCAGCATAGATAAATGAAGCACTAGATATAGTCTATGTAGCTCATGTGGCAACTCCAACCTATAGGCTACCTTTCTAAAAGTTGATAATTGAAAATGTTCCGATTTAAAAGCCGTTTAATTCTAAAAGGGAATGTTGAGTATCATTGTGTTATGAACATAAGAGGATACTATATGGATCTAGAAGTTCACAGAGATGAACTTACATATATTCCAACCATTGATGACAAGTAGTAATACTGAGTCAAACAATGGAGCTAAGTGTTAGGCAAGGAATATCAAATCGCATGTTATAGCAACTCCATCTCATACGATATGTCATACAATAAAGAGATGTGAAACATGAAATATACTGACTAAAGAAAAGTGTTTTTAACTCACTACGTTAGCACTAGAGCAGCTAAAACATGTGGGACATGTTTGGAGATCACTAAGAATATGATTCAAAGGTGATTGGCTCATAGTGCAAGTGGGAGTCTGTTTCTATGTATGCCCTAATAGCCAATTATATGATGACTGGATTGGGATACATTATGATTGATTTGATAAACATCAAAGGCAAGCTTCCAATTCATTCTGGTTCAATCAATTATGAGATAATGATAGAGCAGAATGAATGTTTAGAGAATGAAAATACTCAATGACGTATGTCTTCAGGTTAAGGACATGAAGAATGAGAGCATACAGATGCTAAGAGTTTTTAAATTCTTGTTTTGTCCCTAGTCAGATGTCATTGTGGAAGGTTAATAGACAACAACGACACAGTAAGACTAGAGTGTGTGTTAGTTGATGACAGAGTCTCATTAGTCATGACATGTGATATCAAATCAAGCACATAGATACATGTTAGAGAACAGTGTATCAGACAGACCCACCGTGAGAGTGACACATGGAACCATGACTTGGTAGTCACAGTTAGCTCTCATAGTGATGGTGGTGATTGTGATTCTTAGACATGAAATCACTTCACTCATCACATGTCATTGGGTACACTTTGACATCATCAAATGCGGTCCTAAAATATGGATTGTTATAAAGGTGATGATTGGGTGACTTTGACACATGGGGTTTTGACTGTGAGTGATAAATATGGGATTTGTCCCTCCTGAGGGAGTATGATGTCCATGGCCACTTGATAAGAGACATTGAGAAAGGTATGTGCATGTACATGTGAGTCAATATGTGATATTGATGGCACACATATCTCAGACAGTCTACTTTGGATTAAGGAACATGAATGAACGTTGAAAGGATGACAAATCCATGCCTTGAGTTCATTCAGGATATTAGAGACAAAGGAATTATACATTCACTGGAATACCAATCACAAACTGTAGGATTGAAAGTTGTTCTCCAACTTTCCTTTTTACTTGGGTAGCACTGATGTGCGATTAGGCACCACTCTTTTCTTGTGATGTCATAAGCTAGTTATGGACATTCATTAGCAATGTGAAATGGGACCTATAGGGTCACACACAAAGGATTTACCTAGAAGAGGATTTTATCCATGAATGATGGTTGGATTGATTACTAAAGGTGTTTAGGTACTCAATCAAACATTCAATTGACTTGAATCCAACTGATTTGAGTGTCAGATTGATTAAGAACTGTATTGACTGTGTTCTGCACAATCTGGACCACCAACGAATCGGTTCACTAGGTGAATCAATCGGCTCAAGGACAATGAGATGGCCAGTTCACTTGGTGAACCAATCAGTTTGATTGGACCAAACAAGCAAGGTTGTGTTGTCCCGATTTGTGAGAAAAGTTTTCCATTTCACTTGTTCAATTCAATTGGGACAGGAATTAATCTTTGCATTAATTAGAAACAAATAAGGAAAGTCAATTGGAGGAAAGTCTGGGAAGCGAACCGACCAACTCACACTCCCAACTGACCAGTTTGTTTATGAAACGACCAGTTCGGTAGCCGTAGTACAATCAATTCATGGAAATTCTAGACCTTTCTACTCCCACTTTAGTCCCACATTGCCCGAGGCTGAGAACTCTGACCCTGACCCATCCTATATATAAAGGGGTACTAGGGGCTTCTCATGTAGTACAAATCAGAACGTCAGTTGCTCTGCAAAGTTGTTGTGCTCTCTGGTTGTGGTAACTGAGAGGGCCCAAGCAAGTTCTACCCATCTAGGGAGGAACAGTGAGGGAAAGACAACTACAGGACAACAATTGGTTGTGGGAGAGTATGTCGGTGACTAGTACGCCGACAGAAGGGCATGACTCCTTCTAGTGTCCTGTAGGACATGATGAATAGAGTTCCTAGTGGTCCATGTGGACTACCTATAGAGGTGAGAGGTTTCTGCCGCTCATGAGAACAACTGTCAACTGTAGTCTGGGTGAGGACCAGGAGTTGCACAGACGTCGTTGAAGACTAGGTGGTTGAAAATCACACTAGCTGTGAGGTATTGTCGCTGAGCAAGCCTAAGGACCAGGTACACCTCACTAAAACCATCCTTCCTATTTCATAGTCATTGATAGAATCCGTGGTTATGGTTTTCTGGTGAGAGAAATTTTTATTTCTATTTCCTTGTCCCTCACCTAAAACCTAATAGTGGTATCAGAGCCACGTCAACATACTATGTTTTAGGATTAATCGATATGATGAATTTTTGGTTTTACTGTCTTTTATTTATTACATATAATGCGAATATTTAAAGGATTGATCTAAATATCCGATTAATTTTACATGATCCCAAACTAATATATACATATATGATATGGTATATATATATGCAAACGATACGCGTCGCTCAAAATGATTTTTATGGTGGATGTGTAGCGTGGTGATGGCCTATAAACCCTTATGTGTGTGCTTGGTTGGTTGTGTTTTTTTCTCACGGTCTGCGCACCAAGCCCTCTTCTTCTTTTCTTGATGTAACTCAAGATTCTCTTCTACCTTTTCTCCCCCTGAATGTAACTTGGGGTTTCTCAAAGAAATATGTAAAATAGGACAGTTTATTTCCTGTTACCTCGAAGACTGGTGGGTGCCCAAATGAGCGGCTAGAGGCACGAGACGATCGATTAGAGGTTCTAATCGATTGGCTGGTGGACCAAGACGACCGGATGATGGTGCATCTGGAGGCCTAATGAGGAGGAGGCAACCTAACGAACTGACCATCTGGAGGAGATAGACGATCGGTTGGAAACAACCAAACGATCGGCCAGGAAGCAAGCCGATCAGTCATGTGACAGACTGATCAAATCATGAACGGCCTAAGCACAAGATCTTCATCAACAACAGGTTGCATGTGATGTAGACCTAGATGACCGTAATTCCTTATGGCTCAAGGAATTACAATAGGATGACCATTATCATCGCTTTATCATTGTTGCATGTTTTTTAGTTGTGGGATATATCATGTATATGATAGGTACTATATATGTGGTGATTGGATACTTATATGCATTTATAAGCATATTAAAACCCCTCAACAAAATATTAAGTTTAAGATGCCTTCCAAAGGCAACACACATGAAAAGCTTGATCGACCAAGTGTGGGCACGCCCTAGCATGGTGCATTGTCTATCTTGTAGAAGTGTGATGGTGAATATGTGGGTTTGCCCTAGCAGGGTGCATATTCATTGTGTTGGTGTTTGGGTTGGACTTAACAAGGTGACCTTGATCGGATCAATCACTTCGAGGTATTGAGATGAACATGGCAAGGAGTTGCACATGCCATCTATCCAAGAGTTGCATATGATGCAATTGGTAAGTGTTACCTACCTTAATAATTGATTATGGACACTGGAATTGGCCAGGTAATAATTCAATTGTTTTGGATCTTGGCTCACTAGAAGATTGTACGCTGCAATCTTTCAAATTGATGGTGGGGCTATCAATTTGAACAAAATAGTGGGAGTGATAATTAATTAAAGGCCTAATTATATCATCAAAATTTTCAAATCAATCAAATTAAGTTGAAAAGAGTTTTGGACTAAAATTGCAATTTTCCTTTTTGTAGAACAAATGGCTGTCAACAATAATCAATTTTCGTTGTGATCGGTCCTTGAGAAGGATAAGTTGAATGGGACTAATTTCCACGACTGGTTTAGGACATTGAGAATTTTTCTAACACAAGAGTGAAAGCTCTATGTCTTGGATACACCAGTACCATAGGAACCCGCTCCCACCACACCAAAGGCAGAAAGGGATGCTTACAAGAAGCATACTAAAGATGTCATTGATGTGAATTGCTTTATGCTGTGCTCAATGAACTATGAGTTGTAGAGACAACATGAGAACATGGATGTCATTGAGATGGTTCAGCATCTCAAGAACATGTATCAAGACCAAGCACAACAAGAGAGATATGATGTCTCCAGGGCATTGTGCAAGTACATCATGATAGAAGGAGATCTTGTTGGTCCTCACACACTCGAGATGATTGGGTATGTGGAGAACCTAACAAGACTAGAATTTCCTCTAAGCCAAGAGATGGCTACTGATATGATACTACAATCATTGCCAGAATCTTACAATCAGTTTGTGATGAACTACAACATGAACAACTTTGACAAGCCGTTGAAAGAGTTGTTGGGCATGTTGAGGATAGACGAGGCACAAATGAAGAAAGAAAAACCCAAATCTATGATGTTGATCAGCAAAAAAAAGGATAAGTCTAAAGGCAAGGGTAAGGACAAAGAAAAGAAAGGTTCTGATGCTAGCTAGCAGTCCAAGTCATCTTCAGCTCTCAAGGCCAAAGGAGGGGTGAACAAGGGAGGCAAATGTCAGCATTGTCAAGAGCTAGGACATTAGAGGAGAAATTGCCCTCTCTTTCTATATGAATAAAAGAAGAAGAAGGAGGGGATGGAAATCTCCACCTCATGTATCTTGAAATAAACCTGGAACAATTTTTTATTTGAGGTAAATGATACCAAGACATAGATCTGACATATATGATATGCAGGATCTGAAAAGAAGTGATGGTCTTTGTGAAAAGACCAAGAAGGAGAACTCATCATTGGAGAAAGTGTTTCTGCCATAGATAGTGTGATAACCCGATAAAAAATCAAGCTATCACCAATAATAATCACGGAATAATCATAAGCAGTAGAATTAACAAAAATCACTAAGAATTAAAACCATTTCTCACATAGATCCTCTTCCAGGAAACTTCTTACAGAAAGAGCCAAAACTTTATTTACATGTGGTTCATATCGTACATGCACTACTACATTTTTGGCCAGTAACGTCGCTGCCCATAGCATCGTTTTTACTAGAATAACTGACCTAATAGACTACTACATCGGTTTTAACATAAAAACCGACTTTATAGATTTCCCGCGGCGAAAACTCGTTCAATTTTGGCTTCACGCCTCGATCTATAGGGTCGGTTTTTTAAAATAACCGATGCTATAGGGTCAACAAAAAATGCGGGCACCACTTTGGAACTCTAGAGTTGGTTTTTATATATAACCGACTTTACAAATCCTGACCTATAGCATCGGCTATACTGCAAAACCGACCCTATAAGTCTATTAAAAAAACAGTGCCCGGACTTAACCTATAGCGACGTTTTTTTAAGATAACCGTCGCTATAGGTCAGGTCTATAGTGACGGTTATCTTAAAAAACCGTCACTATAGGTTAAGTCCGGGAACCATTTTTCTAATAGACTTTTAGGGTCTTTTTTTACAAAAAAACTGACACTATAGGTCTTCTACATTGCACATATAAGCCCGATTGTAAGGCTTAGGTTTCCATTTGCTGCTGCTGCTACCCCCCCCGTTCCCGCTCCTGCATCCGAAGAAAGGCAACGCCGCCTCCACAAAAGTGACCTCCCCCAACCATCTCCTTGTCTGAAAAGAGGCAAACTAGCGCCGCTTTCCTTAGACGAAGACACCCAAACTTCTTGCCACCATCTCCAGCGATGACGACGCTCCTTACCACCATCTTCGGCACCGTTTTCCTTGGACGACGGTGATGTCTTAGGCATTGCATCTCTCTCCGGTGCTTTCTTCCTTAAAAGGTGATGACGCCTTAGGCGTTACAAGGGTCGTGCACATCTCTCTCCGGTTCTTTTCCCGCACAAGCTTCCTCACCGACCGATTTTTCTCAAGGTATTGTCCTTACCGCCTCACTCCTCTGTTTACGTCTTACTTTCAAGCAACTGACCAGGTAGCACGGCCGTGCTGGGCAGCACGATCGTGTTGTTTGCACGGCCATGCTGTGCAGCACGTCCGTGTTGACTGAGTTGTAGAATCATCAAAATTTGTCAATTTTGAATTTGTTACTACTATAAAATTGATATATACTGACCCCTAATTAATATATTATAACAGAATTGAATCGTGCATTTGTGTTGTTGCAGGTGCTATTAACTTGTTGTTGACTTGCATATATTTCTTCTTCAGCTTACAAGTGAGGTATAATATTCTCATTCTCCCAATGTGCCATTTTATTTGACTAGTAAATCAACCAATAATAAAAATATGTATTTATTCATATCTACATTTTGTTATCAATCACATATGTAATCACATATGTAATCATTTGGATAGTCCCCAGTTTGGGACTTTTTTTGGATATTTAATCTCACTTAGGATGTAACTGTATAATGTATGTTTAGTTTTGAAGAAAATTTTAGTAGTATTTCCTCATTTGTTCTCTGGATACATATGTGAGTGGTTATTTACTTGACTAACAACTCAACCAATACTAGAGACATGTATTCTTTGAATTATTTATTTTATTATCATTCAAGCAAGTAATCTTTTAAATATACATCATATATCATGTATACCTTATCACTTGTGTTTTTATTATCACTTATTTTTTTATCATGTAATCTTTTAAGGTAGCTACTTTGACTACTGCTTAGTCTTATATGTATTAATTTTCAACTCTTATATATCAACTATTATATTCTTATCTCAACTCTTGTTTATAGTAGTTAACTAACATTAAGTATAATTCGTTATTTGTAGTGTCCTATAAAAAATAATGATTGGGCTTGTGGCTACTATGTAATGAAATATATGCAAGCTATTGTTAAACAAGCATCATATGACGTTCAGACTATAGATCAGGTAATAAAGAATAACATCATAAATTTTCAAGTGGTTTTAGTCATTTTATAAAATATTAGCATGTGCATTTTCTGTTACAGATCTTTACAACTCAGCGTTACACACTTGAGGACTTAAATGAATTCCGAGAAGAGTGGTGAGATGCTTTTCTAAATGAAGTCAATATAACATTTGATTAAATATGTCAGCTCCATTTATGTATGTGGTTACTCTTTCATATTTACTTTTGTATCCGACATTTAATATCATCTCAGACTTGCAATCTATCATTTTGTAAATTATGATGTGATTATGTGTAACACAACTAAATATATGAATCATTTTTGTTATGAATGTGTGGTTTGGAATGGTGATGGTTGAGCATCAATGCTCCCCTCTCTCATATCTTGGTTCTTTTGTTCTTCTGTTATGTTACTATTTTTGCAAAAATTAAAAAAAAATTGCAACTTCTAGCGTCAGTTTTTTTAAAAGACTGACTTTGTAGGTGACGTGTAGCACGGTCGTGCTGTGTAGCATGACCGTGTTGGGATATGGTTGCACGGCCATGCCGCGTAGCACAGCCGTGTTGGCTTCGGTAGCACAGTCATTCTGTGTAGCACGGCCGTGTTGGGTTATGGTAGCACGGCCGTGCCGCATTGCACGACTGTGTGTGGTTACAATTTGTAGATTTGTAGCATCGATTTTCTTAAAAAACCGACCTTAGAGGTTACCTCTAAGGTCGGTTTTCTTAAAAAACTGATGCTACAGGTCTACAGATTGTCAAGCTCAATATGTAGACTTGTAGCATCAGTTTTTTAAGAAAACCGATGCTACAGGTCTACAGATTGTCAAGCTTAATCTATAGACCTTATAGTAGCAGTTTTCTTAAAAAACCAACCTTAGAGTGAACCTCTAAGGTCAGTTTTTTAAGAAAATTGATGCTACAGGTCTACAGATTGAGCTTGATAACCGACCTACAACCTTGGCCACAATTGTTTTCTCATTTTTTACAGCATATTGGGCCGGTTTTCTTTAGTTAAAAAAACCGACGCTATATGTCAAATTCTATAGAGACGCCCACTTAGGAGTCGGTTAAAAAGTGATGCTATAGGCTTAAAAAAACTGATGCTACAGACCATTTATGTACTAGTGATGCATTATACAGTCTCATCTCGAGGATAATAGGTACCCATTACTTTACTTTACCATATACATCAGCAACATGAAACCTCAAGGAAAACAAACCAAAAACTCAAGTAATTTATAAAAACCACTAAGAACTATCTTCCAAGGACCTGAGAGTACAAAGATGACACATAAGACTTCTATCTACAAGACACGATAGATAGTACACTCAACCTGAGCTACTACTATTGTCCCTACTGATGTGGTCCTTCTTTTGCAGTCTGGTTTCTACTTCCTCATCCGTGTCCACCTAAAAAAATGTAGATCCCATGAGGTGAGACTATTGTCCCAGCGAGAGATATAACTCTCTGCCAAGACTATTGTTATTATAGGAAATAGTATGAAACTGAGCATAGGATACTTTATGCAAGTAAGTAGGTTTATTTATAGTGCAAAGTAATAACATTGATAAGATAGTTCAACTATTCATAATATAATTATGAAATATCTATTTGCTTTATAAGGAATATGAAGAACATGTATAACAACTATCTACTAATATGTATAAAAGTAATGAGGCATCAACCAATATTTTCCGTATTCGATCCGTAAGCAAATACACTACATGGTTGATTACATGTTCACATTCATACTTATGCCCAGAGGAGATGAGGTATACCGCTCATACTCCAACCGACCACTACTAAGTTCAAATTGACACCATACAAGGTCAGTGGCAGAGCCGGCTGTCAAGACCTCACCTGTCTCGGTCATTACGAGATAACTTCTAGGATATCTTGTGTCAACTGCAATTAGCTCACTAGGGTATACTAGTGTCTTTTCTATAGAGTTATAGCCATAGCATGTACTCTCTTTGGTAGAAGACCACTGAGCTTTCCCAGATTATTTTTCTTTAGGAAGACCACTGAGCGATCATGGTTTAGTTACATCAGGAAGACCACTAAGCGTTCCTGGTTTAGTTGGGGAGTCCACTGAGAAACCTTGTTTAGTTGGGGAGTCCACTGAGCACCCCGGTATAATAATTACATATTAAAAAATATGTATACCGAGTTAAACTCGTTTCACCATTCAAAAAATCCTGACACTGAATGGATCTATGGTTTGGGAAACTACATGATAACATTTTACTTGCTTAATTAAGTGTATTACAATTTCTTTTAGCATCAATCAAGTTGCAAGCAAGAATTATATCAGATGCTACAAAGGAAGATAAAATATGTTTATCAAGTACTTTCATGACCTTTAAAACACATATCACTTAGGAACTCAATTTCTTATCATAATCATGCTTGGGTATTCAAACCCTTAGTTCATCACTGAGTACTATCACCACTTAGCAGGTAACCATTACCTCTAGGTCATCAGACCAAGGTATTAGTTCACATAGTTCACAAAGCCCATTAAATCTGTATCATATAAACATCATAGCTCTTACTTAGCTATGCTTATCACCTCATGATGCCTGCATGGTTAGTACTTTATGATATCAGAAACATCAAATACATGTCATTACCATGCAATGCAAAAGTGATATATCCCTCCCATTATTTAGGGTTAGGGTTTCCCTTCATTAACTGATTAGGGTTTCAAATCATCTCATCACCCATTATTTAATATTTACCTTTAAGAACCACTTAGGGTTTTCAAGATCACATCATAGAGGATTAAACCCTAATTCATACTCCATTCATACTAGGAATATCACATGTACTCGTTACATGTTTAGCATTCAAATATTTGTTTCTCTCTCATCCTCACTAGGATGTTGATTCCACCATACTTCTACTAAGTTGGCTCAATTCTCCTTTTAAGGCACGTTAGCTCATAATTATGAAATTGCATTAAATTCATTACCTTTTATTGTTGCATTTAACATAACACACAACATATATCACTTAGTCAAATACATTAGATTGAAGCATACCTACCATATCGGGCATCATGGTGTATATATGCTATCATATTGTGCTTGAGATACAACCTTCACATTATATCGTGTATCCATATCGGGCATGTGGTGTAACCACATCATCATATCATTTTTAGGGTGTATCCTCTAACACCATAATGTGTATCCATCTCGGGTTGGCTATCACTTAGTTCTTATCATCTCAAGTTAACTTCATATCGTGTATGAGCTAGATGCTTGACCTCATATCAGGTATAAGAGTATATTTGGTACCATATCATGCATAAGGTGTGCACCATATCGTGCATGTAATATATGTCTCATCATGGTATCATTTGGGAAGTGTATGCATAATACCATATCGGGTTCCTATGGTGAATTATCATATCGGGTTGCCATGTTGGTTAACATATCAGGTTACCATGTTAGGTAAAAAATTATGCTCATAATATTTCATTCCTTCCAAGAATCAATTGTATCATATAATTGCACGACAAGCTAGATATCTGGTTGAACTCTTTCACAACAATCCATTACACAAAAGGATACAGGTATGGGTTCAAAATCATATCAAATTTCACTTCCTCATCTATGATTTCAACTTCATATCAGTTAGGGTGTACCATATCATGCAAGAGGTATAGAATTGACCTCATATAGTGCACAAGGTGTCTATAAGTATCACTCATATCATTCATGACATATCCCTTATATCATTCATGACGTATCACCCATCTCCATATCGGGTTACCCTTCATCTTGGGTTCCATATCGAGTTTTAAGGTACTTCAACCCCATATGGGGTTGTACCATGATGATGTCATCATCATCAACCTCAAGACCTTTGTATTTCTTATTCTAGTTCATGGAAAACAGTCCTAACAACTTATTGGAACTCAAAGGAACATCAATTGATCAAAGGAATTCGAAATTGAAAGTAAATCAACAAGTTCAACAATATTGAAAGAGAATAATAACATAGTTGGGTTCACGTTATATAACATGCCTCTAGAATAACTTCCAAGCTTCAAGATCCAAATCTTCACATTCCCCTGGGTTGAGATGAGCTTAACCAAGGTCCAAGGCTTGAGCTCCTTAGCACTTGCATGATATCTTCACTCCTTGTGGCCGATATCGCCTTGCTAGGTTGATATCATCTTGCTTGGCCGATATCCTTTCTCTATGGCTGATACCAAGCTCTAAACTCAACACTCCTTCACTTATGCATGATACTAGGATGTTATGAATGATATCTAAGGGAAACATGGTAACAAGATCCGAAAATTCTACTAATAGGTGAAGAGAAGAGTATTTATACTTGTGGTTTATGAAAAAGAGTGTAAGAGGTGTCATCTTCTTCAACTACTAAGTGCCACATGGCCATGCATGGATTGACACATGTATATGCATGCATCCCATCTTTATCTTGCCATGTAAAATAAGAACTTAAGGATAATTCAAAGGATAAGGGCCATCCCTTTGGTTATCTTCTAGGACAAGTTACTTCCACTCACATTATTATTATATTCAACACAACCTTTTCCAAAGAAAAGTTGCAAACATATACATATGACTTCCTTGAGGTGCTTGGCCCGTCATGGGAAAAGAAAAGAGTCAACAAACTGATAGGAGACTCCCTCTGTAACATACTCAATCCCAAGCACATAAGCTTATCCTCCGTTCTTCTAGGCCCCTATTAGGTTATGTGGATATCCAATTTTTTCCCCTTTTTAGTTAACTACTTTTCAATATCTATATTTCATTGTGTTAGAGTAGACTGAACCACATTAGGATCTGATAACCCTATTTGACTCATTATGGTTCCTTAATTATGAAATCAAAAGGATATTATCGCCATAAGTACCTAAATTGGGAATTAATTTGTAATAATACTAACCTAGATGTATTGACCATAATAAGGAACACCAGTATAGACTTGGTATCCTATAAGGACTTACTAAGAGATTATTGGTATGGACTTTCAAATTTGATCATGTAATTAAAGTTAAAAGCCCTAATTAGGGTTTATAGCACCATGGTAGAAAATAGGACCCTATGATGCGATGATTTTGAGTCGCATTTATAGACATATTTTACTTGTGTTTTATGCATTTATTGGTCATTTTGGTGGTTAATATTGCATAATTCATCAACTTTGGTCTATGATCCTTCTCTATATCAATTCCCCCTTATTTTTTTGTTTTGAGCATAAATGATTACAATAATATGTTTTATTTCGGCTTATGTGGTTTTGTGTTGAAATTTCAGGAAAAACAAATATTTTCTGCTGTCGATACCATCGACAGTGGTCGATACCATCGACAAGACCACAGGTTCCCAGCCGCAAGGAGCATCGCAGAGTCGATACTATCGACAGGAAAGTCAATGGTATCGAGATACCATCAGGTTGCTAGTGAGAAGATAGTCGATACTATCGACCCAGAAGTCGATACTATCGACAAGTGGAGCTTTAGCGACAGAAAAGGACAAAAACCGATGCCTAAGAGAGTCGATACCATCGACCCTCGCCAATGGTATCGAGTTAGCATCAGTCGCGACAAAGAAAAGAAGAGAAGACCAGCTGATACTACGTAGGGTCGATACCATCGACTCACGTCGATGGTATCGACACCGTCAGATACAAGTTTGTTTCAGATTGATCTAAATCCGATGGATGTGGTATTTTTATGACCTAACTCGGGGGTTATACCTAATGACGGAGGCCAAGAGCAATCTATCAAACCATTAGCCACTGCACACATCCCAAGAAGGTGTGGAGAGAAGGACGGATCCCAGAAGCACGCCCCAGCCATTCTGGAGGCCAAAGAAGGCGTTTTCCACCGCCGAAAGGCCGGAGATCGCACATTCTATGCCAAGGAATTCTTGGATCTACTCCGTTCAGGGGTTTCACTACTTAATCACGTTTTTCTCCATGTTTCCCCTTTTCTCTACCATGTTTTGCTCTAAGATGAACATGCGGGGCTAATTCCCTTTGTCTTTAGGACCAGGAGTAGCCCGGGGAAGCATTGTATGACGTCTTTACCATAGTAATTCATCATTTATCCCTTAAATCCGTGGTATGAATTCGTTTTGTCAATTATATTGTTGTGCTTGATCACCATAATAATAATATAATGCCCTTAATTGCTTTGAAAGAAGAATTAATGATTGAAAAGATACGAAATTCACATTAATTAACAAATCCCTTGAACAAGGTGGTGTAAGGTTAATGGTGGATACCCAGAGGTCAATTCTAATGCACCTAGTTTAGGGTATAGGTTACTACGACGGTGGAACCGACCTAGACATTGGTAGTGAATTGTACCACGATAGTGGGCAATTCTGACTACATGCCACTACTCGGAAAGAGAGATAAATCTGAGTTTCTATATACAAATTCATACAATGATAACCCGCGGAGAAACCGAAATCCTAAAGATCTCCACTTAAATTGATTAAATTAAACCTTTAATCGATTGTTTTGTTTTGTTTTATTTCATTTTCTTTTAATTTTATAACAACTTCCAACTTTTTAACCGGTCTAGCTGATTGCGAGTTGTTAGTAGTAGTCTCCAATAATTCAGTGTCCCTGAGTTCGACTCGGGCCTCACAAAGGACTATATTACATTGACGCGTACACTTGCGTTCGACGCACGGAAAATTCATGTCAAGTTTTTGGCACCGTTATCGGGGACAAGACAATTGTTGGCACTACGAGTGCTGCAAGCGGCCATTCTAGGCCACTTTTTATTTTTCTTATTTTGAAATCATTTCTAAAATTCATAGTCTATCTTTCAAATTTTTGTAATCGTCTAGCACAGTACTGAACTCAAATTTTCATTTTGCAGGCACTGTGCATGGTGCATATGCGTAGCACCAACCACATGCAATAGGAACCAGAGGTTCCACAACCGGGACCTTACTACGAGGAGGATTACAATCAAGACCACTTGGAGGAAACAGATTCAGAATCCGAACAAGAAGAAATGGCAGAGGAACAGACGATATGGGAGAAGATCAAAGCTTCTTCCTCATCCGCTTCTAAGGGACCAATAAAGAAGCAGACGATCAACATTTCGACTTACAAGCTTGATCCTGCATTAATCAACTTGGTCAAGTCAAATGCATTCCATGGGCTAAAGAACGAAGACCCGGTGACTCATATCAGCCAATTCGTGGATAATTGTGACATGATTAAAATTGACAGATTTCCACAAGAGGCGCTCTACCTGAAACTGTTCCTGAGTTCTCTGGTGGGAAATGCACGAGCATGGTTGCATAATCTAGACGATGAGTATGTGAAATCATGGAACCACATGGTTGAAGTGTTCTTTGAAAGATTCTTCCCGCCCGAGAAGACAAATGATCTGATCAGAAAAATTCACAATTTTAGTCAGAAGGCAGGGGAGACTTACTCTGAGACATGGGAGCGATTCCAAATAATGCTGAGAAAATGCCCACACCATGGGCTTGATAAGGAGAAGTAGACTAAAATCTTCTATTTTTCTCTCTCCGAGCATGATAGAAGTAACTTAGACTCTGCGGGTTCAGGGTACTTCTTAAACAACATAGGCACGAGGTGTTGGGAGATTCTGAAAAATAAGGCAAAGAAGCAATCGTGGGGCGATAGGGATGCACCAGAACAATTCAAAGTCGTAGGTGAGTCCAAGGCCATTAAGGAGTTGAATGATAAATTAGACCTACTAGCCAAGAAATTGCTTGCCAAAGAGGATACAGAATCCAAGGAGGAAGCTGATGCGATGATTTTGAGTCGCATTTATAGACCTATTTTATATGTGGTTTATGCTTTAATTAGTCATTTCTATGGTTAATATCGCATAATTCATCCATTTTGGTCTTTGCCATCATTTTATGTCAAATCCCCTTAGTTTCATCATTTTGAGCATTTATTATCACATTATTATTATTTGTGTGGATTTATTTGATCTTGTCTTTGAATTTCAGGAAAAATAAGTATTTGCTTCCGTCGATACCATCGACGGAAGTCGATACCATCGACGAGACCGCAGGTTGCCAGCCGAAAGGAGCAGCAAAGAGTCGATACCATCGACGCTGATGTCGATGGTATCGAGACACCTTCAGGTTTCTGGTGAAGAAGCAGTCGATAGTATCGACACCAAGTCGATATCATCGACACATGGAGGCTACAACATCGCAAAATGACAGAACCGACGCCAAAAAGGAAGTCGATACCATCGACCCGCGTCGATGGTATCGAGATGATGAAGGGCACGATAAAGGAAGGATTTGCAGCCAGCCGCTACTGTAGCGGGTCGATACCATCGACTCGCGTCGATGGTATCGACGCCGTCAGATATGCGTTGGATTCAGATTTATTTCAATCGGACGGCTGGAGTTAATTAATGACCTAATTAGGGACTTATACCTAATGACGGCCGCCCAGACAGAGGGAGGATGGGATTTTGGCTTTTGCACAAGTGCCGAGGAGCGAGAAAGGAGAACGGAGGCTAGAAGTTCATACCTGTCAATCCGAACACTGCCGAAGATGGATTTCACCACCGAGAGGCGGGAAAGCACGTGTTCTATGCAAAGGATCAATCGGTTCTTCTCCGTTCAGGGGTTTTCCCATTCAATTCACATTTTTCATATGATTTCCCCTATTTCTACCATGTACTTGTGTGAGATGAACATGCGGGGCTAATCCCCTCCATCTTTAGGACCGGGAGTAGCCCGGGAATGCATTGTATGACAGTTTTATATTAATAATTCATATTTTCTCTCTTAAATCCGTGGTATAGTTTCGTTTTCTCCATATATTGTTATGCTTGATCACCATGATAATAACCTAATGCCCTTAATCACTTCGACAGAAGGATTAATGGTTGAAAAGAGACGAAACCTACATTAATCGATAAATCCCTTGACAAAGGTGGTGTAAAATTAATGGTGGAAACTGAGAGACCGTTCGTAATGCACTTAGTTTAGGGAATAGGTTACTATGACGGTAGAACCGACCTAAACCTAAGTAGTGAATTGCACCACGACAGTGGGTAATTCTGTTTTCAGGCCACTACCCGAATAGAAAGAGAAGATTGAGGCATTATATAAAATCTAATACAATGAATACCCGCGGTGATACCGCAATCCTAAAGATACCTTTTTGAATTGATTAAATTAACCTTTAATCGATTATTTGCTTTTTTTTATTTTTTTTTTTCTTTTAATTTTGACAAAAAACCCCAATTTGTTATTCGGATTAGCTGATCGCAAATAGTTAGTAGGAGTCTCCAACAATTCTGAGTATCCCTGTGTTCAACTCGGGCCTCACAAGGCCTGTACTACTCGACGCGTATACTTGCGTTTTTAGCACGTAGTAAAATACACGTCAAATTTTTGGCGCCGTTGCCGGGGATACGGCAGAATTGTTGGCACTTCGAGTGCTACGAGCGGCCACTCTAGGCCACAAATTTCTTTTTAATTTTCATTCAAATTCAAATATTTTTACATTGCGCTATAATTGTTTATACTCGTCTAAGAATAGTACTGAACTTGAATTCTCTCATTTCAGGTACGTTGCATGGTGCATACACGTAGTACAGACTACGACAATCGCACACCCGAGGTTCCATTTTCGGGACCTGAGGACGAGGAAAATTCCGAGCAAGAGTACCAAGAAGAGGTAGATTCTGAATCTGAACCAGAAGAGATGGCCGAGGAACCAACGATATGGGCGAAGATCAAAGCTTCTTCCGCATCTGCCTCTAAAGGGCCGATAAAGAAGCAAGCAATCAATATACCAACGTACAAGATTGATCCAGCTCTAATTAATTTGGTTAAGTCTAATGCTTTTCATGGTTTGAAAAATGAGGATCCCGTTGTGCACCTTAGTCAATTCGTGGAGAACTGCGATATGGTGAAAATAAACCGATTTCCGCAGACTGCACTCTATTTGAAGCTATTTCCGAGCTCACTTGCAGGAATTGCACGAGAATGGCTACACAACCTAGATGACGAATTTGTGGAGTCTTGGGACCATATGGTGGAGGTCTTCTTTGAGAGGTTCTTCCCTCCTGAGAAGACTAACGACATGATCCGGAAGATTCACAACTTTACCCAACAGGCTGGTGAGACATATTCTGAGACCTGGGAGAGATTTCAGGTTATGCTGAGGAGGTGCCCACATCATGGGTTGGATAAAGCGATGCAGGTGAAAATCTTCTATTTTGCTCTCTCCGAGCATGATAGGAGTAATCTGGATTCAGCCGGGTCGGGATTTTTTCTAAACAATACAGACACTAGATGCTGGGAAATACTCAAGAACATGGCTAGAAAGCAGTCTTGGGGAGAAAGAGAGAGAGGCCCAGTTGAGCAAGCACGAGTCGCCAGTGAATCAAAGGCAATGAGAGAGCTAAACGATAAGTTAGATATTCTAGCCAAGAAGCTGTTATCTAAGGAAGATGCATCTGAGGATAAGGAAGTCCAAGTGAAATTCATGCAACAACAGGGTTACAGAAACAATGACTACGCATGGAGGAAGGATAAAAAATTCTCATGGAAGGATCCAAATAACTTTCTGCAGGATCCGGATGCCAAACCACAGCCTAGAGCCGAGGATAAGAACACTGAATTACTGAGTCAAATGGTACAGTAGAACCAGGAGATGATGGCCATGTTTGGTAAGCAATTGCAATCTCAAGGTGATATTCTAACCAAGTTTGGACAGACGCTGCAATGCCATGGAGCACAAATGTGGGCATTAGAAACCACCGTGGCACAGATTTCTAGTGAAGTGGCAGCCATCAAGCACGCCAATCAATAGAAACTGGCCGAGAATGAAAATGTGGCCCAAGCACACCATCAGGTCAAGTATATTTTTGTGGTAAGAAATGAGGAGGAATATCAGGTGCAAGAAGCTAAAGAAGAAAGAAAAATGACTTTTAATACGCATACGACACCGGCGATACCATATCCACGCACTTACTATGGACTGTCGGGCGGAAACCCTTTCTTCAGAAAATCACAGCGAATTATGAATATTGTATCTCCATCTAGAGAAGAAGAAAAATTGAAGGGTGTTTGTGCACGTGTGAAAACATCGAATGCGAGAGAGGAACCACAACAAGCTATTACTGTTGATGATGTCTCACCAAAGCCCACGTCAGAGGGAGTGATTGAAGCAAGCTTAGGGGAGTTAACCCCGAAAAGCTCATATGTGCCACCTCACAGGCGTGTTGATGCAGCAGATGTTTCAAAACTGGACAATCCTAAGTCAAAGAAAGAGCATCGTCATTTTAGGAAATTCTTGGAAATATTCCGAAAACTCCACATCAATATTCCATTAGTGGAGATGATCGAGAAAGTACCCGCCTATGGGAGGTTCATCAAGGAAATCATCAATAAGAAGAGGCGGATAAAAGACAGTGATATTTGTAGGATGAATGAGACGGTGAGCTCTATGATTCACGAGAGTTCACCAAAGAAGAGAAAAGACCCAGGAGGCTTCTACATTCCTTGCTCAATAGGTGGTCGACATTTTCCTAAAGCGCAATGTGATTCCGGCACCAGCATAAATCTCATGCCTCTGGCGACATTTCAGAAACTTGGGTTAAAAGAGATAAAGAAGTCAGCCGCGACAGTTGAATTGGCAGATGGGTCTTTAGTGAGACCATATGGAGTGTGTGAGGATGTTCTCGTCAAAGTGGATAGATTCATATTCCCGGTGGATTTTGTTGTCATTGATATGCCACCGCTCCAAAGCTGTGAAATTCTTCTAGGAAGACTGTTTCAAGAAACGGCGGACGTCATGACTGCTTTAGGGAGAGGTACATTGTCCTTGGGAATTGGAGGAGATCGAGTTGAATTCAAGTTACCACATGATCCTCTAAGCGCAGTTCCCAAGGTGAAAAGATGATGAGCTTCATACCGTCTAGCCTAAGATGTTAAATAAGGGCGCTTGTTGGGAGGCAACCCAACCATCGGTACATTAGGATAGTTTCATTATAATCGTAGGTTGCTTTATTTTTGTTCAATTTTTAAGTATAAAGAAGATACCTTGATCCGTTTGTTCATTGTGCAGGCTGAGGCAGAGTCGATACCATCGACACCATCTGTCGATGGTATCGACAAGGGTACAGGTTGAAGACTACAAATTTCATTCTGAGTGGATACCATCGACGGCCTCGTCGATGGTATCGACATACCTACAGGTGGTCGAGAAGGAAAAGTCGATAGTATCGACATAGGAGTCGATACCATCGAGATCTCTGGAGAAGTTCAGACCGATTTGTCTCAGTCAACTCGATACCATCGACGGCCTTGTCGATGGTATCGACATGGTTACAAGATGAAGCGCAAAGTGGTGGTGTCGCAATGAAGCCAAGTCGATACTATCAACATCTGTCGATGGTATTGACCATCCATGTCACCGATCCGCGCAAAGAAATCGACGGCGATCACGGTGTCCACGTCATCGATCCGGGTGCAGTGTCGATACTATCGACAGATGTCGATGGTATCGACACGTCAGCAATCCGGGTTTCAAGATCAAGCAATCGTCAGCCGTCGATACTCGCGAGGGGAGCGGATAGCATCGAGACATGTCGATACCATCGACCCGCGTCGATGGTATCGACGGACCAACAGTGGCGCCGGCCAAGTCTATATAAGGAGATTCATGACGTCATTTAACGTCACACCTTCAGAGCTCTCTTCTTCCTTTGCGCCGAGCACTTCCCCGAGCCATCCAAGCCCGAAGAACAGCAGCACCGAGCAACGATCTTCACCGAGCGGAGATTCAATTCTCCATCTTCACCGAGTTCTTCTTCTAATCCTTTTCTCGTCGCAACAATGGTGCATCCAACCAGAGCTTCTTCCTCACGTGCTCATATGATTGACATCCCCGAGTTCGTGCCACCACCGCCATCATCGGTCACACGTCCTCACCTTGTCCACCCTTCTGCGGAGGTGAAGAAGATCTTCGACGAAATCATGAAGCGCAAGATCGAGCCAACCCGGTATGTGGATCCGGAGATGCTCCGTGATATTGGCTTCAAGGCAAACTTGGACTACGTGCTCAAAGGACAAGCACACCAAACGGGTCGGGCCACGACGAGCTGGAGTGCCACGAGGACGGTCAACCTTTCTTCGGCGAGTGGCCGACATATAAGGAACTGGTGGCAGAATTCATGGCGTCCCTCGACGTCAATGTCGTGCCAAACGAGATATCCGCCAGCGACCGTGAGTGGGAGAAGGGTTGGGTGTCTTTCCGGCTCTACAACCATGACTACACCATCACTCTGGAGCAGTTCAATGACATCTTCAACTGGAACAGCTCCAAGTACGACTACCGCCGGCCAAATAACCACACCGACTACGCCGCCATCTTCGCCGAGTTGGTGATGATTCCTCATGGGAGGTCGGTGAGCTACCACAATGCCGCGGTAGCCGACTTCGAGCACCTATTTGCACGGGTCTTGCACAGGATGCTGAGCTCAACCATATTTGCTCGAAGCGATCTTGCTTTGAGAAAATTCCAGGAGTCTGATCTTTTCTTCCTATACAAGCTCCTGACGAGACAAGAATGCAACTGGGGTGCATTCTTTCTACACCGAGTGTTGGCGGTGAAGAGGAGCATGAGGAGAGCCCCGATTCATTTCGGCGGGCTAGTCACCAGGATAGCCCTCTACCTGGGCTTGAATCTCAATCAACTGACTCCTCTTACTACGAGAAGCAAAGTCAACTTACAACATCTTCACCGGGCCAACCTAATTCTTCTCCGAGATGGCGTGGAATTCGCACACTGCCACGTAAATCAAGCATATCAGGAGTGTTCTCTACCTGACCCCGTCTTCAACATCGACGGCGCGCAACATTTCCGGTGGCCAATCATAGCCATCGATTCCAATGAAGAAGACGGCGGCAACGAAGGTGGCGACGACGACGAGGCGGCAGAAAAGGAGGAAGAGGCGTTCACACCTCTTCGATCCCGAGTGGCACCGCGGAAGCGTCCTCGGATGCATCCAGGTGCTTCATCATCTTCTTCGCATCCGCCTCCACCGCCGTAGTCCTCGCAGCAGAGCGAGGATGTTTACTCTATGCAGGGCATGTATACGATGCTCCAAGATATTCAGCAGATGCAGCAAAACCACACCGCTGCGTATGCCGGTATTCAAGATACCACCAACCGACTTTTTGTCAACCAGCAGGCGATCTTCAAGAATGAACGCCTTCTTTTCGCAAATCAAGAGAATATCCATGATCGGCTGCATAGGATGGAGCAGCAGCAGCAGCCGTTTTACGATCATTACTGGAGCCAAAATTATTTTGGGGGGTATCCACAGCCTCCTCCGATGCCCCAGTATGATCCGACTTTTCAGGGGCAATACCAATCTTGGGACCCCACGGCGTCGCAATACCCGCCTCCACCACCACAAGAATGATCGGGTATCCCTGTTCCAATCTTTAAGTTTGTTTTTGACTATGAGGCCATAATCGAATTCAAGCTTAGGGGGGTAGTTGGAACAGTTCTATCTTTTATCGTTTTCAGTTTTTAGTGTTATTGCTTTTGTTCTCTTGTTATTTGTTTTCTTGCAATTTTAGCTTTTGTAGGATCCACATGCTATCTAGTGTAATTGTGGATGTCATAAAAGTTGTGTCATCTTGCTGTTAGTGCATGGGAAATTCAAGGGAAATTTGAAAAAATTTGTGTCTTTGGATAGCTTGTTTTGTTTTGACCTTGGGAACACATCCTATGAAAATGATTGATTATGTCAACTTTAAAACAACATTTCATACATGTACTCCTAATGATTCATGAAAGTGGCCGGAAATGGTTGTTTGAGCCTAACCTAACCAAATGGTAATGAGACCTTAATTGGATGTAAGAGAGAGAACCCTCTAAACTACTACACAGGTCAGTAAGGAGGGACACATAATATCTTTCTAAGGTTCAGTCATCTAGTCTTGTGATCGTTCCACTTCATTTTTCCATAATCCACCTAAGAATTGGAAGTAAAGTGTAGTTTTAATTCCTTTTGTGTGCATAGCATTTAGATAGGACTTGCATTGGTATTTTCCATATGTTTGCATAAAAAGAAAAAAAAAAGAAAAAAAAATATAGTGAATCATGCACATTACCTTTAGGTGCATTCCATGTAGTCGCATTCATGATTTTCATGCATAAAGTATATCATGTATCTCAATTGTTCCCAATGGTGAATTAAATTGTTCCATACTTTCTAAATATAAAAAAAAAATTCTGAGTATGCAGGAAATAGCCCCATAAAATTATCTTTAAGCAATTATGGATATGTGGGCTGAAGAAAATTCTAAAAATCTGCAATATAAAAAAAAGAGAAAAGAAAAAGAATTTAGAAGAAAGTGAAATAAGGAGGAAGGAACATGATATCAATTGCATTTCAGAATAATTGAGTACATGATGTAGCTTGACTAGATATCCATCTCATTTTGAGGCGGATGGTTAGTGCATGCATCATTCCACCCAATTTTAGGCATTAGGGCATGTCTAATGTGCATTTGCATCATATAGGGCATTTTTGTATTATGCATTTTGAAACTGTACAATACTTCCACTTTCTTCTATGAGCTACCCATTTTCATCCACCCGTTGCTCGGATTGGTAGGCCACCGTGAATTTCTCCTCACTAATGAATATCAGGAGAACTGCTTCCATGTAGATGGTAGTTAGGGTGAGCAACGTAGTATAGGCGATCACAGGATGCACCGAGTCTGAACCGGCAAATTTTATTATGTTAACTGCCTTATGTGATAGTGTTCATCGGTTTGGAGGTCAATTTCTTTTATGGATGATTACTGTCGCCTTTAGGGTAATTACCGTTTTGTGGTTAGAGAAGGCCGGTTTGAGAATGTTCAACGGGAGTCGTATGGGATGTTGGGTAGGTGTGTTGTTTTTCAGTTGACATTTGCAATTCTATTCTAAGGATTAGTTGCTCGAGGGCAAGCAACGCTCAAGCTTAGGGGAGTTTGATGCGATGATTTTGAGTCGCATTTATAGACCTGTTTTATATGTGGTTTATGCTTTAATTAGTCATTTCTATGGTTAATATCGCATAATTCATCCATTTTGGTCTTTGCCATCATTTTATGTCAAATCCCCTTAGTTTCATCATTTTGAGCATTCATTATCACATTATTATTATTTGTGTGGATTTATTTGATCTTGTCTTTGAATTTTAGGAAAAACAAGTATTTGCTTCCGTCGATACCATCGACGAGACCGCAGGTTGCCAGCCGAAAGGAGCAGCAAAGAGTCGATACCATCGACGCTGATGTCGATGGTATCGAGACACCTTCAGGTTGCTGGCGAAGAAGCAGTCGATAGTATCGACACCAAGTCGATACCATCGACACATGGAGGCTACAGCGTCGCAAAACGACAGAACCGACGCCAAAAAGGAAGTCGATACCATCGACCCGCGTCGATGGTATCGAGATGATGAAGGGTGCGATAAAGGAAGGATTTACAGCCAGCCGCTACTGTAGCGGGTCGATACCATCGACTCGCGTCGATGGTATCGACGCCGTCAGATATGCGTTGGATTCAGATTGATTTCAATCGGACGGCTGGAGTTAATTAACGACCTAATTAGGGACTTATACCTAATGACGGCCGCCCAGACAGAGGGAGGATGGGATTTTGGCTTTTGCACAAGTGCCGAGGAGCGAGAAAGGAGAACAGAGGCCAGAAGTTCATACCTGTCAATCCGGACGCTGCCGAAGACGGATTTCACCACCGAGAGGTGGGAAAGCACGTGTTCTATGCAAAGGATCAATCAGTTCTTCTCCGTTCAGGGGTTTTCCCATTCAATTCACGTTTTTCATATGATTTCCCCTATATCTACCATGTACTTGAGTGAGATGAACATGCAGGGCTAATCCCCTCCATCTTTAGGACCGGGAGTAGCCCGGGAATGCATTGTATGACAGTTTTATATTAATAATTCATATTTTCTCTCTTAAATCCGTGGTATAGTTTCGTTTTCTCCATATATTGTTATGCTTGATCACCATGATAATAACCTAATGCCCTTAATCACTTCGATAGAAGGATTAATGGTTGAAAAGAGACGAAACCTACATTAATCAATAAATCCCTTGACAAAGGTGGTGTAAAATTAATGGTGGAAACTGAGAGACCGTTCGTAATGCACTTAGTTTAGGGAATAGGTTACTACGACGGTGGAACCGACCTAAACCTAAGTAGTGAATTGCACCACGACAGTGGGTAATTCTGTTTTCAGGCCACTACCCAGATAGAAAGAGAAGATTGAGGCATTATATAAAATCTAATACAATGAATACCCGCGGTGAAACCGCAATCCTAAAGATACCTTTTTGAATTGATTAAATTAACCTTTAATCGATTGTTTGCTTTGTTTTATTTTTATTTTCTTTTAATTTTGACAACAAACCCCAATTTGTTATTCGGCTTAGCTGATTGCAAATAGTTAGTAGGAGTCTCCAACAATTCTGAGTATCCCTGTGTTTGACTTGGGCCTCACAAGGCCTGTACTACTCGACGCGTATACTTGCATTTTTAGCGCGTAGTAAAATACACGTTAGAAGCCCAGGTCAAATTTATGCAACAATAGGGCTATAGAAATAATGATTATGCTTGGAGGAAGGATAGAAAATTCTCATGGAAAGATCCAAACAACTTCTTACAAGATCCAGATGCAAAGCCATAGTCGACGGCAGAAGATAAAAGCACCGCGTTTCTTAGTCAAGTGGTGCAGCAAAATCAGGAGATGATGAGCATGTTTAGTAAGCAGCTACAGTCTCAGGGTGAGATCTTGACTAAGTCTGGGCAGACATTGCAAAGCCATGGAGCGCAAATGAGGGCATTAGAGACGACTGTGACCCAAATTTCCAATGAAGTGGTGACCTTAAAGCTTACAAATCAACAAAGACAGGCTGGGAATGCAGATGTTGTTCAAGCACATCATCAAGTAAAGTACATATCTGTGATTACTGAGACAGAGCCCCCGGTGGTGGAGGTACAGGATAAACATAAAATGATTTTTGATATGGAGGCTACACCGAAAATATCGTATCCTCGTAGTCATTATGGACTACCTGGCGGATATGTCCCATTCAGAAAAGCCCGCCAAGAGCCCATCACGGCCACGCTCGCACCTAGGCTAGAAGAGCAGGTGAAGACCATGTGTCATGGTGAAGCTATAGTCACTGATGAGAAAGATGCGTAGCAAGAAGTTATACATGTTGAAAATAATGTGCCAAAGTCTATGCTAGAAGGTGACAATGAAGCAAGCTTAGGGGAGTTTGCCCCGAAAAGCACATATGTGCCACCTCACAAGCGTCTAAATGAGGCAGTTGTGTCTGTTTTGGATAACTCGAGGCAGAAGAAGGAGCATCGACATTACAGGAAGTTCTTGGGGATGTTCAGGAAACTCCATATAAATATTCCATTAGTGGAAATGATAGAGACGATTCCAGCATACGGGAGGTTTATCAAGGAAATCATCACCAAGAAGAGGCGGATCGAAGACACAGACGTTTTCTAGGTTAATGAGGTAGTGAGCTCAATTATCCATGGGAGTTTACCACAAAAGAGGATAGATCCAGGAGGCTTCTACATCCCTTGATCCATAGGTGATCAACATTTTCCACAAGCACAGTGTGACTCAGGGGCCATTATTAATCTTATGCCACTGTCCACGTTTCAAAAGCTTGGGTTGAAGAAATTAAAGAAATCTGCTGTGACTATTGAGTTGGCGGATGGGTCTATTGTGAAGCCATACGGGGTGTGTGAGGATGTACTTGTCAAAGTAGACAGGTTTGTCTTTCCAGTGGATTTCATTGTTATGGATATGCCGCAACTCAAAGGTTGCAAAATGCTCTTGGGAAGGCCGTTTCAAGCGACGGATGATGTTGTCACTGCCATTGGGAGAGGTACTTTGACATTGGGGATTGGCCAGGATTGAGTTGAGTTGAAACTGCCGCATTATCTCCGGGGCACACTCTCCAAAGTTCTGAGTTTATGAAGCTTGATTTCTTCTAGCCTAAGACGTTAAATAAGGGCGCTTGTTGGGAGGCAACCCAACCATCGGTAGCTTAGTTTAGTTTCTTTCACATGAGTACTTTCGTTTGATTTGATTTTGTTTTTAGTGTAAAAAAGATACCTTGATCGTTTGTTCAATGTGCAGGACAGAGGCAGAGTCGATACCATCGACCCTTGTATCGATGGTATCGAGTTGGGTATAGGTTGGCGGCTGCAGAAATCATTCTGTGTCAATACTATCGACGGCCTCGTCAATGGTATCGACACACCAACAGGTTGATCGCAAAGTCGAGGTCGATAGTATCGACATGCTTGTCGATACTATCGAGATCTCTAGAGATATTCAGATGCAAATTGTCTCAATGAATTCGATACCATCGACAGGCCTGTCGATGGTATCGACCAAGTTACAGGCAGAAAGCAGCGGTCGGGCCTCATGAGGGTGTTTCCCTAACCAGAAGTCGATACTATCGATTTCCGTCGATAGTATCGACGCGACACGTCACCAATCCGTTATAGGAGATCAATAGCGATCACTGCATCGAGAGAGTCGATCTGGGGGATGGGTCGATACCATCGACACCTGTCAATAGTATCGACACGTCATCTATCCGGGGCCCCACATCAAGCCATCGACGACCATCGATACCAGCGGCAGTACGGATTATGCTACGCGAGTCAATACCATCGACCCACATCGATGGTATCGACCGGCATACAGCAGCGCCGACCATAGTTATATAAGGGATGGATTGTCATCATATGACATCACAACTCCAGAGCAATCCTTCTCCACTTGTGTCATGCGTCCTTGTGAGCAATCGGAGCCCGACTACGAGCATCCACGGTGCACGTTCTTCACCGAGCCTTCATCGAGCGGAGATAATCTTCTCCGACCTTCTGTGAGCCCCAGCTTCTAATCCTTCATCTTGCTCGACAATGGTGCATGTTGCCGGCACGTCCTCTTCACGCACGAATCCAATGGGGATTCCCGAGTTCGTTCCTCCACCAACTGCTTTCTATTCCGCGTTCGCGGATCGTTCATCCTTCTGCGAAGGTTCGGAAGATCTATGAGAAAATCATAAAAAGAAAGATTGAGCCGACCCGTTATGTCGACCGAGACATGATCCGTAATATGGGGTTTGACGCTAATCTGGCTTATGTACTCAAGGGGTAGGCAAGGCATACGGGCAGGAGACCCGATGAGATCGAATTCCACGCGGACGGCCAGCCATTCTTCGGTGAATGGCCCACGTACAAGGAGCTGGTGGCAGAATTCATGGCGTCGCTGGACATATGTGTCGTGCCAAACGACATCATCGCCACGGATCACGAATGGATCAAGGGCCGTGTTTCTTTCCGGCTGTACAACAATGACTACACTCTTACTGTCAGGCAGTTCAACTCCATCTACAATTGGAACCATGGGCAAAATGAGTACCGGAGGCCAGACAACCGGACTGACTATGATGCTATCTTTGTCGATCTAGCGACTGTGCCTCCGGGAAAATCTGTGAGCTACCACAAAGCGGCGGTGGCGGATTTCGAGCATCCGTTCATGAGGATTCTTCACCGCATGCTCTGCACCACCTTATTTGCCCGTGGCGACCTGTCTCTTAGCAAGTTCTAGGAGACAAACTTGTTTTTCTTGCACAAGTTACTGAAGTGGGAAGAGTGTAATTGTGGAGCATTTTTCTTGCAGCACGTGTTGGTTGTAAAGAGGAGTACGCGGAAGGCTCCAATCCACTTTGGAGGGCTCATCACACCGCTGGCCCACTATCTTGGGTTGAATTTCTCCCAGCTGATGCCTCTCTCCAATAGAAGCAAGGTCAACTTGCAACATCTGCATCGCTCCAACCTCATCCTTCTTCGTGATGGCTTGGTGTATGCACACTGCCACATTAATCACGCTTATCAGGAGTGTGCACTTCCCGACCCCATCTTCCATATTGAGGGTGCCCAACATTTCCGATGGCCTATCATAGCCATTGATGACTCTGATGAAGACGGTAGCAACGACGACAACGACAATGCCGATTACGAGGCTGAAGAGGAAGAGGAGGCCTACACTCCTCTTCACGCACGAGTGGCACCAAGGAAGCATCCTCGCATGCATCCGGGTGCATCTTCTTCTTATCAGCCTTCGCCACCGCAGCCACAACAGCCCTCGCAGCAAAGCGAGGATGTCTACTCCATGCAAGGGATGTATGCAATGCTGCAGGATATTCAGCAGATGCAGCAACACCACACAGCAGGATATGCCGGTGTTCAGGAGATGACGAACCGGCTGCTTGACAACCAGATGGCTATCTTTGAAAATGAGTGCCTCCTCCTCGACAACCAACAGCACATCCATGACAGGTTGCATAGGATGGAGATGCAGCAGCAGCCCTTCTATGATCATTACTGGAGTCAGAATTACTTTGGGGGGTATCCACAACCTCCGCCTATGCCCTAGTATGATCCGAGATTTCAGGGGCAGTATCCATCTTGGGACCCCACGACCCCGCAGTACCCGCCTCCGCCGGAAGAGTGATCGATATCTCTTTTCCACCCTTTAAGGTTGTTTTTGACTATGAGGCCATAGTCGAATTCAAGCTTAGAGGGGGAGTTGGAACAACTCTATCCTTTAGTTTTTTTCAGTCTTTCGTCATTTATTTTTCTTAGTTCTAAGTTTGGTTGTAGGATCCACACTCTATCTAGTATACTTGTGGATGTCTTAAGTCACGTGTCATCTCATTTTCTTGTACATGGGAATTAAGGAAAAACTTAAAAAAGTTTAGTGTTTGCAAGCTTGTGTTGTTCAACTTTGAGCACATAACTTAAGAAAATAATTGGGTTTGTCAACTCTGAAACAGAAAATCATAACTGTACATGCCTAGGATTCATGAGAAGTGGACGGAATTGGTTGTTTGAGCCTAAACTAACCAAATGATAATGAGACTTTATTCTGAAGTAAGAGAGAGAAACCTCTTAATTACCACACCGGTCAATAAGGAGGGACACATAATTATTTACAAAGGTTCAGTCAATTAGTCTTGTGATCTGTCCACCCCATTATTTTTCATAATCCACCATAAGAATTGGAAGTACTTTACGGTTTTAATCTCTTTGATTGCATTCCATGTAGACAGGTCTCGCATTGCAAGTATTTTCACATGTTTTGCATGAAAATAAAAAATTAGAGTAGTTATACATGCACATTATCCTTAGGTGTGTGTCATTTAGTTGCATTCATATTTTTTTATTCATATAGATCACATCATGTATCTTACTTCTTCTGAAACATTAAGGGTAATTAACTTGTTCCATACCTTCTGAATGCTTCAAGTATATAGTTATGCAGAAAGAAGTGAGCCCAACAAATAATTCATTGTCATTATTGGATATAAGGGTTTAAAAAAAAGAGAAGAATATGAAAATAAAAAAAAAGAATTGAGAGAGAAAATAGGAATGAGAGGGAGAAAGGAACATGTTTTTCACTGCATATTAAGAAGAATAAGAACACGATGTTGTTCTCTTAGATATTCCATCTCACCTTGAGATGGAATGATAGTGCATGCATCATTCCACCCAAATGTAGGCATTAGGGCATTTACACTTGCATATGCAACATTTAGGGCATATTTTTGCTTTGTGCATGTTGAAACCGTATAATGCTTCCATTTCTTCCATGAGCCACCCATTCCATCCACCCGTTGCTCGAATTGGTAGGCCACTGTGATTTTCTCGTCACTCTTTAATGTCAGGAGAACTGCTTCCATGTAGATGGTAGTTAGGGCGAGCAACGTAGAATAGGAGATCACAAGATGCACCGAGTCTGAACCGGAAAGTGCTATTATGTTGACTGCCTTATGTGATAGTGTTCATTGATTTTGAGGTAGATATCTTTTATAGATGATTATTTTCGCCTTTAGGGTAATTATCATTCCATGGTTAGTGAGGGCCAGGATGTGAATGTCTGGTGGGAATCATATGGTGATGTTTGTTGTGATGATATGTTCTTTAGTTGACCCTCACGATTCTATTCTAAGGTTTAGTTGCTCGAGGGTGAGCAATGTTCAAGCTTAGGGGAGTTTGATGCGATGATTTTGAGTCGCATTTATAGACATATTTTACTTGTGTTTTATGCATTTATTGGTCATTTTGGTGATTAATATTGCATAATTCATCTACTTTGGTCTATGATCCTTCTCTATATCAATTCTCCCTTATTTTGTTGTTTTGAGCATAAATGATTACAATAATATGTTTTATTTTGGCTTATGTGGTTTTGTGTTGAAATTTCAGGAAAAATGAATATCTGCTGCTGTCGATACCATCGACAGTGGTCGATACCATCGACAAGACCACATGTTGCTAGCCACAAGGAGCATCACAGATTCAATACTATCGACAGGAAAGTCGATGGTATCGAGATACCATTAGGTTGTTGGCGAGAAGATAGTCGATACTATCAACCCAGAAGTCGATACTATCGACAAGTGGAGCTTCAGCGACGGGAAAGGACAAAAACTGACGCCTAAGAGAGTCGATACCATCGACCCTCGTCGATGGCATCGAGTTAGCATCAGTCGCGACAAAGAAAAGAAGAGAAGACCAGCCGATACCGTGCATGGTCGATACCATCGACTCGCGTCGATGGTATCGACACCGTCAGATACAAGTTTGTTTCAGATTGATCTAAATCCGACGGTTGTGGTATTTTTACGACCTGACTCGGGGGTTATACCTAATGACGGCGGCCAAGAGCAATCTATCACATCATTAGCTGCTGCACACATCCCAAGAAGGTGTGGAGAGAAGGATAGAGCCCAAAAGCACACCCCAGCCGTTCCGGAGGCTGAAGTAGACGTTTTCCACCGCCGAAAGGCCGGAGCGCACATTCTACGCCAAGGAATGCTTGGATCTACTCCGTTCAGGGGTTTCACTACTTAATCACGTTTTTCTCCATGTTTCCCCTTTTCTCTACCATGTTTTGCTCTGAGATGAACATGCGGGCTAATCCCCTTTGTCTTTAGGACCGGGAGTAGCCCGGGGAAGCATTGTATGGCGTCTTTACTATAGTAATTCATCATTTATCTCTTAAATCCGTGGTATGAAATCGTTTTCTCAATTATATTGTTATGCTTGATCACCATAATAATAATCTAATGCCCTTAATTGCTTTGAAAGAAGAATTAATGGTTGAAAAGAGACGAAATTTATATTAATTAACAAATCCCTTGAACAAGGTGGTATAAGGTTAATGGTGGATACCCAGAGGTCAATTCTAATGCATCTAGTTTAGGGTATAGGTTAATACGATGGTGGAACCGACCTAGACATAGGCAGTGAATTGTACCATGACAGTGGGAAATTCTAACTACAGACCACTACCTGGAAAGATAGATAAATCTGAGTTGCTATATAAAAATTCATACAATGATAACCCGCAGTGAAACCGCAATCCTAAAGATCTCCACTTAAATTGATTAAATTAAACCTTTAATCGATTGTTTTGTTTTGTTTTATTTCATTTTCTTTTAATTTTACAATAACTTCCAACTTTTTAACCGGTCTAGCTGATTGCGAGTAGTTAGTAGTAGTCTCCGATAATTCAGTGTCCCTGAGTTCGACTCGTGCCTCACAAAGGCCTATATTACATTAACGCGTACACTTGCGTTCGACGCACGGAAGATTCGTGTCACCCTACAAACCCAAGAATCTAAATCTAATTCTATAATTGGGTCCCTCATGTCATTACCTAACCCTCAAAATATGGGGTCATTTGGATGTCATATGCACCCTTAAATAGACCCTAGGGGATAATGTGTAATTAAACATAAGGTCTTGAACAAATTTATTGGTCACACTTTGAACCAAGGTCCAGGGCCAGTTTATTTCTTTTGCCACAGACCATCATCTGGGTTGGGTTATAGAAAGACCTCGTCTTCTACCCATGAAGTAACTATGGTGCAAGTCCGGTTCAATCCAAAGATGTTCATGCTCATCGTTCTCTCGCCTCAATCAGTCATTTCTCGCATTTACTTCGCCTTCCACTTCAGATTACTCTAATGAACATAATGAGCCCTAATTCTTCCCCTCTCATGGCCTAGAGACAAGATGCCCAATATCCCTTCCTTCCCTTCTGAAGGACTCCGCTCTCATCTCTTCTATGACAAACTACACGGGCTCACACCTACCTAGAAACTCACGCATGGTTTTCCTTCACCTTCTACCTCTCTCAATTGCTCCTGAAGATTACTGGTTTGGGCATGAGGTCCACCTTCTTCTCTGGCGAAAGCTCGGAGCGCAGCACTTGGAGCCACCTCGAAGCAATTCCTCTTCAGGTAACCATCTCAGAAACCTTTTCTTCCTTCCTGTGAACCCTTCTTGCCATGGTGTCTTCTCGTTTGATGGGTCGACAAAACGTCCCCATTTTCCCGCACTATCGAGAGGGACTACAGAAGTCCTTGGTTTCTGTATCTCGACCAAACATGACCATCCTCCCTAGCTACTGGAGGTCTTTGGCACCTATAAAAGTAATCAAGTCCAATCTGCCAACTGGTAAGCACCAGAAGACTCCCAGATTTCATTTTATGCCTGCTTCCTCTCATGGTTTTGGTTGATTCACCCCCCAACAACAAATGACGTCGCCGTCTTCTACCTGGGTCATCGACGATGGGAACCAACGGTCTCCCTCAGTTCGGGAACCATACTGAATCCACCCCGTCTTACATAGTCACAGTCCCGAGCTGTCAGGAGGCATTAGATCACCCCCATCACTTTGGACCCCAGAGTGTTACTTTCATCAAGTTTTCTTGACCAGGCAGGTCGTCTTCTTTCTCAGATCTCTTTCTCATCTCCCAGTCTTCACAGGACCAGAGTAAAAGCTCTTTGAGTCTGGGATGATGAGGCTGAGTCAATGGAATGTCTTCCCACTCGTCTAGATGCCTGAATCGAAGAATTGTACCTTGGGCTAAGCTCTCTGTGAAGCAGCCATGGCGCTAAACACAGGGATTCAATCCCTGGGTTGAAAGTCTAGTTCTGCCCATGGTGGCCAACACAATAATGTCACACCCATGGGGGCATATTGGTAATTTCAACATCAAACTTAACTTTCTCTTTTATTTCTCTATATTCCGCGTGACAGTGAACCCTGATGATTTGCATAATCATTCAGGGGCAAAATCGTCTTCTCACAATTCGAATTTCTGTATATAGCCAGAAATGCTTTAAACTTGTAAAATTCATAAGAAATTATCCGTTTATCCAAATAGGGCATATATATACATTTTTGAAATTAGAAAAATATGCATGATTTATTGGGATAGGTTTCACACCCAGATTTGCAACCTACTATGGGATCAAATTCTAATTAAAGGATTTAGTACATTTTTATATTAATCGAATGCACACATATTATGACTAGGTTGAGACAACCCTGACCCTGTGCTTAGGAGGTGTTACTGAATACCTAGGTCTGGTCATAAGGTATGTATATCCTTTATTTTATTTTGGGAATTCTTTGACTGAACCTACATTTATTTAATGAGGCATCTCTTGAACCGTTATTCTACTTGGAAATCCATTTGCTTAGACATTTATATTTTCCTACTCTCAATTCATTACATCCATTTAGTTGTTGTGATACCTTGTTTATAATGGGTTCTTGGACCCCTCATGCTTTGATTACCATTTATGAGAAACTGATTGTAATGCCAGTCTTGCTCTCTATTTTATGCATGCTATATGTTTGACTAGAATATCTAGAATAGTGGTACTTATGTACAACCATACTTATATAGGGCGTGTGTTTTTGCCCGGGGTGTGCATTTCCACCGTTATTTCTTTTAATGATCCTATGGTGTTATGGCCCTATTTTAGGTATATTTAGTCTACATTGTTATGCATGCAAATATTTGTTGTTTTAAAATGAATCTGTGGATGATTGTTATGGAACGACACTCTTTCGTTATCATGTTTGTAATATGAAATTTAATATGCCTCATTTCTTTTGTTACATTTCTCTTGAACTTACCTAATTGCAAATAGCCCCCTTTCTTATGCGAACATCTCCTTTTGCACTTAGAAACCTATATAATGCCCAAAGTGTTTTTATATGTGTACATACTCAGCCTTTGTTGACCTCTATGTTGTTTCCTATGTTCTGGGTGATGTTCCCTTCCACCCAGGTTTAGGTACATTAAAGATCAAGGTTGCTCGAAGATCATATAAAGAGAATTGTACCTAAGGATAGCTTGGAATGGCTAGGTTACTCTCTGCTACTGGGCTTATTTGTAGTTAGTTCAAGTTTTTTTTGTAATATCACCTTTTATGGTGATGTGCAATTGTATAATGATACCCATTGTAACTTTGTAATATTTTTGTTCCGCTGCTTATTCATTATCATGCTCTGTAATATGTGCCATTTGAGCAATGAATGAAATTCCTCCTTTCCTTATTACCTTTTGGTACATTTGGGATTGGATGGGCTATTTCTTCAATTCAGTGAAGAGTGGATCCCCTATTGGGTCTCACTCTTAACACCCTCTATGGATCCTTGGCCGATAGGGACTCCTATACCAAGTTTACAACTTGATATATCTCATATAAAGATTCCAACTGTGCATTTTCCTTGGTCTTTTCATCGCTAAGAGTGTTACCACTCTAAAATGATTCAAATGTGTCTCCTTCTTTCTCTATACTCTAGATAATACTAGTAAGGAGTAGAGACACTCTAGAAGTGGTAATTTGCACTTCAACCCTTCATTTTAGATAATTTACAATTTGTACCACAATTGGTGCACACAACACTTAGCATTATTCAAACAAGTTCTCACTTGGAATTTAGGCTTTCCACAAGACACCACTTAGCATTGTTCTCTTTCTTATAATGTTAAAACACTTAGGGTACATTCAACATGTGACATTTTGCAATATAACCCCTCGTCTTGGATAAATTGCACTTTACACTTAGACTATCATATAATGCACAATCAGTTTGCAAAATAAGCTCAAACTTCAAAATAAACTTCACAACCCTAAGCCTATGTGAGAGATCTAAGTAGCTAGATTAGGTGATTCTAGTACAATCAACATGGATCCTTCTCAAGGCTAGAATGTGGGGAAATTAGGGTCCAAATCCCTAATTTCACCTCCCCATTACTACCCTTGGCCCCTAATTTCCCTAGGAATGTCTCATCTTGAAGCCTAGACTTGACTAGACTCTAATTGAATTGAACCTAACCCCTAACCTAATTGAGCCTCATAAGGGTAGTAGGGGGTGTTAGGGACTAGTTCCCTTATACACAACCTATCATATCCATGGCCCGTTAGCAGCTTAGGTTAATTCATTAGACTCTAACTTGTTGTTTTGTTTAGATAATCTAAATGGAATCATAATGTTATTATGTCACTCCCCAACATAATTGATAAGCGCATCCCCTAAACAGCCCACATCTCCCTTTTAAAATCCTAGTTTCCATCTTTCCTGGCTAGTGTGTAGCTTACTTAGTTCATTTCTTTCTTAGATAGCTTCTTGCCCTATTCTTGCTTTGTTCTTGATAGCTTAGGTCTTTAATTTTTATTTTTCCTTCTCTTATTTGCCTTAGTGCAGTTTGTTCTCAAATTGCCTTTTCATACCTAACTTAGTCTTTTCTTGCTTAATTAGTCTTAATCTAGTCTAGGGTTAACTTAGATTTTATTCTCACCTTTAATTGCTTTCTTTCCCACCTTAGTTTAATAATCAAAACAACCTTCAAACCCTTAACCCTAGTCTCCGTATTAGGAACCTAGCAAAACTAACCTAGCTCGAGTGTGCCCTTTTCTCCCTATGGATTGACCATATACTTGTTGCCCTCCTATACTATGACACAACCCCATGCACTTGCATGATAGTGTTTTGGTAGACGTAGGTATATTGGTCTAGGTTTATAAATTTTGAAAGTTAATCCACTGTGTGTTCCGATCTAGTGGGGTGCATCTAGTCGAACCTAATCAGTTAGTGAGTGCACCTTTGGCGGACGCACCAAGCTTTCTGGAACTATTTTCGGGGATAGAAAGCACTATATCTACATAGTAGTTGTGGTGTTGATTCCTCTCTTTGACAACGTCTTTTGCTAGTTTGTTTTGTTGCGTTTGAGAAACACATCAAGCCTGCTTGCGCCGTTGCCGAGGAGAAAGGCGTTCGGTCTAGCTAGTTAGTTTTTCTTTGACTTTTCCAACTACCCTCACCATTGCTATTCTTTATTCATTATTCTTTGTATCTTTGTGTATATTGGTTTACTAACTTGTTCTCTTTTGTATGGTTGTGCTTTATGCATGTGACAAGACAATCGGGAGGAGACAAGATGGAATGCCAAAATGTACCCCACAAGCCGCTTCAAGACTAATTCATTCCTAGCAACTACAAATCGTCAATTGCTAGCAAGGTTGATCAAATGCCAGGGGAGCAATTCTCTATTCCTCCAGGTCTTGTTGGGCTCTTGCCCATCTTCTACGGCTTAGAGAGTGAGAACCCCTACAAGCACTTGGAATCCTTTCTTGAAGTATGATCCACCTTCAGGATGCCGACGGCTAGTGATGATACAATCCGACTGACATTGTCCTCTTTCTCCCTCAAAAATAGAGCCAAAGATTGGTATGACTCAAGAAGGGACATCATGAGTTGGGAAACAATGAATAATGTCTTCTTGAGACAATTCTACTCTATAGAAAGGTAACACAAATGCGGCATGCCGTGACAAGTTTTAGTCAAATGGGCAATGAGAAGTTTCACAATGCATGGGAGATATTTAAGAAGATTTTGAGAGAGTGCCCCCACCATGAGATTCCTTTGTGGTAGCTAGTTCAATCATTGTACTCTGGTTTATCTCTAAAGGACCAAGACATAGTGGATTCTTCTTGTGGAGAAGTTTTCATGGCTAGGTCACCTGAGGAGATATGGCCTTTGTTTGAGCAGTTGGTTGAAGGATCAAGAGTTTGAGCTTCTAGAATGATGAATGATGGGGGCAATGACTTTGGTTTGACACCTCCTACTCATAATGACTCAAGCCCACAAGTGATGAAGATTCTTGGTGACATAGTGAGCTTCATGAAGAACCAGGTGACAAATATTCCTTGCCACCCAGTCAATTTTATTGAGTTTTATGGTCAAGGGTATGCTGGTATATGTTTTTTTGTCTTGTCATCAAGAAACTGAGTTACCTCCCCCAGTTACCCACCATTGAAGGCATATCATGGGGACAAAGGTCATCATCTCAAACTTCCAAGGATCCAGACTTAAGAAATAACAAATAATAATTAATATTTCCAAACCATAGACTTATTTTATTGCAAAAGAAGATAAAATCTCCTTGAAGGAGTTACTTACATTTTAAAGGAAAATAACAACATCATGTGAACATTATTTCTTTCTACCTATCTAACCCTCCAAGTGATATTAACTTTAGATCTTCAATGTGTCCATATGAATATTCATATATTAATCTTTAATGTAGGTTGTCTACCTAATGCACCAACAAACAAAATCTAGATCAGTATATTACTTTATTTTGTATGTGGCACATACCAAATATTTGCATACATATGTAACGACATATCAATCATATTAAAAAATAATTAGCAATATTTAACTTTCATTTTATGTATAATATTTTAAACCCAATTTGTTAAATCTCTTAGGGTGCACACTGTTTCCCTTATGTCCCAGCATTGGCCTCGTAGGGTATACCAATGTTTCTCCTTTGTCCGAGCAATGAGCTCATAGGTACGGTGCAACAATGGACTTCATGTTGACAGCTAGCATTGGATTTGTACCAACAGTTTTCATCATATTTCTAGAGTTTGGGAGTCTTAGTCCCCATCCTATTTCCCATAAGAGAGATTTTTGGATTCAAAGAATTATTCTCAATATATGTGATACACATAGGACATTATCTTAACTAGAAGTAAATGAATATCCAAACGGTTTATCATAGTATCAAACAATCATGAAACATCGAAAACCTTAGAAATCAATAACACGAAATCAATAACACGGTTTGCCATAAAATAACCACATACCTTCAATGAAGACATCACACAATACTATCCACGTACTTTTAAGTTGCATGCAACCAATTAAATGTAGATTCTAGCAATCAATCTAAGACTTGCATCTACTAAACTGTCACTATTGCATTCATATGACGTTAATTAGGTCCAACTTGGGTCCTAGACCAAGGTTTACTATTGATGTTAAGGTTAGGTTAGCGTTAGACATTACAAACCCTCGATTTCCATATTACGAGTCTAAGGTTTTTAAACCCTATCTTAGCATTATTTGTAACCTCGATTCATAAATTTGAAGTACATTTTACATCAACTTCATTGCAAAAAAAATATGAATTAAGATTGCTTAAAAAAATGATCATTAAATCCACCACTTACGCTTTTCATGCATTAATTACCTTATTTCTTTGCATTAATCGTACACTTTAAATATTAATTAGATATTGATGGTATTTTACAAAGATTTTAAAAAAATTACTAATCAATTTGATATGTATTTTTTCGATAGTTTGAGTTACAAATTAACCTTTACAATATTACAAGATTAACATTAGGTGGTCAATCACATGGTTCCAACCCAACGACTAATAGCTCTTATTCTTATTGTCTTTCTCCTTTGGGATCGTGGATCCCTTTCTCAAGTCATTAATCTAAAAATCTAGATTTGGCACTGCTTCTTCTCCTTCGAGTCTTGCATAATGTAGAAAAGGGGTTGGTGTCCCATGTTTCACCGGAAAGACAGGACTTCGGGAAACTGCTGTCTGGCGGCCACACCGCCTTCCATGGCAGTTCATGGGGGATCAGTATATAGCAAACTTGAAGTAAATGTTCTTAAAGCTGGAGTTGATTAGACATAGAGTACGATCAAAATTACATCATTCGTCCTCCATACACCTGGCTAGTACCAGGGTCAACATCCTGCGAAGAAACCACTACGGCAGCAATAATTCTAAAATTTAATCCTTAGATTATGGGGAATGACAGCTCATTTTAGCCTCATCTATTACAAATATTTTATATAAGAAGCTTTCATTAAGAGGAAAATTATACATGTTACTGAGTTGGAAACCTGACCCATTATAAGGGTAGTTGCACATCTTCATCATTACGTTGCATTACCTTATCATTTGATAATCATATTTTGACTTTGGGATTACAATTTTTTTTTCGGGTGATGGTATCGTCACCTAGGTCTCAAGCATACTTCACCTAGATCTCAAGCATACAAAATATTTGTATAGTACCAAAACAATTAGGGGGAAATATAGAAAAAAGAAGAGAGAAGCAGGAAAAAAAAGAACATTAATATTGTACTGAAAGTATTCATACAATACAAAAAAGAAGAAATAAGTGCAGAAAAAAGAGAGGAGAGAAGTAGAAAATGAGAGGAGAAAAATAAATATGAGCACGGTACTAAAAGAACATTTAGGCTTGATTTGGGAGGGAGACTTGAAAATATGGCATTCATATACAGTAGGTAGTAATGTAATTATTAGGTGGTGATCCCAAATGTCATATTGTTTCAATTTAGCAACTAAAAACTATAATTGTAAAACACATCAATCTCGGCAGGATTTATGATCACGGCGTATCTGCCCGGATTGGGCTCTGTGACTGTGATGGGACACACAATTACTACAGCAAGTGAAATTTAACAACATAGTCGAATTACGGTGTAGGAGTTGAGCAGGGCGAGGGTAGTTTCCGTTACTCAAGTACACTTTGGGCCTGTTTGGTAGGGTGTAGCACTCTACTACATCCAACCAAACTAGCCCTTTCCGGGTAATCTGCTGACACACGGGGCAATCGAAGTCCTACTCGGCATCCAAACTCCACCCCGCAAGCTATAAATACAACACCCGTCCCAACCCTTGGACGTGCTTCACGGCAAACCACCACAATCCGTGGCGCTCTTCGGCATGCCGCTCTTCAGCCTCGCATCGCTTCTTAACTTCACCGGCCTCCGCCGCGCTACCACCAAGGCATCGTCACCGCCGCCGGCTATCGACAAGGAAGGCAAGAATAGCAGCAACACCTTGCCGGACGTCCCCACTACCGACGTCAATAGCATGACTAACGCGGCGGATCTCACGAACACGGCGCTTCCGCCGCCACCAGCTAACGATGGGAATCGCAACACCTCGACGGACGTCCCCACAACCGACGTCAACAGCATGACCACCAATGCTGCGGACCTCACGAACACGGCTGCCCCGCACCCGGACACTAAGCCGGTGGTGGACGACATACCACGAAACTGGACGCCCTGGTCCGCTCCCAATTCGCTCGTCGACAACGTCATCAGGCCCTGGGCTCTCGATATCTCGGACAACCCGAACCTCTACACCCGCTCACTACTTCTCCACACCACCACCGACACCACCGCCGCCGCCCCGAACCCAGATGCGGTCTCCCCCGCCACGCTCACCCTCCACACAACTACCGCCGCCGCGCAGCACGGACATGTGGAAGGCGAGGTATCCTCCGCCACGAAAAAGGCCTCCGAGACCTCCGAGCTCGCCCAACTCGCGCGGAGGGCATTCATGTTCGCGGCAGATCCGCAGGGCGCCGCCTGCCTCATCGGGTGCCTGCGCGCCGGTGACACCAAAATCGCGGCGGGGCTCCTCGTGACTGCGAACGAGCTCACGTACAACTTCATGATCGACGGCTGGGCTGGGTACGTGTTCAGGGAGCTTCTTTGGCTCGGTAGTGACCAAGGGATCTCGCTCCTCGCACGCGCCGCTTGCCGTGACCCGGCCATGCTCGGCCACATTGCTTGCGACCAGTACGGCTGCTCCTCCGTGAAGGCACTCGTGGAAGCGACGGTCCGGATGAGTCCCGCCACCGCCGAGGCTCTGTCGCTCGTTGGTCATGCGCTCAGTGATCAGTTTGGCCATATGGTGGCGAACGGCGGGACGTATGGCCTGGATGTGCTCAACTACTGCTTCCTTTTTCCGCAGATTCGGGAGTTCTTCGTGAGTTGCGACTGACCATTTTGAATAATTCGTTATCGTGGTTCAAATCTAGCCTTTGACCTGAGGCGCTAATTGTTGCCCTGGAAGATTTTGCTCCAACTGGACCGTGGCGGACTCATCCATGCCACCGAAAGCAGGATTTTGAGTTCCCCTGGACGGTGGTTGCTGTTTCTGTTAGCATCTCAAAAATACACGTTGATCGGTTTATAAGTTGGGTCCGTAGTTTTGTCAACTGGATACCCTCACGGAAATATCATTGTAGACTCTTTGAAGTCATGAATGAGAGTGCATGACTACCTTTATTTGTATAAATTTTCTTTCAAGTTATGTTAACTCTCCACTTATCTCAATAATCATGCTTTACCATGACAACCTTATAAGCAACCGTGTGATGGCGTTCTAGGATATACCATTCTTTCCTAGTAGGGACAACCCTAAGTACATTTAATAAAAACTGAGATAGAGATATCAAATGAAAAACTCGAACAAAGAGTGCAACTGAAATAATCAGTGAACGAAAATGACCAAATATAAAAGAAACTAGAGGAATGAGTTTCGTGACACAAAGTGGAATCGTGTCTCATAACACAAATGTGTAGAAGGATATGGTTGGTAATTGTGAAGTCCTTGTACTACTCTATTTAATGATGTTGTAAGCCCTGAACATGGGATTTTGAGTCCCTTGATAATGGTCGTCGTTGTTGATGGCTCCTATACCAGCTCTTCTCTAAGAAGTGACTGTCGCTGTTGTGTTTGGTTGCATCTCAAATGATATTTATTGCGTACTAGTTGAGTTGATTTGCATGTCCAAGTAAACGGGTCCTTCTTTGCCTGTTCCTTAGCCACAAATTTTGACAGTTGGATATCTTCTCGGTATAGATTCCCTACAGAAAGAACCATATGTTCACTATCCACGTGTCTCAGTAATCATGCTTTTACCAACAAGTGCCTTTAACAGCCGGATAGTGGCAGTTTCAAACTATAACAACATTTCCTTATAAGGTCAATTCAGTAAACATAGAGTGCAGACAAAAGAACTAGTGAGATAAAATGACAAAAAAAAAATGAAATTTACTTGAATGAAAAAAGTATTTAACTAATTTGATTCGTGGTCTTTCTATATAACCCAAATAAGTAGTAGTGGCTTATAGTCTACTACACACAACCATACGTATTCATTGTTTTTAACACCTTGTACTGGACTTTATGCGGCAGGAAGTCTAGGTTCATGATTTAGTGTTTCCTTAGACGGGTAGATGATGACGGCTCCTAAGTTTGCTCTTGTTTTAAGAATGGATAGTGCTTGATTTGCTTGGTAGAATCTAGAATGACATTTTACTCTATCGAGTTGCTTTGGAAGTCCAACTCAATGGGGTCCATGTTTGGTTTTTCCCCTACCTCATGTTTTATAAATTGGACATCTTCACGGAAGATCATTTGAGAGTTTGTAAATGGTTAAAGTCATAAGAGTGCACGGTAACCTTTTCCATATAAATGCCCTTAATTGTGTTAACTCTTCACATATCAAACTATCCATGTTTTGCTAACAACTACCTTAAACAAATGCATGGCAACGGTTCCAGAATATATTGACATGTCTTTATAAGGACAATTTAGTGTATATAATTGAAACAAAAACTGCAAACAATAGAATTACTGAGATATATTCAACTAAAATGAAAAATGCAAAATAACTTGAATGAAAGCATTCAATAAATTTGATGGGTGCACTTTTTATAGAACACAAATAAGTAGGGGCTTATAGTATACTAAACACATAGGGGTACACTGTTTTAAACCCGTTGTCTTGAACTTCATGTTGCAAGAAGCCCTGGGGTAGAATTTTGAGTCACCTATGATGGTTTAATGTTGATGGCTTAAATGCTAGCTCAAAAGTAAGCATGGTGGTGGTTTTTGTGTTTGGTAACATCTCGAATCTCATTGTAATCGTCGAGCTGATTTGTAAGTCCAACTAAATGAGTTCTTATTTGAGTATACAACTATTCTAAATTTGACTTCTTCATCGTAGATCATTGTGGAGTTTCTTAATTTTTAAACTCATGAGAGTGCACATCCAATGTAGTGGCACCCGAGTACTAAAGTTGATATTGTATGAGTGAGAGGTCACAAGTTTAAAACCCATAGAAATGAGATGCTTGCATTGCAAATTTTAAAATCATGAGAGTGCACAACTATTTTTACCATATACACTCGATCTCTTTAAGACTATGTTAGTTCTCCACATGTCTAAGCAACCATACCGATTAATATATATATATATATATATATATATATATAGGAGAATGATACAGTGAGAAACAAATCTTGGTGAGAGCATGAGAGGCATTTGAATAACTCCCCACATAGATCAAATTTTCATAATCCAACTGTATAGACTACAATTTTACCTTAATACTTACCTTCCTACAAAATTTTATCACCATCCGATTTGTAGATCATTCACAACAATAGAATACTTTTCGATGCTCTATGTTGAATTTCAGGCTGACCGTTGGATGTAAAAAGTGTATATTCTACATATGGACATGCAAATAATGTCTGATTGCAATGATTTTTTGTGATAAGATACATGAAATGATACTCTTTCCATCTATATTGTTGGATTTTAAAAAATAGTTTAGAATTTGTAGTTATTCAAATGCCTCTCATGCTCTCACTGTAGGATGTTTCTCACTGGATCGCTACCATATATATATATACATATATATATATATATATATATATATATATATATATATATATATATAGAGAGAGAGAGAGAGAGAGAGTCAGGCTAGAATACACTCGAGTGTACAGATCACACCGTATACCCCAATGGTGTTTGCCTATCTAGACCTTGTTTTTCCAAAATCTAATCCATTGATCTTCATGGTTACCATAATAACAGGTCACATACAAAATTTGAACTCATTTGGATGAGTGTAAGTCACTCATCCAAGGACAACAAAATCGACACACAAAACTAATTTGAAATACATGATTTTTGCCTCCTTTAGATGCATGATCTATAAGTGTCCAAATGAGCTAAAATTTATTAAATAGTATGTTCTTATGATAATTAAGAAGATCAACGGTTTAGATTTTTCAAAAATTTACTACATCTAAAAAAATGACTGAGGTGTACGGTGCCTCTGGTACACTCGAGTGTACACTAGCCTGACTCTCTCTCTCTCTCTCTCTCTTTATTTATATATATATATATATATATATATATATATATATATATATATATATATATATATATATATATATATATATATATATATATATATATATATATATATATAGTAGGATATTTATTTACTACCCGCACTGGTAGATTACTTAAGTTACCTGTCCTTGTTAGTTCGTGTCATTCCGATTGTCCCCTCCATCACCAATCGCGCTAGCTACAATGTCTAGAGTCCTCAACTCGTGACACACATAGTGACATATTTTGCCCGACTGTAAAATCCTCAAGCAACTATGCCCCCCACTCAGAACGAGCGCTTCCTACCTCTCTATCCGTTCCAATTCTTTATGTTCTTCATGATACTCAATTTCTCAGAAGCCAGCCTACTCCGGCAATGCTGAGATATGTATCGAAGAGGGACATGGGAACGACGGTAAAATTGGGAACTTTCTCGGCATTTACAATGCCAGTGGTGGGATTGGGAGAGTTTCTAGTAACAGAATAGAGGTAGCAGCCACCATTGTGTCAGCTCTTGTTCTTTTTCTCAGTGTTCTCATCTTCATCAGGTACCATATCTAAAAGCTTGAGGAAGCTTGTCAGAATAAATAATTGGAAACCACCAACAAGAAGGACATGTGTTTGTTATCTAGGGTAGAATTATTATACCCGGAGAAAGGCTCTTGAAGTCCACATAGGAGATTTTCCCATATGAGGTCCTCACAACATCGAGAAAACTGTACGAATTAATTTGATTAATTGGCAGGTACACAAAGGGGAGACAAAAAGTAGTGTTCTTGATTGACAATTGCAGGCCATATTTCTTACTGGTAAACAAGTATAGTATTTTTCGAAAGATCCACCGATGTTTGCCCAATACTAGAGGATATTTGCATCAGATATGGTTTAGAATAAAAAATGACAGTAGTTGTGATTGTGTACCAATCTATGCATGTCTCTATGCTCCCCTCAAGGAGGTTACTTCCTCTCCAGCGTGAAGGTGGTGCCTGGCATCAGTCGAGGATGATAATGTTTCTAACCACCCACTTTTGTCAACAATTTAGTTAGCTTGTAGTTCATAAACAAGCTTGAATAAGATAGGCAAACCATATGCAATTTTCTCTTTTGTCTTAGACCTTCTCGTTGTATAAAGGCCTCAATCATCCATATGCTTATCCTCACTTTGTTTAGGCGAACCTCTAATCTTTCTTAAAATGTCTATGTGATGTACAAGTACGTTCTCTTTGCTATGAATTTTCATTGTTAACGTGTTGTTAAAGTTACTATTTTGTTGAAGTATCAATGCTATCCAGCTGTATTCCACTATGCAAATCTACCCATAATACAATCTCTTCTGAGATATTACAGTTTATCTGTGTACATTACAAAAAAATCCCCATTTTACAATCTATTCATACATGTTACAATTTCTCTACACACATTACAAAATTTCCACACATCTTACAGTTTGTTGAATGTACAATTTCTCTATGTACTTACAAGATAATAACTCACTTTATAGTTTGTGCATACATGATACAGTCTCTCTATGTACATTATAAAATGTCCACCCACCTACAGTTTATTCATGCATGTTATAGTGTCTCTATGTATGTCACAAAATTTCCACTCAAATTACAAGCTATAGTGTCTCTATGTACGTTGCAAATGTCCACCCAAATTACTGGCTTCTCATGTATGTTACAATTTTTCTATATACATTATAAAATGTCTACCCAACTTACAATTTATTTCGACATATTATAATTTTTTATGTATAGTGCAAAATATTGGTAGGTTTATGATGTTTGTGTTATACATGAACAAACTGTAATATGATTGGATACATTGTAATATGCACGAGAAAATTGTAAAGATGGTAGACACTTTGTAATAGACATGTAGAAATCATAATATGTGATAAGAGGCTGATTATACTTGCTAAGAAGGAAAAGAAAATGACCCCAATTGTATTGTTCAATTAAATAAATTGGTGCCTTGTGTATTTGATGGCCTCTTCGTCCTCAGTACACCTATTAAAGAGAATGAACAACGACTAACATTTATATATCATATACCTATCACAAATAATTTGGAATGAAAATATTGACTAGTTTATGATGTTTGTGCTATACATGAATTAACTATGATGTGGCTGGATATATTGTAATATGGAGGAACAAATTGTAAAGATGGTGGCCACTTTGTAATATACATTTGGATTTCATAATATGTGAGAATAGGTTGATTACACTTGTTACGAAGGAAAATGAAATGACCCCAATTATTGTTGAATTAAATAAATTGATACATTTATGCATTTGATGGCCTCCTCGTCCTTATTACACCTATTATATAGGCGAACAATGACTAACATTCATATATCATATACCCATCACAAACATTTGGATTGAAAAGAGTGGGTTAGCAAGTTTGTATTGTGTATGAATAAACTGTAATTTGATTGGATACATTATAATATGCATGAGCAGATTGTAAAGATGGTAGACACTTTGTAATATATGTATAGATATCATACTATCTGAGAAAAAGTTGATTTCACTTGCCAAGAAAGATAATAGAATGACTCCAATTGTATTGTTAAATTAAATAAATCGGTACATTTAATGTGTTTGATGGCCTATTCGCCCTTCTTACACCTATTACAAAGAACGAACACTGATTAACATTCATATACATATATCAATTGTAAGAAATTTTGATTAAATAAACTAATGAGTTTATGAAGTTTGTGTTATTCATGAAGAAATTGTAATGTGGCTGGATATATTGTAATACACAAAAATTAACTGTAAAGATAGTGCATAACTTTATAATATACATATAGAAATCTTACTATGTCAAAAGAGGCTAATTGTATTTTTTAAGAGGCAAAATAAAATAATTTCCAATGCTGACCGTTGAGTTAAATAAATCCGTATTTTTAAATCTACATGTCCAATTTTCAAATATAGTTTGCAAATTCATTGTTGCCAAAGGATCTTACATGCACGTAATGGCAGTTTGACAAGCCACTGTTCTTTTATTTTCCATTCTAATGTCATGTGTCAACCACTCACACAATGTCTTAGGAGTCACAACTAGCATTAACATGATTGGAAGCTAGCCATCTGAGTATGGGCACTCGGATCCGTACGAGAAGTGTAAGACAACAGATACAATGAACGACTGTATCAATGAGAATACATGCGGTGGCAGGAAGAGTAAATACCAAATTGACTTGATCACACAAGTAACTAAGGAATAATACATGCATGGGCAGTAAAGGCAGACTCATATATACATATATATATATATATATACATATAAATATATACATATATACATATATATATATGGGCGTTCATTTAATACCCACATGGGTAACCTGGAGTTCGCTACCTGGCAGCTAAAAAAGTAACTCTTCTGGTCAGAAAAGTAATCCAGCTATAAAAAAAGTAACTATTTTGATAAAAAAAAGTAACTATTTTGATAAAAAAAAAGTAACTATGCGACTAAAAAAGCATGCGCATATACATACATATATATATGTATGTATCTGCTCATGCGCATATACATACATACATATATATATGTATGTATGTATGTATGTATGTATGTATATATATATATATATTTATATGTATATGTATATATATGTATATATATATGTATATGTATATATATATGTATATATATATGCATATATATGTGTATATGTATATATGTATATATATATTTATATATGTAAATATATTTATATATATATATACATACATACATACATACATACATACATACATATACATATACATATATATAAATCACGTTGTAGTGGTTCTAGCATATATTGGCATTTCCTTAAAATGGCAATTCAAGTATATTTCGTTCAAATAGAGGGTTCAAATGAAAGAATCAACGAGACAAGACAAAAAAAACTAAAAGAAAGTTGAAAGATAACATGAACTAAATTAACCTACAAAGTTGATATTTGTATATGACCAAATTAATAAGTAGGGCCTTATAGTCTACTACACACATAGTAGGACATAGTTGTTGTTTTCTAACCACTTGTTCTGGAGTTCATGCAAAACCAAGCCTTGTTTGTATTATTTTGATTCCCCTAAGAAGAGTTGATGTTAATTGATCATATGCTCAAAGTAAGAATGAATGGAGAGATTTGTGTTTGGCATCATCTCAAATGAAATTTTACTCATTGAGTTGATTTGCATGTCCAACTTAAAGGGTTCTCGTCTGAATCTTCCCTTGCCACAAGTTTTGTCACATGGACATCTTCATGGAAGAACAATTTTAGAGTTTGTTAAAGTCATGAGAGTGTGTGAATACATTTTTCAATATAAGTCTATCTAAAAGACTGTTAACTCTCCACGTGTGTAAGTAACCATTCCTTTACCACCAATGTCTTAAACAAGCCCAATTGGATGTCATAGACTATACCAATTTCTTATAAGGACAACTAAAGTATATTTAATTCAAATCAAGAGTCAAAACAAAGGAATTAGTGAGATAAAATGACAAAAACTTAATGAAAATTGAAAAATAACTTCGGAAAGTATTAATTAATTTTTGAAAATTTTCATATAGAAATTGGAAGGTGGTGTTATATACTTTTTTACCCTTAAATGCACTAGGATATAGGAAATCTAAATTTTACTTAACCCTGGTGTATGAAAATCCCATCTGCAAGTAGGCAAATCTTATCATAGTATAGTGTATGAACAAACCCAAAGGACAATATATTTAAAACTTGTTTGATCAATGTAACCACACAAGAAATGGTATTTAATAGAAAAGTTGGATTAGTTGATTACACAAAGATTGTAACAGTAATGAGAATGGATTTAATGTCTCAACACATGATTATGTAAACACTAAGGTGGATGGATTTCACTACCACTACCTTTCTTCCTCTCTCACTACATCACAAATAGGCATAAACATATAAACATTAAGGTTGGATAAATCTGATTCTTTCACAATGAGAGTTACACCTAGACAATTAGCACTATAATCTCAAAATCATGTTACCTAGAGGTCATGTACCCATCGCCTCAGGAAACACCTATCCAAAATTCTCATCAAGGGGGTAGACATTAAACATATGATACCATGGATCTTACTTTGAGTGTTCTCTAAATCCAGAATCCAATAAACATGTGTATATGTCACAACTTACATAAGAAAGACAATATAAGTTTGATTCAAAAGGTAGCATGGTTAATAAAAGAAAAGATGTAGTAATATAAAAGAGGCATCAATGCGACTCCACAGACCTAGAAAGTTGACTACTCACTCCTAACAGTAACAAATTCAACATGGAAAGAGAGGGAGAAAGACACCATCATAGTACAAAATGGAGCTACAATCTAGTTATACATTTCTTATCATCAATCTTGGAGACGAGTACAATCAATGGACAGAAAGGTACATCCTTTGACGTTTGTCAGAGGTGAAATTGTTGGTCATTGATCTCCTTCTTCATGGGCTAGACTTATCCATGTGAAGGAGGATTTGGTGTATTTATGGATGGAAAATCTCATCGATGGAGATCAGACATTGTCGGCCTAGCCTCTTTTAAGGTTAGGGGCCTTAAAGTTTTGATGGAGGTGCAACCATTAGGGGTTGATGGGGTCAATTGACCAATAAAAATGATTGATGGAAAATGGAGGTGGATCTTGATGATGGAGTTCAGCAACACTCTTGCATAGTGGTTGTCCTCATTTCCATGGAGGCGAGGATTGTATCTTAGTTCTTTGATTAGGGTTTTCGACTCCCTAGCTACTTCCAATAATGATGTTAGTTTCCATGAATGAAAGGGTTGTGATAGGAAGAAGATGATAAGACAGAGTTGTTATGAATCCCTAACAAGTGTGTGCTTTGTCAGTTGGCAAAAACCCTATTAAGGATGAGGTTCCTTCAGTTGTTAAGCATGTAGGTTCCTCATTGATTGAGGAGTGCATAAAGTACTCATCATTTGATGAGTGTTGTCATTCTATGGAGTTGTCAATCTATGGTTTCATGAAACACAAATGTCTTATCAGTTAATGACGCATCAATGTGGTAGTGGGTGTGGATGATGGATGAAAGGACTAGTCAATTCTAGTAACTGATGTTCAGGCCTCAAGCGATAGATATCCCATCAGTTGATAGGAATATAGACCGATGTGAATGTAGGTTGATGTGACTCCCTAGGGAGGGAATTGATGTGTGTCGTTGGGCCTACATTTTTTACCTGTAAGAAATCTAAGGAGGTAGATGAGGTACCAGATCTATAAAAACTCTATAGAAAAAAAATCTTCGAGCCCACTCATAAGTTGATGCGCATAGAACACAGCTCGAAACTACAATGAAACTCAAGGATTTTTTGTTAAAATCCTAACTAATTGGTATAAAGTAGGGAAACTAACTCTAAAGAGGAATGTGAAATCTAAATAAAAAATAAGAATATAATGTGATCAAAACTAGAATGAGCATGCATTCATCAAATAACCCCCAAATATAGCCATTGCTCGTCCTTGATTAAGATAATATCTGAAACATTACCCAAATAAATACTTTCAAATCAAGTGATTGCTTCACCTTCTCATCATGTTTAGTTCTCTACAACTTAATAATGCCAAGCTACCCATTTCCCTAGATTACATCACAAAATATGTCATGTCTTCATCCCCAATTTTTCTTCCCTAAAACATTTCCTCGAGACACTATTACAGTTTAGAGAATCACATAGAACAACAAGTATGCATATTATCCAACACAAAGGTGGTGCCAGAAGAGACATTTATTGTGTCCCTATATAGAAAATGGAAATAAGGGGTGTGGAAAGAATACACGAATAAACTTGATATTGCATTTTTTATGCCTTCAATAACACATAAGATTTTCCTATTGTGTACATCTGCATCTTTTTTTCATTTTTGATGGTACGCCACTATTACATAAATAGGGGTATGGAAGAAGTGAATAGAATAGGAAAGAGTGGGTGCCAACCCGAACTTATGTTGATTTGAGAATTATACATTGTCCACATTTTAATAATAACTCAACCATTCCATTCATATGTATCTAACATGTTTGTTTAAGATTGATTTCAGGCTTTAGGTGCATGAAAATGATCAAATTACATGAGCCCTAACTTGTCCTAGTTCAAGTCAAAAGCAATGCAAATGCATTTTTTGGGAAATCACTGCAAACCACCTTAGAATCATTTTGTAATCATTTGTATTGATGATATGACTTGTAACTAAGATGAGAAAAAATCAGGGGCACTTAATTCCAACGTTTGATCACTCAAAAATCATTTTGAAAAGTTTGTCACAACAACTTTGTCAGTCGAGTTTGAATCTCAACTGATTAGTGATGGATTTTTGGAAATGGATCAATCAGTTGAATTGTACACACACAGAACTTGATCGATTGACTCACTAACCAAAACTAATGTTGACTGATTGGTCGAGTTTCCCCAGGACAAACTCGACTGACAATTTGAAAATTGGCTTTGTCAGTTAGTGGATCGGTCGAGTTATCTTTATTGAAACTCAATCGAATGTTACTGTACAAAAAATGTAGAAAAAGTGATTCTAACCAATGGAGAGTTGTTAGAAACGAAAATAGATCTGTTGAAAGTTGTAAAATGGCTATTTTTCATTCTTAAGTGATCCCACACTCAAAGAAACACCCCCAACTATAAATAGGACCCCTTGGAGTTCATTCCAAGGTTGCTCATTCATTCTATCCTTGGTCCTTGCTATAGTTGAGTGTGCTACAACCCTTTGATCCCCTTTCTCTCTCTCATTTACAAAGCATTTTCTGATTATGAGTGAGTTAGGTATGTTGTAAGAGAGCTACCTCATTGCTATCTTGTAAATCTCTCCATATATCCACTTCACAATCCCCTTTTTCAAAGAGAAAAGACTGAAGTGATCTTCTCCAAGTGAAGGAGGAGGTGTTGTTCTTCTTAAAGGTTGAAGAAGGTGTGAAGATCTTCTCCAAGTGAAGGAGAATAGCAAGGAAAAGAACCAATAGGAGTGGGTAATCCTTGTCAGGCCAAAGACTTGATGCAAGAGTGGGTAAGTCCTTGGTGAAGGCTGAAGACATCTTAATCAAGTGGGTAATTCCTTGTGAAGGCGAAATACTCTTGTCTTTAATAGGTAAGTTCTTGGATCTATGGTGTTCTTCCTGTATTTATTATAATGGAATATAAGTCTACATGGGTTGCAAAGTTCTAGAGGTTGACCTCTCTAGGTAGTGGATTGGCGGTCTCCTAGTTTGGAGATTGGAACCACTCTAACACATTGTTTAAGTGTTTGTTTAAAAATCTCTCATCCTTTCTATGCTTGTTTAGATAGGACTTCAAATTAATTTTTAGCATTTGGTTTCAATTGATATAATTTGAAGGTCTAACTATTCTTGTGAGAATCAAGTGGTATTAGAGCAAGGAACTTCTCCAAAAAATCACCTACAAGATGAGAAGATGGGTGAGAACCTACTTGGTTCCCTCAACCTAGAGGGAGCCTTATCCATGTGCCCCCCGATCTTCGACAGCACCAACTTCCTCTATTAGAAGTGGAAGATGAAGTTCTACATTCAAGGGGTGGTCGTTGATATGTGGAAGCTCATGATTACACCCTATAAGGAGCCAACCAGAGTTGTGTCAACTTGGGATGAAGCAACCCTACAGAATGCATAGCACAATGCCAAGCTTCCTCTATGCAGCCCTCACTCCATCCGAGTTTAACTAAAACTCTTCATGGGACACGTCCTATGTTGTGCATCACTTATGAAGGCACAAAGCAAGTGAAGGAGGCTAAGATCTACATGTTGAGATGCCTCCTAGAGAACTTCAAGATGGGGAAGAAAGAAGGAGTTGTTGATATGTACTCAAGGCTCAACATCATCATCAACGACCTAGCTACTTTGGGACACATTTTGGATAGAGGAGTAATCAACTCAAAGTTCTTGATATCTCTTCCTAAGAGATGGGAGTCAAAGGTGACCGCCATTGAAGAAGTAAGAAGTCTTGGTGACATTCCAACTGAGGAGCTTATTGGGATTATACAAGCTCATGAGAAAAAACTTAACAAGCAAGAAGAGAAAGCAAAGTAAGAAGAAAAAGAATCAAGGAAGATCAAAGATAGTACCTTCAAAGCTCAAATGGAGGCACTCATCCTTCAACAACAACTTTCTTTCCAGACCTCTCCCTCATCCTCAAGTGAAGATGATGGCCCTAGTGAGAATGAAACCAACTTCTCCAAGGGAAAGTACTTCAAAGGGGAGCAATCTTCTTCTTGTACTCCAAGGTGCTACAAATGTGGTCAAAGGGACACTACAAGAGAGAATGTCCTAAGGCTAGAAAGTCATACCACAATAGCAGCTCCTATAAGGAGGAAGAGTGCAAGAAAGATAGAAAATACAAGAAGAAGGACAAGAAGGAGAGGAGACAAAATGACACACCTCATGAAGCTTGGGAAGGAGCATCCTCTAGTGGCTCAAGATCTGATGAATCTGGAGAATGCTACCTTGCACTCATGGCCTATACAAGTGAATATATTGGTTAGGTAAGTGAGGTAATATTGCATGAGTTAGCTAAATAAACTCTTATTGACATGTTTGTTTCTGCCTGTTCTTCTTATTCTGAATGCAAATCTAAAAAGAAGAGGTTGGGTAAAATTATTGATGACTTGTATGTTAAACTTGATATTCTTGAGCAAAATGAGAAAATTCATCTTGAGAGAATTGATTCCTTGCAAGGCCAATTTCTTGATCTTGATCTCCAATACAATTGAGTTGAGGTAGACAATGGTGTATATCTTAAGAACATTGAATTTTTTAAGGGCGATAACCAAAAGTGCCTAAATGAGATTGAGTTGCTTAAAATTGAAAATGCTTAACTTAAGCTCATTAGTGATGCTTGTAGGGGTGAAAGAGATGTTTATGTTAAAGAAATTGAATTGGTTAAATTTGAAAATGCTAGGTTACTTGGTCAAGTTAATGATTTGTCTTCTAGACCTATTCTGCCTAGTAATAATGTTGATTCTATTTCTTTTGAAAAGGATTATTATTTGACTAAAGCCCTCTGTCTAGAGGCCAACCTTGTCCATGCTAGAGATGATCTTGCTAGTTTGTCTTCTACTATTATATCTCTTACTGATGACAATCATAGACTTAGAGCCTCTCTATATACTCTAGGGTTCTCAGATTACCTCATTGGTACTAATGATAGCTTTACAAGCTCTAGCCACATAAGCACAAACCAAAACATGCTATGACATTCTCATCAAAGATCTCTACCCATGACATATGCTTACCCAAATCTCTCTTATCAACACAACCACTAGATTCCTACAAGGAACTATAATGACTGTCATCAAACCAATAGCCAAATCATTACTAATTATGCAGAATCATCCTAAATAGCTGATTAACAAAAATCAGTAAAATTTGAAACCATTTTGCAAAGAAATTCACCTCCAGAAAACTCTTACTAAAAGATCCAAAGCTCATACATATCATGATTCATATTGTACATACATTGTTTCATCTTATCTCGAGGACAATATATAACAGTTGCTCTATCAAAATGCATATTGGAGAAACATAAAACCTCGAGGCATACAAGCCAAAATCTTTGATTGTTCATGAAACATTTATGAACCGACTCCAAGGACCTGAGAGTATAGAGATGACACATAGGACTTCTATCTACAAGACACGACAAATAGTACACTCAACCTAACTTTTCACTGTTGCCTTAGCTGTTGTTTCTCCTCTACAAAAAAGTCTCCACTCCCTCATGCACATCCACCTAAAAATTGTGGATCCCACGGGGTGAGACAATTGTCCCAGCGAGAAATATAACTCTTCGCTGACCATATTATTATCACAGACAAGCATTATAAAACTGAGTAGAGGTTCTTTTATATTAACAGGTAGGATTAATCATTGAATGAATAGGATAAAGTAATCTCTTTACTTAAGAAAATGATGCATATACCCATGGTAGAATAATAAACCATCTATCAACTTTGAAAGGAATGTAAAGGAACATAAAAAACATCTATCAAGCTAAGATGTATAACTAAATTATGCATCAAACAATGTTTTCCGTATTCGATCCTTAAGCAAATATGCTACACGGCTGAACATATTTTACAATCACACTTATGCCCTGAGGAGATGAAGTATACCCCTTTCATCTCCAACCGACCACAAACTTCTCACAAGTCGGTACCATACAAGGTCAATGGGAGAGCCGATTGCCATGACCTCAGCTATCTCGGTCAATACGAGACCACTGGCAGTGACATCTTGTGTCAGTATATAAAAGAGCATGCTAGGGTATACATGCATCTATGCTTAGAGCTGCAGCATCAACTGCACTCTCTTAGGGGAAACATCTACTAACAACCATCCCCAATTATGAAATTACTGAGTCATGGCATATAACCATACTCTGAGCCACGGGCCAGTTCACCGTGCTCCACATAGAGTCTACGACCGTAGTTGCACTCGATCCAGGATAAGGCATATAGACAAATCCCCATTTATTTCGAGTTCGTAAGGGGATCGGCTCACACATGGTCATCCATTTATATTTACGCCCCCACATATTCAAAAATATGCACTCCGGGTTATGCCGCTGGAAACCTATTTCACCATTCAACAAATTCTGACACTGATGGATCTATGGTGAGGGCAACATTTTAAGGTTTCTAATGATATATTAAGTGCATTACAACATTCTTTTAGCATCAAACAAGTTATCATTATTAATCACAACAAATGCTACAAAGAAAGGTGTAATACATCTAAAGTACTTTTCCAATCTTTAAAACATATTTAGATATAAAACACTTGGGATCTCAGTCCCTTACCACATTACTGGGAATACTCATCCCTTCACATCATCATTATCATAATTTCTAGATCTGGGTATTCAAACCCTTAGATCACCACAAAGCATTGTTACCTCTGTAACAGCTAACTATTACCTCTAGATCCTCAGACCCATGTACTCTTTTCACTTGTTGCACAAGTATTTCACATAGTTCACATGGTTTGATTAATCATCTTGTAACCTCTCACTTAGGCAACACTTATTCACATGGCTCACAAGGCCCATTAAACATCTTGTTACCTCTCACTAGGTAACAACTAGCTTTTAGATCATCAGACCACATAAGCATTATACTTATTATACAAGTATTTAACATGTTTCACAAGGCTTATTCAATAAGAGAAATACAACCTTCCCATTATTAGGGTTAGGGTTTCCCTTTATAGCCATATAGGGTTTCAAGTTCATATTATCAATTCAAACCCTAATTCGTTGCTCCACACATCTAGGAACATATATTGATATTATAAGTATGCAATCATACTTATCTGTTCTCATCATTTATCATTAACTGATTACAAAGTATGAGTTTCTCTCTCATCCTTACTAGGATACTGATTACATCATACTTTTGGTTCAATCCTTTTCTTTGAGGAATATTAGTTCATCATTAACAATTCACATCATCTTTTATATTGCAATTAACACAACATGTGTGAGCCGATCCCCTTACAAACTCGAAATAAATCGGTAGGAATTAAGAAAAGACCTATCCAAACTCAGGAACGGATGCCTAATAGTTCTAAAAAGGGGAAGTTTTTGGTACCACCAGTGCAACCAATGTCTAAACCACCAGGGCAGTGGTTTCCAAGAAAGGGAAAAGGACCTGATGTTCCACTAGTTAGAACTCTTGATTTGGCCTCTACATCAGTTATAAGGCCGACAAGGCCAGGGGATGCTTATAAGATGTGTTATAAGTGTAAACAGTTTGGGCATATTAGATTCTTTTGTCTAATAAGGAAGGAGGAAAGACCCAACCGCCGAGGCAGAGTCAACAAGACTCTCAAAGGCAATAGTCTAGTTGTGGCATACAAGGATGTAGACAGACATCCCGAGCAGGTCCACCAACGCCGAGCAATAGAGCACGATATTGGGATCAGGCAATGACAAGATTCTATGAAAAGAATCAGCCTAAGGCAGTAAACAATCCACGAATTAAGACAGGTCAGATGAAATAGTGTCATTCTGATATGTCATTTCATGATTCTATTTGTTAAATGTGAGAAAGTAGTTGTTATTGAGCTTCCTTTGACTAGTCCTATAAGGACACAAGGAAGATGAGGACTTACATTTTGCTCATTAATCTTTTAAATGCTTAACACTTTCTTTTATCTGTGTGAAAAAGGATAAGGTATATAAGTAATGCCTGGAGAAAATCCAGGGATACTAAGTCCTATGTTCTTGATGAAATGAAAGTAAGGAATATGATAGTAAACAAAGTTCATACTATCTAATATTAGTACTTGTATACCCTGGCCATGTATTCAACTATTGAAGATAAGGTAAGTATGGAACTCTTAGATTGTTATCTTTTTTATTACTCTGATCAAGTAGTCATTCTGAGACAATCTAGTGAGCATAACGAAATTGGACATATGGCATGGATAATTTTATCACATCCCAAGTGTAATAAAATTGGAATATGAGGTGATCTCATATCAACCTGTGTATATGAGGAAGTAAAAAGCATAATCCTCATGATAAGAGAAAGAGAACGAGGGAGATGATCCCTGTTCGATAAAGTCTGTATGGATAGAAAAGACCTTTTCCCATAATATGGAAATGGGAAATATGATAAATCATGAACTGTTCATGAACATGTTAGCCAATAACAAAGAAAGGGATGATGATATGTAATCGTCTAAATAATTCCTATGTAGATGGCTAGGAACTTAAGATGAAACAAGTGTAAATGACTCATGAATAGTGAAAGTTCATGTAATAATCTTAGGAGATGATAACGTCTCCTCTTTGATGAACAACCTTGGGTAATGATGGAGTGATGAAGGGAATATGTTTCTATGTGTTCTTTCCTTTCAGGGACATGGCAATCAAGTGAATCTTATGACAATGTGCATGAGTTAGAAGTGATCTAGTGATTGATACTTGGAAGAGTATCAGTTCGTCTTGGACTTTGGTTCTAAGGTTAAGATATGTGTAATAAGTAATGTCCCAAGATGAAAGAAAGATCCTTTTGTATGTTTGACTTTGGTATTAACAACAGAGAGATGGATATGATAAGGATGTAATGTGATTTCGACACATGTTGCGGATACCTAGGTAAGGAATTCTGGTATCCAAGAAGTGTCAGGTGGTATGGGAAAGTGAGAATACTACTTCTGATAAGATGAATAAGGTTTGGTTACCTAGAAAGGGCCAACCTTGTGATAACTATTGTATGGATATCATGTGTTAGGGTTTTATGCTCTGCATAAACATAACATTGATAAGGATGTATTAATTGAAGGAACAATTGTATAATTGTTTTGAGGGAAAGATTATCAAAGCTAAAAATAATTCATTAATGTACCCCTATCTAGATCTATTGAGTCAATCTATTCATAACATCTAGAGGTATATCTGAGATAATTTCTTCTTTAGTAAGCAACATTTCCTTATGACAAGAGAATGTACAACTAGGAAGATAGTTGGTATAAGTCATAAGAAAGTTTTTTGTTGAGAGATTAGAGTGGCACTAAAGACGTATGATAAAACCTGTAGTCCCAAGTGGGTGACAAAATGTAATCCTGATCTCTCCTTGAAAGTGAAATGCTAAACTAAGTGAGGAGTATGGAAGACTCCCTAGAATCTTATCACATAAAAGATGTGAGTCAATAAGGATTGACACCTGAGTTATTCAAAGTATGAATAGTACTTCTCCAACTTAGAAAATGTTACTTGACACAGGGTTGACTCCATAGTCAGTAATGGATATGACAGCTGAGTATGGGTCATGTGTGACCGATCTTATGATGATCTTTTATGAAAGGACTTTGTGTTGGTTATAGTTCAATGGCATCTCCATAACATCAAGATGTTTTGTGGACACTTGATGATATGATACATAAATGACAATTGTCTTCCTTCGTCTAGGATTTCGAGGACGAAATCCTTGCTAGGGGTTTATAATTATAATACCCCTGACCTAGGTTATGGCTTAACCCTAGGAGTTTTCTTAAGTAAGTTACTTACAAACTGATTCTAATCTTTTCAAAAGTGATTAAGGCTTCTTGTGAAGTTTATTGTCAAGTTTGAGCTTATTTGTAAACAAATTGTGCATTATTTGATAGTTTGAGTGAAATGTGAAATTTACCCTAGATGAGAGGTTACATTACAATATGTCACATGTTGAATATCATAAGAGAGAGTATGATGCCAAGTGGTGGCTTGTGGAAAACCTAAATCCCAAGTTATAACCTGTTTAACAATGTTAGTACTTTGTGCACCAATTTTGGTACAATTTTTAATTTACCTAACAAGATGGGGTTGAAATGCAAATTACCACCTCTAGAATGTCCCTACTCCCTCAACGTATCTTTTAGAGGAAAGAGAAAGAAGGATACACTATGTTGAATCACCTTTGAGTGATGATACTCTTGGTAATGGAAAGACCAAGGAAAGAGTTGAAGGAGAAGCCTTATATGTGATGCATCGGGTTGTAGGCTTGACATAGGAGTCCTATCAGCCAAGGAGCCATGATAGAGGTCTCCTATTGGTTTGTTTAGCCTTGGAAAAGGCCATGATGGGCATAGCACCTCAAGGAGGTGGTCCATGATGGGTTGCAAAGCCCCTTGCATAAAGTGTATCGGGTTGCTTTGTTGATGAGATAAAGATGAGGAAACTTATCCAAGAAGATAAAGGATGGATGAGATATTGTCTCTAGCTTATCCTCAAGACTCTTGCATGGCAAGATATATATGTGTGCATGCATGGCCACGTGTCATCTAATATCTTGAGGTGAAGACACCTCTTATACACTTTATCTCATGAAACCAAGTATATATACTTCTCCTTTCACATACTTATGGAAGTTTACGAACCCCACAACCATCCTCCTTGGAGATATCATGCAAAGCCCCTTAGATATCATGAAAAGTATTTCAAAGAGGAAGGATATCTCAATCACCAATCTTAAGGTAAGGCTTTGGTCATCTTCAACCTTGGTTGAAGTAGGGTATCGAGTTATGGATATTCCTCTCTTTCCTTCTTCACCAAGTGCTTAATTATGGTGATTTCTTGTCTATGGAAGAGTTTTGAACGAACCTTGGACCTTGGAGAATTCATCTTCAACCTTAGAAGGTGAATATTTGGAGCTTGGAGCTTTGAAGTGTTCATAAGGCGGGTTATATAACTTGAACCCAATCATGTTATTATTTACCACTTAACTTGTTACACTAGATGATCACCTTCAATTCTGAGTTTTTATTGAATAATTGATGAATCCATGAGTTCTAAGAATTTCCAAGACATGTTATTCATAAACTAGAACAGTTAGAATGAAGGTATAGAGCTTGAATAAGATGGTATCACTTTATAAAGCAATATCGGGTTCAAGCACACAAACAAGTAGCTCATACCTGATATGGTAATATACAAGCATCACTTACACAATATGCTTGTGAGATTATATCTACTTACATGATATGGAGATGAAGTTCATACCTTGGAACATGATATGGGGTTAACCTTATACCTAGTAGATGATAGGAAGTCAAGTATAGACTCCATGCACGATATAGGAACAAGGGTATACTTGTAAGTCGATATGAAACACTAGTTTGGGTAACCCGATATGAATGAGAATAGAAAGTGCTCCTTACATGATATGATCATGGAATACACCTCTTGTACATGATATCATGAAGCACACATCTGGTACACGATATGGTTGACATAGAATCAAATACATGGTATAAACTGATATGGTTGAAATACCTCAACCCGATATGAAACCCGAGATGGGGGTTAACTCGATATGGGGATAGAGGATAACTCATACACGATATGAGCCATGCCCTTGCATGATATGGGAGATACCCACTTACCCCTCATACATGATACAAGTCTAAGACTACACCTCTTGCATGATAAAGTGATAGTGAACACTCTAAATAATATAGAGTTGGATAACCCTAGGTGATGGGTAAGCCGATACAAGTGGTGAGTGATACCACATGGATGATATGAATGATATCCCTTGAATGATAGGAATATCACCAACTCCTATCTTGTGAATTATATGAGGTTAAATTCATACTTCATACACGATATGACATAATCTACCCAATTTGGTGGAAAACCCTAGATGATGGGTTGAAACCCGACATACCCTACCCTTTGTGTAATGGATTGTGGTATGAAAATTCAATAAGACGCCTAGCTTGTCAAAGGTTGATCCTTGAAGGAATGAAGGGGTTATGAGTCTAAGGGTCTACCAAACATGGTAACCCAATATGTTACCCAACATGCAGACCCAATTTGATAATCCTGAATGGGAAACCGATATGGTATCTTGTATATATACCACTCAAATGATACATGATGAGGCATATGCTCTATGATCGATATAGTGCACATCTTGTGCATGATATGGTGTCAAGCACATAGCTCATACCTAATATTAAGTTATCTTGAAATGTTAAGAACTAAGTGATAGTCTATTTGATATGGGTACATGATATGATGATTAGGGGATGCACCCTGAAACATGGCATGGTGATGTGACTATCTCACATGCTTGATTTGGATACACAACATGAAGTAAAGAATGTATCTTAAAGCACGATATGATAATGTACACACATCTTGATACCCAATAGGGTAGAGACACTTCAATCATATGTAATTGATTGAGTGACATATGTTGCATGTTGAATTAATTGCAATATAAAAGATGATGTGAATTGTTAACGATGAAATAATATTCCTTAAAGAGGAGGATTGAACCAAAAGCATGATGTAATCAATATCCTAGTAAGGATGAGAGAGAAACTCATACCTTGTGTTGATAATCATTTAATGATAAATGATGAGAACAGATAAGTATGATTGCATACTTATGATATCAATATATGCTCCTAGATGTGTGGAGCAATGAATTAGGGTTTGAATTGGTAATATGAACTTGAAACCCTATTCGGCTATAAAGAAAAACCCTTAACCTAACAATGGGAAGTTGTACTTCTCTTATTGAATAAGCCTTGTGAAGCATGCTAAATACTTATATAATAAATATAATGTTTATGTGGTATGATGACCTAAAAGATAGTTGTTGCCTAATGAAAGGTGACAAGATGTTGGAATGGCCTTGTGAGCCATATGAATAGTTGTTGCCCAATGAGAGGTGACAAGATGTTTAATGGCCTTGTGAGCCATGTGGATAATTGTTTCCTAGTGAGATGTGACAAGATGCTTAATCAAACCATATGAGCTATATAAAATACTCATAAAACAAGTGAAATGAATACCTTGGTCTAAGGACCTAAAGGTAATAGTTACTTGCTACAAAGGTAGCAATGTTATGTGGTGATCTAAGGGTTTGAATACCCAGGTCCAGTAATCATGATAATGATGACGTGAGGGGATGAGAATTCCCAGTAATGTGACAAGGGACTGAGATCCCAAGTGTTATGCAATTAAATGTATCCTAAAGATTAGAAAATTACTTGATAGATGTATTACACCTTTCTTTGTAGCATTTCTTGTGGTTAGTGATTATAATTTGTTTTATGCTAAAAGAATGTTGTAATGCACGTAATATATCACTAGAAACCATGAAATATTGCCCTGAACATAGATCCATCAACATCAGGATTTTTCTGAATGGTGAAACGGGTTCCCCGCAGCATAACTCGGAGTGCATATTTTTGAATATGTGGGTGCGTAAGTATAAACTGATGGCCATGCATGAGTCGATCCCATTACAAACTCAAAATAGACGTCTCAATGGAGCACGGTGAACTGGCACGTGGCTCAGAGTATGGCTATATTCCATGACTCAGTAATTTCATAACTGGGGACGATTGTTAGTAGATGTTTCCCCTAGGAGAGTGCAGTTGATGCTGCAACTCTGAGCATAGATGCATGTATACCCTGGCACGCTCTTTTGTAGATTGACATGAGATGTCACTGCTAGTGATCTCGTACTGACTGAGATAGATGAAGTCATGGCAACCATCTCTCCCATTGACCTTGTATGGTACTGACTTGTGAGAAGTTTGTGGTCGATTGGAGATGAATGGGGTATACTTCATCTCCTTAGGGCATAAGTGTGATTGTAAAATGTGTTCATCCGTGTAGCATATTTGCTTAAGGATCAAATATAGAAATCATTGTTTGATACATAATTTAGTTATACATCTTAGCTTGATAGATGTTGTTTATGTTCCTTTACATTCCTTGTAAAGTAGATAGATGGTTTATTATTCTACCATGGGTAGATGCATCTTTTTCTTAAGCAAAGAGATTACTTTATCTTGTTCTTACAATGAATAATCATGCTTGTTAATATAAAAGAACCCCTACTCATTTTTATAATGTTATTCTACAATAATAATATAGTCGGCAGAGAGTTATATCTCTCACTGGGACAATTGTCTCACCCCGTGGGATCCACAATTTTTAGGTGGATGAGAACGAAACAGTGGAGACCTTTCTGCATAGGACGAACAACAGCTGGGGCAGCAGTAACAACTTAGGTTGAGTGTACTGTCAGTCATATCTTGTAGATAGAAGTCCTATGTGTCATCTCTGTACTCTTAGGTCCTTGGAGTCAGTTCATAATGGTTTCATGAACGATCTGAGATTTTGGCTTGTAAGCCTCGAGATTTGATGTTGCTCCAGTATGTGTTGATAGAGGAACTATTATATGTTGTCCTCGAGATGAGATGAAATAGTGTTTGTATAATGTAAATCATGATATGTATAAGATTTGGATATTTCAGTAAGAATTTTCTGGAAGAGGATCTCCTTGCAAAATGGTTTTAAATTTTAGTGATTTTTGTTAATACACTGTTTATGATAATTCTGCATTATTAGTAACGATTTGGCTATTGGTTTGATGGCGGTCGTCACACCCCTTGTCGCAGATGCATGTCAAGTTGGGGAAAAAGATCTATGTTAATTGTTTGTGTGCTAAGAGTGCCTCAAGATACCCACATGCCTTGTGGATCTAATTGCTTGCTTCATTGGGGAGGACAAACCCTTCAAATATTTAAGCTTGCCTTCATGCACCCTCACTTTCTTGAGCACCCTTCTTCAAGGTCGAGCAACATACATTCCCTCTTCCTGAAGCTGAGCTAGTGGGTTGTTTGAGGTGTGATTTCTCATCGTAGTAGGATCCATTTGCAATAATGGTTTGTAGGTGATGGATCCACCAATTCTTTCCTTCTATACCAAGATGAGCTACATCATGAGGAAGCCCAAGTTATCATCATTGCCAATCTTATTTTTTGGAGATTGGCCCACAAGAGGGGTGTGGGATGAATAAGAGTAACCCCTGGCTTCTTTAAAAAAAAGCCAACATTGGGTGGTGTAGTGCTCAATGAATAGTGCACATAGTGCTGAGTTTGATCACAGTGAGAAAAAGAAGATGGGCATGGTCCATGTAGACCCACCTTTGAAGAGGTTGACTCAAATAGTTGAACGATGGACAATTAGTAGCTTTGTGGCACGCCAAGGAGATGCATTCGTGCCCTTAATGGGCCATATGGTGTAATCTTGCCTACCCTCAACCAGAGACCAATAGTCTTTAGTTTTACGAAAGGTAAATCTTTTTCTTATTCTAAAAAAATAGAAAAATCTTGGATATGTGATTAAAAATATCTCCCTTGACCAAATAATCCATTAAAAATATATGTAGACTCAAAAAACTGTCTACATTATTATAAGAGCCCTAAAGTAAATTTGTTAGCTTCATTTATTGTTTATTTCTAAGCTATATGACAAAATATCTTTTAGCATCATCACATGGTATAATTGCATATGATGAATAATAAATATGAGTGAATTATTAATCCTTATATCTTGCAAATGCCCTAGTTACATGGATTGGAAGACACAAGATTAAATATAAATAATAAAAAAATCTCTTCAGTTAGGTCACCTGAATAATACAATATGACGTGACCAGATCCAAACCTGGCTCGACCCAAATCGACTAAATAAAAGTAGACCATAACCGATACTAACCGAAATCCAAACACACACTTGAAATGTTATATTTTATAGATTTATTTTACCCATCCCAATTTACATTTAGTGGGGTGAGAGAGTAAAATGTAAAAAAACATGATGCAACCTGATCTAATCCAGACCCGACCTGACCCAACCTGGATTGTCCAAACTAAATCTTATCATACCTGATCATAATTGACACCCAACCACAGACAATCTAAACGTCCTAGAGTTTTCATGTTTGATAGGGGTTTTCTTAACTATTCCTAATTACATTGAGTGGGATATGGGAGAATCAAATATAAGAGGGAAACATGCTTTTATTTTGTGAGGGAACCAGAATATAAATACAGTGAGATATGAACTGGCCCAAATCGATTGAACTAAATTCAAACATAGCCTGAACCAAACAAAAAATCAAACATGCACATGTAGTCCTTAAATTTTTAGGTTTGATAGGGTTTGTTTTAAACATCCCAAACTGAATGGAGTGTGAAATTGAGATATAGTAAAACATAAAAGAAAAGAAAACTGTCTATTCTATCACAGTAGTTGATGAGAAGAAGGATGGGTAGTTGATTAGGAAGGGAAAAAGTGGGAGGGTTACCTGGAAATAGAAAAAGAAGGAGTATTCTGGTATTTAACAAGAACAGATGAGGGTTGTGGGATAAAATATCTACCTTAAATTTGATATATATATATATATATATGTGTGTGTGTGTGTGTGTGTGTGTGTGTGTGATTTTTTTTAATCTATTTGCAACCAACTAAAAGTGGATTGACAAATGTATTTCTATCTAACGAAAAAAGTGGGCTAGAAAATGTGTTTCTGTCATGGGTTCAAATTGTAAGTATATATTTCCAAACTCCACGCTAAAAAATTCTATAATGAACTTTGGTATGTGATTCAGTCCTATTTTAGGGCTTCATCTTGTGTCATAATGCATTTCACTCACATCTATACCTGTTATATTACATGTTATTTCCCTCAATATGCATATTTGTGTAAAATGCACTTATGGATATTATTTGCATGTTTTTTAGGCATCTGGACCATGCTTGATGGAAGAGAGAGAGAGAAGGAGTGATCCTAGGGTTTCCCTACCCATGGAGAGGCCCAAAGTGAAGTCTGATGCTCCCTCAACCTACCCCTAGTGGCCAAAGATCCATAGAAGCAAAGATGTCCAAGGAAATCGAAAGAATCAAGCCCAAGTGCAGATGCAGACAGCGCCACGGTCGTGCCATAGGAATGGTCATGCAAGGGACAACCACCACAGACATGCCACCTAGCATGGCCATGAAACAACACTGAAGAACAGGCATGGCATTACACTACAACCACCATCTACCTCACCCACCACGACCATGCTACCCAGCACGACTGTTCTACCTAGCCCTCACCATGGTCGTGCTACCAGCCAGTCATTCCCCCAGAACAACCTGACATTTTTCACCTCGTCCATTACCATCCACCACAACCATTCAACTGACACCCCACCATGGCCGTGCTACCCAGCACGACTGTGCTACTCACAAAAACCTTGCTACTTTTCCCCCGCATTTCCCACTTTACCCCCACTTGACCTATTGCTTCCTCCCCACCTATATATATGTGAGTGGAGGCTGGAGGCTCAGGGTGGCCACCCCTAGATACCTTCTACCACCTTCTAGATCCCCATTTTTCCCCTTAGACATTCCACTCCAACCTCCATTTCACTCCATTTCACCCTTTCCACCACCAAAACCCTCATTTCCAAACCTTCCATCCACTTCCCACCATCATTCCACACTATTCCATCCAAGAAGGAGGACGAGGTTGACCTTACAGCAGATGGAGAGTAGGATTCACTCATCTACACTAAGCTCAATGGATACTTCTTCCTCTTTCTCTTTTCTTTTTGTACTTTGCATTGTTACGAGTAGCTAGGCCCCTTGGGTGGGTTGTTTGGGGAGTAAAATGTCTCTTTGATACCATGTTGGGGGAACATAATGTGAAAACTTTATAGTTCCATTTGCTAATGATTATGTTCTATTTCTATCTCATTCTCCATGAATTACTTATTGGTTTGTGTGTAAAATCACCTAGGAAACTAGAGAAATTGACTATTTGTTGCAATTTTGGGATTTGCCCCTAGGTCCAATTCTTGGATCCCTAGGTTGCCTCCCATCTTCTTACATCCTAATAAATCTCCCTAAGCCTAAGTGAGATATCTAAGTAGCTAGATTAGGTGACTCTAGTGCAATTAGCATGGAGCCTTCTCAAGGCTATAATGTGGGGGAATTGGGGTCAAAAGCCCTACTTTCACCTCCTCATTACTACCCTCGGCCCCTAATTGCCCTAGGAATGTCTAATCTAGAAACCTAGACTTGACTAGACTCTAATTGAATTGAACCTAATCCCTAACCCAATTGAGCCTCACAAGAGTAGTAGGGGGTGTTAGGGACAAGTTCCCCTATACACAACCTAGCATATCCATGCCTCATTAGCAGCTTAGGTTAATTCATTAGACTCTAACTTATTATTTGGTTTGGATAATCTAAATGGAATCATAATGTTAATATGTCACCCCAACCTAATTGATAAGTGCATCCCCTAAACAGCCCACATCTCCCTTAATTTCTTTAAAACCCTAGTTTCGATCTTGCTTAGCTAGTGTTAGCTTACTAAGCTCGTTTCTTTCTTAGATAACTTCTTGCCCTATTCTTGCTTTGTTCTTGCTAGCTTAGATCTTTAATTGCTCTTTTGCCTTCTCTTATTTACCTTCGTGCAGTTTGTTCTCAAATTTCCTTTTCATACCCAGCTTAGTCTTTTCTTGCTTAATTAATCTTAATCTAGTCTAGGGTTAACTTAGATTTCATTCTCACCTTTAATTGCTTTCTTGCCCACCTTAGTTTAACTATCAAAATAACCTTCAAACCCTTAACCCTAGTCTCCGCATTAGGAACCTAGAAAAACTAACCTTGCTCTAGTGCCCCCTTTTCTCCCTGTGGATCGACCCTATACTTGTCGCACTCCTATACTATGACACGACCCCATGCACTTGCATGATAGTGTTTTGGTAGACGTAGGTGTGTTGGTCTAGGTTTATAAATTTTTAAAGTTAATCCACCGTGAGTTCCGATCTCTTGGGGTGCATCTAGTCGAACCTAATCGGTTAGTGTGTGCACCTATGGTGGACCCACCAAACCTTCTAGCGCCATTGTCGGGGATATAAAGCAACATATCTACCTAGTATTTGTGGTGTTGATTATCCCCTTTGTCACCGTTTTTTTCCAGTTTGTTTTGTTGCATTTGAGAAACACTCCAAGCCTTCTGGCGTCATTGTTGGGGAGAAAGGCGCTCGTCCTAGCTAGTTTGTTTTTCTTTGACTTTTCCTACTGCCCTCACCATTTCTATTCTTTATTCATTATTCTTTGCATTCTTTGTGTATATGGTTTACTAACTTGTTCTCTTTTGTTTGATTGTGCTTTGTGCAAGTAACCAACCACTTAGGAGGAGACAAGATGGAAGGCCAAAATGCACCCTACAAGCCTCTTCAAGACTACTTCATGCCTAGCAACTACAAATCTCCAATTGCTAGCAGGGTTGATCAAATGCCAAGGGAGTAATTCACTATCCCTCTAGGTCTTCTTAGGCTCCTACCCATCTTCTATGGCTTGGAGAGTGAGAATCCCTACAAGCACTTAGACGCCTTTCTTGAAGTATGCTCCACCTTCAGGATGCCGACGACTAGTGATGATACGATCCAGTTGACCTTGTTCTCTTTCTTCCTCAAAGATAGAGCCAAAGATTGGTATGATTCGAGAAGGGACATCATGAGTTGGGAAACAATGAAGAATGGCTTCTTGACACAATTCTACTCTATAGCAAGGTTAACACAAATGTGGTGTGTCGTGACAAGTTTTAGTCAAATGGAAAATGAACAGTTCCACAATGCATGGGAGAGATTTAAGAAAATTTTGAGAGAGTGCCCACACCATGAGATCCCTTTGTGGCAGCTAGTTGAATCATTCTACTCCAGTTTATCTCTAAAGGACTAAGACACAATGGATTCTTCTTGTGGAGGAGTTTTAATGGCTAGGCCACCTGAGGAGATATGGCCTTTGTTTTAGTAGTTGGCTGAAGGATCAAGAATTTGAGCTTCTAGCATGATGAATGACGGGGGATATGCCTTTGGTTTGACTCCTCCTACTCATAATGTCTCAATCCCGCAAGTGATGAAGATTCTTGGTGACATGGTGAGCTTGATGAAGAACCAGGTGACAAATGTTCTTTGCCACCCGGTTAATTCTATTGAGTTCTATAGTGAGGAAAAGAAGACACCTCACTCCTATAGCTACTAAGAGCCACAAAATCCAAAATATAGCTCAAGGTTTGAGGAAGAGGTTCTCTCTAGATTGAAAATATTTGATGATGTTCAAAAAGATGTTGCAAGGCTAGAAGAGAAAGTACAGCAGCTATGTTCCATAATTTCTCTCCAAGAAGAAAAGTTGTCTTCAAAACCCATCATGAGCTACCATGAAGAAAGTGGACCCATGTCCTCTTATCAAGTTTTCTATAGTCCTCCTCCCATGCAAGTGCAGCCCATCTACCATTTTCAAGGTGATTCCAAGCCTTATACTCCACCCCCACCACCTTCATCACCACCATTGTCCCAACAATTCACCTTCCAACCTCAATTCTCCCCTCCACCTCAATTTCAACACCACGTGTCACCTCCACCTCCTCCATAGCCACAACTAGCTCCCCCTCTCCACAATGAGCAAGGAAGTGTTGTGATAGTTCTAAGAAGTGGGAAATATCTTGAGGATCTCACAAGTTATAAAAAGGATGACAAAGCAAAGCAAAGGTAGCCAAGTGGTGATATTGTGATTGAAATTGCCGAAGATGATTCAGTGATACATCTTGTTGATTTTGGGATACCATGTGCTCCACTTCATGCTCCATTTGCATGTCCTGCCATCCCTAGTGTTCCACCTCACATTGATGCAAGAAAGGTAAAAGTCAATGATCCTCCATTCATTGAAGCACTAGATGAGCCACCAAAAATGAGGAGGAGGCAAAAGCACAATGTGGATATTCTTGAGGTGTTTTGCCAAGTGAAGGTGAACATTCCACTGTTGGATGCTATCAAGAAAATCCCATCATATGCCAAGTTTCTCAAGAACCTATGCACTATGAAGAGAAGGTCAACGGGAAGGATACCAAAGAAAGTGAAGTTGACTGAACAAGTGAGCTCCATTCTCCAGCACTCACTCCCCGTGAAGAGGAAAGACCCACGAGCCCCAATCATACCTAGATACATTGGGGGACATCACATAGGCCAATCTCTACTTGATTTGGGATCTAGTGTGAATTTGATGCCATATAGTGACTATGTTGAGCTAGGTCTAGGCAAGTTGAAATTGGCACATTGCACTCTCCAATTGGTGAACCGATCCATCAAAGTGCCTAGAGGATGAGTGGATGATGTCTTGGATGATGCCCTGCACCCTAGCGACCGTGCATCCATTCACAGCCCCTCTCCAACCCTCAAATCTCTACCAAATCACCCCAAACCATCCCAAATCCATTCCCTAGCATTTCTACTACCTTAATCTCCAGATTTCACTCTTTTTCATCCACAAAATCCCACATTTCTCTCCATTCCACACCAACAGGCCCATTCTTCAGAGAAATATGAAATTTGGTGATTTCTCCTCTGATTTTGAGAAAAGATGAAGCAATTTACAAAGAAAGTGGTGGAGAAGACTAGGGATGTCATCTCCTACCAAAGGAAGTTGAAAAATAGGAACCCCTAGTTGATAGAGGCCGAATTGGATGATTTGGTGGATCCAGTCATGGAAGAAGCCTCCACATAGCCACGACGGGGGAACCGTCATCATCTAGAGCATCACAGTCACCGCCATCTTCTGCTTGGCCCTCTGTCTCATCTGTGAGACCCTCAGTTTCAGCTGCACGACCATCAGTTTCAGCATCCCAACCGTCCATTTATTCTGCATCGCATCCGCAACCAGAGCCACAACCACGAGCACATATGTAGCTCTTAATAGATGAAGAAGAGAATGAAGAGATGCCACGTGCACAACAGACTAAGATACCACAGCAATGACCTTGTCCACAGCCCAAGGTTACTACCGGTAGGGCAACGGAAGCCAAGCACCCTGAGTGCTTGACACACAAAGTGATAGCAACTCGCTATGCGTGCTGAGTGACGATGGAAGCTATGGGCGTGTACACCTTTTTCTAGGGCGTGATGGAGTAGATGAGACTATTTGAGATTCTGACGTTGCTGCAGGAATCATATGTTGAGCTGACACGACATGTTTTCATTACATTAGAGAAAGTGACTGATGATGGCAAAAATGCTATTAGAGAGATGATTGGGGACAAGAGGTGGGTGATAACCTCAAGGATTCTGAAGGAAAGGTAATGTATATGCATATAAGATACTCATATAGTTGAGTGAGCTCGGTGAGACTGAGCATGGCACTACCCTCATGATAAGGGGTAGGAGAACCTCAATTGGATGAGATAAAGTTTTGATATATGTTTGACAAGCCACTTGCATAAGTTATTTAGAACAACCATGAGGTAATATCTGTAAGAATGTGATCTAATCTTGAGATTTTACATATATGATATGACATGTGGAGAAGCTAGAGATGGTTTGACAGACCTATATCTATAGATAATTAACCATGTACATGAACAATGATAATGTGATACAGTTTAGTAATTATGTGTTGAAATCACTAAAAAAGGTTGTCACCAAATATGTGAATGAAATGACATCTTATTAATGATACTTCTTAGTTGTGGCATTAATGTAATGCTTAAAAAATAAGTAGAATATTGTTGGAAAATTAGCACAACCTAAAATGATGGTGGCACCTTGTTTTGGTCAAGGTGGATAAAGTGGGTTGATTATAATTAACTCTTTCCTCAAATATGTTAAAGTCATGTCAGAATGCTAATGATTGGGTAAAATGAGGATTTAAATCCTAAAATATGAAATATGTTGTGGCATAACCTAAGCTTATAATCCATTGTTTCAACATTGTATGGAGTGATGGTGCACCCAAGATGCTTGAAAACCTCCTAGGAGTGGTACATGTATGTTCTATACATGATGTTTATGGAAATGTTGCTCATAGAACAGTGCCCTAGTTGTGGATAAAGACATGGTTGGTTTTTCCCCTGGAGTATGAGTATGGCTTAACTTTGAGGAAGAAATTTCTTTTAAGATGTACAGATGTGATGGAATGGATTTGTTTGGCTTAATTTTTAGGATGAAATTATCTTAAGGTGTGCTTACTGTGATGGAGTGGAATTTTGGAATCCTTAAATTTCCAATGACATAAGTGAATTCATGTTGAGTTGTTTCAAGAGTTCCAAGTGATTTGCTAAAGTTTGGATGTCAATGATAATTATATCATGATTAAAATCCCTATATTTAATGTCCTTTGAGGAATTTAGTCGACAAGTCAAATAGATGAGTTTGTCACCAAATTTTAGTATAATGTAGCTTGAGTTGTGATAAAGCTATGGTCTAATTTAAGGACAATTGGATATTCCTAAAGATAGTTATTTGAGTTTCAATTGAGTGAATTTATTGATCAATTATGTAAGATAGACCAAGGTTTTAATGGTTCTTATCTCTAAGTTTGATATTAGTAGTGGTCACGCGCACCATTGACTTTTGAGACACAGATCGCCTTAGTAAGTGGACTAATCCTAGATGCACTTTTTGATCAGACGGCTATGGACACCGTCTTCTTCACAGTGGTTACAACTTGTCATGTCGGGCATCCACTTTGTAGGATATCTAAATGTGGGCAAACTGGTTGTGGGAACCGAGCAGTTGGCTTTGGATTGATCGTGTGTGCCTTGAAGAGAGGATCACAATGACATCTCATTTTGCCATTTTTGTCCAGAGAGTAGAGAGTTCCACTTTCCCTCCAATGTTATTTCTCCATCACAAGAAAACAAACACAACAAGGAGAAAGAGAAGGGAAGGGGGTATGTTTACATATCTGTGATGATCTCAAAAGATTGGTAAAGTTAGGTCAAGTTTGGACAGTTCAATCCCATTTGTCCTCGTTGACTCTAATGGTGGTCCTGTCGGTGACCAAGATTCACCTTGGAGTAGGAGTAAACGAAGCTCGGGGAGGGAACTAAGCCTCCTCCCACTACCTTTGGAGGGACTTATGGAGTTGAAGGAGGTAATGAGGAGCTTTTAGAAGCTTAAGATGTTAGTAGGAGCAATTAGATGTATTTTGCCTCTTTTTCTCAATCACACCTAGAGAAAGTGGCGGCAAGCCTATGTTGATGGCATCTCGAAAGCACAGTCGGCCTTCCAGACAACCGCAAGAGGCGATTTGGTAGTTTAGAGCTTCCTTGCACAATTGGAGAGGATGAGGAGGACACAGAGGCACATGATTTCTCTCTGGATATCTTCACCACAGTGGCAGCAAGCACCCAGAAGCTACTATCACAAGGGCCGAACGCAAGAAGTTGAGTAATAGGTGGAAGATTGCGAGAAGGGAGGAAGTTGCCTGACGATGCCAAGCAGAGGCCTAGGAGGAGGATATCATGACTTTGTGTTCAGAGATCTACTCATGGAAGTGCCCAATATGAAGGTCCAAGAACGTAGGCACAATGTGGTGAACGCGTGAGAGTGAGGTCGGAGAAAGAAAGGGGTTGACTCCAAACCAGCTCCAACCCCAGCCAAAGAACCCTCAAACCAGCCTAACTAAACTCAGGGAACTGGCAGGAAACCAGCCGGTCCGACTCAAGAGGACCAAGCAAGGAGGCACATAACCCTTTGTGGCCACGTTTCAGTGGTCGATTGGCCTAAAAAGGTAAATTCCTTCAGAAATGTTCATATATTACAAAATTCATAATAAATAGCTCAATTGTCATAAAAACACAAACAAACTACAAAAATTCTCAAAAAAACAAGTAGAACACAGTAGAAAGATAATATAAGGCTTTTGATGCACTAATAATAATGATATCATGTAAGTTGTGAAATGCTCATTTCATGAGTAATAAATATCAAACGATGGAAGAAAATTATGGAAATGTTTACGTAACTCCTAAATCTGGCTTATAATCCATATCATGTCAGTAATTATGATGTTGAAGCATGAGATCATGTAATTTTCTCCATATGGATAATTAGGGTGAATAACCCTAATTAATGTACAATAATAACAAATATGCTCAATAAATCTTGAAAACTCCAGAATTTGTTCATGACACTATATGGAATACAATGTGAAACTAACATATCAATCTTATGCACATAATTCATATTATGATGATGATGACTCTCAAAGTAATATAAACCCTAATATGACTAATACATATCATCTAGGGTTAATATGTGCACATAATTATGTATAATCAAATAATCAGATTCTATATGTCAATCTATATTCCAAGACCAGTAACTTAATCTCAAGAAGATAAGACAAGAAATAAAGATGGAAATGTCCTAATGAGTTAAGTAAATGCTAAAGTGGATATAACTAGGGTTAAGATGATGACACTCTAATCTTAGTACATGATCTTGTCTTAATCACTATTTGACCAAGAGTGATAGATGACTTGGGATTATATGGTGTTTATGTTTGTCCTTCTTTAAGGTATTCCATGCCTCTTACTTGGCTTATTATACAATATGCTTGTGTTTTATGTGTAGAAGAATACTTGGCATATGATATTGGATGAAATGATTGTTTTTTTTTGCCATCTTTCTTTCTTTTCCATACTGATGGCTATGAACACGTGAAACATAATTTATATGTTCCATTATATCCAAGGACTTCAACTCTTTGTAGTCAAGTGCTGGAAAATAAAGTACTTCAACTCTTTGGTAGTCAAGTACTTGAAAGTGATCCAATTGTTTGGTAGTCCAATCACATTATGAAATGATCCAACTTTTTAGTAGTCTATCATAAGGCCTTCCATGCATTCATCCTTCGGCGGTCAATGCATGGATGATATAATGGAAAATGTGCATAAAATATGTGTTCTCTTTTGTTAATATATGTCTTTATTCAGTATATGTCTTTTGTTATATTCTTTATAACTGCCAAGTATTAGTTTTACCTTATTTACAAAATTAGTAATGAGACGTATATAAAAAGACATGTAGGCATACTCAGTACAATATTCTTAAATATTGTGCTGACGTGTACCACATAATATTTTTTAAGGTTGTGGACATGTGCTCTTGAAAAGTTTCATAGTTGGGAGTCATGTGGTGAGCTGATGTATAGGTGGACATGTTGTCTTAAGATCCCATTGTTTAGTTGAAGTACATTCTTATGTAAAAGTTTGTTTTTAATATGTAATATCAAATGTTGTAACAATTCATTTTAGAATTATATGTTGAATGGTGAACATGTGTTGAATGGTTTTATTATTGTTCATGTGCATGTTCTACTGTTGTTTTCTTCTGACTTCCTCTGATTTTCTTCTTCTTAGCCTAGTATGGGGTGTTTAAATTGGGATTCTCGCTGAGGTGAGCTTTCAATTTAATCACACATCAGATTAAGTTTTAGAAAATATGGGGATGTCACAGGTGGTATCAGATCATGAAAAATAACAAAGCCTGGCATTTTCTCATTATGCAACTCAAATGATAGAAAACCTTTTACTTTAAAAATCCTTAGGGTTAGATTAGTCATCTTTTAGAAACTTGATCTAACCTAGCCTCTAGGTTAGCACCTAGATGTATGAGAACTAGGTCTAGACTAGTGCTTATTGTATAGTAGTTCCTTAGATGTCTTTATTTCCTTATAGTGCAACGGTATGCGACGTTGTGTTATTTGGAAATGACGTACATCACGGGAAGAGAAAATTTTGGCATATGATGCATCTATGTTTTGGGTAGCTACACCAATCTACACCCTATTCTCACCCTTTTTACGAGGTGAAATGGCACTAGACTCTCTACTATGTGTGGGACACTCTCTTTGTAGATTTGGTATTTGATTTTTATCAGATTGAACCTCGATAGTTTTCTCTGACGTTTGTTTTATCGAAGAAAAACAATATCATATTTTATTATATATGTAAGTACTACAAAAATGTGTCCCCACGCATGTACGAGTAGTAGGTGGTCATGAAACCTAAGTGAAAGTGAATGACATCAGTCTAGAAGAGAGAGTAGTTCTAGATTAGATGTCTAGATCCTTGTTAGAATATATGATAGATGAAACAAGATTAAATGATGATCTAAGCCTTATATAGATGATATAAGGTGAACTGTAATGAAATATATTTGTCTTTGAGCACCTAAATTCGGATTTGAGGTTTTAAGATAAGTTTGATTATGCAAGTATGTGTGCTTTTCAAAGTTAAGATAAGCTAAGATAAGATCAGGATGTGAATCGACATGAGCCTCAATCTCTTTTACAAAGGAGGACCTCTAGTGTTAGGACCATTTTTAGGGTTAACTCCAGAGATGGTGAGGCCCACAGGGAGAAGGTCAGAGAACCTAAACTCTAAGATATGAGAATTTTGAGAAATATGTGATATGATAATGTCCTAAACTAGAATACTCCTGAGTAATTGAGATGAGTTCCCTTATGCATGATTCTTATAGTTTTGTCGAACCCTAGATGTCCCAAGGAGGACCAAACTCTAGAATCAGAGAGAGGCTATTTATATAAGAATATGTGAATATAATTATGAGTACCTACCATATGGGTGAGGGAGAGAGAGAGTACCAAGACCCTAGAGGAGGAAACTATGTTAGTTTCTATAAAGCCTCATGCTCGGGTTGCTGGTTCCTTTTAGGAATCTAGTGGTTGTACCGGTAAGAGAGTTTTGGGTAAGCATATGTCATGGGTAAAGATCTTTGATGAGAATGTCATAGCATGTTTTGGTTTGTGCTTATGTGGCTAGAGCTTGTAAAACTATCACTGGTACAAATGAGGTTATCTGAGTACCCTAGACTAAGAGAGAAAAGGTAATGTATATGCATATGAGATACTCATATACTTGAGTGAGCTTAGTGAGACTGAGCATGTCACTACCCTCATGATAAGGGGTAAGAGAACCTCAATTGGACTATATAAAGTTTTCATATATGTTTGACAAGTCACTTGCATAAGTTCTTTAGTACAACCATGAGGTAATATATGTAAGAATGTGATCTAATCTTGAGATTTGACATATATGATATGATGTGTGGATAACCTAGAGATGGTTTGATAGACCTATATGTATAGATGATTAACCATGTACATGAACAATGATAATGTGATATAGTTTAGTAATCATGTGTTGAAATCACTAATAAAGGTTGTAATTAAATATGTGAATGAAATGGCATCTTAGTAATGATACTTCTTAGTTGTGGTATTAATGTAATGCTTAATAAAGATGTTGAATATTGTTTGAACATTAGCACAACCTAAAATGATGGTGGCACCTTGTTTTGGTCCAGGTGGTTAAAGTGGATTGATTATAATTAACTCTTTCCTGAAATATGTCAAAGTGATGTCAGAATGCTAATAATTGGTTAAAAATAGGATGTAAATCCTAAAATATGAAATATGTTGTGACATAATCTAAGCTTATGATCCCTTGTTTCAACCTTGTATGGAGTGACGGTGCATCCAATATGCTTGAAAACCTCCTAGGAGTGGTACATGTATGTTCTATACATGATGTTTATAGAAATGCTGCTCATAGAATAGTGCCCTAGTTGTGGATAAAGACATGCTTAGTTTTCCCCATGGAGTATTAGTATGGCTTAATTTCGAGGATGAAATTTCTTTTAAGACATATATGATGTGATGGACTGGATTTGTTTGGCTTAATTTTTTAGGATGAAATTATCTTAAGGTGTGCTTACTGTGATGGAGTGGACTTTTGGAATCCTTAAATGTTCAAGGACATAAGTGAATTCATGCATGTTGAGTTGTTTTAAGAGTTTCAAGTGTTTTGATAAAGTTTGGATGTCAATGATATTTATATCATGGTTAAGATCCCTATATTTAATATCCTTTGAGGAATTTAGTCAACAAGTCAAACAGTTGAGTTTTGTCACCAAATTTTAGTATAATGTAGCTTGAGTTGTGATAAAGCTATGGTCTAATTTGAGGACAATTGGATATTCTTAGAGATAGGTATTTGAGTTTCAATTAAGTGAATTTATTGATCAATTATGTAAGATAGACCAAGGTTTTAATGGTTCTTATCTCTAAGTTTGATATCAGCATCGGTCACGCGCACCATTGACTTTTGAGCCACAAATTGGCTTGGTAAGTGGACTAATCCTAGATGCACCTTTTGATGAGACGGCTATGGACACCGTCTTCTTTACAGTGGTTACAACTTGTCATGTCAAGCATCCACTTTGTCAAGATATCCAAACGTTGGAAAAGTGATTGTGGGAACTGAGCAGTTGGCAATGATCACATGTGCCTTGAAGAGAGGATCACAATGACATCTCATTTGGCCATTTTTGTCCAGAGAGTAGAGAGTTCCACTTGCCCTCCAATGTTGTTTCTCCAAGACCAGAAAACAAACACAACAAGGAGGAAGAGAAGGGAAATGGGGGTCTATTTATAGATCTGTGTTGATCTAAAAAAAGTGGTAAAGTTAGGTCGAGTTTGGAATGTTCAATCCCAGTCGTCCTCATTGACTCTAATGGTGGTCTTGTCGGTGGTCGAGCTTCACCTTGGAGTAGGAGTAAATGAAGCTCGGGGAGGGAACTAAGCCTCCTCCCACCACAATTGGAGGGACTCAAGGAGTTGAAGGAGGTGATGAGGAGATTTTAGAAGCTTAATATGTTAGCAGGAGCAAGTAGAGGTATGTTGCCTCTTTTGCTCAATAACAGCTAGAGAAAGTGGCGGTGAGCCTATGTTGATGGCATCTCGAAAGCACAATCGGCCTTCTAGGCAACTGCAAGAGACGATCTGGTAGTTTAGAGCTTCCTTGCACAATTAGAGAGGACGATGAGAATGCAGAGGTGCACGATTTCTCTTCGGAGATCTTCACCACAGTGGCAGCAAGTGCCCAGAAGTTACTATCATAGGGGCAGAACGCAAGAAGTTGAGAAATAGGTGGAAGATTTCGAGAAGGGAGGAAGTTGCTTGATGGTGCCAAGCAGAGGCCTAGTAGGAGGATATCATGACTCTGTGTTTAGAGATCTACTTATGGAAGTGCCCAAGATGAAGGTCCAAGAATGCAAGGACAAGGTGGTGATCGGCGTGACCGTGAGGTCGGAGAAAGAAAGGGTTTGACTCCAAACTAGCTCCAGCCCCAGCCAAAGAACCCTCAAACCAGCCTAACTAAACTCAGTGAACTGCCAAGAAACCAGCCGTCCATCTCAAGAGGACCAATCAAGGAGGCACATCACCCTTTGTGGCCACGTGTAAGTGGTCAATTGTCCTAAAAAGGTAAATTCCTTCAGAAATGTTCAGATCTTACAAAATTCATAATAAATAGCTCAGTTGTCAGAAAAACAAAAACAAACAAATTCTCAAAAAAATGAGAACATAGTATAAAGATAATATAAGGCTTTTGATGCACCAATAATAATGATATCATGTAAGTTGTGAAATGTTTATTTCATGATTAATAAATATCAAACGATGGAAGAAAATTATAGATTTAAATATTCATAACATCATGATGTGTCCAATTTAGAATTAGGGCTAGACCTAATTTGCAATTAGGGTTTCTAACCCTAGGAAGTAATGATATGATGGAATTAGGATTTGATACCCTTATTCCTAATCCAACCCATTGTTAACTATAAACCCTAGATTAGGATCTAAGTTAGGCTAAATCTGAATAACATGGTGGTGACACTTTATGGTTATACATACATGCAAATATTGTAGATTGATTAATTTGTTGATGATTTCTTAGATGTTTTCATACATGGTTGAAGTACTTGAAGTAGTTTATGTAACTCCTAAATCTGGCTTATAATCCATAAGATGTCAGTAATTATGATGTTTAAGCATGAGATCATGTAATTTGCTCCATATGGATAATTAGGGTGAATAACCCTAATGAATGTACAATAATTACAAGTATGCTCAATAAATCTTGAAAACTCCAAAATCTGTTCATGACACTATATGGAACACAATGTGAAACCAACATATCAATCTTATGCACATAATTCATATTATGATGATGATGACTCTCAAAGTGATATAAACCTTCATATGACTAATACATATCATCTAGGGTTAATATGTGCACATAATTATGTACAATCAAATAATCAGATTCTATATGTCAATCTATATTTTAATACCATTTACTTAATCTCAAGAAGATAAGACAAGAAATAATGATGGAAATATCCTAATGAGTTAAGTAAATGCTAAAGTGGATATAACTAGGGTTAAGATGATGACACTCTAATGTTAGTACATTATCTTGTCTTAATCACTGTTTGACCAAGAGTGATAGATGACTCAGGATTATATGGTGTTTAGGTTTGTCCTTCGTTAAGGTATGCCATGCCTCTTACTTGGCTTATTATACAATATGCTTGTGCTATATGTGTAGAAGAATACTTGGCATATGATATTGGATGAAATGATTGTTCTTGTATGCTATCTTGCTTTATTTTCCATACTTATGGCTATGAACTCATGAAACATAATGTACATGTTCCATTATATCCAAGGACTTCAACTCTTTGTAGTCAAGTGCTGGAAAATAAAGTACTTCAACTCTTTGGTAGTCAAGTACTTGAAAGTGATCCAATTGTTTGGTAGTCCGATCAAATTATGAAATGATCCAAATCTTTAGCAGTCAATCAAAAGGCCTTCAATGCATTCATCATTCGACGGTCAATGCATGGATGATATAATGGAAAATGTGCGTAAAATATGTGTTATCTTTTGTTATTAAATGTCTTTGTTCAGCATATGCCTTTCGTTATATTCTTCATAACTGCCAAGTATTAGTTTTACCTTATTTCCAAAATTAATAATGAGATGTATATAAAAAGACATGTAGGCGTACTTAGTACAATATTCTTAAATATTGTGCTGACATGTACCACATGTAATGTTTTTTAGGTTGTGGAGATGTGCTCTTGAAAAGTTTCATAGTTGGGAGTCGTGTGGTGAGCTGATGTACAGGTGGACATGTTGTCTTAAGATCCTTTTGTTTAGTTGTAGTACATGCTTATGTAAAAGTTTGTTGTTTAATATGTAATATCAAATGTGGTAACAATTCATTTTATAATTATATGTTGAATGGTGAACATGTGTTGAATGGTTTTATTATTGTTCATGTGCATGTGCTACTACTGTTTTCTTCTGACTTCCTATGATTTTCTTCTTCTTAGCCTAGTGTGGGGTGTTTAAATTGGGATTCTCATTGGGGTGAGGTTTCAAGTTAATCACACATCAGATTAAGTTTTAGAAAATATGGGGTTGTCACCGGTGGTATCAGATCATGAAAAATAACAAAGCCTGACATTTGCTCATTATAAAACTCAAACTAAAGAATACCTTTTACTTTAAAAATCCTTAGGGTTAGATTAGTCATATTTTAGAAACTAGATCTGACCTAGCCTCTAGGTTAGCACCTAGATGTATGAGAAGTAGGTCTAGACTAGTGCTTGTTGTATAGTAGGTCCTTAGATGTCGTTCTTTCCTTATAGTGCAGCAGTATGTGACGTTGCATTATTTGGAAATGATGGACATTGTGGGAAGAGAAACCTTTGGCATATGATGCATCTATATTTTGGGTAGCTACACCAGTCTACACCCTGTTCTCACCCTTTTCACTAGGTGACATGGCACTAGACTCTCTAATATGTGTGGGAAACTTGTTTTGTAGATTTGGTATTTGATTCCTATCGGATTGAACCTCAATAGTTTTCTCTGATGTTTGTTTTATCAAAGAAAAAAAATGTCATATTTTATTTTATATGTAAGTATTACAAAAATGTGTCCCCACACATGTACGAGTAGGAGGTGGTCATGCAACCTAAGTGAATGTGAATGACATCAGTCTAAAAGTGAGAGTAGTTCTAGATTAGATGTCTAGAGCCTTGTTAGAATATATGATAGATGAAATAAGATTAGACGATAATCTAAGACTTATATAGATGATATAAGGTGAACTGTAATGAAATATATTAATCTTTGAGCACCTAAGTTTGGATTTGAGGTTTTGAGATAAGTTTGATTATGCAAGTATGTGTGCTTTTCAAAGTTAATATAAGCTAAGATAAGATTAAGATGTGAATCAACATGAGCCTCAATCTCTTTTACAAAGGAGGACCTCTAGTGTTAGGACCATTTTTAGGGTTAACTCCAGAGAGGGTGAGGCCCACATGGAGAAGGTCAGAGCACCTAAACTCCAAGATATGAGAATTTTGAGAAATATGTGATATGATAATGTCCTAAACTAGAATACTCCTAAGTAATTGAGATAAGTTCCTTTATGCATGATTCCTATGGTTTTGTCGAACCCTAGATGTCACAAGGAGGACCAAACCCTAGAGTTAGAGAGAGGTTGTTTATATAAGAATATTTGAATATGAGTATGAGTACCTACCATATGGGTGAGGGAGAGAGAGTCCCAAGACCCTGGAGGAGGCAACTATGTTAGTTTCTGTAAAGCCTCATGCTTGGGTTGCTGGTTTATTATATGAATCTAGTGGTTGTGTTTGTAAGAGAGTTTTGGGTAAGCATATGTCATGGGTACAGATCTTTGATGAGAATGTCAAAGCATTTTTTGTTTGTACTTATGTAGCTATATCTTGTAAAGCTATCACTGGTACCAATGAGGTAATCTGAGAACCCTAGACTAAGAGAGAAAAGGTAATGTATATGCATATGAGATACTCATATACTTGAGTGAGCTTAGTGAGACTGAGCATGGCACTACCCTCATGATAAGGGGTAGGAGAAGATCAATTGGACTATATAAAGTTTTGATATATGTTTGACAAGTCACTTGCATAAGTTCGTTAGCACAACCATGAGGTAATATATGTAACAACCATGAGGTAATATATGTAAGAATGTTATCTAATCTTGAGATTTGACATATATGATATGACGTGTGGAGAACCTAGAGATGGTTTGACAGACCTATATGTATAGATGATTTACCATGTACATGAACAATGATAATGTGATACAATTTATTGATCATGTGTTGAAATCACTAATAAAGGTTGTAATTAAATATGTGAATTAAATGGCATCTTATTAATGATACTTCTTAGTTGTGGTATTAATGTAATGCTTAATAAAGATGTTGAATATTGTTTGAACATTAGCACAACCTAAAATGATGGTGGCACCTTGTTTTGGTCAAGGTGGTTAAAGTGGATTGATTATAATTAACTCTTTCCTCAAATATGTTAAAGTGATGTCAGAATGCTAATAATTGGGTAAAAATATGATGTAAATCCTAAAATATGAAAAATGTCGTGACATGACCTAAGATTATAATCCCTTGTTTCAACCTTGTATGGAGTGATGGTGCACCCAAGATTCTTGAAAACCTCCTAGGAGTGGTACATGTATGTTCTATACATGATGTTTATGGAAATGTTGCTCATCGAATAGTGCCCTAGTTGTGGATAAAGACATGCTTAGTTTTTCCCCTGGAGTATATGGCTTAATTTTGAGGACAAAATTTCTTTTAAGATGTATATGATGTGATGGACTAGATTTGTTTGGCTTAATTTTGAGGATGAAATTATCTTAAGGTGTGCTTGCTGTGGAGTGGACTTTTGGAATCCTTAAATGTCCAATGACATAAGTGAATTCATGCATGTTGAGTTGTTTTAAGAGTTCCAAGTGTTTTTCTAAAGTTTGGATGTCAATGATATTTATATCATGATTAAGATCCCTATATTTAATGTCCTTTGAGGAATTTAGTCGACAAGTCAAATAACTAAGTTTTGTCACCAAATTTTAGTATAATGTAGCTTGAGTTGTGATAAATCTATGATCTAATTTGAGGACAATTGGATATTCCTAGAGATAGTTATTTGAGTTTCAATTGAGTGAATTTATTGATCAATTATGAAGATAGACCAAGGTTTTAATGGTTCTTATCTCTATGTTTGATATCAGCATCAGTCACGCACATCATTAACTTTTGAGCCACAGATCGGCTTGGTAAGTGGACTAATCCTAGATGCACCTTTTGGTCAGACGACTATGGACATCGTCTTCTTCACAGTGGTTAAAACTTGTCATGCCGAGGATCCACTTTGTCAGGTTTTCCAAACATGGGTGAATTGGTTGTGGGAATCGAGTAGTTGGCTTTGGATTGATTGTGTGTGCCTTGAAGAGAGGATCACAATGATATCTCATTTGGCCATTTTTGTCCAGAGAGTAGAGAGTTCCACTTGCCCTCCACATTATTTCTCCATCACTATAAAACTAACACAACAAGGAGGAATAGAAAGGAAGTGGGGGTCTATTTACAAATCTATGATGATCTTAAAAGAGTGGTAAAGTTAGGTCGAGTTTGGAGAGTTCAATCCTAGTCATCCTCCTTGACTCTAATGGTGGTATTGTCGGAGTTGAAGGAGGTGATGAGGAGCTTTTAGAAGCTTAAGATGTTAGCATGAGCAAGCAGAGGTATTTTAACTCTTTTGCTCGGTCACATCTAGAGAAAGCGGCGGCGAACCTATATTGATGGCATCTCAAAAGCACATCCAACCTTCCAGGCAGCCGCAAGAGGTGATCTAGTATTTTAGAATTTTCTTGCACAATTGGAGAGGACAAAGAGGACACAGAGGTGCATGATTTCTCTCTAGATATCTTCACCATGGTGGTAGAAAGTGCCCTGAAGCTGCTATCGCATTGGCAGAACGCAAGAAGTTGAGAAATAGGTGGAAGATTGCAAGAAGGGAGGAAGTTACCTGACGGTGCCAAGTAGAGACCTAGGAGGAGGATATTATGACTCTGTGTTCAGAGATCTACTCATGGCAGTGCCCAAGATGAAGATCCAAGAACGCATGTACAACGCAGTGATCATGTGAGTGTGAGGTCGGAGAAAGAAAGGGATCAACTCCAAACTGGCTCCAGCCCCAGCCAAAGAACCCTCAAACCAACCTAACTAAACTCAATGAACTGCCAGGAAACCAGCCGGTCCGTCTCAAGAGGACCAAGCAAGGAGGCACATTTCCCTTTGTGCCCATGTGTCAGTGGTCGATTGGTTTAAAAAGGTAAATTCCTTCAAAAATGTTCTGATCTTACAAAATTCATAATAAATAGCTTATTTGTCAGAAAAACATAAACAAACTAAAAAAATTCTCAGAAAAATGAGTAGAACACAGTAGAAAGATAATATAAGGATTTTGATGCATTAATAATAATGATATCATGTGAGTTGTGAAATGCTTATTTCATGAGTAATAAATATCAAATGATGGAAGAAAATTATGGAAATGTTTACGTAACTCCTAAATCAGGCTTATAATCCATATGATGTCAGTAATTATGATGTTGAAGCATGAGATGATGTAATTTTCTCCATATGGATAACTAGGGTGAATAACCCTAATTAATGTACAATAATTAAAATTATGCTCAATAAATCTTGAAAACTCCAGAATCTATTCATAACACTACAGGGAACACAATGTGAAACTAACATATCAATCTTATGCACATAATTCATATTATGATGATGATGACTATCAAAGTGATATAAACCCTAATATGACTAAAACATATCATATAAGGTTAATATGTGCACATAATTATGTATAATCAAATAATTAGATTCTATTTGTCAATCTATATTCCAAAACCAAAACCTAATCTCAAGAAGATAAGACAAGAAATAATGATGGAAATATCCTAATGAGTTAAGTAAACGCTAAATTGGATATAACTAGGGTTAAGATGATGACACTCTAATGTTAGTACATGATCATGTCTTAATCATTGTTTGACTAAGAGTGATAGATGACTCAAGATTATATGGTGTTTAGGTTAGTCCTTCTTTAAGGTATGCCATTCCTCTTGCTTGGCTTATTATACAATATGCTTGTGTTATATGTGTAGAAGAATACTTGGCATATGATATTGGATGAAATGATTGTTCTTGTATGCTATCTTGCTTTCATTTCCATACTTATGGCTATGAACATGTGAAACATAATGTATATGTTCCATTATATCTGAGGACTTCAACTCTTTGTAGTCAAGTGCTGGAAAATAAAGTACTTCAACTCTTTGGTAGTCAAGTATTTGAAAGTGATCTATTTGTTTGGTAGGCCGATCACATTATGAAATGATCCAACAATTTAGTAGTCGATCATAAGGCCTTCAATGCATTCATCCTTCGACGGTCAATGCATGGATGATATAATGGAAAATGTGTGTAAAATATGTGTTCTCTTTTGTTAATAAATGTCTTTGTTCAGTATATGCCTTTTGTTATATTCTTTATAACTGCCAAGTATTAGTTTTACCTTATTTCCAAAATTAGTAATGAGACATATATAAAAAGACATGTAGGCGTACTCAGTACAATATTCTTAAATATTGTGCTGATGTGTACCACATGTAATATTGTTTTAGGTTGTGAACATGTGCTCTTGAAAAGTTTCATAGTTGGGAGTCGTGGGGCAAGCTGATGTACAGGTGGACATGTTGTCTTAAGATCTTGTTGTTTAGTTGTAGTACATGCTTATGTAAAAGTTTGTTGTTTAATATTTAATATAAAATATTGTAACAATTCATTTTATAATTATATGTTGAATGGTGAACATGTGTTGAATGGTTTTATTATTGTTCATGTGCATGTGCTATTGCTATTTTCTTCTGACTTCCTCTGATTTTCTTCTTCTTAGCCTAGTGTGGGTGTTTAAATTGGGATTCTCACTAAGGTGAATGTTTAAATTTAATCACACATCAGATTAAGTTTTAGAAAATATGGGGATGTTAAAGGTGGTATCAAATCATGAAAAATAGCAAAGCATGACATTTTCTCATTATGCAACTCAAACTAAAGAAAACCTTTTACTTTAAAAATCATTAGGGTTAGATTAGTCATCTTTTAGAAACAAGATCTGACCTAGCCTCTAGGTTAGCACCTAGATGTATGAGAACTAGGTCTAGACTAGTGCTAGTTGTATAGTAGGTCCTTAGATGTCGTTCTTTCCATATAGTGCAGCGGTATGCGACGTTGCATTATTTGAAAATAATGTATATTGCGGGAAGAGAAGCCTTTGGCATATGATGCATCTATTTTTTGGGTAGCTACACCAGTCTACACCCTGTTCTCACCCTTTTCACTAGGTGACATGGCACTAGACTCTCTACCTTGTGTGGGACACCTATTTTATAGATTTGGTATTTGATTCCTATTGGATTGAACCTCGATAGCTTTCTCTGAAGTTTGCTTTATCGAAGAAAAACAATATCATATTTTATTATATATGTAAGTATCATAAAAATGTGTCCCCACACATGTACGAGTAGGAGTTGGTCATGCAACCTAAGTGAAAGTGAATGACATCAGTCTAGAAGAGAGAGTAGTTATAGATTAGATGTCTAGAGCCTTATTAGAATATATGATAGATGAAATAAGATTTGACGATGATCTAAACCTTATATAGATGATATAAGGTGAACTGTAATGAAATATATTTGTCTTTGAGCACCTAAGTTTAGATTTGAGATAAGTTTGATTATGCAAGTGTGTGTTCTTTTCAAAGATAAGATAAGCTAAGATAAGATCAGGATGTGAATCGACATGAGCCTCAATCTCTTTTACAAAGGAGGACCTCTAGTGTTAGGACCATTTTTAGGGTTAACTCCAGAGAGGGTGATGTCCATAGGGAGAAGGTCAGAGAACCTAAACTCCAAGATATGAGAATTTTGAGAAATATGTGATATGATAATGTCCTAAACTAGAATACTCCGGAGTAATTGAGATGAATTCCTTTATGCATGATTCCTATAGTTTTTTCGAACCCTAGATGTCCCAAGGAGGACCAAACCCTAGAGTCAGAGAGAGGTTGTTTATATAAGAATATGTGAATATGAGTATGAGTACCTACCATATAGGTGAGGGAGAGAGAGTCCCAAGACCCTAGAGGAGGCAACTATGTTAGTTTCTGTAAATCCTCATGCGTGGGTTGCTGGTTCTTTATAGGAATCTAGTGGTTGTGTTGGTAAGAGAGTTTTGGGTAAGAATATTTCATGGGTACATATCTTTGATGAGAATGTCATAGCACCTTTTGGTTTGTGCTTATGTGGCTAGATCTTGTAAAGCTATCAGTGGTACCGATGAGGTAATCTGAGAACTCTAGTCTAGGAGAGAAAAGGTAATGGATATGCATATGAGATACTCATATACTTCAGTGAGCTTAGTGAGACTGAGCATGGAACTACCCTCATGATAAGGGGTAGGATAACCTCAATTGGACTATATAAAGTTTTCATATATGTTTGACAAGTCACTTGCATAAGTTCTTTAGCACAACCATAAGGTAATATATGTAAGAATGTGATCTAATCTCGAGATTTGACATATATGATATGACGTGTGGAGAACCTAGAGATGGTTTGACAGACCTATATGTATAGATGATTAACCTTGTACATGAACAATGATAATGTGATATAGTTTAGTAATCATGTGTTGAAATCACTAATAAAGGTTGTAATTAAATATGTGAATGAAATGGCATCTTATTAATGATACTTCTTAGTTGTGGTATTAATGTAATGCTTAATAAAGATGTTGAATATTGTTTGAACATTAGCACAACCTAAAATGATGGTGGCACCTTGGTTTGGTCAAGGTGGTTAAAGTGGATTGATTATAATCAACTCTTTCCTCAAATATGTTAAAGTGATGTTAGAATGCTAATAATTGGGTAAAAATAGGATGTAAATCCTAAAATATGAAATATGTCGTGACATGACCTAAGCTTATAATCCCTTGTTTCAACCATGTATGGAGTGGTGGTACACCCAAGATGCTTGAAAAACTCCTAGGAGTGGTACATGCATGTTCTATACATGATGTTTATGGAAATGTTGCTCATAGAATAGTGCCCTAGTTGTGGATAAAGACACACTTAGTTTTTCCCCTGGAGTATGAGTATGGCTTAATTTCAAGGATGAAATTTCTTTTAAGATTTATACGATGTGATGGGCTGGATTTGTTTGTCTTAATTTCAAGAATGGAATTCTCTTAAGGTGTGTAGGATGTGATGGATATGACTTTTGGAATCCTTAAATTTCCAATGACATAAGTGAATTCATGCATGTTGAGTTGTTTCAAGAGTTCCAAGTGTTTTGCTAATGTTTGGATGTCAATGATATTTATATCATGATTAAGATCCCTATATTTAATGTCCTTTTAGGAATTTAGTCGACAAGTCAAATAGTTGAATTTTGTCACCAAATTTTAATATAATGTAGCTTGAGTTGTGATAAAGATATGGCTAAAATTTGAGGACAATTAGACATTCCTAGAGATACTTACCTGAATTTAAAATGAGTGAATTTATTGATCAATTATGAAAGATAGACCAAGGTTTTAATGGTTCTTATCTCTAAGTTTGATATCAGCATCGGTCACGTGCACCATTGACTTTTGAGCCACAGATCGACTTGGTAAGCGGACTAATCCTAGTCGCACCTTTTGACCAGACGGCTATGGGCACTGTCTTCTTCACAACGGTTACAACTTGTCATGCCGAGCATCGACTTTGTTAGGATTTCCAAATGTGGGTGAACATGTTGTCGGAGCCGAGTAGTTGGCTTTGGATTGATCGTGTGTGCCTTGAAGAGAGGATCACATCGACATCTCATTTGGCCATTTTTGTCTAGAGAGTAGAGAGTTGCACTTTCCTTCCAACATTGTTTCTCCATCATCGAAAAATAGACATAACAAGGAGGACGAGAAGGGAAGTGGGGGTCTATTTATAGATCTGTGATGATCTCAAAAGAGTGGTAAAGTTAGGTTGAGTTCAAAGAGTTCAATCCTAGTCGTCCTCATAGATTCTAATGGTAGTCTTGTTGGTGGTCGAGCTTCACCTAGGAGTAGCAGTAAATGAAGCTCAGGGAGGGAACTAAGCCTCGTCCCACAACAATTGGAGGGCCTCAAGGAGTTGAAGGAGGTGATGAGAAGCTTTTAGAAGATTAAAATGTTAGCAAGAGCGAGCAGAGGTATTTTGCCTCTTTTGCTTGGTCACAGCAGGAGAAAGCGGCGGCAAACCTACATTGACGGCATCTCAGAAGCGTAGCCGGCCTACCAGGCAGCCGCAAGAGGTGATTAGGTGGTTTAGAGCTTCCTTGCACAATTGGAGAGGATGAGGAGGACACGGCGACACATGATTTATCATCAGAGATATTCACCATGGTGGCTGATAGCACCCAGAAGAGTAGAGTGTCGCTAGTATTGCAGGGACAGAATGTAAGAAGTTAAGAAAATGGTGGAAGATTGCAAGAAGTAGTGGCGGAGCCAAACCCCTGATGAAGGGGGGGCACTTGTAAAAATAACATTATGTATTTATACGAGATCGATATTATTTTTGCTTTAAATCAGATGTAAATAGAATTTAAATAATCACCATGAGACAAATGGAGTGTGGACATGTCTCAAAGACATGATATGGACCTATTTACTTGGATTTAGTGAGAAAAATAGATGAGTCTTACATAAATAAAAAATTAGGTTGGAGACATAGCTCATCACTTTGTAGAGTATTTAATATATATCTGACCAAAATAACCTTCTGTGTATATGTATTATTGCATAGTACTATGTATATTATAACATTCTACATACATTTAGGATATTTGTTTATATGTAAGAAGAGTTTGAAATGATGACATTGGCATTGAAAAGATTTAATTTCTTTGAATAAGAGCAACTATTACTTTATATTAATTCTTCATATTGGAAAAACTATATAAATTTAATGTTCAATTTTGATTGTGTGGATTATTATATAGTTTTTAAGATCACGCAAATAATTTCCTACATGTTGAGTTTGACAAGCAAGTAACTAGAAAGTAACATAAAGATAAGAAATGAATATATAAGTAGTACCATGTGGCAATTACTATTATTTTATATAAATCAAGAAATCTAATACTCTAGTAGTTTAAAGTTAAATAAAGATACTTATGATGGAGTTAAACTTATTCATAATTTTTACCTAATAAAATAATAGATCTTATGATAATTTATTGTTCACTAAGTTCTAAAGACAATTATTTCTATGTTGTATGGGAAACTAAGAAAATATCAAAATTCATTATCCTTGACATTAAGATGAAATCATATTTCTAATTTAGAGATATATTATTTGCATAACTTGTGAATAGAAGTATAATTTTAAGGGTTCTTTCATAATGACACATGATATTACATTATTTTAACAAATAATTATTGATGTATAGAAATCCAAACCAATAGATTTATTTTATTAAAAATTATTAACAAATTTATCGTGACACCATGTACTACTTAGAAATTATCATATTTTATTTGACTTTATCTTTACTAGCATGCATTACAGCTACAATAGAAAAGAACTAGCATACACCATTTGCACAAGTAAAAGATACACACATAGAACTAATGTACTTGCTACTTTTGTTATACATTTAATTATAATAATATTCGATATCTCATGGATTATACCATTAATTATGGATATCGATTTTCTTTCTCCCTATTACCTATGCACATAGATATCAATTTTCTTTCACCTCATTACCTATGTACTTTCTGTATTTGTTACACACTTAATTGTTTATATATTATTTAATTTATTTGATATTTTATAAAGTATATAATTGATAACAAATATCTATTTTTGTTTATTATCCATACAAATACATACTTGCTATGTTTGTTATATATTCAAATATTTATATATGATATAAAAATATTTTACATTTAATAAAGTATACTATTAAATATAGGTATTTATTTTTTATATTATCATTATACAAATAAGTATAAAATAATAGTTAATAAGTTGACATTTATGTATGTGTTTTTGATACATTTGTTAATATATTTAATAAAGAACAATTCATTTAGTATGGAACATCAAGATATATTTCTAAAGTAAAGAAACATCACTGATTTTTATTAAAGTATCCTATTTTGATGTATTTTTATTTATGATTCTTTACTAAAAATAGTATTATTAATGACATTATTTATGGAAGAGAGTTTATATATTTTGAAATTAGGTTAATTAGTGTGTGAAGGAGATAACACATAAAAATAAATATTAACTTTGATACCATGTAAATACACATAATATGTATATCTGTTCAAAAATTTTCAAAATTGGAGGGGGGGCACGTGCCCCAGCTTGCCCCCCCTCCCGCCACCACTGGCAAGAAGGTTGGAAGTTGCCCAGTGACACCAAGTGCAGCGCCCAAGACGAAGGTCCAAGAATGCAAGTGCAGCGCATCGATCCTGTGAGCGTGAGGATGGAGAAAGAAAGGGGGTGACTCCAAACCGACTCCAGTCCCATCCAAAGAACCCTTAGACTGGCCTAACTAATCCCAGTGAACTACTAGAAAACCAATTGGCCCATCTCAAGAGGACCAAGAAAAGAGGCGCATCACCCTTTGTGGCCACGTGTCAGTGGCCGACTGGCCTAAAAAGGTAAATTCCTTCAAAAATGTTCAAATCTTAGCTCAGTTGTCAGAAAAATACAAAAAACTATAAAAATTCTTAGAAAAATGAGTAGAACACAGTAGAATGATAATATCAAGCTTTTGATGCACTTATAATACTGATATCATGTATGTTGTGAAATTCTTGTTTCATGAGTAATAAATATCAAACGATGGATGAAAATTATGGAAATGTTCTAGTAACTCCTAAATGTGACTTATAATCCATCTGATGTCAGTGATTATGATGTTGATGTATGAAATGATGTAATTTGGTCCATATGGATAATTAGGGTTAATAACCCTAATTAATGTACAATAATTACAAGTATTCTCAATAAATCTTGCAAACTCCAACATCTATTCATAACACTATATGGAACATAATGTGAAACTAACATATCAATCTTATGCACATAATTCATATTGTGATGATGATGACTCTTAAAGTGATATAAACCCTAATATGACTAATACATATCATATAGGGTTAATATGTGCACATAATTATTTACAATCAAATAATCAGATTCTATATGTCAATCTATAATCCAAGACAAGTAACTTAATCTCAAGAAGATAAGACAAGAAATAATGATGGAAATATCCTAATGACTTAAGTACACCCTAAAGTGGATATAACTAGGGTTAAGATGATGAGACTCTAATGTTAGTACATGATGTTATCTTAATCAGGGTTTGACCAAGAGTGATAGTTGACTCAAGATTATATGGTGATTAAGTTTGTACTTCTTCAAGGTACACCATACCTCTTACTTGGCTTATTATATAATATGCTTGTGTTATATGTGTAGCAAAATACTTGGCATATGATATTGGATGAAATGATTGTTCTTGTATGCTATCTTGCTTGATTTTTCATACATATGGCTATGAACATGTGAAACATAATGTATATGTTCCATTATATCCAAGCACTTCAACTCCTTGGTAGTCAAGTGTTGGAAAATAAAGTACTTCAACTCTTTAGTAGTGAAGTACTTGAATGTGATCCAACTCTTTGGTAGTTCGATCACATTATGAAATGATCCAACTCTTTGGTAGTTGATCATAAGGCCTTCAATGCATTCAACCTTTGACGGTCAATGCATGGATGATATAATGGAAAATGTGCATAAAATATTTGTTCTCCTTTGCTAATAAACATCTTTGTTCAGTATATGCCTTTCGTTATATTCTTTATAACTGCCAATTATTAATTTTGCCTTATTGCTAAAATTAGTAATGAGAGGTACATAAAAATACATGTAGGCATGCTCAGTACAATATTCTTGAATATTGTGCTGACGTGTACCACATGCAATCTTTTGTTTAGGTTGTGGATATGTGCTCTTGAAAAGGTTGATAGTTGGGATTCGTGTGGTGAGCTGATGTACTGGTGGACCTGTTGTCTTAAGATCCTGTTGTTTAGTGGTATTACATGCTTATGTAAAAGTTTTTTGTTCAATATGTAATCTCAAATGTTGTAACAATTCATTTTATAATTATATGTTGAATGGTGAACATGTGTTGAATGGTTTTATTATTGTTCATGTGCATGTGCTAATGTTGTTTCCTTCTGACTTCCTCTAATTTTCTTCTTCTTAGCTTAGTGGGGGGTGTTTAAATTGGGATTCTAGTTGTGCTAATGTTGTTTGGGAAGTTATATGGAAAGGTCATACAATAATTTTTATTAATTTATTATGAAATGCAATACAAAATTTGATGGAAATTCTTAATGTTAAGACATGTCAAGATTCTTTCTATACAAAGTATATACACATACTCTATATTTTGGTTAGGTTTTTAGTTATATTTACTAATGTAAGTCTTTGTTCTGGTATGCATGTTGGATGAGAAATGATATCAAGAAGGAAAGGATGTCTGAAGTGAGCACTTCGATAGTGATATTTTCCCAAGACATAGCCTAATGGAATGCACTCCAAACTTGGAAGACATCATCATGTGTTAGGTTTTAGTCACAAGTCAAAACAATATGTGTAATAGATTATTAACTCAAGAAAAATTGTATTAATTGACTTTTTTAGAATACATGATGTTTAATCTATCATGTAGGTTTTCATGTCATGTTTTGTGATTTTTCTTCAAGAAAGTGAGTCAGGTTATGGACAATTTTATCCCACTAATGTTCTGGAGGGGTGTTACCATTTGGTCTCATAGAAATATGTCAATGGACACAAGGATAAGTGTGACAACAAAACTTTATCTATCCTCTAATTCACTCATTCCCTCTCTCCTAGTGACCTTTGTACACAATTATATGTCTATTTCATGGTTTGGGTTTTGATAATCCAATATGGTTACATATCACTTTATACTCCAAGATGTGACAATAACATCAGTATGGACCTAAATTACATGTTTAATTGCATCATTATCTTTCTATTAATAATGAACCTAATAAATGTGCCATCAATAATATATACCATGTTGTAGAGGATTCAATTTTGAATCAAATGGTTCAATATTCATATCAATCAAACCATTGGATAAAAAATATGGACTTTGGAAGATATGCTTATTTAACCTCTTTTTCTTATCTTTTAATCTATGTTTGGGCCAACCTATCGCCATCTTGGACCCAATTGTGGGTTTGCACGACCCATACACACCTCATCTCCTTTTGTTTCCTTATTCACTAAATCCCTATTCACTCATATCTCTTGGATCTCCTTGGCATAGATTCTGACTCTTATCTGATGGTCATCATGCATCTTTTACCTTGGTCCAAACCACTATAGCAGACTTTCCCTTATGAGTACTACCCCTCTACACACCTCCTTGAGAAAAATTGAACTCTCCTTTAACTTTCTTTCATCATCCCCTTTCTTTCCCCCTTATTTTCACACTCTATCTATCTATGTAGCACCTCATTCTTCTTCTTATTTTGTGAGCTCGATTACTACCCTAATAGGGTGGATTGTTGGTTTCACCTCTCTACTGCCCATCAGATGAGAAAAACAACACCACTTGGGCACAAAGAGGGTGTACAACATCATGGGATGGCTCAACGTCACCTCTCCTACAACCCTCCATCCAAACAACAATCTTGCGTTGTTATGGCTGAGCTGCTCAAAACTAGCAGACTGCTAGAACTGGAATTGGACCAGCGTCAGTTGATATTAGAGTTGGATCCATCCACAAATGATCAAGTGGTCTAGATAAAGAGGGATCCAGTGAAAAAGTCTATATGAGCTAGGGATATGGGGCGGCCCTCCGTTGTCCTGATAGATAAAAATCAATGATTTCAGTAACCTTCTTTCTTTTTCCCCATATTCTTTATCTAAATGTTCACGAAATCATGTCTCCTAAACTCTCATACATAATATGTGATCCAATATGTCATTTTGATCATATCAAAGACATATATGACTTAGAAATGGTTTCATACCCCATTTTCATTGTTCTATCTACTACTTTTCCTAAAATTGCTAACTTCGATTATATTAAAAATATTAAATGGATAGTCATGATAAATCTATAATCTTTATTAATCAACCCACCTTCTAATATTCGAATTAGTAACTTGGAATCACTTTGCACATAATGGATCTTCAAATGACCCCTTTTCTCAAGGTGTGACTCTAATGCACATATTTTTCTTATTTTTGGACTTCAAGGAACAATCTTGATCAAAGTTGTAATTTTGCATCTATATGACATCATGCCTCATCCTAATCATGTAAATCAACAATGTTGTGCCTCTCCATGGTGTCAATGTCAACCCTAACCCCTATTTCTCTTATTTTGATCCATATGACTTAATATGCATGAGTATGACACCTTTATTGTTATAAATGATAATATCTCAATCATAATTTGACGTTGATCTTCTTATACATCAAACATCTTTATATGAATTACTTACTTTATGAGTCTTGTGACATGAATTCCTAAGGTCTATCTTTATTATGCTACATTGGTGCTTGTGTCACAATATTATATCCATAATTTGCTAATTGACATATATGGCTTGATTGCCTTTCTTTTTCTCTATTCCTGATATGGATCTTAATATTATGTGCTCTTCTTACAAATAAGAGTATACCCAAATCTTTGCAACCACTTTGATGCGGTTGTTCACCTTGGTCATATGTTGGACCGTAATGTCATATGTAAACTATGTTGATAATTGCATGTATATGGGAGTGTTGAACCCAATGTAGGGTATTTGATGCCTGGATGAGGGGACATACACCTATCTTTGAATGTCCTAATCTTATCCTCATTTTTCTGTTCTCAATCATCTTGCATGTTTGAATCTCATGACATGATGAACCTTACTCTTTTTTCCCTCTCTATTATTAGTCCTTTGGCCATGAAATGTACATAAGTGACGGAAACTTCCGAAACAATCATAGAATATGAGAATATCTTGAAATGACTTGAAACTTGAACCACACCTTCATGATGGACCCTAAATAAATAAAATATTATCAAATATGCTAATAATAAATTTTGGACCAAACCCTGATATTGGACCTAATAAGTAACATGTTGAACATTTCTTATTGATGCGTTGTGATCTTAATAAGGTGGTTGTTTGTGATGTAGATATCAAGGACTGGTTAAGGAACTTCACATCAGGTAGGTGGATTTAATAATATATTATTATTTATGTGCATGATATTGCACCAAAAAATTCACTAGCAATGAAATCCCTAGTGTTTACATAAACAAGTATAACAATCACCACTGGTAAGAAGACATATTTATTGTAGTATAGTTCAGGATCAAACCCAAAGGACAATGTATTTAAGAAGTAATCCAACCAAAGTAACCATGCAAAAATTGGTATTTACCACAAAGATGGTTGATTGTCTATTTACACTAAGATTGCAAATAAAAAATGCTAAATTAGAGTCTAGATTTACCAATGGATGGGAACAATGCCATGGAATGGATTTCATCATTATTGACCATCGTTCCTCTCTCACTACATCATATTAATCATGGAAATATATATATGTTGAGGACAAGAAAATCTCCCTTTCAGTGTTATAGTTAATACCCTGACAAATATCACTTTAAGCACGTTGTCGTATTATCTAGAGTTCACACATCTATCACCTCAAAAAACACCTATCCAAAATTCTCATCATGGTTTTCACATGCATTAAAAAAATCCCAGATTCTAGGTTCAAAGTTATCTACACCCAAAATCTAATTTACATATATATTTGATAATCATGCAAGAAGAAAACTATACAAATGTTTGATTAAATACATATATTGGTCCATAAAAAAGTAGGTGTAGTAAAGAGAACTAAATTGGGTAGCGGGGATACTCCTCACAGTCCAACCAGAGGAGTACTCACTATGGAAGCGAATACAGAAGAAATAGGAAAGAAGTGAGAAGAAGTCATTGTCACAGAAGGAGAGGAAATTATAGCCATTGTGTGCAAGAATGATTCTTGAATCTCTACAATGAAGTCACTGAAGCAAATGACAAGTACACCCCTTTGACGTTCATCCGAGAGGGACTAGAAACTGACGATCTCTCTTCTTTTTGGATGTAGATGCTATAGTGTAGGAGAAGAAGATGGTGTTCAACTAGGGTGAAGGATGTCCTTCGTGCTAACTTCTTTTGAGGTTAGAGGCATGGAAAGTTGGCAAGTAAAGAGTCTTGTCGACTAGTAGGTCGAGGAAGGCAGCCAATGGAGGGGTCAATGGCAGATGGAGAAAGGTGATGTGGAGAAAAAAATGGTAGCATGGCGACATAGTTTTAGATCATTTGCTCAATAGATCTGATCTTCTATTTATTGGCATGATGTAGGGTTTAGAGTCCTTCCCAAATCTCTTGCATTTTGGTATTAGCCACCGTTGGAGACAAAGGGTCAACGGTTGGAGGTAGATGAAAGGTCCCATGCCCCTTCAATAGTTCCATTGGGGGGCCGACTTTAGGATGGAATGGAAGATTTTGATGAATGCATAATTTCCTATTAGGCTAGGCTACCTTTAGTCAATGGGTGTAGGAATCCTATCAAGAAGGAGTGTCGTTGGTCAGGAATCCTATTGGTTAGGAGTGTTGTAATTTGATGGGTCCTGATCGTATTGACTTCCCATCAATATGATGAGGTTTTTGGGAGAAGAAAACCTACCCAGGGGGTCTCTACTAATGTGTGTCTCTACCGCTGATTCGACGGGGCTTCTGACCAATGAAATACAGGTCGATGATTTCGCCCGACTAAGGCTCAGATCATGGAAAAAATTTTCCATTTTATGAAAACTTTCTTTGACCCGCTAGTCGGTTAGCAGGACCACCACCTCCTACACTCCTCACATGCAATGAAGTTCAAGCCTGCAATGAAAACCCAATTTTTGGATCAAAATCTTATAGTTTATCATACAGTTGAGAAAACTTAAATGCAACCTAGTTCTAAATTGAAAAGATGAAGATGAATGCTAAACTATACCAAAATGCAACTGAAACTAGAATGAATATGCATTCGTCAGTTATGGTTTTCTTTCTTGAATCTTGATATGTATGTCTTCTTTCATAATTGCAACATATTATCTTGTAGTATTGTTATATGGTACTCGATAATTTGATTTTATGATTTTATAACTTGAAAAAATAATATATATCTCCATTATACAAATGTTGAAACATGGCTTGCTCAATACCTTTGGTCATTTGAGGTCCCTAATGTAAAAATAGTGTTAGCTAATGGCTTTGAGCCTTACGAACCCTCATAGACACCTTTAGATGGAAAGTTGGTCAAAATCCTTATGATACATGAATTGCTTGTTATATTGGAGTAAAATGACTAAAATATAGGTTTTTTTTATACTAAGAAGTAACTCTCGTTGATCTTGTTTGTTTAATTTTAGAAAACCTTTCAAATTATGAAAGTCATAAGTGTATATGTATCTTTATGCACACTACCAGAACCTTGTATGTTGATACATTTGTTTCCATTATGTTTTAGGTTCAAAGATTGTTTGGGAGAAGTTGGCCTTCTGGGCAAGTGTTTAGTTGTATCTTTTATAAGATCCTAGTTTAGTGTACATGATAAGACTTGTATAATTTTCTCTCAAATGTGTGATTTCAAGTATTTTATAAGAAACATTGATATTAATAAAAATAGTTCAATGTTGAGAATTATTGGTGTATGCATCTAGTTAATTGTTCATTTATGCAAAGATTTGTAGTTCAACATTCCCTCTTAGATATTACCATTCTAGGGGAGGATGATGGATGTCCTTTTGTGATGGATTTTCTACTCATTTTTAATTTGGATTCAAGTAATAAATGGTTCTATGAAAGATGATATCGGCGCATGACCAATATCTACACCAAGAATTTTCTCACAGGAAACACGAATTAAACTCAACCATACATCTCAACCCTTGATAATTAACAATTATTCCTTTGTGGAATAATTTGACTTAGCCTGTAGGTTAGAATCCACATGTTCTAGAACTAAGTGTAGACTTTTTTAATTCTTTAAGCCTTTATTTCATCATCTTTCTATCATGTAGTATGGGATGCAAGTTCATGAGGGAGAGGAAGATCATATAGATGTAAACCCTAGGCAAATGTTTACAACATGTGCTTATGTGAGGTAGACAAGTGCACACCATGTTCTTTGTAGTTCTCTAGATGTCATGGTATATAGTAGGCTTTACGATGAGTGTGGCAAATCATTTTTCTTTTTATTTTAATACAAAATGAGTATGGTGGTTTTCTCTAGCATGTATATACATTGAAGAAAACCTATTTCAAATACATGTTTATATATGTATAAAAATATTACGACATGAATGAAAGATAATGATTTTCCATGTAACCTAAAAAAAAGAGATGTTACATCAGTATATATGAGAGTGTTTAGATGGTTAATGAAGTCTCTAGTTTTGTATAGAGCCTAGATAAAGTACATGCTAATAGGTAGCCTAGATGATCTAAGTTGATGATAAGATATGACTCTTCTTATTTTGGACAACTTAATCATGTTTGAGAATGTGATATGGGTTTTGATCATACAACTGTAGCTAGTTCAGGACCATCTATGATGCATATGGCATGTTTGATGTGCTAAACATAGTTAGTCGGTAGGCATGATTTCTTTAGTGTAATCTTGCATATGTTGAGATATGATAGATATTGGTTGGGTATCAACATGGGTGTCAATCTCTTTACAAATTAGGACCTCTAGCATGGGACATATGATAATGATGAAATGCAGAGTGAATGACCCTAATAATGGGATAAGTTTAGACTACCTCGCCTCTAAAATATGTGAAATTTTGAAATATGTGAACAACAAAATACATAACAATGAGTCCCTACCTAGGCTAATTTTAAGTATATGAATAGAATCACCTAGTGTGTGGTTCCTATGATAATGTTGAACCCTAGGTTTCCTATTAAAAGATCTAACCCTAGAGAAAGAGGCATTTGAATGTAAGTATGTTTTCCATCTAGGTGAGGGAGATGTCCCAAAACCCTAAATAATGTATCATATGTATGATATCCTTGATGAGCCTCATACTTGGGTTAGTAGTTCCACATCAAGGAATCTAGTGGTTGTCCATTTTTTGAAATGTTGGGTAAGGGTTTAGTATAGGTAGATGTTTATGGTTATCACATTTTTCCTTTGTATAGATAGGTCTAAGCTTGAGTGACTCAGGCTGTTGTAGCTCCTTTAACTATAGGAAAGATAGTTACAAAACCTCAGTGTTGATTGTAATGTTTTCCCTAAAAAATGATGCTCGATACATGAAAGAATCTCATTTAATTTGAAAACTTGACATATTTTTAACAAGAGACTCCTACATGATTGACTTAATATGAAACCATGCCCTATATAAAATATATCAATTTAAAAATTTGAGCTATGCAATTATGATTCCTTTATGACTTTTGCTGAAAAACATTATCTATACATGCTTAATTTCATATCTGAATGAAGGGTATGGAAATAATTTGCAATAATTGGTAAAACTTGAAGAGAAACTAAACCATGTAAGTGATCTGGTTTAATGAAAAAATACAAGTACAATGATGATCTTAATTCAAAGTTGTGATCATTAATGTGTTCTTCAAGTAACTAGTGACATGGATCTTGATAAATCACCTTGATATTGTATGTGTATAAGAAAAAAACTAATTCTATAGCTATAAGGGATATGAAACACTAATGTCAGGAGGATGTCATAATATGATGAAACAGTAAGTACCATCTATACAATCAGGATGTGTACACCCTTGATGTTTAATAAATACATAATAACAACCAAATTATGCACTTCGTTGTGGTGGTTTATTTGGCACATAAGGATTCTTACCTAAATAGAATGGACACAAACTTTGTCCTATGATTACAATATTGGACAAATTTTGAGGATAATCTTTCTTTTAAGAAGGGAAGGATGGGACAACCTAACTTTATCTCTCCTATAATGTGCTTATTCTTTCTCTCCTACTGAACTTTTTACTCAACAATGCCATGTTGTAGAGGTTTCAATTATACATCCAGGAGTTGAAAAATCATCTCAATCAAACAACCAAAATTAAAAGATATGGACTTTAGAAGAAATGCCTAAATTAACCTCTTTTATTGTCTTTTAGCCTGTGTTTGAGCCGAGCTATGGCCATCTTGGGGCCAAGCTCTGGGTGTTCCCGACCCATGTGCACCTCCTCTCCTTTTATTCTCTTCTTTACTCAAGCCCTATCTACGCTTTAACTTTAAGTCCTCCCTAGCCCTTGGATCTCCTTTCCATGAATTTTGATACATATCAAATGGTCCTTGTGCGTCCTCCTCCTTGGTTTGTACCACTATATAAGGCTTTTTCCCCATGCCTTCCTACCCACTTTACACACCTCTATGAGAAATATTGAATACTCCTTTCACATTGGTTCTTCATCCTCTTTGTCTAACCCTTATTTTCACACTCTTTTGTGTTATGTAGAACATCATTCTTCTTCTTCCTAGAGCTCAATGTCCATTGACATGGTGGTGGCTTGTTGGCGCCACCACCCTGCTACCCATCATCCCTAGCCAATGAGGCAAGTGACACCACACATGCACAGTGAGGGAAAAAACACCTTGCATGGGAGGGATTGGCATCGCCTCTCCCATGGGTCCCCTATCTGACCATTGAGATTGTGCTGCCATTGTCGAGTTGATTGGAAGAAGCAGAGGGCTACAAGAACTAGATGTGGACCAATGGTAATGGATGTTTGATTCGGGTCCATCCTCAAAGGATTGGGTGGGCCAACCCACACGGGATCCATTGATGGAGGCCATACCTGCTATGTGGCATCCCTGCCTGGCCGAAAAAAACAATTTCATAAGCCCTCTCTCTTTTTCCCTAAGTTCTTAATTATATATTAAAAAATCATTTCTCCTAAATCCCTCATCCAAAATATGAGATCAAAGATGTCATTCTGTTCATGTCAATGAGATCTATAACTTAGATTGAGTTTGAGAACAAAATTCCATTGTATAATCCCATGTTTACCCAAAAGTTACTAAATTTGATAATATTTAACATAATTAATGCATATTGATGATAAATCTAGAATGTTTCATGCTCAACCTACATTCTAATATTCAAATTAGTAACTTGTAATAAATTCCAAACATAATGGAGCTCCTATCACCCCTTTTTCTCAAGGTGTGACTCTATTGCACATAAGTTAGTTTTTGGATTATAATGTATAAGCTTGGTCAAAGTTGTAATCTTACATCTATATGACATCAAGGCTTATCATAATCATGGAAATAATAAAATGTTTGCCTCTCCATGGCACCAATATCAGCCCTAACCCGTATTTTTCTTGTCTTGGTCCATATGACTTAATATCCATGAGTATGACACCTTTATGATGATACATGATTATATCTTAATCATATTTAGTTGTGATCTTCTTATACATCAAAAACCTTTAGATATTTGATATGTAATTTCCTAAAGTCTATCCTCTTTTGCTATTATGGTATTGTAACACTAAATTACATGCATATTTGCGTAATATTGCATATATGCCTTGATTGTTTTTCTTGTCTCCAAATCTTGATAAATGGGTATTAATCTTATGTGACCTCCTTTCAAATAAGAGTTTACTCTAATATTTTTAACCCCTTTGATGTGGAAGTTCATGTATGTCATATGTTGACCCTAATGTCTGTGTAAACTACATTAATGACTGCATGTATGTGGGAGTCTTAAATCCAAAGTTGGGTATTTGATGCCTACACCTTAGGGACATCCACATATCTTTAAATGTGCTAATATTATCCTTTCTTATATGATCTCAACCATCTTCCATATTTGAATCTCATGACTTGATTAACCTTATCTTGTTTTACCTATTATGAGTCATTTGACCTGAAAAACCACTAGGGGGGTGAATAGGGTTTATAAATATTTTAACAATAATTCAACTCAAACAATCAACCACAAAAGAATAGACAAGGGGACACAAGTTTTAGAGTGGTTCCACCCTTAGCAAATACTAAGGGAGTTAGTCCACTACCCAATTGTTTCCAATTGGGATTTGAAAGCACCTATATTTTATTACCTCACAAGGATGTTACATAAAATACAAATACCTTCCCAAACCCTTTGGATAGCCTTCACCCCGAAGTCATCTCACCAACTTTGAAGTGGGCTTCACTCAAAGTAACTTCAAGCTCCCCCTTGAAGTAGCCTTCCTCCTTGAAGTAGCTTCCCGTTGAGACATTCTAGAAGAATTCCAAAGTCCACCTTCTCCTCCAAGAAGACCCTTCTCCACCTGAGAAGATAAACCCTCTCCAATCCGTAGCCTCCAACCTAGGAGTAGCAAGGAGATTACAAAACAGATAAGAAGGAACAAGAAAGGAAAATGGAAATTACAATTACCGTTGTAGCACAAGGCTTGATTTCCTATATCAGGCATTTTGATCTCCTAACCAATGTGTATGAAAGTGTAAGTGCAGTGGGTAGGAGATGCTAGCCTATACGACACGAATTTGGAGCAATGGAAATGAGTAGCAAATGTTGGAGTTGCTCAATTGCTCACAAGAATGGATTGCCAATTGCAAGTATGCATGCTCAAGTGTTGCACAAGTTTGTATTGAGTGTCCTAAGGCATGTCCTATTTATAGAAATGGCCTATGAGTGCTTAAGGACGTTATAGACACTTTCTAGGGGGTTCTTAGTGCTTAACTAGTTGTTAGTTGTCCACTAATTGCTTTAGCAATGATTAATTAATTAATCCAGAAAAGTGCAGACAGAGACAGTCTCAGTCGAGGAATTGTCGACCGAGTGCCCAGTCGGTCGAAGTTTTTGTCGACTGAGGGACTGTCTGGAGCAAGTGTGTATAAGGTTCGATTCCAACTCCCAACTACCTTGTCTGCTGTGTCTAATGGATATTTGGGTCATTCTCGGTCGAGGAGATTTTCGACCAAGAGTGTCTCGATCGAGAAGTTTGTCGACCGAGAATGACTTTGTTTCAATGTTTTAACTATGTACTAAGTGTGTGTGTCAGTGTGCAGTTGTGACACTATTGTAGGGGATGACCTATCTAAGTGTTGTGATTGGCTAGGGAAGATCTAAACACTTGATTTACATGATATCTAAGTACTTGTACATTATATACTTGTACAAGTTTTTACATTTGATTACAATCATGAAATTAAAGTATTTTGAGCATATAGATCTTCCAAAGTTTTATCATCCACCTAGCTCCTGCAACACTCAAGTAGCATGGTAGATCCACAAGAATGAAATGTTTATCATCATCAAAACAAAGGGATTATAATAATGTCCAATTTAGCCAAGAATCTCCCCCTTTTTGAAGATGACAAGCATTTCCAAAATATAAATAAGGAAATGTAAATCATGTGAGTTTCATACCTGAAGTTTACCTTTTGTAGCCATTCTCTTTTTTGCAAGTGTGTTCTGGCCGAATGATTATGAAACTCATTTATATTTTGGATTTTATATTATTTCTCCCCATTTGTCATTTCAAAAAGATAACCAAGATAATCATTAAGTATGACTTTTATTACTCCCCCTAAATTTGATAATTTGATGATCCCCCTTAATAAGATATTCAGTTTTAAAAGCAAAGGATGCAAACCACTTATTGTCAAATTTAGCCACAATTTATTTCTCAATCATTTGCAAAGGATGTTAAGCCTTGAAATGATATGAGATTTTTTTAGATTCATGGCATATGTGTTTTGATTTCTCATCCATTTTACAAGGGATGTTAAGCACTGAAAATGACATGAGATCCATTTAAGCTTATAGTAGAGTACATGAATGTATCTCTAACCAAATACATGGGATGTTAAGCCCTGATTTGTTTAGAGAATTCCATTATATTCATACATATTGTAGGCTCCATAATTAATTTATCATGTTTACAAAGTTTTGTAAGCTCGTTCTTATAGTCAAGATAGTTTTTGTGAGCTCCCCCTTAATCTTATAATTAAGATATTTTAAGGATTCTAAGGTCACAATAAGTATTAGATCAAAATAAGTTAACCTTTTATGAGAGCTATGCACTAAAATATTGTTTTCAATATATTAAAATTAAGTGCAAGGAAATGATTTACAATTAAGCATTTTGTCAAGCTTATTTTAGGTCGACCTTGACTTCGACCTGGGCGCCCCTTGGTCAAACTTAATTTTAACCAAGAGGCAATTTCTGCAGATTTACAGTTTAAGCACTCTTATTGAGTTACACATTAATATGTAATATGATCAAATGTATATCAATTTGAAGCACTTTGAATGATACCTATTTTGAAGAGATTTTATCAATTGAAAACTTAATATAGGCATCACAATGAAGTCTTTGTTCTTGATTTAGAGCAAGTTATATCCTAAGCAAATTTTCAAAATGTATGTTATTCATTTTGATATCCACAAAGATTGTTCTTCTTGTAAAAAGGCAATTTAACTACATATACAACATATTCAATCATAGTAAGAATGTAGTTTTCAATCACTTATTTGTAAGCAGGATTATTTTCATCAATAGAAATTTCCATAAGTCATGTTGTCGCCATGATGCAAAATTATATCCTAAGAGCAATTCTATGTAGAATTTTAAGTAATGAATTTAGTACCTAGCTCTTGATTTGGTTATAATAGATTGTGATATTGAAATAGCTCTTTATTCTTAAACAAGTCTCTTATTTTAAACTTATTTCTAGATTAACTCTTTAGAATCAGTTATCCTTGAATATAAATTAAGAACAAGTTTTATATCTCAAGTTCTTAAAATCAAGAGTTTGCTTTTGATTACTTAGAACAAACAACTAGATAAGACATTAATATTCTTGTTCTAAGAAACAAACTATTTAGCTTTCCATAGTGTCATCTAGCAAAAGTCATTCATTTATTACATGAATTTATACAAGCAATGCACACGATAATCATTATATATTATGTCAAGATGCATTTGTGCCATATAGTTTTACTGTTATGCAAAATGGCATTTTCATCATCTTTATATGTAATTAGCTGAATCACAATGATCCTTTTGAAAACGATATCCATTCATGGTTTGTCTATATAGATCAAAGATTATTTTAGGCAAACTAAGTAAAGAATGAAGACACAATGATCATGGTGAAACAATAAAGACATATCTATGATTTTGATAGAACAGTAGAAGCACATGCATAATGAAATGATTATGATCATTTAAAAGCAAATTTCAAGACACATGGTTTTTATATAGATAGACCAACAAATACTTAGGGCAAACCATGTAGATTGTGATAAAAATAGTAATTTCCTTGATTAAACCAATCATGGTTCATATTTTCAGTTTTAAGCCAAACCATGTAGTAGATTATAGCAATTAAAAATGAACTTGCAATTTATGGTATATGTTTTAAAGAATTTTCTCCAATATTCATTCTTGATTTGCATATTAAATCAATCATTGATAGCAAACTAGATCAATTAAAATTGGTTCAACAGAACTTGATTCGGTTGAACTTTTATTCGACTGAATTTATCTCGGTCGAAGATTTTCTCGACCGAGTATTCTGCTATTTGTACAGGTTTTATCAGATTTTTGCAAGCTTAAAAATAGTAACCTGCTTGGTCGACTAATTCTCGACCGATAGTGTTCTCGGTCAAACATTTTCTCGGCCGAGAATGTTTCTGTATCATTTTTCAGTAATTATTTGCAAGTGAAACATAGATCATTTTCAATTCAATTATGCAATTTAACTCAGTTTAGTTGAGATAAAACATTTAAGTATCAAAGTAACATTTGAGTCTTATCTCAACTAATCATATTCAAATCTCTAGGTTTTAAGAACTTGAACTAAAACAAGTTATTAAAGATGTGTCTCTGCCGGTTTATATAAAAATGTGTATTTTCAAGTTAGAAACTTTAATTACTTGAATCAATTTGTTATCTCATTATGTTAAGTTGAGATAGACATGAATATATACAACATAGAGTCTTTGGTCATATCTCAACTTAATTTAATCTATTTAGTTTGGGGGTTTTGGAACCCATACCAACTCAACATCCTTTTTCTTGTAAGAACATGAGAAGGAATAATGTCCAAGACGCAAACAATAATGGCAACATATAGAATCAATATCATTTCTCTTTTTATGAGTTTGATCTAGATTGTTCTTGGGTACATATGTATACTTGCCTTTAGGTACATACATAGATTGAGTCTTTGGCATTTGTGTCCTTCCCCCACTAGGTTTTTGATAGGATTTTCCTTTAGGCTTGTAACCTAGTCCTCTCCTTCCAATTTGACCATGAGAATCATTCAAGATTTTATCAAGAGCATCATTGTTTCTTAAGGCTACTAACTTCTTGTTGTAACTTAGCAATCTCATCCATTCTCTTTTTGATATCTAACTTTGCTTGATCTAGATTAGATAATAAAGAATCTCCTTCTTTCACAATAGTATCATAATCTAGATGATTGCATAGGATTGGTTGTTTTTGAAGATCATTAATTTGGGCTTGCAAGTTTATCTTTTCTAGAGAGAGAATATTGCAATTTTCCTCTATTGATTTCATCTTAATATCATGGTCTTTAATAGTTAAGTTTAATGTCTCCTTAAGATCTTAATTTTCAGATGTGAGAGAAAGAAGATTAGCATGTAACTCATCATTTGCTTTATTATATTTCTTTAATTTCTTCTTGCACTCAATATACTTATCATGTGTTTTTTGAAGGCTAGCAATTAAATCTTCTTTTGATAAATAAAAAAGGCTTACCTCTTCTTCTTCTTCACTTATTGTAGCAATAAGGCATTCTTTATGCTTATCTTCCTTCTTTAACCTCCATGGACAGCTAGGTGTTGTGTGTTTGTTCCTAAGCACCAATTACAGCTTGTTGAAAATTGGTCCAAGCTTCTCCTTTGTTTGCGGTTGTAGACACCACCACCCTCCATTCTTCAAGACTCGATTAGAGCTCCTTGAATCCTGCTCTGATACCAAATGAAAAACCACTAGAGGGGGGTGAATAGGGTTTTATAAATATTTTAACAATAATTCAACTCAAACAATCAACCACAAAAGAATAGACAAGGGGACACACGGTTTAGAGTGGTTCCACCCTTAGCAAATACTAAGGGAGTCAGTCCACTACCCAATTGTTTCCAATTGGGATTTGAAAGCATCTGTATTTTATTACCTCGCAAGGATGTTACATAAAATACAACTACCTTCCCAAACCCTTTGGACAGCCTTCACCCCAAAGTCATCTCACCAACTTTGAAGCAGCCTTCACCCGAAGTAACCTCAAGTTCCCCCTTGAAGTAGCCTTCCACCTTGAAGTAGCTTCCCATTGAGACCTTCTAGAAGTAGTCCAAAGTCCACCTTCTCCTCTGAGAAGACCCTTCTCCACCTGAGAAGATAAACCCTCTCCAATTTGTAGCCTCCAACCTAGGAGTAGCAAGGAGAGTACAAAACAGATAAGAAGGAATAAGAAAGGAAAATGGGAATTACAATTACCGATGTAGCACAAGGCTTGATTTCCTATATCAGGCATTTTGATCTCCTAACCAATGTGTATGAAAGTGTAAGTGCAGTGGGTAGGAGATGCTAGCCTATAGGACACGAATTTGGAGCAATGGAAATGAGTAGCAAATGTTGGAGTTGCTCAATTGCTCACAAGAATGGATTGCCAATTGCAAGTATGTATGCTCAAGTGTTGCACAAGTGTGTATTGAGTGTCCTAAGGCATGTCCTATTTATAGGAATGACCTATGAGTGCTTAAGGACGTTCTAGACACTTTCTAGGGGGTTCTTAGTGCTTAACTAGACGTTAGTTGTCCACTAATTGCTTTAGCAACGGCTAGTTAATTAATCATGAAAAGTGCAGACAGAAACAGTCTCAGTCGAGGAATTGTCGACCGAGTGCCCAGTCGGTCGAAGTTTTTGTCGACCGAGGGACTGTCTGGAGCAAGTGTATATAATGTTCGATTCCAACTCCCAACTACCTTGTCTGCTGTGTCTAATGGCTATTTGGGTCATTCTCGGTCGAGGAGATTGTTGACCGAGAGTGTCTCGGTCGAGAAGTTTGTCGACCGAGAATGACTCTGTTTCAATGTTTTAACTATGTACTAAGTGTGTGTATCAGTGTGCAATTGTGACACTATTGTAGGGGATGACCTATCTAAGTGTTGTGATTGGCTAGGAAGATCTAAACGCTTGATTTACATGATATCTAAGTACTTATACATTATATACTTGTAAAGTTTTTACATTTTATTACAATCATGAAATTAAAGCATTTTGAGCATATAGATCTCCCAAAGTTTTGTCATCCACCTAACTCCTACAACACTCAAGTACCATGTTAGCTCCACAAGAATGAAATGTTTGTCATCATCAAAACAAAGGGATTATAATAATGTCCAATTTAGCCAACACGACCTTGATATGTACATAAGTTATATAAACCTCAAAATAACCATAAAAAATGTAAGAAACCGTGGAGTGTTTTGATACATGAATGATACCTTATGATGTACCCTAAATTAGAAAAAGATTATCAAATATTCTAATAATCAACTCTAAATCTATGTTGACCAGTGTCTAATAATGACCCTAATAAGTAACATGTTGAACCTTGCTTAATGATGGGTAATGCTCTTAATCAGGTGCTTGCTTGTGATCTAGATGGTCAACAATAGATTAAGAACCACTCAATCACCTAGATATGTTGGCTTTATTAATTATGTGATTATGGTTTTCTAGGTTGAATCTGGATATGTATGTAAGATTTCATACTTGCAAAATATTGACATGTACTATAGTCATATTGTACACAATGATCTGATTCAATCATTTTATGACTTGAACACTAAATATAGATCTCCATAGTAAAAAAATTGAAATATGGTTTGCTTAATGAGTTTGGTTATATGAGGTCCCTTGTATTGAAATATGGTTAAATAATGACCTTGAGCCTTAAGAACCCTCATGGACAACTTTTGACAGGAAGTTGGTCAAAGGCCTCATGATGCACGATTCACTTGGTGTAATAGATTAAAATGACTAAAACATGCCTTCCATTTTTCGAAGTAATGACACTTATAGCTCTTGTTAGTTTACTGCTGTAGAACTTTCCAAATTATTAAAAACTTACATATATGTATCTGGATGACCATTACCAGCACATTGTGTGTTGATACACTTTTACTCATATGTATAAGTTTAAAGATATATTGGAAGAAGTTTTCTTATGTTCAAGTGTTTTGGTTGTACCTTTTGTAAGACCTCTAGTTTAGAGTACATGATTAGACTTATACAATTTTCACATATAATTATATGTAATAAACAATGTTGTTATTAATTACACTTTTTGAATGTTGAGAATTGTTAATGGTATGCATCTAGACAATTGTTCTTGTATGCTAAGTGATGAGTATATTTATACCCATTTTTTATGTTATTTTACTCTCTCTTTAGGGGTTGTTGTGTTTCTATTTCCCAGTTTTAGCTTTATATTCACCTAAACACAATTATCTTTCCTTTTCTCTATTTTAATGTGTTTTATGTATATTTTGTGTAGAATCAATCAGAGGTTGCATAATAACTCGCAGATGGACGATTAAGCCTACACAATGCTACACCTCAAGGGAAGGAAGGCTTGTAATCTTTCCTTTTGATCACCTTCCAACCATCTAGTCAAGCGAGAAGTTCTGTCATTCGCTTGACTCGAGCCGCTCTTCACCTAGAGTCCTCCCAGTTTCAATGACCTGGCGTTCACTCCCAACATCCAGTCCATTCTGATTCACTCCATATTGGTCAGTTAGAGAAGCGGATGTGAGGTCCAAATTGAGTAACCCATGTTAGTCTCTTGTTGGACTAAGTACGAGCCATGCAATTAGATACCTTTGACCACAAGCATTCAACATTAGGGTTTCGAAGCCAAGGAATGCATCTATAAAAGGAAACCCTTATCATCCATCAAAAGGATCTCTAATTGGTGATTAGAAGCCACATTTTTGCATCATAAACCCTAGCAAGGAGTGATGAGGTAGTGGCTATAGCGGAGAGATTGATCTTCCTGCACCAGGCATCATGGCCTTCTCCATTTTTCCTATTATCTCTTTGGTATTGTCCCTCACCATGAGTGAGTAGATGTCTTGTGTTGGGGCATGGGGACTAGCCCCGATCACCCATATTTTAGCTTGTATCTAAACTCGATAATATAGTTTCTAAATAAAATATTATTCTTCTCAGTGCCTTGCTTTGCAAATTGATGACTTGTTTTGCATATATGTTATAATCATGGGTATAAAGGTTGTTGTGAGCATGAATAGAACACTAGAATAATCTTATTATCCCCGTAAGATATCAACAAGGGATAGTGAGGTGTTTGGACTTTGATCTACTATGTGCCAAGGATGGTCAGTCATAATTAAAGGAGCTCAGTAGTATAGATAGGGAACTTGGATGTTGAGGATGGTTGGTTCCGAGGGAGTTTATACTAGGTGACGACATGTATCCTGTGAGGGTGCAATAGCTAAGCCTTGATTTAGCGATGACTATTGCAGAGTTAGATCTTGTTAGGATAATTACATAGGCCTGGGTAGCGAAACCCCATGCCTTGGTTCTCTTTATTACCTATTATTTACTTCTTTAATCTTTGTTTCTTTTGACAACAATTTAGTTTAATCAATATTCCAACTACTCGGTGATATATATTACTCTTACGACTTTTGAATCTATTTAATTACTTAAAATGGTTTGTCCTTTGGGTTCAATCCTTAAGTATACTGCAATAAAGCTTCCACTCGTGTGGAGTGAGGAATTAATATACTACTTTTGGTAAACCTAGGAGATTATTCTTTTCTCGTTTTTTTGGCTCAACATTCATAGCCCCATCAAAATTGGCTCTGTTACCAGGGACAATGGTAGTTTAATATTTTCACAAGTATAAGCATAATTAGGATTTTCCTTATCTTTTATTTATTTTTCTTTTTAATATTGAAAATATTTTAGAACTAAATGCACCACTCACGATCTTTTTTTCAGGCACCCTAGCTTATGCAAAGATCCAGGAGTCTTGACTCGGGATTGTTATTCAGTCTTGAAATCAAGAAAACCCTTAGAAAGCTTCATAAGGAGAGGGCCATGGCGGGTGCAGAGGTTGTAGAAGTAGCTATTAAAGCGCACCTCAATGCAGCTATTGCAGCCTAGTGAGAACTACTCACCATAGAAACTAGAGAACCGGTAGAGTTCGAATTCAAGACCAGCCTAGAAGCCGCCCAAGCAGTAGAACACACAAAGGAATTATGAGATTTCTCCATCCCAAAAGGCTTTGACTTGACTCATCCAGTTCAACTCTATGCAACCTGATTAGGATCAGAGCCTAATAGGTCAGCCTTTTGCAAAATTCCACCTTTATATGAAGGATCAGAGATGATTGTTAGGAGCATCTCCTCAAATTCATTGACCTTTACTCAATGATGAAGCCAGCAGGTGCCACTGAAGACGCCATTCAACTCCAACTCTTCAAGTATTCCCTAGTGGACAAAGCTAGGGTGTGGTACAATGCTCTTTGAGGAAATATGATCAATACCTAGGAGGCCCTAGAGAACAAATTCCTAGAAAAATTCTACCCACCCTAAATTACTTACTCAATCCGGGGACTGATTACAAGATTCAATCAAGTGCTCGAGGAGTCTCTGTATGAATTATGGGAGCGATTCAATGAACTCCTACGCAAGTGTCCGCATCACAACATCCCTAAGAATCAAATCATTGAGTTCTTCTATCGAGGAGTCAATGATGATACCAAGAAATTCCTTGATTTCTCCTCCAAGGGAAATTTCATGCAACAGAGCTTTGACAGTGCACTTAAAATCATCAATCTTGCAGCAGAGAATTAGACCCATTAGACCAGACCGTTAGGTAAGGGTGTTCTTAACGTGGCCATGGTAGAAGACCAATCAGAATTCAAATCTATCTTTGAAGCATTAAAAGCCCTCTGCCTCTAGTAAGAAAATCTTCAGAAGTCCTTCAATGCATATGAGAGAAAGAGCCAGATTCCCCAAGTGCATATTATTGCATCCTCATGTGAATTCTTCCATGCAGTAGACCACAACACTATTTATTGCCAATAGGTATACACTACATTCCACAAGCATCAAATAGGTCAGCAATATATAGTTACTCAAGCCGAAGATGTAAAGTCAATCCATAACATTACAGAGTAAGAGTACTACGACCGACACCAAGCCCTCACTCATCCAAGTTTGCAATATAGGAACCCCACAAGAGTCGAGGGGAAAAATTAATCTTTAATGAAACCCACTTAGACTAGAGAGCCAATAAATTATAATGGGCCACGCAACTAGGGAAACTTCAGATTCAATTTTCCCAGCCAAAACTACTAGCAACGGGAGCAATTCTAGAATCCAAATCAAAATTGATGTGGCAAGCAAGCCTCGTGATGATATGCTCTCATTTTCTTAGTCGCTCGACAGAAAAATAGAGATCTCAAGATGTTGTGAATTAATGAGCGATGTGGCATGTGAGATATGTGGCCCAATGAGATTGATCTTTATATTTTCCATAATTGATTTACTTCTTTCTCAAAAATAAATTGATCATATTTTTTTGGAAATATTATTCCTTGGAAATAGTATCTATTTTTATCTCACACAAACTATCAATATTCACTGCCATATTTTGATTAGCACTTTCCAATGGACAATTAACGTAAAGACCCTACGCGCTATGGATAACACGTGCATGGAGTAACCATCGATTCCTTTTTGGAACTCGTAACGTCTCCTTGATGAAGTTATAAAATGGGTGAAGCATATGTCTTGGCAACACTAGAACATTTTGATGATCAAGTAAATCCCAAGCAAATCCCATACTTCCATCTCTTTCCCGCATCGACACCACCCATGGAGGAAACAAACATTAATATGAATGGCGGACTCCAACAAGGAGGTAGAGGCCCTTCGGCGAACATCTAAAATGCTACTATTCCCAGGATACATATGTCCCCAAGGATCTCCTATTTTTGCACCCAACACATCATTGGGGGATATCACGACCAGACCCGAAACTACTGATCAATTGGTTGTATGAGTAGCTGGCCATCAGCCTAGAAGAGGAGCACTGGTTAAATGTGGGTTGTGGAGAGTGGGGTGCACAACCCAGAGCACCATTGCCTCTACCAAATGAAGACCATGACAACTGGTGGCCATTACCATGCCGGTATGAGTGCACTGCCAATGGAAGATGAACCCTCACCCAAGGTTCTATTGTGTTCTCTTGGATGAGCAATACCCCTCATCTCCACCTCCCCTACTCTCCATATCAATTCCCCTCCATCTCTAACTACTTTCTCCCTAAGGATGAGTAGAATTTTGAAGTTGGGGTGGGGGTGGGTGGTAAGTCGTCCTTCCCCACCACCTCAACTCTACTCTTACCCTTTCTCATCCTCAAACACTTATTTCTTTTTCCTTTATGTCCTCTATTTTTATATGTCTTGTTTTCTATTTTCTTTTTCATTTTTTGTGTGAGTGGTGACTATTACCTAGTCGGTCACTTTGATGTATGTTAAAATAGGAAATATATAAATGAACTATCTCTTTTTCTCTTGTTCTTAAGATAACCCGTGCAAAAGGAAGTTTTAAGGAATAAACATGTTTTGAATAGTTTTGGGTCCCAATGACAACAACTATGCATCACTACCCGTTGGAAGTAACGGTAAGCAGATGGAATCTGAATGGTTAAGCCACATGTGCCTCCAACATGATTTGCACCAATATTTGTGAATACTCCTTTACCCTATATTAACTTAATTAACTGATATAATTTGATGATATGAATATAATGCATCAACAAAATGGAGAAGCACAAGTCAACCTCTTGATCTCATTCTTCTTCCATCACCTCTTACCACTTCGTCATCCAAAAAAAAAGAAATTGAAAATTTCACCATATGCCAAACCCTATTTCCAGGGTGGCATCCATTCCATAAATATTCTCTCTTTTCGATTTTTCATCCACAAGCATGCATGAATAAAAGAGGCAAATGAGCCTAAATGAAAACATATGGTCAATGTAATTGCAAACAAATAAAAAGTCTCGATTAAAAAAGAGGAGAGAGGAATAAAATAACTGAATCCCAAATAAGGTCTCGAGTCGAATAGAGGAGAGATCATGGAATCGGGTTTATGCCATGTCTTTCTCCCCCTTTCATCTAGTTTTCATACCCATGGGACTTATCAAAATTCTCCCCCAAGCAGCCAAATAGACCTGACTTATGCTTACTTTTACTTGCACAGACAAATCAGGAGTATTATTGATATGAAAGTAGTTTCTTGCAAGTTCTGGGGTCTAGTTATTAGAGGAATAAATCCCTATTAGGGGATATCCAAATGTGACTACATGACCCCCAAAGATTAGGGTTTATTGATTGTGATTTGTGGGAAGGGGAATTTGAGGTTTTCTTTGTTGGGAGAGGAAGGCCTGGAGCTTAGTATCAATTGTTGATTTCCTTTTATTTTGCTTTAACTGGGACGAGCAAAGGATTAAGTCAAGGGTAGTTTGATGAGTATATTCATACCCATTTTTACATGTTCTTTTACTCGCTCATTAGGGCTTGTTGTGTTTCTATTTACTTTTTTAGCTTTATATTCACTTAAGAGCAAGTATCTTTCCTTTTCTTAGTTTTATTGCATTTATATATATTTTGTGCAGAATCAGCCAAAGGTTGTGCAATAATGCCCAGATGGATGATGAAGCCCTCACGATGCTATACCTCAAGGGAAGGAAGGCATGAAAGCTTTATTTTGATCACCTTCCAACCATCTAGTTGAGTAAGTGGTTCTTCCATTTGCCTGACTCGAGCCTCTCTTCGCCTAGAGTCCTCTCGATTTCGATGACCTAGTGTGCGCTCCCAGCATCCAGTCCATTCTGATTCACTCCATGCTGGTTAGCCAGAGAACCAGATGTGAGGTCCAAATTGAGTAACCCACATGAGTCGCCTATTGGACCGAGTACATGCCATGCAATCAGATGCCTTTGACCACAAGCATTCAGCTTTAGGGTTTAGAGGAGAGGAATGCATCAGTAAAAGGGAACCCTTATCATTTGTAAGACCCCTGACCCATGTTTTGGGTTAACCCTATTTTCTTTGGCTTGATGATGTGCTTAGAACCTTGCCCTAATCCTTTGAGATGATCTCAGATCATGTGCAAAGGATCTTGTTTGGATGTTGTTTGTGTTTTCTATGCTAGTTTTGGTACAAATTGCAAATTACCCATATGAAGGGGTAGTTTTGTAATTTGCCACCTTTAGAGTGTTCCTTCTCCCTCTTGGCTTCATGAGGGAGTTTGTGGTGCTTTGGTCTGCCCTTGTAGACCCTTAGTTGATGGGTGTCATCCTTAGTGGTGATTGGGGTTTTCTAGGGTTTGGTGTGCCTTAACCATGTGACCCTTGTTGGTTGTTTCAACCTAGGTCACAACCTAGGGCCTAGTTGGAGGGTTTCATGGTCGAGACAACTTATCCAGGTATGGTTGTCATGACTGAGATGGTCTTGGGTGTCTTGTTTCGAGATGGGTGCTCTTGTGTAGGGTGTTTCGACCTAGGGTTTGTCGTGACCTTGTGTTGCGACCTAGTGGTCTTTGGTGGTGTATCACGACCATGGGTGGTTCCCATGGTGTGTTGCAGTCGCGACATGAGGGTTGGATGGCCTAAGTGGTTGAGACCCAACATAGAGTGTATCACAATCTCTTGCATGTGGGCCTTATGTGGTTGCATGTTAGTTTCTTGAGTGGACAAGTGTCCATTTGGGACCTTCTTTTATTGACACCTCATCGCTTGCCCTACCTCTCTCCTCCTTTTCTATTTAAACCCTCTTTTCTCCATGAAAGTGATATTTTTCAGCCTTCTTCTTCCTCCCTTCCATGTTGCTCATCCTTGGAGCTTGGTGGAGAAAGAAGAAGTTGTTCTTGGTGCCTTGGAGGTGGTTCAACCCTTTCATGTGGTGCTTGTGGTGATCCTTGGTCATCTTCAATCTTGGTGAGTGTTTATCTTTCCGCTTTGATGCTTTTTTTGGATCTTCTACCCCATATTCTTCCTTTTTCTCGACCCTAGACTTGTTTTGACATGGTGGTCGTTCTTGGGTGCAAGCTCCTCATCACAAGGGTAATAGGCCATGTTTTGACAAGGCGACACCCAAGTGAGAGGGAGTTTCTTCTCTCTATTCCCACTTCTTTTGGTTTGGCCTTGATCTTTTTGCCCTCTTTTCTTGAGCTATCATTTGACCTTGATGTTTCCTCTTTCTTAAGGTGACCTTGTCACAGAAAGTGGAGCCTTTGGTGGAGCTTGATCTTCCTTGGTGATCGTGTGCTTGGAGCTTGCCTTCTTTGGAGTGATCTTCCTTAAGATGGGTTATATAATTCTTAACCTTCTCTATTATTGCACTGTACATGCTTGTATGTTGTTGTCTTCTCTATGTGTATGTTTCCTTCACATGCTAATGGATGGTGATAGATCTTAGAATTGGGATAATGTTGAGATCGTGCTTGGTTAAGACGTAATCCATACCCTAATTTCCTTTGTGCTCGATTTTGGTGTTTATGGTTCATGGTGGTTTTACTTCCTTCCTAGATCTTGGCTTGACTTTCATGTATGATGATCGAGTGTTTCTGTGTTCTATGAAGTTTTGGTTCAGTTTTGGGGGTTATGTGCTTGGTTTCTCTCCCTTGTTGAGTTCCCTTTTCATGGTGGTCTCATGAAGCTTTTTTTAGGGTTTGATGACCATTTTTGCATGAGGTTTTCCGCTAGGGTGACGATGAGTTTCCCTTGTTGATCATCTATTTTAGCCCCAGATTTATCTCTATTTGGACCTTTGTTTGATTGTGGTTCTTGGTCTTGGTGGTGTCTTGACCCTTAGTGGTTGTCGTGCCTCGTTTTAGTCTTGAGTCGTGACACCTTTTATGCTTGAGGTTTTGGTTGTGATTGTAATGCCACGTTTGCCCTGGTTTTAGTCACAATCATAATGTTGCTAGATTCTATGCCATGAGTCAGCCTAAAAGAGTGGTCCACCCATGAGTAGTGATAGGTCAGATTGAGTTATTTCATTTTGATTTGTCTTCTTCTTGCTTTATATCTGTTTTGGTTGATATGGGTGTGATGCACTCTTTTATCACTCGAGAAGTTATTGATGCTTGTTCCTTTCCTGTTAGGTGTAGATGAGATTGCCTTTGTTTAGAAACCCCGTTAGTTGGTCCCACAGAGTTGTGGGAGGTGTGTCCTTCCTATGTCCTTTCTTTTTAAGGGCATATAATACATGTGGATCTCTTACCACTTGATATGTATGAATTTGATGATCCTTGGAATGTACACCTTGGAGAAGTAACATGTGGTCTTGGACTGTAGTTCCAAGGTGGGGATGTTTGTAGATGGTGGTGTATCGTGGATCTTCCAAGGCAATAGGAAGATTCTTCCTACCTATTTGTGTCCGTGATGGTGGCTGACAGTGGAGGAGCTAGATGTGCATGGTTGGGGCCCCCAAAAATACATGTAGAGACTTGAACCTGTGACCATGATGTACAGCTAGAAACTTCTTACCAATGCACTACTTAAGCTTATTTTATTTTTACTCATTACACAACAATAATATTACTATACTAAGCCAAGTTCTACATAGAAGGATTGTGAAAAATGAAAACATTACCGAAATAGGGAATAGAACATGCGACCAACAAACTCAGTTGCAAGCCTCGCACCACTGAGCTACTACCCTTTTAGTGAATTGTATGCATTACACCTTATATGTATAATAATATTAACATATGAACATATGTATATCATGTAAATATTCATTTTTTTGGGGGGGCATGGCCTCTTATTGCCCCCCCCCCTCGCTCGATCCCTAGTGGCTGAGAAGTTGATGAGATAGGGTTGTGATGTGTTTTTAGCAGATGTGGTGGATACTAAGGCAACAAGTCTAATTATCCAGGAGGTTTTAGTTGTCAGAGAGTTTAAGGATGTGTTCCCAGACGAGTTTCTAGGTGTTCCCATTATTAGAGAGATTGATTTTGAGATCAATTTAGTCCTCAAAATGTAAACGATAGTGCAGACACATTAAAAGATGGAGCCAGCTAAAATGACAAAGTTAAACAAACAGTTACAAAAGCAACTTGAGAAGGCTTCATCAGACTGAGTACATCTGTGTGGGGTGCTCCCATACTATTTGTGAAAAAGAAAGATGGATCCATGAGGCTGTGTATAGACTAAAAATAGTTTAACAAGGTGATGATAAAGAATAAGTATCCTTTGTTGAGGATCAATGACTTGTTTGATCAGTTACGAGGGGTTGTAGTTTTCTCCAAGATAGACATGAGGTCGAGGAAACACTAGTTGCAGATTAAGGTGGATGACATACCTAAGTCATCTTTTAGGACTAAGTATGGTCATCACAAGTTTGTGGTTATGATGTTTGGGCTAACCAATGCATCGCCAATGTTCACGGACTTGATGAACAAAGTGTTCCGACCATTCCTTAATTAGTTTGTGGTGGTGTTCATAGATGACATCTTCATATATAGTCGTGAAAGTCAAAACATGAACAATATCTTCGTCATGCATTGACTGTGTTGAGGCAACATCGGCTACACACCAAGTTCAGCAAGTGTTAGTTTTGGCTAAAGGAGGTGTTTTTCCTAGGACACATGATATCTGCTCAAGGTATCCATGTAGACCCTAAAAAGGTTGAATCCGTGTTGGAGTGGGAGCAACCAAAGACACCAATGGAAGTGAGCAACTTTCTGGGTTTGGCATGATACTACATGAAGTTTATTAAGAACTCCATCTTTGTGGCGTTGCCCCTAACCAAGCTGACAAGGAAGGATGTACCTTTTATCTGGGATGACAAATGTCAATGTACTTTTAAGTTGTTGAAGGAGAAGTTTATGAGTTCACCAGTGCTAGTGCCGCCTGGGAAAGGGAAATGTTACATAGTTCTCTGTGATGCATCACAAGAATGGTTTTGGTTGTGTGTTGATGCAGGATAAGAATGTGATATCTTTTACTTCTTGACAGCTTAAGAAACATGACGAGAACTACCCTACCCATGACTTGGAGTTGATCATAGTGGTTCATGCCTTGAAGACATACCTTAATGGCAAAAAGTGTCAGATATTCACAGACCACAAGAACTTGAAGTATATCTTCTCGTAGCAAGAGTTAAACATGCGTCAAAGGCGCTGGACGGAGTTAATTAAGTACTATGATTGTACTATTGATTATCATACAAGCAAGATGAATGTCGTGGAAGATGCACTGATCATAAAGTCTTCTTTGACATCATTTATGGGTAGTGCACAATTGAACTCTTTGGTGTGTCATAAGAGAGATTTGTTGGTCTCCTTGTGTTAGCTGAACAGGAAACTAGAGGTATCTATGCTAGTAGGGATGTTGGCTCAGTTGCAGGTGAAGCCAACTTTGAGACAGTAGATCAAAGAGGTACATCAGGCTGTTATTGTGATGCAATAGATACGATCAAAGTTCGGTAGCAAGAAGCATGATGGTTTCCATGAGGCAGATGATGAGATAGTTTGTTACCACGGTAGAGTTGTGGTTCCTGATGTTACCAGTTTGAGAAAGATAGTTTTGTAAGAGGCTCACTCTTTGATGAATGCAATGCTCCCAGGTAGCACCAAGATGTACCATAATCTTAAAGATCTATATTGGTGGCCTGGCTTGAAGCAAGATGTGGTTGAGTTTGTGGCCCAAGTGTGCAGTATGTCAGCAAGTCAAGGCATAGCATCAAAAGCATGCATGGACATTGTATATGTTGCCCATACCACAATGGAAGTGGGACCATGTCATGATGGACTTCGTGGTTGGTGTACCTAGGAAAGCCAAAGGACATGATTCCGTTTGGGTGATAATTTACCGATTGACAAAGTTAGGGAACTTCTTGCCAGTGAAGATGAATATTCAATAGAGAAGCTTGCTCAGATATATGTGGATGAGATAGTGTGTTTTCATGGTGTCCCAACTACTATCATGTCAGATAGAGGTGCCTAGTTCATGAGTCACTTTTGGGAGTGATTGCACAAAACTTTGTGTACACAGTTGAGGTTCAGCACCGCTTCCCATCCATAGATAGATGGACAGTCTAAGAGGACCATACAGTCCTTAGAGGATCTATTAAGATCTTGTGTCTTGTAGTTTTTGGGGAGTTGGGACATCTACCTCAGTCTGATAGAGTTTGCCTATAATAATAGTTATCAGAGGAGCATCGACATGGCACCATATGAGGCATTGTATGGGAGACATTGTAGCTCTTCATTGTGTTGGTATTATACATGTGAATATTAGATTCTTGGTCCTGTGTTGGTGCAGCAAAAATAGAGAATATTAAAGTGATACATCAATAGTTGAAAGCAGCCTAGGACAAACAAAAGTCGTATGCTGATAACCATTGGAGACCCTTAGAGTTCCAAGTAGGAGACAAGGTGTATGTCAAGATTTCTCATTGGAAGGGTGTTTTAAGGTTTGGAAAAAGGGAAGCTGGTTCCCCAGTATATGGGACCTTACCCTATGGTGGCATGCATTGTGAAGGTGGCATACATGTTGGAGTTGTTGCCTGAGATGCACAAGTTGCACCCAATTTTCCATGTGTCCATGCTGAGGAAGTGTGTGTTGGGTTAAGGCAGCGGAAACAAAAGTTTTCTCCTCCCCAAACCCAAAACAAGGAAACGCATCAACGTCTATACAATAGGAAAGGATGGTTTGTTGAATCATACCTTCTCCCGAGGCTTGCTCGACGACAATACCTCGCGGCTTGCGCAGTCTTCACCTCCAGTCTTGGATGGTGTCTGTGCAACTCCTGGTCGCACCGGGACTGACGACTCTTGATCTCACTGGGACTGTCAGGATTGATAGTTGTCCTCCGAGCGGCAGAAGCCTCCTGCCTCTGAAGTAGTCCACACAGACCACCTGAAACTCCAATCTCCTTGTCCCACAAGGAATTGGAAGGAGTCGCACCCTCCTGTCGGCGTACTAGTCACCAACACACTCTCCTTCCACCAGTCAGTTTCTACATTTGTCTTTCCCTTGCTGTGCCTCCCTTATCGGGTAGCACTTGCTCGGGCTCTCTCGGTTACCAAAACCAGAGAGAACGACAACTTCACAGAGCAACTGGTTGCACTGAGTTATACTTTGAGAAGCCCCCAATACCCCTATATATAGGAGGGTCATGGGACATGGTTCTCCATCCTGGGAAATGCGGGACTAAAAGCAGGAGTAGAAGGGTTCGAGATTTTCCACAAAACAACCAACTCGCAACCTGAACCGATCGTTTCATTTCTAAAACGGGTGGTTGGGGACCTGAGACGGTCGGTTGACACCTCAACCGGTCGGTTCATTTCTGAACCAGTCGGTTCATGGTCCTGGTCAGTTCCCGATTGACTTTCCATCTTTTGTTTCTAATTGGTATCGAATACCAATCCTTGTTTCAATCAAATTGTCCAAGTGAAACGAAAGGAAAATTCTCATCAATCCTACTTTTCCAACTTTCTCGGTTGCACCAGTTGAATCAATCGCTTCAACACTTGAAGCAATCATTTCACCCTGATCATGAGCCGGTCGACTCACCATCTGAGCCGACCAGTTCACCAAGCTGAGCCGATCGGTTCATCACATGAGTCGATCGGTTGGGAGTGCAAATTGTGCAGAATCAGTCAATTGTGGTTTCAATCAATCCAATACTCTAATCAATCAGTTCAACACCTTGAACATTATGATACTGAGCTATCAATTGATTGAGTGTTTAATTGAACTACTAAAATCCTTTAGTAATCAATCCAAACATTGTTTGTGGACAAAACTCCTCTTCCAGGTTAAATCCTATGTGTGTGACCCTGCAGGTCCATTTCACGTTGGCAGTGAAAGTCCATAACACTTATGACTTCACAAGCAAAGAGCGGTGCCTAGTCACACATCAGTGCCACCCAAGTGAAAGTAGAAAGTTGGTGAACAACTTTCAATCCTACAATCTGTGAATGGTGTCACAGTGAATGTATAATTCCTTTGTCACTGATATCCCGAATGAACTCAAGGCATGGAACAGTCATCCTGTCAACGTTCATTCACTTTCTTGATCTCAGAGTAGATTGGAAGAGATATGTATGACATCAATATCACATACTGATTCACACATGCATGCGCACGCCTATTTCAATCCTACTCATCAAGTGGTCTTGGATATCAAACTCCCTCAGGAGGAACAAATCCCATATCTATGACTCACCCCTCAAAAGCCCCATGTGTCAAAGCCACCCAATCATCAGCTTTATAACAACCCATGTTTCAGGACTACGTTTGATGGTGTCAAAGTGTGCCCAACGACATGTGTTGAGTGTAGTGATTTCAGGTCAAAGAATCACACTCACCACCATCACTGTGAGTACTGACTGTGACTACCATGTCATGATTCCATGTGTCAAAATCACGGTGGGTCTGTCCGGTACACTTGTTCTCTAACAAGTACCTATGTGTTTGGTTTGATATCTCTATATCATGACTAATGAGATTCTGTCATCAACCAACACCACAATCTAGTCTTGTGTGTCATTGCTGTCTATCTACCTTCCACAATGACATCCGAATAGGGACATAACAAGAATGTACAAACTCTTAGCATTTGTATGATCTCATCGTTCAGGTCCTGAACCTGAAGGCATACGTCATTAAGTACTGTCACTCTCTAGACATTCAATTTGTTCTATCACTATCTCATATGACTGAACCAGAAAGAATTGGAAGCTTGCCTTTGATGTTTATCAAATCAATCTTAATGTATACTACCAATCATCCCGTGATTGTCTCTCAGGGCATACATACCAACAGACTCCCACTTGCACTGCGAGCCAATCACCCTTGAATCATATTCATAGTGATCTTCAAACATGTCCCACATGTTACTCTACTCTAGTGTGATCATAGTGAGTAATGGCAACACCTTGCCAAAGTCAGTATAAATTGCATGTCTCACATCTCTTCGCTGTACGTCACACGTATGAGATGGAGTTTCCGTAATATGTGATATAGTATTCCTTTGCTAACCTTTAGCCACATTGCATGATCAAGGATTCCATACTTGTCATCAATGAGCGGAATATCTATAAGTTCATCTCATGAACTTCCAGATCCATATAGTATCCACTATTGTTATCTAACACACGGATACTCGGCATTTCCTTTTAAACGACTTTATTGGAACGTTTCCAATTATTAACAAACTTTCACTTTATATATCCCATATATATTTTTCGATTAATTTTCTGTCCTTTTTGGAAGTTTGCATCAATGCAACTCTTTACATCAAACTCTTCCATATATCCATAGAACTAGTACTTCACAAGTACTTATCAAGTTCTCATGGTATTCCAGTAACCCTTACTGGAAGCAGACAGACATCCACTCGTCATGTCCCACATACGAGTTATCAGGGTGAGCACATCATATTGTCATGTCCTACATACAAGATGATGAATGCATTTTGTTCTTGCCATGCAAGATAATGGGATGATTACATACATGATAGATCCATATCTATTCTTAGTGTTCCCATTCTTCATAAGAATTGGACACTTGGCCTTGGGATACTAACTCCATGTAACATGGACAAGTTTTCTCCCACTGAATCTGTGTATATTGAACCCTTCAGTACAGATTGCCAATGTATGCTCTCTCTTTTCCAGGTCAAGAGGTTTTCGAGAACTATCTCTATATATCTCTACTCCTATCACATAGGAAACATCTCTATCTTCCTTAAAGATAATTTCCACTTTGGATTTCCATTCTAGAACATTTCCATTTCACATCAACATGTGGAATGTGAATACGCTCCCACTATATTACAGATCCCTTCTTTATCTTCGACATATCAGTCAAACCCTTTGACTATATCATCAAAGTAAAGATCCAATTCTGAGTTGCTTGTACTTAATCAATCACATTGATTAGTCCATTGTAACTTATAGACTTCATTTGCATTAGTGGATTCATAAACCTTATAGGTTGTGTCACGTACACATCCTTGTTCTATTCCTCATAGGAATGCGGTTTTAGTATCCATATGCCAAATGTCTTAGTCATCAAGTTGCAATCAACAAGCATCATCCTTCTCAAAATGTTATCCATATGTCTTAACACTTAAGACTCATTTGCACTTATGGATTTCATCCAATGAGTGCTACCATCAAGGTCATACCTTATGGTTCACATGGATGTCATTTAGGATGTAATGGTCATAAACCATAACTCAAAATTTGGTTCCTCATATTCATCTAGATAGTTGACTCATCACATGACCAACTCATCACATAGATAATTGAGGTGTATCTGTCAAGGATATAAGAACTTACAACTCCTTGTGATTCTTAATGTCCTTTATTAGTGTGGGGTATTCTTTTAAGAAGAATTCAGTTATTTGATAATCATTCTCTAACTCCTTAGAGTATGATTCCTTCTTGATTTAGACATCACCATGCCTTAATCATGATTCACTATGATACACTATCATAATCACTCATAAGGATCTCAAACATTTGGTCCAAGTATTTCATTCATTGATCTCATCAAGAATTAACACTTTACCAAATTTGCACTTCATCTATGATAATCTTGAACACTTCAAGATATTCATATTGGTATTTCTCTAAACACCATTTGAAGTATTAGCATTTGTTCCAATAGGTATGTATATACATCACATGTATCATACCTAATAGGATAATCATTCTCCCACTACCTTTACTGAAGATTGATTAATCATGTCTAAGATATTCATGTCTCTTACTGGTTCTCTAACCAAAAGAGTCTAGATTTATCCATCATATGGAAACTAGAAATGAATTTCTCATGATTGATGCTAATTTGATTGTTTGAGTTATCAATAATTTTTAGATATCATTTTATCTTATGCATATCAAATACCACAAGATAAACAAGGCATTGCCACAAAGATCATATCTTGAAACATCAACTTTATTAATTACCATCATTGTCATACAATATGAAAAAATAAAGTGTTTCTATCTATTGGAAATATATGAAATAGCAGTTCTCAACTCTATTTCGTGCCCTTTAGGCTGAAATAAACTGAAAGATACTCCTATCTATGGAAGCAACACTTGCTCCAATGATGGGTACTTATTTCTTGGTCCTTTATCGAAGGCCATCACTTCTTTGCAGATCTTGCATATCATATATGATAGATCCATATCTTGGTATCATAAACCTCAAATAAAGAAGTGGTTCATTTCATGATACCTTAGGTGGACATCTCCATCCCCTCCTTCATCTTCTTTTGTTCTTCCAGATATAGAGGGCAATTCCCTCATACACCCTTTCCCATGTGCCTTGAGGCTGAAGACGACTTGGATTGCTGGCTAGCATCATAACACTTCTTTGCTTTGCCCTTGTCCTTGCCCTTAAGAATTACCTTTTCTTTGATCACATCAAAGATTATGGTTTTGTCTTTCTTCATCTTTACCTCTATTATCCTCAACATGTCCAACAACTCTGTCAATGCTTGTCAAAGTTGTTCATGTTGTAGCTTATCATGAATTGTATGATTCTCGCAACATTTGTAGTATCATACCAATAGCCAACTCTTGGCTCAGAGGGAATCCATCTTAGTCAGGTTTTTCATATATACCCAATCATATTGAGTGTGTGAATACCTTACTGGATCTCCTTCTGTCATGAAATACTAGGACAGTGTCCTTGAGACATCATATGTCTCATGTTGTTTCTGCAACTCATAGTTCAGAGAACACAACATCAAGCACTCCTCATCAATGTCATCCTTGGTATGCTTCCATAAGCATACTTTCATCCATTGATGTGGTGGGATTGAGTTCATCTGGTTCTGGTATAACTAGGACTTAGAGCTTTCACTCTACGATTGAGAACACTTCTCAATGTCCTAACCAGTCGTGGAAAAATTCCCATTTAATTTGTTGGTCTCAAAGACCGATCGCAAATAAAGTGATTTGTTGATTAACCATTTATTTTAACAAAAGGAAATATGCAATTTTAGTCCAAAAACTCATTTTGACTTATTTGATTGATTTAAAAAATTTGACGATATAATTAGGCTTTAATTAATTATCGCTCCCACTATTTTAGTTCAAATTGATAGCCCTCACCATCAATTTGGAAGATTGTAGCGTACAACCTTCTAGTGGGCAAGATCCTAAAATCCTCTAAGCCATGGACCAGCTACAGATGTCACCCACAACTTAGATCTCTCAGGTAGGCAACTCTTGCCAATTGCATGATATGCAACTCTTGATAAGATGTCATATGCAACTCCTTACCATGATCATCTCCATGCCTCAAGGTGCTAGATCCTATCTAGGTCACCTTGTTAAGTCTGACCCAAAGACAACACGATGAATATGCACCCTGCTTGGGCAGACCCACATATCCATCCTTCACGCTTCCATGAGATAGACGGTGCACCACGCTTGGGCGTGTCCACACTTGGTCGATCAAGCTTTTCATGTGTGTTGCATTTGGAAGGCATCTAAAACTTAATATTTAATGATGGATTTGGTTTTATATACATATACATATCCAATCACCACAATATATAGTACGTATCATATACATGCTATATCCCACAGAAAACATGCAAAACGATAAAAGCGATGATTATGGCCATCCTAATGTGATTCCTCGAGCCAAGAGGAATCACGGTCATCTAGGTCTACATCACAAGCAACCTGTAAAAGATGAACTCTGTGCTTTTCCTTTCTGGGTTTGATCAACTCATCACATGAATGATCGGCTCGCCATCAGACTGGTCGGCTGGGTGCCACCAGACGATCGGTTGGCTCCTCCAACCGATCAGTTTTCCTGGTCATCGTGCATCTCATCATGGCCGCCACCCGCTCGTCTCGCTCCTCGAACCGGTCATCAACCGATCGGCTCACTCCTTGAACCGATCGTCTGGAACGTCAATCGATCGTTTCACGCCTTGAACCGATCGTCTCAGCTGTCGTCAGGATGTCCGCTGTTCTTCGACATAACAAGAAATAAAATTCTATCCTATTTTACATTGTAAAAAGAGAAACCTCGAGTTACATTCAAGAGGAGCAAAGGTAGGAAAGAAATCTCAAATTATTTCGAGTTACATCAGGAATAGGAGAAGGAAGATTGGTGCGCAGACCGAGATGTAAGAAACCACGTACAACCATACACAGATAGGGTTTATTGGCCATAAACACGCTATACATCCACCACAAAACTCGTTTAAGGGCGATGCATATCGAGTGCATTCATAATATATATCATATATGTAAATTGGGATTTGTGGATTTAGGATTGGACATGCATAAAGCCAATTATATTCACATCGTATGCAATAAATAAAGGTGACAAACCAAAATTGATCATATCGATAATCCCTAAAGTATAGAGTAGTTGACGTGGCTCTGATACCACTGTTGGGTTTTAGGGGAGGCAGAGAAGGTAGCGGAAACAAAAATTTTCTCCTCCCCAAACCCAGAACAAGGAAACACGTCAACGTCTATACAATAGGAAAGGATGGTTTGTGGAATCATACCTTGTCCCGAGGCTTGCTCGACGACAATACCTCGCGGATTGCGCGGTCTTCACCTCCGGACTTGGACGGTGTCTGTGCAGCTCCTGGTCGCATCGGGACTGACGACTCCTGATCTAACCGAGACTGTCGAGATTGACAGTTGTCCTTCGAGTGGAAAAACCCTCCCGCCTCTGAAGTAGTCCACACGGACCACCTGGAACTCCAATCTCCTTGTCCCATAAGGAATTGGAAGGAGTTGCACCCTCCTGTCAGCGTACTAGTCACCAACACACTCTCCTGCCACCAGTCTCTTTCTACAGTTGTCTTTCCCTTGTTTTGCCTCCCTTATCAGGTAGCACTTCTCGGGCTCTCTCAGTTACCAAAACCAGAGAGAACGACAACTTCACAGAGCAACTGGTTGCACTGAGTTGTACTTTGAGAAGCCCCCAATACCCCTATATATAGGAGGGTCATGGGATAGGGTTCTCCATTCCGGGCAATGTGGGACTAAAAGTAGGAGTAGAAGGGTTCCAGATTTTCCACAAAACAACCAACTCACAACCTGAACCGATCGTTTCATTTCTAAAACGGTCAGTTGGGGACCTGAGCCAGTCGGTTGACACCTCAACTGATCGGTTGGGACACCTCAACCGGTCGGTTCATTTCTGAACCGGTCGGTTTGTGGTTCTGGTCAGTTCCCGATTGACTTTCCATCTTTTATTTCTAATTGGTATCGAATACCAATCCTTGTTCCAATCAAATTGGGAAAGTGAAACGAAAGGAAAATTCTCACCAATCCTACTTTCCCAACTTGCTCGGTTGCACCAGTTGAATCGATCATTTCAACACTTGAAGCAATCGTTTCACCCTGATCATGAGCCGATCGAATCACCATTTGAGCCGACCGGTTCACCAAGCTGAGCCGATCAACTCATCACATGAGCCAATCGGTTGGGAGTGAAGATTGTGCAAAATCAGTCAATTACGGTTTCAATCAATCTGATACTCTAATCAATCAGTTCAACACCTTGAACATTATGATACTGAGCTATCAATTGATTGAGTGTTTAATTGAACTACTAAACTCCTTTAGTAATCAATCTAAACATTGTTTGTGGACAAAACTCCTCTTCCATGTTAAATCCTATGTGTGTGACCCTGTAGGTCCATTTCACATTGGCAGTGAAAGTCCATAACACTTATGACTTCACAAGCAAAGAGCGGTGCCTACTCACACATCAGTGCCACCTAAGTGAAAGTAGAAAGTCGGAGAACAACTTTCAATCCTACAATCCGTGAATGGTGTTACAACGAATGTATAATTCCTTTGTCACTGATATCCCGAATGAACTCGAGGCATGGAACAGTCATCCTTTCAACGTTCATTCACTTTCTTGATCTCAGAGTAGATTGGAAGAGATATGTATGACATCAATATCACATACTGATTCACACATGCGTGCGCATGCCTATTTCAATCCTACTCATCAAGTGCCCTTGGATATCAAACTCCCTCAGGAGGGACAAATCCCATATCTATCACTCACCCCTCAAAAGCCCCATGTGTCAAAGCCACCCAATCATCACCTTTATAACAACCCATGTTTCAGGACTGCATTTGATGATGTCAAAGTGTGCCCAACGACATGTGTTGAGTGTAGTGATTTTAGGTAAAAGAATCACACTCACCACCATCACTGTGAGTACTGACTGTGACTACCATGTCATGGTTCCATGTGTCAAACTCACGGTGGGTTTGTCTGGTACACTTGTTCTCTAACAAGTACCTATGTGTTTGGTTTGATATCTCTATATCATGACTAATGAGATTCTGTCATCAACCAACACCACAATCTAGTCTTGTGTGTCATTGCTGTCTATCTACCTTCCACAATGACATATGACTAGGGACATAACAAGAATGTACAAACTCTTAGCATCCATATGATCTCATCGTTCAGGTCCTGAACCTGAAGGCATACGTCATTGAGTACTGTCACTCTCTAGACATTCAATATGTTCTATCAATATCTCATATGACTGAACCAGAAAGAAGTGGAAGCTTGACTTTGATATTTATCAAATCAATCTTAATGTATCCCACCAATCATCCCATGATTGGCTCTCAGGGCATACATACCAACAGTGCCACCATGATACCAAATTGGTTTTGCAGCTAGTGGAGGTTGAGCTTGATGAGGATGTGTCCTATTTTGAAAGGCCTGTGTTGATCCTTGACAGGACAGTGAAGAAATTGAATAAGAAAGACATAGTTCTTGTGAAGGTTATGTGGCATAACTGTGGTGTTGAGGAAGCCACATGGGATCTTGAGGAAGAGATGAAAAATAAGTACTCGTCTCTTTTTTCTTAGGATTTCAGGGGCAAAATCCTTTTTAGGTGTTTATGTCTTGTAAGACCCCTGACCTGTGTTTTAGGATAACCCTAATTTCTTTGGATTGATGATATGCTTAGAACCTTGATCTATTCCTTTGAGATGATCTTAGATCATGTGGAGAGGAGCTTGTTTGGATGTTGTTTGTGTTTTCTGTGCTAGTTTTGGTGCAAAGTGCAAATTACCCATTTGAAGGGGCAGTCTTATAATTTTCTACCTCTGGAGTGTTCCTTCTCTCTCTTGGCTTCATGATGGAGGTTTTGGTGCTTTGGGGCACCTTGTTGGACCCTTAGTTGAGTGTTATCACCCTTAGTGGTGATGGGGTTTTCTAGGGTTTGGCGTGCCTTGACCATGTGACCCTTGTTGGTTGTTTCGACCTAGGTCTCAACCTAGGGCCTGGTTGGAGGGTTTTGCAGTCGAGACACCTCCTCTAGGTAAGATTGTCATGAATGAGATGGTCTTGGGTGTCTCGGGTCAAGATGGGTGCTCTCGTGTAGGGTGTTTTGACCTAGAGTTTGTGATGACCTTGTGTTGCAACCTAGTGGTCCTTAGTGGTGTGTCGCAAACATGGGTGGTTCCCATGGTGTGTTGTGGTCATGACATGAGGTTTGGATGTTCTAATTGGTCGAGATCCAACCTAAAGTGTATCACCATCTCTTGCGTGTGGGCCTTATGTGGTTTCATGTTAGTTTCTTGAGTGGAAAAGTGTCCCTTTAGGGCCTTCTTTCATCGACACCTCATCCCTTACCCTACATCTCTCCTCCTTTTCTATATTAACCCTCTTTTCTACATGCAAGTGATCTCTTTTGGCCATCTCCTTCCTCCCTTCCATGTTTCTCGTCTTTGGAGCTTGGTCGAGCAAGAAGAAGTTGTTCTTGGTGCCTTGGAGGTGGTTTAACCCTTACATGTGGTTCTTGCGGTGATCCTTGGTCATCTTCAATCTTAGTGAGTGTTTATCTTTCCTTGTTGATGTTTTCCTTGGATCTTATACCCCATCTTCTTCCTTTTTCTCGTCCCTAGACTGTGGTTTGACATGATGGTCATTCTTGGAGGTAAGCTCCTCATCACAAGGGTAATAGGTCATGTTTTGACAAGGCAACACCCAAGTGAGAGGGAGTTTCTTCTCTCTTTTCCCCCTTCTTTCTTTTGCTTCGGCCTTGAGATTTTTTCCCTCTTTTTTTGAGCTATCCTTTTTCCTTGATGTTTCCTCTATATTGAGGTGACCTTGTGGCTGAAAGTGGAGCATCTGGTGGATCTTGATCTTCCTTGGTGGTTGTGCGCTTGGATCTTGCTTTCTTTGAAGTGATCTTCCTTAAGGCAGGTTATATAACTCTTAACCTTCTCTATTATTGCACTTTCCATGCTTCCATGTTGTTGTTTTCTCTCTCTAGATGTTTCCTTAACATGCTAATGAATGGTGATAAATCTCAAAATCTGGATAACGTTGAGATCATGCTTGGTTAAGATGTAATATGAAACCCCAATTTCAATTATACTCAATTTTGGTGTTTATGGTTCATGGTGGTTTTACTTCCTTCCTTGACCTTGACTTGAGTTGAATGTATGATGGCTGAGTGTTTCTATGTTCTATGAAGTTTTGGTTCGGTTTTGGTGGTGATTTGCATGGTTTCTCTCCCTTGTTGAGGTCCCTTTTCATGGTGGTCTCATGAGGCTTATTTTAGGGTTTAATGACCATTTTGCATTAGGTTTTTCTCTATGGTGAGTCTTTTATTTTAGCCACAGATGTATATTTTTATGGACCTTAGTTTGATTGTGGTTCTTGATCTTGGTGGTGGCTTGACCCTTAGAGGTCTCCATGCCTGGTTTTGATCTTGAGTCTTGACACCTTTATGGCTTGAGGTTTTGGTCACGGTCGTAACACCATGTTTACCCTGGTTTTGGTTGTGGTCATAACACCATGTTTGCCCTAGTTTTGATCATGGTCATAATTCCATGTTTGGATTTGGGGTCAAGATGGGTCCTCTATATGGGTGTAGCGATCATGACATCTTGGTTGGTCATGACCCATGAGCTGGTCTGGTTGGGATGCCCTAGTTGTGTGTCATTCTCTCTAGTCTTGTCTTGGTAGGACCTTGCTTCTATTTCGGATGGATACTTATTCATGTGTTGAAGACGGCCCCTGTCCTTGTTGTGGTCATGACATACATAGGGTTGGTGGTCACAACAGCCCTTCTTCTTGGGGTCGTGACAATGTTCATAGTGAGTGGTCACGACCCAAGATGGTGGTGGTCGCGACACATAGTTGAGGTATGGGGGTGACACATGCTTGAGTACCTAATCCATGTACATCTATGAGAAATGTTTGATCCATGTATAGTGCTATGTGGAAATCTATTTGCTTAAACATAATCAAGCTTCTTAATCCTGAAGTGTTTCAATAATATGGGAGATGCTATATTTAGATCTTATTTATTTTATGTAACTACAAGACCTTAATCGGCTAAAGCTTGGAATCCTAACTCTAATATTGAATTATGTGTTTGTTTTCTCTCTCATTAGATGTCACACCCACATCCCATGATTACCATTAATCATGAGATTAGGGCATAAGTTGAGGATTATACTTAATACAAAGTTCACTCCCTTTTTTTTTACTTTATTTCATTTCAAACTCTTTGTTTTCTCGCACCCAAACACATAAACAAACTTTACAAGACAGTTAAACTTTATTACTCTAAGATGATCTCAACATTAATGATACACATCCATACATTCATTATGTTTCTCACACTTCCATGTACATATGACATGACAATCAAATACATTCTCTCTTATCAAGGAAACAAAGATACAAAACATCATTTACAACTCCCTCACATCTATAAAAGGACCTAGAGTGATAGGGACCGACTGAACTTAACTAATCTTATAATTAACTCATGTGGAAGATCTACTCTGATGCTTTGACCTTCTTCAAGTCCATGTGGTTTCTGTAAAAATTGTGAGTAGAGGGGTGAGCCCACTTGCTCAGTGAATGAGTACTTCAAAGAAACAGTTTAAAGTACTTATATAATTACAGATATATTGTCGAGCAACTGATATCAAGTATAACAAAAGTAAGCTTTAAAGAGACTAATAATTCACAAACATAAATATGGCACAATACTCTAGACATCTATAAGAGTGAATTAATATATGAACATTCTTGATTAATCTCAAAGAGAACTAATAACTCAGAAACATACAAAGGAAAATTGGATGATTGCACACACTTATTTAACCTCTCATTCATCTTATTATACCCTGAACCCACATGAGGTGTACCACAACATGTGAAAGAATCGCAGCAAGCTACAATCTTACTATAAAAGGCTTAGAAGCATGCTCGGGTTCCTAAGCCTATCTCTTGAGTAAGACCCCATCTACAGAGGGCCTCGGCACGTATGCCCTTCGGTGGCTAATGGGAGCGGCCGAATATCTCAGACTCCACCTCTCAACCTGGGTACTCAGGCGGTGAGTCAAAGCCCTCAGGCTTATTGTGCATCAGTGGACCTACAGACCACTGATCACTCAACTTGTTACACAGGTACCACTGGCATCCCCGGTTGGTGTTGGGTACCACACAATTGTAAGGAGTCTGCCCTACTGATCAAGACCCCCGCACCCTACTGGTGCTCTCTGGCTTACCTCGATCTGGACTACCCAGGAAACCGTTTCATCCTCACAGTGCATGCCTCATCCTATGAGGATTCTATAGTGTTCAGGGCATCTACATGTCTAATTCACTCTTTAAATTCACAATTCAATCATCACATCAACATATCTTTGTTTAGCTTTGTAAACTGTTCATTTCATAACCATCTGATAACATTTACCACAACTAAACTGTTAAGCATCAAAACATCTCAAAACTGAAAAACATAGATATCACAATACTTGTTTCACTGAACACCCTATCATTAGGGTTTCATTTACCTTATTCACTTATCACATAATTGTCATAAGGGTTGAATACATCATAACATCATTCAATAAGAATTGCTCTCAGCAGTTCACAAATAATTGAATACATATTTGGAACCCTGTAATGGACTGAACTAGGGTTTCCACGCTATTTAATAAAACATCAGACATCAAGAATAACATTGATATCATCGAATGAAATCCAATATCTTAACTGACATACATGTAATACACATAAAAATAAATCATTCATTCATAACCAAGGAGATTCAACTAGGCAAACTTCTTTATTCAATTATACAACAAATTCAGTCATAGCTGAAAACCCTTATTTTCAGTTTACTTTTATAACCTCTGTAAATACTTTAAGAATTATCATTTAGATGGATTGCAATCATTTCTAATATGATTTCATAATCTGAAATTCATCACAACAGAGAAATAATCCATTTCATATCATCTCACAAAATCTAGATCAAAAAGGCAACTTAGGGTTTGTACTCGCATACTAAACAATTAAAGATTATTGATAATTGAACTCATTTTCATGCAATCTACTATTTAAAAGAAGTACACACTCACTTAAGGTGTGAAAACACCTTAAAATGCAGCCCGTCTCTGAAACTCTCGAATCCATATCAAACTCTGGAAAAATCTGCGGTTTCTTCTTCCTTTCAACCCTAAACAAGGTCTGCTGTAGGTAGAAGATGAAGGTCAGAGGTAAAACCAAACCTCAAATTCATTTTATTATGGATTTTTGAGTAAGGGGAAATGAGTAGGAGGAAGAATCGACGGCTAAAACTACTTACCAAGTCAAATCTATAACAACCCTTTTGGGTTTCCTCCATTCTTCACGTTCTTCCCCAAACATTGCCCTAGAAATCACCTTCCAGGTCGCCCTCTCATTGAGCAAGATGTCTTGGTTGATAGAGGATTGAATCTTGGTTCCAACTCACTTCATTTCATTGAAAACGGATAAGTATAGCTCGAGATAAGATCGTTTTACAATTTGTTGTCCTGGGCGGCGTAGGTCATGGTCGCGGTGTGGACGCAGTGTAATGGATCATGGTGTAGACCGCGGTCGCGGTGTCGACGCAGCATCGCGGGTCACGGTGTAGACTTGGGTCGGTCGCGGTGTCATCCGCGGTCGCGGTGCTTTGTATATGTTTACGAAAAAGGGCATAACTCTCTCATTTTATCTCTGATTTAGTTCATTCTTTTTTTTGGATTCATAATTGAATTCTATACAATCATAAAATATTATTTTGATAATATTATCAAATTAAAAATCATTTATTTATTATTTCCTCCAATTTCATTAACTCTTTTCTTGCACACATGAATGGGTTAATGCTACATTAACCCCAACTCATATCTTTATAGTATGCTTAAGTCATGATTATGAGTTGCGCAAGTAAGTATTTAAAGTTACCAAAGTTAATACAAAGTATAAGATAAAATATTACTAACAAAAATATGACAAGCATTAAGATTATCTTAAATCTCTAGGATTACCAGTAAAGCTAGGAACGGGTTGTAACAATTCTCCCCCTCTAATAAAAATTTCATCTCGAAATTTCTAAAAGAGGAAAAGATACTTGTTAAACATCTCTGATTCTACTTTCCAAGTAACTTCTTCTATATATGATTCCTTTGAAGAACCTTTACTAGGGGTATCTCTCTCCTTTAAGCTTTCAAATACCACAGTCTAGAATTTTATTTTCAACATTGAGTCATTTGTTCCTCTTCAAATCACAACTTTTAAAAGATATAAATGTGTGAAACATAATTTATCATCTCATCATCACATGGTACTATTCACTTACCATTCATGAGACCACACTAGTCATCATACTATCATAAGACATAAATCTTTTTCACAATATCACAAGGTATGAACCTTTATCAACACAAGATAATTACACCTCATCCAACGCTCAACCATGCCCAAAGGTCATTAAGATCATCATACTATTCCCTTCAAGATTATCATTATCTTTGGATGTCTTATAACAAGGCTCAACAACATCACTTACATATAATACACCAGATCAACGCAATATTGCATTAATGAGCTAGGAGATATTCATAAACAATCATAGCAGACTTATGTTAACATGAAAAACATTCCTTTATTACATCAACATGCAAGGAATTTAGATATGATTAACCCTCATTATATTCATAATGCACATGTTTAGTATAAGAAAGTATCAACCCTGTGGCTATGATAAGCACCAATTAACACATTAAGGAGGTTTTTCCACCATCATTCCATCATATAAGAATGTTAAACATGAATACTCATCTTTATCTATTTGTATTAGAGTTAGGTTCAACAAGATAAATTATAATAATGTTACTAATCAACACTTATACCCAAACCCTTACTCACGACATCCCCATTGGATCATGGATGCATAAGGTGAAGCATCACCATCACATTCCATACTATTATCAAGTATGAACCCACACATAAATCAAGGTGTAACCATCAAGTTATAGCATACTAAGGTTTTAACAACAATAACAGAGTACTCCATGATTGCATTAGTCATTCAAGGGCTATTCATACCCAATTACCATCACTTAGTTATATTAAAGCTAGGTATAACAAGCTATACCTTATTAGGGTTACATATCAATACAGTATGGTTATCATCCCTTCTATTCATATGAGTGAATAGGTAAGACTACCTTATTCAAGGTAACCCTCCATTTGTTCCATCATCATTCAACCCATATCACCATACCACAACTGTACAATAATAAGATGGATTACTGGTATGAATGACTACAACTATCAAACACCTTTAATTAACATATTGCTTATACATGTACACTGAAATCATCTGTAGAACCAATTTACATCCCTCATTATACCTTCAACAGATTATGCTTCTAAAAATAAATTCACATATTACTGAAAGACATTATTTTCTCTTATCTCCTCATTCATTACTACTTACTTCTTGTTACTTATCCTTCTCATTTTGATCATATAGAATAAACATCTTAAACATTCAAACATTCAAGGTAAGAATAGATTATTCATCATTCTTTCTATCACTACAAGAATTTATTTCATATCACACTTTACTCATGATGTATCATGCCTTTTGTTCAAAACACACTTGTTACATTTAAAATTTATTTCTTACCCTTTTCTCCGAATCATTTCCATATTATTTATCTACCTTTAATAAGCCACCTTTAAACATTGGATTACTATCAATGCTGGTTTACTTCTCATAGTGATAATCTCATGATCTTATTTTATAGAGATGCTAGTATTCAAGGTCAAATCACTAGTGACATCCCTTGAACTACTACAACTCTAAACATTCTAGGGTTTGGTCCTTATCAATAGCATGACGTTATTGTTATGTGACTTTGCTCCCTTAATTTGAAATTCAAACTTTGAATCTCACAAGTTTTACTAAAGTTTCCTTATCTTATTAATTGAATTTCCTTTCTCTTACATGGCCATTCAGATAGATTGCATTCTCAATTTACCCTGCTAGGGTTTCACCATCATATTGTGTATCATTATTACATACACTAGATGTCTCTACCATGGTGGTTATGCATCATATATGATTCATTTTCTAATCACTTCATTCCCACATTGCTCTTGATAAGGAAGGTATGAAAGAGAATATGATTTTGAGACTTAGAATTCTTATCTTCAAACATTCCCTTAATACATTTCTCATATGTAGGTTTAATTGGTTATCAACAAGGATACTTGGCTAATTAGCACATGCTTGAATCTCTTAACGTCTTTCTTTTATAATATGTATTACTCCATCATGTTTCAAACCCTTCCTTACTTTCCATAATCCTCTTACCATATACTACTCTTCCACCTGTCATCTTTAACTGCTAATTTTCTCTTATGAATCATGTTTCTTACTCATGTATAGGATCATATATACCATGTTGCACATATTTCTATTTATCTTTCTACTAATGTGAAGTTGAAATTCTGAATCAATGATCCCTCTACTTGTTTCACCTCATGTTTAATACATTACATATCCTTCATTTTAAATGAAAGGGATCATGCATGGGTCAAACTTAGTTTCTCTTTCAATCAAGTTTTTTCCTTCCTGAATATAGTCTACCTTTGTATGACTTATTCATTTGTTAAGCTACACTTTTGTTATTCTTTTAGAAACTAGTTTGTTGTTCTATAGAGACATGGAATCTAAAGGTAGTAAGGATGAATGTATTAAACTTCATAATAAAGGTATAAATTCCATTCTCTCAATTATATCATAACCCTCATTCCTTAATCAAGCTCATCATTTCTAACATTTCTCTTTGTTTCAACTAAGTTTGTTATTCTAGTCTTATGATTTACATGTTCATCCAATTCTCTTTACTTTAACTCTTCTGAAGACTCTTCACTTCTATGTACTTATTGTATACTTAGCTCTTTTCTTCAATTTTGCCTTCGATTTGGAGTACATAAAAGCATTATACTTGATTTTATGATCCATTCCTCATAATTGATTCTTACTATCTTGTCCTTTACATACTTTTCTCATATCTTTTCCATATTTCATTTTTAGAGTTCATATAATACTAATCATTAAACTTAATCTAAACCTTATGTCGTGTTCCTTTATTCCCAACTAAGGGTTTCTCATATGAGGCCCCAAAGTTGGATCTCAGATATCAGTTCCAACTGATTCTTAGCTATTTTAATCTTTCCCATATGTTTCAACATCTTAGTATATGTACATTCTCATTATGATGTGGATCTAATTTATCCAGAGTCTACTCTTATTATATTTTTAATAGGAGTCATTAGATCCCAGTAACGCACCTTGCCAGTCAGACTAGGACAAACCTACAGTCCTGAATCCAAGAGCTACTAAGGATTAACCAAATCCTATTAATCTCAAATATGTGGAAATAATATCCATTTAGGGAAAACTCATTTAAACATAACTTATGGTCTACTTGATATAAAGAATATAAACAATAACTTAATCACTTCATGATACACAACAATATAAAAGAACCATATATATTCTACAAACTGATAATCTAAATTCATACATATAAGAGCATTTCTATTGATCTCCAATCAAAGAAGCAATATAAAAGCAAGTGTCGTATCACATTCTATGTTTAATCTCTTACTCCTTCATTACTTTTCGGTCTCCTAACCCTAAGATTTCTAGGGTTTCTCTCTAGCCCATCCTTCCTCTACATACCTGGCCAGGGCATCCAGAGAAGAATAGATAGAGTAGATTGATACTGGTCAACCTAAGTATTCAGATACCGAGCCAGGGTATCTAAATACTCAGACCTCTTAGAGATATAGACACATCACTTCCTATCTGCCACACTTATAACTCTGACTTTCTATCCTAATGGTCCCTGACAACTCAGCCTAAGCTCTGATACCAAAAGATGTCACACCCGCATCCCACGATTACCACTAATCATGAGATTAGGGTATAAGTTGAGGACTATACTTAATATAAAGTTCATTCCCTTTTTTTTACTTTATTTCATTTCAAACTCTTTGTTTTCTCACATCCAAACACATAAACAAACTTTATAAGAGAATTAAACTTTATTACTCTAATATGATCTCAACATTAATGATACACATCCATACATTCATTATGTTTCTCACACTTCCATGTACATATGACATGACAATCAAATACATTCTCTCTTATCAAGGAAACAAAGTTACAAAACATCATTTACAACTCCCTCACATCTATAAAAGGACCTAAAGTGACAGGGACCGACTGAACTTAACTAATCTCATACTTAACTCATGTGGTAGATCTACTCTGATGCTTTGACCTTCTTCAATTCCACGTGGTTTCCCTAAAAATTGTGAGTAGAGTAGTGAGCGCCTATTCGCTCAGTGAATGAGTACTTCAAAGAAATAGTTTAAAGAACTTATATAAGTAAAGATATATTGTCGAGCAACTGATATCAAGTATAACAACAATAAGCTTTAAAGAGACTAATCATTCACAAACATAAATATGGCACAATACTCTAGACATCTACAAGAGTGAATCAACATATGAACATGCTTGATTAATCTCAAAGAGAACTAATAACTCAGAAACATACAAAGGATAATTGGATAACTGCACACACTTGTTTAACCTCTCATTCATCTTATTATGCCCTGAACCCACTTGAGGTGTACCACAACATGTGATAGAATTGCAGCAAGCAATAATCTCACTGCAATCAACATGTGATAGAGTTCCTAAACCTATCTCTTGAGTAAGACCCCGTCTGTAGCGGGCCTCAGCACGTCTGCCTCTCGGTGGCTAATGGGAGTGGCCAGATATCTCAGACTCCACCTCTCAACCCGGTAACTGAGGCGGTGAGTCAAAGCCCTTAGTCTTATTCTTCATTAGTGGACCTACTGACCACTGATCACTCAACATGTTACACAGGTACCACCGGCATCCCCGATTGGTGTTGGATACCACACAACTGTAAGGAGTATGCCCTTGTGGTCAAAACCCCCACACCCTACTGGTGCGCTCTGACTTACCTCGATCTGGACTACCTCCAGTCAGAAATTGTTTCCTCCTTACAACGTAGGCCTCATCCTGTGACAATTCTATAGTGTTCAGGGCATCTACATGTCTAATTCACTCTTTAAATTCACAATTCAATCATCACATCAACATATATTTGTTTAGCTTTGTAAACCATTCATTTCATAACCATTTGATAACATTTACCACAACTGAACTGTTAAGCATCACCACATCTCAAAATTGAGAAACATAGATATCACAATACTTGTTTCACTTAACACCCTATCATTAGGGTTTCATTTACCTCATTCACTGATCACATAACTCACATAAGGATTGAATACATCATAACATCATTCAATAAGAATTGCTCTCAGAAATTCACACATAATCAAATATATATATGAAACCTTGTAATGGACGGAACTAGGGTTTCCACGCCATTTACTAAAACATCATACATCAAGAATAACATTGATATCATCGAATGAAATCCAAGATCTTAACTTACATATATGTAATATGCATACAAATAAAACATTCATTCATAACCAAGGAGATTCAACTAGGCAAACTTCTTTATTCAATTATACAACAAATTCAGTCAAGCCGAAAACCCTTATTTTCAGTTTACTTTTATAACCTCTGTAAATACTTTAAGAAATATCATTTAGATTGATTGCAATCATTTATAATATGATTTTATAATATGAAATTCATCACAATAGATAAACAATCCATTTCATATCATCTCACAAAAGCTAGATCAAAAAGGCAACCTAGGGTTTGTACTCGCATACTAAACAATTGAAGATTATTGATAATTTAACTCATTTTTGTGTAATCTACTATTTAAAAGAAGTACCCACTCACCCTAAGATGTGAAAACACCTTAAAAACGTTGTCCATCTCTAAAACTCTTGAATCCATATCAAACTCTAGAAACATTTGTGGTTTATTCTTCCTTTCAACCCTAAACAAGGTCTGTTGTAGGTAGAAGATGAAGATCAGAGGTAAAACCAAACCTCAAATTCATTGTATCAGGGATTCTGAGTAAGGGGAAATGAGGAGGAGGAAGAATCAATGGCTAAAACTACTTACCAAGTCGAATCTAACCCTTTTAGGTTTCTACCATTCTTAACATTCTTCCCCAAAAATCACCCCAGAAATCACATTCTAGGTCGCCCTCTCATTGAGCAATATGTCTGGGATGATAGAGGATTGAATCACGGTTCCAAAGCACTTCGTTTCATTGAAAACAGATAAGTATAGCTCAAGATAAGATCATTTTATGATTTGTTGTCTTGGGCGGTGTCGATGCAGCGTCGCGGGTCCTGGTGTAGACCGCGGTCGCGGTGTCGACGCAGCGTCGGTCGCGGTACTCTGTATATGTTTACTAAAAAGGGAATAACTCTCTCATTTTAACTCCGATTTGGTTTATTCTCTTTTTTTTATTCATAATTGAATTCTCTACAATCCTACGATATTATTTTGATAATATTCTCAAATGAAAAATAATTTATGAATTATTTCCTCCAATGTCATTAACTCTTTTCTTGCACACATGTATGGGTAATGCTATATTAACCCCAAATTGGATCTTTATAGTATGCTTAAATCGTGATTATGAGTTTCCCAAATAAGTATTTAAAGGTACCAAAGTTAATATAAAGTACAAGATAAAATATTACTAACAAAAACATGACAAGCATTAAGATTATCTTAAATCTTTAGGATTACCAGCAAAGTTAGGAACGGGTTGTAACATTAGATGTTCATCATGTGGAATGATTTTCTCTCTCTTGCTTATAAGCACTAACTTTGTAGGTGGTATGTATGTCATGGCTTGTGTATGGTATGGTGACTGTTATGTGATACAGGGTGGTGCTTATGCACACTAATGAGACCATATGTGATGATGAACATGTAGGTCTTAATGTGATAGGTCCAATGACCTGGTGATGGCATGATGCCTATTGAGACATGATGTCCTCAAGTTATGGGATTAAGGGATTAAGATCCCATGGTGATATGTGTCATTGATGATTTCCTTACAGATGGAAAAGCAATGAGTACCATGTGGTGGTTGTGTGACAAGTTCACACCTCATACATTTTATATCTCCTAATGTTGCAACACACCCTTATCCTTATAGAGTTTGTTTTAGCTTTATACGTTGTAACTTGATTGACGTTAAAAGTCACCCAATGGGTTAACTAATCAAGTGAAACCTAATCATGTACTTTGCCCTGTGCCATAGATCCATTCCAGTGTCAACTTTATTTGTTGGATTGATGGAACAAGTTCAATTCGAGTGCATATTTTTGAATATGCGGGTGCAAGTCGAGTATCTCTTTGTATCCTTAACTACAGGTTGTGTGAACCATGTGTGAGCCGATCTCTTAGTGATATGGATGTCCATGCATGAGCCAATCCTTCTTTTTAAGAATGTCCATGCATCAACCTATTCTTCTAGCACCATTATTTGTACCAAGGTGGGCTAGGTGTATATATATGGACGACCATGCATGAGACAATCCTTGTGTGGACTATATGTCACTCTTTTGCAGTTCACTGATATGTCACTGTGGTGTTCTTTGGTGTTGACCAAGAGGTGTTGAAGAGGTCACAGATTTTAGCTCTTTCATGGACCTTGAATGGCACCATCGGTTGCCCTTCACAGAGGGCGGTTGGATTTGGGTGGTATGAATCAAATCCTTGGGGCATAATAAAAGATGCAATATAGTCGTGTAGCATATGTGCTTAGGATGGCATACATCTCACATCGTTTGAAACATTTGCCTTATCTTTTTACTGATTTATTGAATTATAAGATGGTAAGAGAAGTCAATTGTTATACATGTTCTTCAAATTCCTTTTTTTAATATAACTTGATCTACTCCTCAATGGTGACTGCCTAATCTCATTTAATCTACTTTACCTATTAGATACATATCATTTAGCTGAATCTGCTCAACTGGATTATGTTTACTATCTGCTCCATTTTACATGCTTAGTATATATATTCTTTAATAGCATTGGAAGAGAGTTATATTTCTCACTGGGACTTTTTTGTCTCACCCCATGGGTTTTACACATCTTTTAGGTGACTGTGCATGAAGAGGTATAGGTCGTGTAGTTGAGGAAGAACATCAGCAAGAGTCATAGCTGATAAGGTTGGATGTGCTGCTAGTATTTTGGTGTTAGAATCCTAGAGTTGTCCCTATACACTCAGGTCCTTGGGGTGTTTTCTTTTGAGATGTTTTGTGATATGAGGTTTGGTTTGTGTTCCATGGTTGTATAGTTATGATAGTTGTACTTGTATATCTATGTGTGGAACCAGTATCTTGTGTAACAAGTTGATGACATGAATGTTGATCTGCAGTGATGTAAGCACCAAGTGATATATTCTGCCCTACAGGTGGCAGGCTTGTGGACTCATATGAATTATTTTTTGTCTTATGGTGATTTAATAAATTGGTTTTTATTTCCTATGTTTTCTAATAACTCACTTTCTTAGTGATGTTTATGCTTTTAGTTTGAGTAATCTCGCTAGTGGCACATCGAGGCATCACAGTTTGGTTGGTATCAGAGCTTTAGGTCCGTTGTGTCTATAGGGACCTAGGACTAGGGTTTGTTTCTATTCTAGTGTTCTCCAGTCTGTCTTATAGTGACTTCTTATTATGTAGAAGTAGAAGAAGAGTAGAAAATATGGTGGGAGAAAATGAAGAATACGCTATAGAGAGTAATGTTTCCGCCCCCAGTGGTAGTGCGAGGGTTCAGGCAAAAGAAGATTGGGTGCCTGATGAGCCCTAGTTTGACCCAGCCGCGATAGAGATCCCTGCGTTCTAGTCTCTATTTGGGTAGTTTATGGCAATGATGACGCACATGGTGGACATGTTGCCTACCCATCAGCCTAGGGAAGTTGTCCCCCATGCTGAATCTCTAGGAGTTGGGAAAACATTTGAGAGGTTGAGACGTGTTGGTGCTATGGAGTATGTTGGCATGGATCCAGTGGATTCTAATCTGTGGCTGAAAGAGTTGGAATAGGCTTTCAAGATCCTTAATATCCCCAAGGAAGATAAGGTGAAACATGTAGTGTATCTTCTGAAGGGGAGTGCTGGCTATTGGTGGGCCATTAAAGAGGGGAAATGGCTAGGTGATGATATCAGTTGGGAGGAGTTTAGGCGAGAGTTTGTTTGTAGGTACTTTCGGTGTACCTATCTAGATGAAAATATTAGTCAGTTTGAGTAGATCCATCAGGGTTCCATTTTGATCAACGAGTATGACGTGAAGTTTATGGAGCTGTTGAGGTTATGTCATCACATGGCGTCAATTTATGAGGAGAGGATTCGACATTTTAAGAAGGGTCTGAACGATGAGTTGACGACAATGGTAGCAATGCTTGAGAACTGTGAGAAGTCTACGACGTTTGTGGAGTCTATCATTCAACAGTATTTAGTTGAGAAATAGGAGAGCAGCGCCAAGAAGAGGCTGGCGCAATACCACAGGAAGTTGTGGGGAGGCTTTAAGAAGCCTAAGTTTTCTATGCCACCTACACAATAGAGGTCCAGTGCACATACCCAGTGGTCACTCAGTGAGGACAGAGGACACAATTTTCCACCAGTTTGAGCTCAGAGTGTAGTGTCATCTTTGTTGACAGGGCCGTCTAGGCAATGGTATGAGGGCAAGACCTTCTACAAGTGCAGATAGGTTGGGCATATGAGCTGTTTTTCCCTATGAAGGATGAGGAAGTGACCCAACAACCGAGATAGAGCTAGAAGGGCTCACAGAGACAATAGTTTAGTGGCAGTGGAAGGGGATGTGAACAAGCATCTCAGGCTGGTTCTTTAGGACAATCTAGTAGAGGAAGAGGATGGAAACAGACGATAGCTAGATTTTTGGCCATGAATCAGCCTGAAGGAGTGGTCAACCCGTGAGTAGTGATAAGTCAGATGGAGTTATTTAATTCTGATTTGTCTTCTTCTTACTTTATATATGTTTTGGTTGATCTGGGTGTGACACACATTTTGTCACTCGAGAAGTGATTGATGATTCTTCCGTTCCTATTAGGTGTAGATGGATAGCCTTCATTTACAAACCCCGTTAGTTGGTCCCACGGATTTGCGGGTGGTGTGCCCTTTCTTTCTCAAGACATAGCATACAAGTGGATCTCTTACCACTTGATACACATGGATTCAATGTGATCCTTGGAATGGATGCCTTGGTGAAGTATCAGGTGGTCTTGGACTGTGGTTCCAAGACAACGACTTTTGTAGACGGTGGTGTGTCGTGGATCTTCCAAGGCGATAGAAAGATTATTCCTACCTATTTGGTGTCAGCGATGGTGGATGAGAAGTTGATGAGACATGGTAGTGATGCATTTTTAACACAGGTGGTAGAAACCAAGGTGAGGAGTTTGAGTATCTAGGAAGTGCCAGTTTTTAGAGAGTTTGAGGATGTGTTCTCGGATGAGTTTTTAGGTGTTCCCCCTGTTAGAGAGATTGATTTTGAGATCAATTTCGTCTTGGGCATGCAACCAATAGAACAGACATTGTATAGGATGGAACCAACTGAGATGATAGAGTTTAAAAAATATTTGCAAGAGATATTTGAGAAGGGCTTCATCAGACCGATTACGACTTCATGGGGTGCTCCTGTAATACTTTTGAAAAAGAAAGATGGATCCATGAGGTTGTGTATAGACTACAAATAGTTGAATAACATGAGGATAAAACATAAGTATCCTTTGATGAGGATTGATGACGTGTTTGATAAGTTACTAGGGGTTGCAATTTACTACAAGATAGACCTGAAGTTGGGTATCTCCAGTTGTGGATTAAGGTCAATGACATACCTAAGTCAGATTTTAGGACTAGGTATGGTCATTACGAGTTTGTGGTTATGTCGTTTGGGCTAACCAATGCGTCAGAAACGTTCATGGACTTGATGAATAGAGTGTTCCAACCGTTCCTTGATCAGTTCATGGTGGTGTTCATAGATGACATCTTGATATACAATCATTATAGTCAACAACATCAACAACATCTTCTTCAGGCATTGAGTGTGTTGAGGCAACATCAGTTGTATGCCAAGTTCAGCAAGTGCGAGTTTTAGCTGAAGGAGGTGTCTTTCCCAGGACACATGATATCTTCTCAAGGTGTTTGTGTATACCCTAGGAAGGTTGAATCTATGATGGAATGAGAGAAGATGAAGATGCCAATGGAAGTGCACAATTTTCTGGGTTTGGTATGCTACTATTGGAGGTTTATTAAGAACTTCAGCTCTGTGGCGTTGCCCCTTACCAAGATGACAAGGAAGGATGTACCTTTTCTCTGGGATGACATATGTCAATGTAGTTTTCAATCGTTGAAGGAGAAGTTGATGAGTGCACCAGTGCTAGTGTTGCATGAGCAAGGGAAAGGTTACATAGTTTTTTGTGATGCATCACAGAATGGTTTGGGTTGTGTGCTGATGTAGGATAAGAATGTGATATCTTTTTCTTCTCGATAGCTTAAGAAACATGAGGAGAACTACCCTACCCATAACCTAGAGTTGGCCACAGGGGCTCATGCCTTGAAGACCTAGAGACACTACCTTTTTGACGAAAAGTGTCAGATCTTCACCGACCACAAGAACCTGAAGTATATCTTCTCATAGCAAGAATTGAACATGTGACAGAGGCATTGGATGGAGTTAATCAAGGACTATGATTGTACTATTGATTATCATCCAGGCAAGGTGAATGTTGGGGTAGATGCGTTGAGTAGGCAATCTTCTTCGAGATCGTCTGTGGGTAGTTCCCAATTGAACTCCTTTGTGTGTCCCAAGAGAGACTTGTTGGTCTCCTTGCATCAGTTGAATGTAAAACTAGATGTATCTATGCTAGTAGGGATGTTGGATTAGTTGCAGGAGAAGCGGATGTTGAGACAACAGATCAAAGAGGTACAACGTGTTGATATTATGATACAGCAGATATGATCAGAGTTTAGTAGCAAGAAATGTGATGGTTTCCATGAAGAAGATGATGAGATAGTTTGTTACCACGATAGAGTTGTGGTTCATGATGTTAATAGTTTGAGAAAGATGGTTCTATAAGAGGCTCACTCTTCGATGTATGCAATGCACCCAGGTAGCACCAAGATGTACCTTAATCTTAAAGATCTATATTGGTGTCTTAGCTTGAAGGGGATGTGGTTGAGCTCATGGCTAAGTGTGCGGTGTGTCAGCAAGTCAAGGCAGAGCATCAGAAGCTTGCAGGGACGTTACATCCATTACCTATACCACAGTAGAAGTGGGACTTCAATCTTCTACATATTGAGGATGGTTTGTCATAAGTAAAGGAGTTCATTAGTATGGACATGGAACATGAGTGCAGAGGATGGTCGATTCTAAGGGAGTTCATACTATGTGACCACATGTATCCCATGAGGTTGCAACATCTAAACCTCAATTTAATAATGAATATTGGAGATTTAAATCTTGTTAGGATAATTACATAGGCCCGGGTTGTGAAATCCCATGCCCTGGTGCTCTTTTATTACCTTTTATTTACTTCTTTAATCTCAATTGCTTTAGGAAACAATTTAGTTTAATTAAAATTCCAACTACTAGATGATAAATGTTACTTTTTTAAAAAAGTAAGCAGTGACATTATATTAAGAAAAGCCATACGACATCTACAAAGACCGGAGATCCAAGAGATCTCGTTAACAAAGTAGCAAGGGAGATGATAAATGTTACTCTTACTACTTTTGAATCAATTTAATTACTTAAAAAGGTTTTCCTTTGGGTTTGATCTTTAAGTATACTGCAATAAGGCTTCCACCCGTGTGGAGTGGGGAATTAGTGCACTACTTTTGGTAAACCTAGGAGATTATTCTTTTAGGGTTTTTCTTGGTGCAACATTCATAGCCCCATAACTAAGCTTTTACACTTCTACATTCATGCTTTCATATTACCATTTTGGGGAAAGATTCCCTAGTCCTTTTGCCATTTGCATTCCAGTTATTTGGAGTTGGGACCTGGATAATAAAAAAATTTGTGACAGATGGTATCAGTGCATGAACATTAGATACATTGAACATATACTCACATGAAATACAAATTAAACTCAATCTTACATTTCAACCCTAGAAACATAACAATTTTTCCTTTGTGGATTAAGTTGATTTAGTCTCTAGGTTAGAACCTACATGTTCTAGAACTAGGTGTAGAATTGTGTAATTCATGAAACCTTTCTTTTATAATGTTCTCTCCTATAGTATGGACTACAAGTTTAGGAGGTTGAGCACATGAAGATTGTATAGATGTAAACCCTAGACATATGTTCACGACATGTTATTAGGATAGCTACACAACTGTACACATGTTCTTGCTAGCTCTCTAGGTATCCTGGAACTAGGCTACCTGATGAGCATGGTAACTCATTTTGGTATAAATTCCATTTAAATGAAGTATGGTGGTTTTCTATCACATGTTTAAATGTTGAAGAAAATATACTTTAAGTATATGCTTATATTTGTATAAAAATATCACCACATGTAGAAAGGCAGTGAGTGTCCATGTAACCTAAGATTATGAGATGCAATATCAATCTACATGAGAGTGTTTAGATGGTAGATGTAGTCTCTAGTTTTTTCTAGAACCCAGATAAAGGATATTCTAGTTGGTAGCCTAGATGATCTAACTTGATGATAGTGACATGAGTCTATTTGTTTTGGATGATTCAATAATTCTTTGTGGATATGAGATGAGTTGTTTTATGTACTAAACATATCTAGCGGGTTGTTTGTTTAGTATGTATGATGCATATGACTTGTATGATGTGCTAAACATACATGGTTGCATGTACCTAGTCTTGTTGGTATTTATGCCCAAAGAGACAATCATATGATGATTGTAACGGGGCATCATATACTTGATTTGATAATAATTTAATGTAACTCCATCTATTATGTTTGTCTCAATCATGAGATGATGACACAGACATAGCAGTTGTCTAAACAATGATGTTACTTGATGACATATGTCTTCAGGTGGAGGACCTGAAGAATGAGATCATATGTATGATAAGAGTATATACATTCTTGTTATGCCCCTAGTCAGATATTACTATGGAAGAAAAATAGATGAAACTAATACATAAGAGTCAAATGTGTGTTGACTAATGACAGAGTCTCATTAGTCATGATATAGGATATGAAGTCAAACACATAGGTACTTGTTAAAGAACAATGTACTAGATAGACCCACATTGAGAGTGATACATGGAGATCACGAAATGGTAGCCACAATCAGCTCCAAAGTTATAGTATTGTTAATGGTTCTTAAACCTAAAGTCACTACACTCATCACATGTTTTTCAATAAAATTTGACATCTTCCAACTTGACCTTGAACAAGGACTGCTATAAAGGTGGTGCTTTGGTACATTCTAACACATGAGGATTGATTTTGAGTGATGTAGATGGGGTTTTTCCCTCCTATAGGAGTTGATTTCCGAGACACTTGATAAGAGAGACTGAGAAACCAATTGACATACTCGTGTGATTCAATATGTGATATGTGAGCTCACATACATCTCATACATTCTGCTCTAGTTCAAGGAACATGGATTGAATATTGAGAGGATGATGATTATATGCCTCGAGTTCAATATGGATATCAGATTCATGAACTATACGATCATGATAACAATGATCACAAATTGTAGGTTGAAGTTGTTCTCCAACTTTTCAATAACTTGGCTAGAAATGATGTTCTTCTAGATACTGCTCATTGTTTGTGATGCCATAATCTGGTTATGAACATTCACTGCCAAAGTAATTGGGACCTATTGGGTCACACATAGGATTCAATTGGAACATGATTTTACTCTTACTAATGTTTCATTAATAAAGTGTTTAGGTAATCAACTTAAACAACATTGGCTGATAGGTGGCTGATTGGGAATATGATTTGAATGACTGGGAATGTGAGTTGATGAACTAGAGTATCTAGTCAACTGACTAAAAGGTCCATTTGACCAACTAGATGATCAATAAGACTAGATCAAGGATTGATGTTGATGTCATGATGTGTATTAATCATCGCAATGAAAGTCAATATGTATGCATATAGGAAAACATTCCAATCGACTGACTAGAGTGTCCAGTCGACCGACTAGAGTTCTAGTCGACTGGTTGGGAGCCCAATGGACTTGCAATAGCTGAAAGTTCATGAAAATTGTCCCATCGTGTCCATGGGTTTGTGAAAACCCTATCCCATCCACTCCTATATAAAGGGGGGATGGCCAAGGCTCTCAACACACTTGTATGAAAAGACTTCTCAGCTCAACGTTGTGGTAGCGTGATAGCCAGAGGCATATTCCCTATAAAAGTAAGAAATAGCTAAAGATGCATCTGACACATAAAAGGGAGAGATAGCCAAAGGGTAGAAAAGTTGACGCTAGCACATTGACAACACAAGGAGACAACTCCTTCCTGCTAGTTCTCGAAGAAAGACATGGAGTTCCCAGTGGTCCCTATGGAATACATAAAGGCGTGGATGTTTTTTCCATCATGCTAGGAGAACCTCATCAACCATCGTTCATGGTGTTACACTAGGAGGCCATCATCGACAACATTCCAGGTGCAACTTGAGAAAGAAGCACATTGTTGCAAGGATTGTTGCTGAACTTTCTCCAGGAATAGGTATATGCCTTGCACCCTCCTCCCACTTCATAGTTGTTGACATGATCTGCTAGTTATGGAAAATATGGAAAGAAATTTTTTCATTTTCTCTTCCATCTCTAACACCAAATTCCCCTATCGTAGTAGTAGATCCAGGTTGACTTACTACTTTTGGTATTTAATCAATATGATCAGATTTGCTTTTACCATTTATGTTGTGCTTACGATGAGAATATATAAAAGATTAATGTACAAATCTGATTAAATATCACATATACTTGGGAATTCCCTATAGATCCAATATATATGTATGATATGGTATATATGCAATATATACACGTCGCCCTGAAATTGTTTGAAGGTGGATGTATATGTGGTTATGATTTATACCCTCTTAGATGTCTGTGCTTGGTTGAATGGTTTAATTCCAACTTGTTAAATTTGTTTTGCATACTGAGCCTCCCTCTAATTCTCCATATGTAAGTTAATGCCTTCCTCCCTATACTCCCCTAGAATGTAACTTGAGGTTTCAAATTTTTCAATATAATAAATGGGATGAGCTTTAATTTCTATATTGGCAAAATAGAAGACGTTCTTCACCAGGAAAGCTAACCAACTGGGGAGTTGGGTCAATCAATTGGAGGACTAAATAGGCAGTAGATGGGAGGAGCCAATGGATCAATGGGAGGCCCAATCAATCGGTTGGAGGAGACCAAATAGCCACTTGAGCTAGGAGCCAGTCTACCGACTGACTGATGGAGAGCAATCGACCAACAAGTGGACAAATCGATCGACTGCAAGAGTCCAATCAACCGACTATCTTGTCTTAGAACAACACTCTTTCCTTTATAAGTTGTAACATATGATGTTTGACCTTGGTGGTTAGCAATTCTTTGTGGCTCCTTACTCTTACCTTGGTTGTAACATACCGAATTGCATTAGTATGGCCATGACCTTGACTCTTATATTTTGATTGCATGTTTCGGTTATGGATATAGTATGTATATGATACATATTATAAGTATGTAGTGGTTGGATATGTATATGTATTTATATATAAAATCCCCCAATAAATATTAAGTCTTAGATGCTTTCCTTCAGCAATACACATGTAAAGCTCGATCAACGAAGCATATGATATGTCAAAGTGTGGTGTGCCATCTATCTTGTGGAAGTGTGATGGTAGATATGTTGGTCTTCCAAAATAGGGTGCATAATTGTTTTGGATTTTGGGTTAGGCTTAACTAGATGGCCTTAATGAGATTAAGTTCCTAGAAGCCTAGAGATGGATTGTGACAAGGAGTTGTACACTCCATCTATCCAAGAGTTGTAGAAGATGTAGTTGACAAAATTTTCCTACCTAAATAGTCAAGTTGTGGGCTATCAGCCAAAGCTGACTTAGGATTTGATGAAATATGGATCTTAGCTCACTAGAAGGTTGTACTGTACAATCTTCCAAAGTGATGGTGAGTGGTATCAATTTGAATGAAATAGTGGGAGAGATAATAATGAAAGGACTAATTAATATCACCAATATTATCATATCAAATAAAATCAAAAGTATTTTGAAAATTGCAAATTTTATTATAGAAACAAATGGTAAACATTAACATGTTTTCATTGTGATCGGTCCTTGAGAAGGAAAAATTGAATGAGAATAACTTCCATGACAGGTTTAGTACATTGAGAATAATTCTCAATCAAGAGTGCAAGCTCTATGTCCTGGAGATACCAGAACTAGATGAACCTCTCCCACTATGTCTAAGGGTGAAAGGGATGCTTACAAAAGCATACCGAAGATGTCTTGGATGTCAAGTGCCTGATGCTAAACTCAATAAACTATTAGTGGTAGAGACAATATGAAACATGAAAGTAATTGAGATGGTAACACATCTCAAAACATGTTTCAAGACAAGGAAAGACAAGAGAGATATGATATCTCAAAGGCATTATTCAAGTGTAATATGGCAGACATAGATCTAGTGGGGACCCATGTGCTCAAGTTGACTGGGTATGTGAAGAATCTAATGATATTGGGGTTTCCCTTAGGACAAGAGTTGGCCACATATGTGATTCTATAGTCCAAAAATCTTATATCTAGTTTGTCATGAACTACAACATGAACAGTTTTGATATGCCATTATCAGAATTGCTTTGCATGTTGAGAACTGCTAAAGTGCAAATGAAGAAAGAGAATCCTACATCTGTGATGATGATCAGCTAAGGAAAGGGAAAGTTCAAGACAAAGGCAAGGCCAATAAGAGTTTTAAATCTAGCCAAAAACCCAACTCTTCTGTACTTGAAGCAAAGGGAGGAGTGAATAAAGAAGGGAAGTGTAATATCCCTGACCTAGGTTATGCTCTAAACCTAGATGTTTTGCTTAATAAAGTTGATTAGATGCTTGTTCATATTTCTTGAAAAGTAATTAAGGCCCAAGAGGAACTTATATTTCAATTTTAGTCCTTTTTGAATTATATTGAAACATTGTTTTATTTACTTTGGACTAAAGTGAAAATTACCCAAGTTGAGGGGTTAACTTGCAAATTCTGCATGATAATATGTTCCTATGATGTTGAGACATCATAAGAATGAATATGATGTAGTGGTATGGTTTCCACAAGCTTGGGCACCAAGATGGAGCTTGTTGAGCAATCTGTGTACATTAAAACCTAGTTTTGGTGTAATGTGTAATTTACCCAAAACCTAAGGTTCAATATGAAAAATACCACCTCTAGAGGGACCCTCATGTTTCTTGGCATCAAGTAGAGCAAATAAAATGAGAGGGGAGCCTCATTTGAATTATCTTGGAGGAGAGAGAATCTTGATATTAAAATAATCAAGATTAACTTTACTTAATTTAATGCAAAAAAATATATATTAATTGAAGAGCCCTTCAACCAAAAGTTGAGGGATGTGTTTGCAAAGTATTGGACGTTCTTTGTTCCTTGTAAAGGCAATGAGAATATCAAAGGGAATGGATAACTCACTCCCATTATTAAAGGAAAAAGCAATATCCACTAAAGAGAGGATATTAATATATTATGTTTAAGGTGCTTAATTCCTTTTCTTTTAATCCTTATATAATGAAGAAGTTTTGCAAGTGAATAAAGGTGGCTTCGTGGCCAAGGAATGGAGGGGAAGAGGCGGCACTAATTTTGGAAATTAAAGGAATTAATTCCATTTTCCCTTTCCTTGGAATTCCCTTATACATGTCTCATTTCCTACCCACTTAAGGACCTTTCTTGGAATTTCTTTTCTCAAGTTGCCTTGGATGACCACGGGAGAGCTCAGGAGTAGGAGAAGGACGACTCTAACCTGTTGGTAAGCTTTTGATCATCTTCCACCTTGGTTTCATGGTGAAAACCCAAAATCAATGCTTGATTCTTTGTTTTCTTCACTCGATTTCCAATCCTAGCCAACTTTTTCATCCAAAAGCTCGAGAATGAACCTTGGGCAGTTGCTGGAGCTTCATCCACCATTAGAACCGTGGATCTTGGAGCTTGGAATCAGATTTTGAGGTGGGTTTTATAACTTAAACACTTAAACATTGATATTGCATTCCATTCTTCAATAATTGTTGATTATTTTCTTCTATTCGGAACTCTTTTGATTCATTGCTGTAATTTCTAAGAAAATGGCAATAGTTCTTGAATGCAAAAAGGATGATGATGATGATGATGTCATCTTGGACACTTTTCCCAAGAACATTCTAGGCCAAACGGTTTCAATATAGTTGCTCAATTGGTTTCACAAAACGTTTGGGGGTAAACGGTTTCATCAAACCGATTGAGAGCAAACGGTTTCAAAACCGTTTGAGGGTGTTGACCATAGTTGACCATTTGGAAAATTTATTATGATGATGATGATCAATGACCCATTAATTATAATTGATTAGCTCCAAGGGGTTTATGGGTTGAAGGACAATCAATCACCAAACCCTAATCGGGTTAAGTGTTGATTTCTTAAGTGAATGAGTTAGAACTTTGGGTTGATTGACCCAAACGGTTTCAAAACCATTTGGGAATCACCCAAACGGTCTCAATACCTTTTGGAGGTCTAGATTTGAATATGGTTAGGTATTTGAAGATCCAAAGATACCAAATTGTAATGCAATCAATTGCTGATTTGATAATCAATCCAATGATCTAAACCCTAATTGGTGATCAATTGAAGATTGAATCAATTGAAGGGTGATTCATTAATCCCACTTGAAGCATGGTGCCTAGGTTCAATTGATGAATAATTACATGGATTCAATTAATGAAGGAGTTAACCTTGGAAACCCTAAATCGATTAGAGAGGTTGAGACCCTTTTTGGTCCATTCAGTTTTGAGGAGGTTTGGACCAAACGGTCTTAAGACCGTTTGAGTCCAAACGGTCTCAAGACCATTTGGGACCAAACGATCCCAAACCGGTTGAGGCTCAAACATTTTCAAAAGTTCACTTTAGCAAACAGTTTCAAGTGTTAACTTTAGCAAACGGTTTCAAGAAGTTCAGTTTAGCAAATGGTTTCAAGTGTTTACTTTAGCAAACGGTTTCAGGTAACTACTTTGCTAAACGGTTTCAATTGTTAAAGTGACCAAGACCGTTTGGAAGTAATTAACCCTGAAACCACATGAACAATTAAGTGCTTAAAGGTCAATTTTTTAATTGATTATTTTATGATGCCACCCAAGGGTGATTATGGTAATTATACCCTTAATAAGATAGGGTGATTAATACCTTGTGAATGATTAATCCTTAATGATTAAGGAAGTAATAACATAATACATGGTGTCAACCCTACAATTAAAATTGAGTGGACTTAATCCAATCAAGACTGATGTAGATATCATTCTATAAAGGATAAGAGAGAGAGAATTTATTACATTAATGATAATCATGTGAAGGTTAAGTCTCAACACTTTCAATATATATGAATGTGTAATTAGGGTATGATCCTTGATAAGGAAATCATGAACCCTAATTAGGAAGGTTAATGAGCCCTAACCCTAGTTAAGGGCAATGATAAGTGAAACCCTAATCCATGATGATAGTAACCCTAGTTGAGGGCAATCAAAGGTGAAACCCCAATCTATGGTGATGACACGACCCTAATGAAGGGTGATGATATGAGAAACCCTAATTCAGGGTATTTTAATAATAAACCCTAATTGATAGTGAATAGTAAACCCTAACTGAGAATGATGTTATGAGAAACCCTAATCAAGGGTAAAACCATGTGAAACCCTAAAGCAAGGGTGATGTCATGTGAAACTCTAGATAAGGTTAAAGTCAAAATGAAATCCTAATGCAAGGATGAGATGTGAGAACTGATTCAAGGTGATACTATATACTGGTATGTAATTCTTTGAAGTAAAATCCTATACTAATATAGGATAAAGAAGAGTGGAACCCAAATCTTGGGTTGTTATGTATGAAACCCTAACTTTGGGCAATATGATAATAATCATAACCCAAATCTGGGTAATGAGATTAAGTATTCCTATTTGATATAAATTAGGAAATCTTAGCTCTAATAAGGAAATAGTGATGATGCTCTTACATACATAGTGTTGATTGGTAATTTATATAATTGTTATCATGTGCACTAAGTATGCAAGTTTCATGAGATGGCGAACATAGCCAGGTAAGAGCTATGGTGCTTTAATAACTGAATTTGCTTTATGGGCCTTGTGAGCCATAACATGCTATGTTTCCTAGTGAAAGGTAACAAGAGATATTGTTGTTCTTTAAGAGCCATATGAGATACCTGCACTGCAATTATTATGTTTATATTGATCAGTTAACATGAAGGCATTAAGTTACCAGATAAATTGGTAACAAGTGTTTGATGACTTGAGGGTTTGGATACCCATGTTTCATAATCATGATTATGAGATGACAAGGGATGATATTACCCTGATGTGATAAGGGATTGAGATCCCAATGTTTAGCAAAGCTTTAAAAACAACTTGATAGAAACAATATTCCTTCTTTGTAGAAAATGTTAAAATGTTTTATGACTGAAAACATGCTTGATGTTAAAAGAATTCTGTAATGTACTTAAATAATCAAGTGAGACAATATCATGTAGAGCCCTGACCATAGATCCATCATCGTCAGTAGTTTAGATGATGGTGAAATAAGTTTTCCTAAGGGAACTCTTGGAGGGCATACTTTTGAGTATGTGGGGGTTATGGGCGTGAATATCCTTACACCCTAATGGAGGAATTGATGTGAGATAAACATTAAATCTCTCAATCCTTCATTATATATGACGGGATGGATGTATCACTAATCTCCCGAATGCCGAGATGGATGTACCATTAATCCCCGGATGATCTTAATGACAGATTGATGTGAGATAAATATAATATCTCTCAATTGCGAAGAGAGTACAACATGCCACTGTAACTCTAATAGTGATGTTGCCAGTATACCCTGGAAAGCTATTTAGCTGAGACACAAGATGTCATGTAGTTGGTCCTCACAGTGACTGAGGAAGATGAGGTCATGGAAATCCAGCTCTTTTGTTGACCTATGTATGGTACCGATTTCTATTTCACAATGGTCGGTTGGAGTATGAGTGGTATACCTCATCTCCTCAGGGCATTATGTATGATTGTAAAATGTAATCAGTCATGTAGCCTATTTGCTTAAGGTTGAAATACCAGAATCATTGGTTGTTGTTACTTTGCCTAGTATGTCTAATGGACAAATGTTGTTTATACTCTTATATTCCTTATTGGATAAGTAATATTCTACTTTATCAAGTTATAAGTGAAATGTTTGAATAGACATTATGGTTCTAATCTGTTACATATTAAATTACCTGCTGTTAATCACTTATGAATCTTCTGCTCGGTTATATATATCATTAGCTGCAATAATAATGTTTCTGGCGGAGAGTTATATCTCTCGCTGGGACAATTTTAAATTGTCTCACCCCCGTGGAATTCAACTTTTTAGGTAGACGCAGAAGAGGCAGAATCCCTACAGTAAGGGAAGAACAACAACAACAGCAGAACCAAGGACAACAGTGGATTCTCAGGTGGAGACACTGGTTGTCATGTCATGTATATAGAGAGTCGTATGTGTCGTCTCTATACTCTCAGGTCCTAGGAGTCAGTAGTTAGTTTTATATCGATCTGAGATTTTGGCTTCATGCCTAGAGATTTTTGTAATGCCTATGTATGATCTAACAGGGCAGCTGATGTTTGTAACTCTCGAGAAGAAATGATACAAGAGATGTACTAGTAAACCAGCATGTAATTGAACTACTTTGGTTCCTTATGAAAGATCCTTTTAGTTTATGGATCACTTTGTAAAAGTTTTAATTTTTAGTGATTTTCAGTAATTTCGCTGCTAACGATACGCTTCCATTTTATTTAATCCTGTTTTTATGATTCGAACACCACAATTTAGTGGTATCAGAGCTCTAGGTTCACTGAGTCTACAAAGACATAGGATTAAGGTTGTTGAGTCTGTTCTAGTGTCTTCCATTTTATCTGATAGTGTCTTCTTCTCATATAGGAGGAGAAGAAAAACTAAAGATGTCTGGATCACATGATGAACATGCTGCCGAGAGAAGTGTTGCTGCACCAGGAGGAGGTGCAAGAGATTATGATAGGGAGGAGCCCGTACCTGAACAACCCCAGTTCAATCAAGCAGATATGGGGAACCCAGCCTTCCAAGCTATGTTTGGATAGTTTATAGCAGCAATGACCCATATGACAGATAGGATGCCATTATCTGCACCTAGGGCACCTACCTACCATGAAGGACAAGGAGCCGGCAATACCTTTGAATGACTTCGCCGGGTTGGAGCCACAGAATATGCTGGTACACCTGACCCAGAAGACTCAGACATGTGGCTGACTGAGCTGGAGAAAGCCTTTATAATCCTTAACATCCCAGAAGCTAAGAAGGTTAGACATGCAGTGTACCTTCTTAAAGGGAGTGTTGGTCATTGGTGGACCATAGAAGAAGGTAAGAGGTCGGGTGTGGAGATCAGATGGGAAGTATTTCGATGAGAATTCGTCAATAGATACTTTCCTAAGACGTTCTTAGATGAGAAGATCTCTCAGTTTGAGAGATTAAGGCAAGAACCAATGAACGTTAGCGAGTATGAGGCTAAGTTCATGGAGCTTCTGTGGTTCTGCCCGCATATGGCAGCTACCGATGAAGAAAGGATTCGGCATTTTGAGAAGGGGTTGAACGCCAACTTGACCACTCATGTGTCTGCATTAGAGACCAGGGAGAGGTTTTCTACCTTTGTAGAGTCTGTCAGACGGACAGAGAGGTATGTGACAGAGAAGAGACAAACTATGAGAAAGAAAGTGTATCCTCAGTTTCATTGACAAGGATCCAAAATCTTTAAGAAACTGAGGTTTTCTGCACCAATAGCACCACCAAGGTTCAATACCCAGACGCAATGGACGTCTAATAGGGGTAGAGGTTGTAGTTTACCGCCAGAAAGAGCCCATAGCTCAGCATTAGTATCGGTAACAGGACCATCCAGGCCTCAGCCAGGGAATAGAGGTTGGTTTATATGTGGAAATATGGGGCATCTGATGAAGGATTGTCGAGCTAGAGAGGCAAGTGTGACTCAACCTCAGAGGTAGAGTCAGAAAGGTTCTCAGAGGTGACAGTTTCCAAGTGGAGCTAGAGGACGTGGACTGTAACATCCCTGACCTGGGTTATGACCTAACCCTAGGTGTTTTCCTTAAGACATGTGATTAGAGGCTTGTGATTATCTTTTGATATGTAATTAAAACTCCTGAGGAACATATACTTTCATTTCTGTCCTTTTTGAACAATGTTGTAATATTGTTTTGTTAGAAGTGGACCTATGTGCAAATTACCCAATCTAAGGGGTTAACTTGTAAATTGCACATGTTAAGGTGTTCCTATGATGATGATACATCATAATAATGAATATGATGTAATGATATGGATTCTCTAAGCTTGGGCACCAAGATATAGCTTGTAGAGCAATCCTTGTGCTTTAAACCCTAGTTTTGGTGTAAAGTGCAATTTACCAAAACATAGGGTGCAACATGTAAATATACCCTCTAGAATATCTTTCATGACTCTTAGCATAAAGTAGAATAAAGAAAATAAGGGGGGCACCTCATTTGAATAATCATATAAGAAGGATAACCTTATAAGTAAATAATCAATATGTATGCAAAATGACCCCTTTTATATGTGTAACTTAATAAGATGTTTGGCTTCTTTTCCTCTAAAACGAGGATAAGGGAGAGATTTTCATGTGATGAGAAAGGTATAAACGTGTCAAGGAAGTGGATAAGGACCCATATGAGAAATAGAAGAAATGATTAGCCTTGCCTTGAAAATATACCCAAAAAATATAAGCACAACTCCTTTACAAGACAAAGGATCGTTTCCTTCATTTCCTCTTCTCATCTTCTTGCTTGAACCGACTAAGGAGGATCTTAGGAGCAGAGGAGGACGACCAAGAAGGTTTGGGTAAGTTCTAATGACCATCTAGCTCGAATTCATGGAGGAAATCCCATTACAAGGTTGGTTTGTTAGTTTTCCTTACACAACTCTTGTTTCTAGCCATCCTCTCCATCCAATTCTTGAAGAAAGGATCTTGGACGACCCCTGGAGCTCAAGACACCATTAAATATACGGAGCTTGGAGCTTTAGATCAGATCCTAAGGTGGGTTTTATAACTCTAAACCTTAAAGCTTTGATTATGCATCTTCTTTTCTTCCAAACGTTGCTAGTTCTTCTTTCTTCCATCCTTCTATGCATTCTTGCAACCAAAACCGTGAAGAACAGACCTTTATCTGGAGGTAGAAGAAGGGGGCGTGAATACCAATGTTACTTTAGCAAACGGTCTTGCACCCTTTGGCCAAACGGTTTGCCAGACCGTTTGGGGCAAACGGTTTCAAAACCGTTTGAAGGGCAAACGGTTTTGCAAGGTCGGTTGGAGAAAACGGTCTCCAAGACCATTTGGTTGAGTTGACCAAGGGTTGATCATTTGATATTCCTGTTCATAATTATGTTGGTTAATAACTCACCAAATTTGATAGGTTAACTCCCAAGACACATGAGTTGAAGGCTAATCAATTAGTTAAACCTAATTGAATTAAGTGCTGATTTCCAACCTGATTAACTTGACCTTTTTGGGAAAACGGTTTCAAAACCATTTGAGAGCATTGACCAAGGGTTGACCGTTTGATATTCCTGTTCCTAATGATGTTGGTTAATAACTCACCAAATTTTATGGATTAATTCCAAAGGAATCATGATTTGAAGGCTAATCCATTAGGTAAACCCTAATTGGATGAAGTACTAATTTTCAACTTGATTGATTTGACGTTTTGGGTTGTTTAGCCCAAACGGTTTCAAAACCATTTGGGGATTACCCAAACGGTCTCAAGACCGTTTGGAGGTCACCCAAGACCGTTTGGAGGTCTGGGGTCAAGTATGGTTGAGTAATTGAAGGTCTAAAGGTACCAAATCACTTTGCAATTAAGTGCTGATTTGATGATCAACTCAATAGCTCAAACCCTTATGATTTTTCACTAGAATCCAAGGGTTGGATGAGCCAAACGGTCTCAATACCGTTTGGAACTCATCCAAACGGTCTCAAGACCGTTTGGAGGCCACCCAAGACCGTTTGGAGGTCCATGGGTGAGTATGGTTAAGCAATTGATGATCCAATGTTACTAAGTTAAAGTGTAATCAATTGCTGATTTGATGATCAATCCAATGATCCAAACCTTAATTGGTTGACTTGAATGTTGATTAGATGATGATCAAACAGTCTCAAGACCGTTTGGAGGTTATCCAAACGACCTCAAGACCATTTGGGGTCAGGTCATGACCCAATTGAGTGATGGTTCAATGGGTTCAACATCAATTAAGCTCATATTGATGCATGTTGAAGGATGATCGATTTCCAACCCTAATCCAATCAATCCAAACCCTAATTGGTGATCAATTGAGGATAAATTGAGGGTCACATCAGTTGAGTATTAACTTATTTGGCTCAATTGATAAGTGGTTAACCATTGCATGAACGATTGAGGGGTTCAACATTGAAAACACTAACTCAATTGGAAGTGTTGATACACTTTTTGGTCCATGCGGTTTTGAGGGTGTTTGGACCAAACGAACTCAAGACCGTTTGGGAACAAACGGTCTCAAGACCGTTTGGTGGTCATGCAGTTTCAAACCGTTTGGAGGTTGAAGTTACAAGACCGTTTGGGGTTCAATTATGTTAAGAACGTTTGATGGTTTGAAGGTTAAGACAGTTTAGTAGTTGTTTAACCTAAACCCTAAAGATACCTAAAGGCATTAAGGGGTTAAGTAATTAGTGAACTAATGTATATTAGGGTCAATGGTGAGGATTACAAAAGTACCCTTAGTGGGTTAGAGTGACTGGTACCCCTTGATCAAGCAAACCCTAATGACCATAATGGTGATGACATGACTTATGTTATCAAAGATACTTTGACATAGTCTAATCAAGAGTGATGTAAATGTCATCTATTACTAAGAGGAGAGAGAAGACTCCCTATATGGTTGAGAATCAAGTAATATACTTCCAACATATATGAATACACCTAATTAGGGTATGATCCTTCATAGTGAGATCATGGAAACCCTAATTATGATGATTAATGAATCTCAATCTGATTTGAGGGCATTAATGGAAGTAATCTTCATACATGATGATGAAATGATCTCAATTCATTGTAATATGAATAGTGAACCCTAATCTAGGGTAATGTGATGTAATGTGAATAGTAAACCCTAATCTAGGGTGATGTGATGATATGAACAAGTAAACCCTAATTCTGAGTTATGCTTTTAAGCATGAAACTCCATGATTAAAATATGAGATAAGGAGTCACTATTCCTAATCAAACTAAGGGGTTGAATAACTCTAATTGGATTGAATGAGAATCCTAACCCTAGAAACCAGCCGTGGTAATATGACACAGTCGTGGTGAAACCTTTGTTGCACGACCGTGTAATGAAGCACGACCGTGGTGACTTACTCTTGCACGACCGTGCAAGATAGCATGGCCGTGGTATCATATATATAATTTGAAAAGAACTTGTATTGGGCTGATATAGTTACAATGTGCATGTTATTAGTAAATGTTAACCATGCAGGTTTTCATAAAGAGGTGATCATATCTAGGTAAGGATTATGATTTCATATGCATTAAAAAAACTTTACCTGCTTCAAGTATAATGATATGCTATGTTATCTGGTGAGTGGTAACATATGAGCCTGATAGGCTAAATGAGCCATGAGTAATATATGTATTGAAATAATCAAAGGTCATACTGATGAAATGTCTGGATGATAAGATGTTACTGGTAACAAGTGTTATGATGATTCAAGGGTTTGAATACCCACAGTCCTGAATCACAATGATGGGATGGTTAGGGATTGATATCCCAATGTTTAAAGTATGTGATGTGAACTTGATACAAATAGTACTCCTTCTTTATAGCATTTGTTTTATTGGTTTATGTTTGAAAACATGCTTGATGCTAAAGAATGAAGTAATGTACTTAACTAATCAAGTATAACGATATCATGTAGAGCCCCAACCATAGATCCATCATTGTCAATGATGGTGAAATAAGTTTTCCTAAGGGAACTCCTGGAGCACATACTTTTGAGTATGTGGGGGTTATGGATGCGAATAACCTTACGTCCTAATGTTGGATTTGATAGAAGATTTATCATTAATCTCTCAATACTTCATTATATGTTTATGCCGGGATGATGTATCACTAATCTCCCGATGATGTTGTTAATGCCGCATCGATGAGAGATAAGCAAGAAATTCCTCGATGGTGAAGAGAGTACAGAATGCCACTGTAGCTCTAAATAGCGAAGTTGCCAGAATACCCTGGAAAGCTATTATAGCAGAGACACGAGATGTCTTGCATTTTGATCCTCATACTGACTGAGGAGTGATGAGGTCATAGGAATCCGGCTCTCCTGATGACCTATGTATGGTACCGATTGCGATCTAGTGATGGTCGGTTGGAGTATGAGAAGTGTAACTCATCTCCTTAGGGCATAAATATGTTTGTAAAATGTAATCAGCCGCATAACATATTGCTTAGGTTGAACTACGAGAAACAATGATTGATGATACATTGTTTATAGTGCTCTAGTTAAGTAACTAGTATACATGTTCTTCATATTCCTTATTGTTATATGGCTTGTCATTCAATTAAGTTATAATTGAAATGATTACTTATAAGGATGTTGCTTCACATAGTTTATACAAGGTTACATGCTGTTGAATATTTCTATTTCTACTGCTTTTTGTTATTCCTTTAATGCAATAACAAAGCTTCTGGCGGAGAGTTATAACTCTCGCTGGGACAATTATTCAATTGTCTCACCCCCGTGGGATTCGAATTTTTAGGTAGACGCCGAGGACGAAGGAACCCCCCAGTGGGTGAGCAGCAGTAGCAGCAATCTCAGGGACAACAGTGATCCTTAGGTGGAGACACTGTCTGTCAAGTTGTGTAGATAGTATGTCCTATGTGTTGTCTCTGTACTCTCAAGTCCTAGGAGTATATCTGAGATTTTGGCATGATGCCTCGAGATTTTGTACCTTACCTTGTACAGTTAACAAGGTGGTTGATGTTGTAATTTTCGAGATGTGTCTGTTACAAAGATGTAATGATGAAACATGATGTAAACAACTTATCATGTTCCTTTATGAAAGAGTTTTATTGTTTGATGGTCTCTTTACAAAAAGTTTTAATTTTTAGTGATTTTTTATCATTCCGCTATTAATCGCTTCCACATTCATTGATCTTGTTTTTGTTATTTAGTCGTCTCATGGACAAGCGTCCCAAGCTGGATCATCGGCACCCAGTAATCGACCACCAAGTCAACTGCAAGCGACGATAAGATTCTATGCGATGAATCAGCCTGATGTAGTAGTCAACCCTCGGGTTATGGCAGGTCAGATGGAACTATTTTACTCTGATATGTTTATATCCTGCACTGTATCTGTTTTAATTGATCTGGGTGCTATGCATTCTTTCATCACTAAAAGAGTGATTCTGGACTGCAATATGACAGTTGGTCATAGGGCAGAGAGCTTGAAGCTAGAAACTCCTTTGAAGGGATCTGTAGTGTTGCGGGAGGTGTGTTCTTCCTGCACACTCTTCTTTTCTGAACATTGCATTCAAGTGGATCTTATACCACTTGAGATGCATGGGTTTGATATAATTCTTGGGATGGACACCCTAGAAAAGTATAAGGTTGTCTTGGATTGTGAGTCCAAGCAGGTTGTGTTCACAGATGATAATGACACATGGATCTTTCAAGGAGATAGAAAGATTCTTCCAACCTGTCTTGTGTCAGCTATGGTAGCTGAGAAGTTGATGAGACAAGGATGTTTTGCTTTCCTGGCACATGTGGTAGATACCACCATGGAGAGTTCTAATCCTTCCGAAGTTCCAATAGTCAGGGAATTTGAAGATGTGTTTCATGGAGAACTTACAGGTCTACTTCCGCCCCAAGAGACTGATTTTGAAATTAATCTAATCCCGGGCACGCAACCAATAACACAAACACTGTATAGGATGGCGCCTGCTGAGATGGCAGAACTTAAGAAGAAACTGCATGAGTTGCTTGAGAAGGGTTTTATCCGACCGAGTACTTCACCATGGGGTGCTCCGGTCCTCTTAGTTAAGAAGAAGGATGGATCGATGCGATTATGCATTGACTATAGACAATTAAATAAAGTAACTATAAAGAAAAAGTATCCCTTGCCAAGGATTGATGACTTGTTTGATCAATTGTGTGGTGCAACTACCTTCTCTAAAATAGACTTAAGATCGGGATATCATCAGTTATGTATCAAGGAGAGTGACATACCTAAATCTGCCTTTAGGACTAGGTATGGTCACTATGAGTTCATAGTTATGTCATTTGGACTAACTAATGCACCAACTGCATTCATGGAACTCATGAATAGAATCTTTCGACCTTTTCTTGATCAGTGTGTAGTCGTCTTTATAGATGACATCTTAATCTACAATAAAGATGCTCAACAGCATGAGTAGCATCTCCGTCAGGCTTTGACTTTGCTAAGAGAGCATAAGTTGTATGCTAAGTTTAGCAAGTGTGAGTTCTGGTTACCAGAAGTTTCTTTTCTTGGACACGTAATATCTACTTCAGGTATTCGTGTTGATCCTAAGAAGGTAGAGTCTATCCTGTAATGGGAGCAACCTAAGACACCAACAGAGATACGTAGTTTCTTAGGGTTGGCAGGCTATTACAGGAGGTTCATTAAGAACTTGAGTTCAATAGCTTTACCCCTAACCAAGTTGACCAGGAAGGAAGTTCCTTTTATCTGGAATGACAAGTGTCAACAATCTTTTCAGTTGTTGAAAGAAAGGATGACAAGTGCACCTGTGTTGGTGCTACCTGAGCAGGGAAAGGGGTACATAGTTTTCTGTGATGCATCTAATAATGGCTTAGGATGTATGTTGATGCAGGATAAGCAAGTGATTTCTTTTGCTTCTCGACATCTTAAGAAACACTAGGAGAATTATCCAACACATGATCTAGAGCTAGCTTCTGTGGTCCATGCTTTGAAAATCTGGAGACATTATCTCTACGGAGAGACATTCCAGATTTTCACTGACCATAAGAATTTAAAATACATCTTTTCTCAGCATGAGCTAAACATAAGGCAATGTCGCTGGATGGAGTTAATCAAGGACTATGATTGTACAATTGATTATCATCCAGGGAAAGCCAATGTGGTTCCTGATGCACTAAGTAGAAAATCAGCAACACCTGCCTTACATAAAACACAGCTGAATTCCTTAGTGTGTTCTAAGAGGGATATGTTTATATCCTTGAGGCAAAACAATGTACAGTTTAAAGTATCATTGTTAGCCGGGTTGTTAGCTGAGATGCACATAAAACCAACTTTGAGACAGCAGATTAAAGAAGCACATCAAGTTGATGCTATAGTTCAACAGATTAGGTTAGAGTATGGTAGTGGGAAACGATATGGCTTCCATGAGTCAGAGGATCAGGTAGTTTTTTACCATGGTAGGATAGTAGTACTTGATGCCAATGATTTGAGGAAGTTAGTCCTGGAAGAAGCTCATTCTTTGATGTATGCTATGCATCCAGGAAGCACCAAGATGTATCATAATTTAAAAGACATGTATTGGTGGCCTGGACTGAAGAAAGATGTGGCTGAGTTTGTTATGCGGTGTCCGGTGTGTCAGCAGGTTAAAGCTGAACATCAAAAGCCCGCAGGAACAATGCAATGTTTACCTATACCGCAGTGGAAATGGGATCATGTAACCATGGACTTTGTGGTTGGTTTTCCTAGAACAACCAAAGGTCATGATTCCATATGGGTGATAGTGGATAGGTTGACAAAGATAGCACATTTCTTACGTGTCAAAACAACCTACACTGCTGAGAAGCTGGCACAGTTATATGTAGATGAAATAGTGCGGTTGCACCGGGTCCCAGCCACTATCGTTTCTGATAGAGGTCCCTAGTTTACAAGTCATTTTTGGGAACAACTTCATAAAGCTTTGGGTACACAATTAAGGTTTAGTACTGCCTTTCACCCACAGACAGATGGACAATCAGAAAGGACCATACAAACCTTGGAGGACTTGCTTAGGGCATGTGTCCTTCAATTTGTTGGAAGTTGGGATCTACACCTGAGCTTGATAGAATTTGCTTATAATAATAGCTATCAGTACAGTATTGACATGGCACCATATGAAGCATTATATGGTAGACGATGCAGATCTCCTTTATGTTGGTATGAAATAGGAGAAAATCAACTTTTGGGTCCTGAGCTAGTGCAGCAGACAACGGAAACGATTAAAGTAATACAACAACAGTTCAGGACTGCACAGGATAGACAGAAATCATATGCCGACAAATGGTGAAGACCTTTAGAATTCCAAGTTGGAGACAAAGTATATCTCAAGGTCTCACCCTGGAAAGGAGTTCTTAGATTTGGAAGGAAAGGGAAGTTAGCTCCTAGATTTATGGGGCCTTATCCAATCACTGAACGGATTGGAAAGGTAGCTTATAAGCTGGAGTTACCGCCTGAGTTGCATAAGTTGCACCCAGTGTTCCACATCTCGATGTTGAGAAAGTGTCATCCTGACACAGAATTAGTTCTACAACCTGTGGAAGTAGAAGTAAATGATGATATATCATATGTTGAAGGACCTGTAACGATCCTTGATAAAAGATTTAAAAAGCTGAAAAAGAAAGACATTTGTCTTGTAAAAGTCCTCTGGAATCACCGTGGCATTGAAGAAGCTACATGGGAACTAGAGGAAGAGATGAGGAGGAAATACCCTACTCTTTTCTCTTAAAATGTTTTGTAATGATTTCGGGGACGAAATCCTTGTAAGGGGTGGATAAATTGTAACATCCCTGACCTGGGTTATGCTCTAAACCTAGATGTTTTGCTTAATAAAGTTGATTATATGCTTGCTCATATTTCTTGAAAAGTAATTAAGGCCTAAGAGGAACTTATATTTCAATTTTAGTCCTTTTTGAATTATATTGAAACATTATTTTATTTGCTTTGGACTAAAGTAAAAATTACCCAAGTTGAGGAGTAAAATTGCAAATTGTGCATGATAATATGTTCCTCTAATGTTGAGACATCATAAGAATGAATATGATGTAGTGGTATGGTTTCCACAAGCTTGGGCACCAAGATGGATCTTGTTGAGCAATCTTTGTACATTAAAACCTAGTTTTGGTGTAATGTGCAATTTACCCAAAACCTAGGGTTCAATATGCAAAATACCACCTCTAGAGGGTCCCTCATGTTTCTTGGCATCAAGTAGAGCAAAGAAAATGAGAGGGGCACCTCATTTGAATTATTTTGGAGGAGAGAGAATCTTGATATTAAAATAATCAAGATTTAAGAATAAAAGGAACTTTACTTAATTTAATGCAAAAAGATATATATTAATTGAAGAGCCCTTCAACCAAAAGTTGAGGGATGTGTTTGAAAAGTATTGGACGTTCTTTGTGCCTTGTAAAGGAAACATGAATATCAAAGGGAATGGATAACTCACTCCCATTATTAAAGGAAAAAGAAATATCCACTAAAGAGAGGATATTAATATAATATGTTTAAGGTGCTTAATTCCTTTTCTTTTAATCCTTGGATAATGAAGAAGTTTTGCAAGTGAATAAAGGTGGCTTGGTGGCCAAGGAATGAAGGGGAAGAGGTGGCACGAATTTTGGAAATTAAAGGAATTAATTCCATTTTCTCTTTCCTTGGAATTCCCTTATACATATCTCATTTCCTACCCACTTAAGGACATTTCTTGGAATTTCTTTTCTCATCTTGCCTTGGCCGACCACGGGATAGCTCAAGAGTAGGAGAAGGATGACTCTAACCTGTTGGTAAGATTTTGATCATCTTCCACCTTGGTTTCATGGTGAAAACCCAAAATCAATGCTTGATTCTTTGTTTTCTTCACTCGATTTCCAATCCTAGCCAACTTTTTCAACCAAAAGCTCAAGAACAAACCTTGGGCAGTTGTTGGAGATTCATCCACCATTAGAGCCGTGGAGCTTGGAGCTTGGAATCATATTTTGAGGTGGGTTTTATAACTTAAACCCTTAAACATTGATATTGCATTCCATTCTTCAATAATTGTTGATTATTTTCTTCTATTCGGAACTCTTTTGATTCATTGATGTAATTTCTATGAAAATGGCAGTAGTTCTTGGATGCATGAAGGATGATGATGATGAAATCATCTTGGACACTGTTCCCAAGAAAATGCTAGGCCAAACGGTTTCAATATAGTTTCTCAATCGGTTTAACAAAACGTTTGGGAGCAAACGGTTTCAAACCGTTTGGGGGTAAACGGTTTCATCAAACCGATTGAGAGCAAACGGTTTCAAAACCGTGTGAGGTTGTTGACCATAGTTGACCATTTGGAAAATTGATGATGATGATGATGATGATGATGATCAATGACCCATTAATTATAATTGATTAGCTCCAAGGGGTTTATGGGTTGAAGGACAATCAATCACCAAACCCTAATCGGGTTAAGTGTTGATTTCTTAAGTGAATGAGTTAGAACTTTGGCTTGATTGACCCAAATGGTTTCAAAACCATTTGGGAAACCCTAATCACCAAACCCTAATCACCAAACCGTTTGGAGGTCAACCAAGACCGTTTGGAGGTCTAGAGTTGAATATGGTTAGGTATTTGAAGATCCAAAGATACCAAATTGTAATGCAATCAATTGTTGATTTGATAATCAATCCAATGATCTAAACCCTAATTGGTGATCAATTGAAGATTGAATCAATTGAAGGGTGATTCATTAAGCCCACTTGAAGCATGGTTCCAAGGTTCAAGTGATGAATAATTACATGGATTCAATTAATGAAGTAGTTAACCTTGGAAACCCTAAATTGATTAGAGAGGTTGAGACCCTTTTTGGTCCATTCAGTTTTGAGGAGGTTTGGACCAAACGGTCTTAAGAACATTTGAGTCCAAACGGTCTCAAGACCGTTTGGGACCAAACGATCCCAAACTGGTTGAGGCTCAAACGTTTTCAAAATTTCACTTTAGCAAACAGTTTCAAGTGTTCACTTTAGCAAACGGTTTCAAGAAGTTCACTTTAGCAAACAGTTTCAAGTGTTCACTTTAGCAAACGGTTTCAAGTAACTACTTTTCTAAACGGTTTCAATTGTTAGACTTAGACCGTTTGAGGTCTGATTGGTCAAGACCGTTTGGGGTCTAAGTGACCAAGACCGTTTGGAAGTAATTAACCCTAAAACCACATGAACAATTAAGTACTTAAAGGTCAATTGTTTAATTGATTATTTTATGATGCCACCCAAGGGTGATTATGGTAATTATACCCTTAATAAGATAGGGTGATTAATACCTTGTGAATGATTAATCATTAATGATTAAGGAAGTAATAACATAATACATGGTGTCAACCCTACAATTAAAATTGAGTGGACTTAATCCAATCAAGACTGATGTAGATATCATTCTATAAAGGATAAGAGAGAGAGAATTTCTTACATTAATGATAATGATGTGAAGGTTAAGTCTCAACACTTTCAATATATATCAATGTGTAATTAGGGTATGATCCTTGATAATGAAATCATGAACCCTAATTAGGAAGGTTAATGAGCCCTAACCCTAGTTAAGGGCAATGATAAGTGAAACCCTAATCCATGATGATAGTAACCCTAGTTGAGGGCTATCAAAGGTGAAACCCCAATCTATGGTGATGAAACGACCCTAATGAAGGGTCATGATATGAGAAACCCTAATTCAGGGTATTTTAATAATAAACACTAATTGAATGTGAATAGTAAACCCTAACTGAGAATGATGTTATGAGAAACCCTAATCAAGGGTAAAACCATGTGAAACCCTAAAGCAAAGGTGATGTCATGTGAAACTCTAGATAACGTTAAAGTCAAAATGAAATCCTAATGCAAGGATGAGATGTGAGACCTGATTCAAGGTGATACTATATACTGGCATGTAATTCTTTGAAGTAAAATCCTATACTGATATAGGATAAAGATGAGTGGAACCCAAATCTTGGGTTGTTCTGTATGAAACCCTAAACTTTGGGCAATATGATAATAATCATAACCCAAATCTGGGTAATGAGATTAAGTATTCCTATTTGATATAAATTGGGAAATCTTAGCTCTAATAAGGAAATAGTGATGATGCTCTTACATACATAGTGTTGATTGGTAATTGATATAATTGTTATCATGTGCACTAACTATGAAGGTTTCATGAGATGGCGAACATAGCCAGGTAAGAGCTATGATGCTTTAATAACTGAATTTGCTTTATGGGCCTTGTGAACCATAACATGCTATGTTGCCTAGTGAAAGGTAACAAGAGATATTGTTGTGCTTTAAGAGCCGTATGAGATACCTGCAATGCAATTATTATGTTTATATTGATCAGTTAACCTGAAGGCATTAAGTTACCTGATAAATTGGTAACAAGTGTTTGATGACTTGAGGGTTTGAATACCCATGTTTCATAATCATGATAATGAGATGACAAGGGATGAGATTACCCTAATGTGATAAGGGATTGAGATCCCAATGTTTAGAAAAGCTTTGCAAAGAACTTGATAGAAATATTATTCCTTATTTGTAGCAAATGTTAAAATGTTTTATGACTGAAAACATGCTTGATGCTAAAAGAATACTGTAATGTACTTAAATAATCAAGTGAAACAGTATCATGTAGAGCCCTGACCATAGATCCATTATCGACAGTAGTTTAGGTGATGGTGAAACAGGTTTTCCTAAGGGAACTCTTGGAGGGAATACTTTTGAGTATGTGGGGGTTATGGGCACGAATATCCTTACACCCTAATGGAGGAACTGATGTGAGATAAACATTAAATCTCTCAATCCTTCATTATATATGACGGGATGGATGTATCACTAATCTCCTGAATGCCGGGATGGATGTACCATTAATCTCCCAATGATCTTAATGTCGGATCGATGTGAGATAAATATAATATCTCTCGATTGCGAAGAGAGTACAACATGCCACTATAACTCTAATAGTGATGCTACCAGTATCACCTGGAAAGCTATTTAGCAGAGACACAAGATGTCCTGCAGTTGGTCCTCACACTGACTGAGGAAGATGAGGTCATGGAAATCCGGCTCTTCTGTTGACCTATGTATGGTACCGATTTTGATTTTGCAATGGTTGGTTGGAGTATGAGCGGTATACCTCATCTCCTCAGGGCATTATGTATGATTGTAAAATGTAATCAGTCGTGTAGCCTATTTGCTTAAGGTTGAAATACGAGAATCAGTGGTTTTTGTTACTTTGCCTAGTATGTCTAATGGACAAATGTTGTTTATACTCTTAAATTCCTTATTGGATAAGTAATATGCTGCTTTATCAAGTAATAAGTGAAATGTTTGAATAGACATTATGGTTCTAATCTGTTACATATTAAATTACCTACTGTTAATCACTTATGAATCTTCTGCTCAGTTATATATATCATTAGATGCAATAATAATGTTTCTGGCAGATAGTTATATCTCTCGCTGGGACAATTTTCAATTGTCTCACCCCCGTGGAATTCAACTTTTTAGGTAGACGCAGAAGAGGAAGAATCCCTATAGTAAGGGAAGAACAGCAGCAGAACCAAGGACAACAGTGAATTCTCAAGTGGAGACACTGGTTGTCATGTCATGTATATAGAGAATCGTATGTGTCGTCTCTGTACTCTCAGGTCCTAGGAGTCAGTAGTTAGTTTTATATCGATCTGAGATTTTGGCTTCATGCCTTGAGATTTTTGTAATGCCTATGTATGATCTAACAGGGTAGCTGATGTTTGTAACTCTCGAGAAGAAATGATACAAGAGATGTACTAGTAAACCAACATGTAATTGAAGTACTTTGGTTCCTTATGAAAGAGCCTTTCAGTTTATAGATCACTTTGTAAAAGTTTTAATTTTTAGTGATTTTTAGTAATTCCGCTGCTAACGATACGCTTCCGTTTTATTTAATCCAATTTTTATGAGTCGAACGCCAGAGGAAGTGACACCACTATCACCAACATCGACCCTAGAAGAGGAATTGTCCTCTTTATGTAGAGGAACTCAGGAAGAAGAAGCAGGAAATGGAATCTCCACTTTAGGATCTGAGAATAAATATAGATATATAAGGTGGAATTGCGCGGAGCAAGTGTTGTTGTCAATACATTTGGAACTTGTCATTCATTAATCTCGGTGGGCATGTAATAGAATTAGTGAATTTTTATTATGTACCTATCATTAATATAAAAAAAATTATATGTATCTTCTTTGGATAAGAGTATCATGAATGGTTGATGTTTTATTTTAAAGATAAAGATCTTTTATTGTGGCACCCCAATGTCTCATAGCCTATACTATATAGTTCTAGAGACATATATGTATGATGACTTGATGTCTCAAACGCTACATGCATATATCATTGTTGTATAGATCACACAAAGAAAGACCACATTTCTAGAATTCATGAGGATGATTATCTAGACTCAAAAGAGGCATGTGAGTCTTATTTGTTAAGCAAGATGACAAAAGCTCCTTTCACTAGAAACAGTGAGAGAGTGAGTTATCTATTAGGGCTCATACATACTGATATATGTAGACCTTTTAGAACAAATGCTAAATGTGGTTACCAGTAATTCATCACATTGACTGATGATCCCAGTGAATATGATAATTTGTATTTAATGAAGTACAAGTTTGAATCTCTTGAAAAGTTCAAGGAGTTCATGAATGAAGTACATAATCAACTTGGTAAAAGTATTAAAGCACTTCAATATGATCAATGTGGATAATACTTGAACCAAGAGTTTGAGGACCTCTTAGAAGAATGTGATAATGTATCACAATGGACTCCACCTAAGACATAATGATGTATCAAAAAGAAGGAATCATACCTTTTTATCATCATCGATAACTCTCGCTAATTTTCTAACTTCCTTAAAGGAATATGCTTTACGAACTGCAATGTTAAAACTAAACAATGTACCATCTTTCACTACATGAAAAATACTCATTAGTGGCTTTTAATATCGTGGCATTTATTCAAAAGGCCAGTACAACGACACTGTTACTGTTACTGGCATTTCTAAATAAAATACCATCATATAATGGACTCTTATTATTATACCATAACCTCTACATTACAGGCATTTGGAAACTTTATTAGTGGCAATAAAAGCTCTTCCTGGAATATGAGTTATTAAAAAGATATTATCTACTTTCGATAGCCCAAGAATGGGCAGCATGCCCTAGCCCTACCAAATGTGAGTGGCACATTGCGAGAAAATGCTTCGCTCCCGCTGCTTTATCACTCGCTACACAAACTAAAATCAAATCTCTAGTTCAACCCTTCTTGAAAGCTGGCTAGATCCAGGCTCTCGCAAATGCCTCCCACGATCCCTAATAAGGCGGCCCCCCTCCGACTGCCTAACCAGGCATCCTCTCTCGCTGCGGTCAAACAGGCGTGGACAGACCTTCCAGTGAGGTCACCTCCATGGCATGGGTGTGCACAGCACTAGGATGTCTAGATTGATTATTACTTGAGGGTTGGGTTTCTTCTTGAAGTCATCTGGGCAGCCACGACGTCGATGCCATAGCACTCATTACACGATATTCTATTAGCGACCATTTACTTGGCACGAGCATGTGGTGGTCGTTGCTAGCCTTTTTTACTCAGAATCACAACGCTCCTGCTGAAATGCAGTTGGCTCAAGTCAGCACCTTCCATTCCAGGATGTTTCGCCTTGATAAACTTCTTCATGCCCACGAATTGAGGTAGATTGGAATCACTGTCTATTTCAGTGTACTTTCTTTATCAATAATTATAGCCGTCTATGTATATAATCTTGTGAAACAATATGCATGGATGGTTTTGGGAATGGGTAAGGAGACAGACAGACATGTTGTTTACTGAATGCATAGCAGCATTTCAGGATCTGCCCAACTTCCAACATGAAATTGTTTCCTATAAAATGCCACTCATGGTGAGGTCTTCTCTGATTGTTTACTGAAATGCGCAAAAAAGTAGCATGTGTTACAGCTGATGTTCAATGCGGTTCCATCCCCACCAACGACTTGTCAGGACGGTCAATGGTTAGTAAATTTCATAAAGCAAAATGCTGTACATCCCTTCTATTATCTGTTTCTATCTAGGATGATGATGCCTACTTGTCGTTCCTCAATCTAAATATATTTCTGTTGTTTTATATGACCGGTTTCATAGTTTTCATTTATGCGATGTCCTCGTCTATTGTGGCTGAATGTGAAATCTACAGAGACTCGTGAACTACTACCACTTCATAAGTTTCTTTCCCTGAAAGGAAATTGATACCATTTAATTAATTAATATCATTCAGACTATAAAAACTAAAATCTCTGGAACGGACATTCACAATAATGCATCATGCCAACATTAAAAGATAACTTTGATACCTAGTAAGCAGTAGAATTTAAAATCAAGATTAAAAGAAAGAAGGAAAAGGGATATGTCATTCTGATGATACATTTTGCTATTAGCTCGACGTGATCCTTCCTACTATCAAGATTGAAAAGATCAATGAAGAGAGTTAGAAATTTAGTCAGGTCGAGCTGCATGTATCTCTTGTTCTTTTTCTTGGCTTCCACCACAATCACGAGCGCTCTAATTGCTTCTACAATGCCAATGTAAAGCCCAAATTAATACTTGTTTGATCACTGCATGAACTTTCTCTCTATGATTTGCAAAGTGGTAGTGAGTCCCACTTCCCCTGATTGCTTTCTAGCACTCGATCTTCACAACTCAATCATTTAGTAGTATCCACATGTATGGTATTGACTCTGTTACATTGTCAGTACTCGTAAATGGTCTGGATTTTAATTTTATGAAGTCTGGAATCATGATGCTAAGTATCAGTTCAGTGATCCTCAAGTCCTTCCATATATCATACAAAATGATGTTATCTGGTAACTCAAATCACCCACAAAGTCATTATACAATCATCCATCTTCATCGCCATCATTGTGGATTTGTAGATCAACAAAGCTCTAGACCAAATAGGTGCAACATAATTGATGTTTTATCATGCTCAAATCTATACAACATAATTGCTTTTGATCATCAATCCACTCCAATATTGAACATAAAACCATGCCATATTATATGATTAACATAATTAAGAGTCATTTTTATTGGATAAAATTAGAGTTAGGAAAACTTATTTCTCGAACCAATTATTCATATTGATAAATGGGGTTATTCGAATATAATATAACCTTCTGCTAAATATCATAAGTTATTTTACCATACTATAGCTTGTTCAACTGACCTTGAAATTGTTTTTTCTATATTGAGGAACCCCTTCCGGGTTCAACCACTATTAGACCCCATCCAGGCAAGACTAAACCCCAAGACTATTCGGGTGTCACTGGGGGGGACACCACGGTGCGCCCAATCAAATTTTAACCACTATTGCACCACGTCCACCGTCCAGAGTCGAACATGGGTCCCTTTATTGAAGATTGCTGAGTTGTACCGCTGGGCTACTGACTGCCTCCCTAACTTTAAAATTGTTAATACTATAAATGTCAATTGTTTTCTTGAAATACATAGTTGTGATGAGTACCATTTGTTTATTAGTATTATAAATTTCATTTGTTTATTACTGTAAATTTCATTTTCTTGTTCTCCTATACCGTCATTTACAAAAATATTATAAATATTTTTTATGTTTGTGTTTAATTTTGTAGTCCTCGGATGGATTATGTCAGATTTGACTTTTTTAAATTATACGTTAGTCTAGTTGTATGTTGTCCAGTTATCTATGATAACCTATTCAATTGATAACTAGCCTTTTCATTTCACCTTCCCATTGTTAATTATTATAAATGTCTATTGTAACTTCAAACATAATAGTGTGATATTAGTACAATTTATTTACTATATAAGACTTCTCTGATTGTTCATTCTCTTGTTTTCCCCTTCAACCAAATAAGCTAAGTTTCTTTTTTATTCTGAGTATTCATTCCTTTATGTTTATAAGTATGTAGTCCCCTAAAGGAAGCACAACTCCTGCACAAAGTGTTATCATGTCGGCGTCTGGTATTATGTCAAATTTTGTGGTGGAAAAGTTGTATGAGACATTTTCTGGGATCTATTCAGATGCCACACGTGATGATATATCTGATGCTACTACTCATGGAGATGGCTTTACTTCAGTACATCTCACACAATTTGCTCAAGGTGTATTCCCTTGCACTTCCCTTGAAAATTCTTTACATGTCAGCTCTTCTGCCTTTGGCTCTAGTGACTCAAACTTTTATTCTTCTTGGGTAGTACCTTCCTATCTTCAGGTATTGTTTCTTGATTTATTGGCCTTATGAAATTGTCTAAATTTCCTTACACTTGTCTATGCATTATTCATATCTATTATTGTTTTTCATAATTTTCCTAATATTCATGTGTCTTATTCTGAA